>OZ007587.1:147131149-148381149 GCA_963931845.1 Maratus michaelseni
AAAGTTTTATCAAATTCCCTGCATTAGTTCTTGAGGTACAGTGCCCACAAAATTTTTGTCACATACAGACACACAGACAGACTCGCAGACAGACATTTTCTAAAAATAGTCCAATTGTGTTCAGGAACTTCTAAAACGTATAAATTCGTCGAAAACCGGAAGCGGCAAATTTTCATAAATCCAATACTTTTTCCTTGTAAAGATAGAAGAAAATAATAAACACTTTAAACATTGAAATGTTTTCTAAAGCCCAGGGCCTGATTAACGCACAGGCCAACTAGGCCGTGGCCTTGGGCCCACTGCTGATGGGGCCCCAAAAATGAAAAAAATGATTAAAAATAGTTTCTTAAAAATGAAGTTTACTGAAATTATTTCTCAAAAACAAAACGAAAAGATTTTGCTTAGCTTGGCAACTGTATCATAATATTTAATAATATTCTTGAAAAAATCTCTAGCCACTATTTTAATTTGAGGGGCCCCAAAATGTTGCTGGGCCTTGGGCCCCAGGTGAGCTTAATCGGGCTCTGCTAAAGCCTTGCTATTGCAACATTCAACATATTGCAATTGAGACATTTATCATTAATGAGTATGTTGGCTAGTTTTAGAAATATATGTGAGAAAAAACACTATGAATTGCTTCTGAGCTGTGTACAGCATGATTAAAAGAAAACTCGTCACCCCCAAGGCTAGAATTTTAGTGATAAATTCTCTCTTTACCCAAAAATTTAAGGGGAATTTTTTTATTTTTTTTTTCGGGGGTGGGGGGATGGCGGATGTGTATTCAATTTCCTAATTATATGATTTGTTAATTTAGTTTTATTAGTGTCACATTACATTTACTCCAATCGTTATAATGCTGTTAAATCATATGCTTTATTAATTGATATTGTATATACAGTATGCTCTTAAAAATCTCCACAGCCTGACAGAGTCTTGTCCAGATTTGGTTGCAACCTACCCGAATCATGACTTTAACCAGACAGACCCCCCCCCCCCCCCCCACCCAATGCAGGAGCAAGGGACCTGAGACCAAGGGTTTTGCAGGTTTCTGAATTGTATGAAATTTAGATCATAGTCTGAAGAGGAAGGCAGAAAATGATTGCGGAAAATTTTTACTGAAAGAAAATCATTAATGAAAATTTTCTTATACCTATGGATTACAACATTTGCAAATTTCATAACTTCTTGATGGTGTTTGTGTGCTGATTATCTCGTGACCGATTGAATTTCACGACATTTTTTCGCGATTGTTTCATTTTTTTTGTGATAATTTTCCAAAATTCACTATTTTCTCTGAATCATTGAAGGAATTGATTTTTTCGACCATTTGTCTAAATTCGCGATATTTTTTTCACCCGATCGACGAAATTCGCTATTTGTTTTCGCCATCTTTTGACGAAATTCGGGACTCTTTTCTGCGATCGTTTGTTGAAATTTCGGGAGTCTTTTTCCGCAACCGACTAACAAAAATTGCTATTTTCTTGCACAACCTTTGACGAAATTCCGATTGCTGACGAATTTTTTTCCACCATTTGTCGAAATTTCCGACATTTTTTTGGGGCAACTGATCGACGAAATTCGCTATTTGTTTTCGCAATCTTTTGATGCAATTCGCGACTCTTTTCTACGATCGTTTGTTGAAATTCGGAAGTCACTTTCTGCAACCAACTGACAAAAGTAGATATCTTTTTGCGCGATCTTTGACGAAATTCCCCTTTTTTGCGCGATTGTTTGACTAAATTCGTGATTTTTTTTTGTGCAATCTTTTGATGAATTTCGCGATATTTTCCCGCAATAGTTATACTAAATTCGCGATTCTTTTCCGCGACGGATTTACGAAAATCTCTATTTTGTTTCAGTGATCTTTGGCGAAATTCGCAATATTTTTTCACGGTTTTTTGAAAAAATTAACGATTTTTTCCGCCACTAATTTTGCCAATTTAACTATTCTTTTCTAATTCCAATTCGTAAAATTCGCGATGTTTACCGCTATCGGTTGACGAATTGCTTTTGCGTAAAGAAGAAGAAGAAAAATTCGCGGACTACCACTAAAATTAAGTATATATATTCGCTGAAGAATCACATGTTTGTGAAAGAAGTTAAGATAAGAAGACAAAATCTCACACTGCATTTTTTATTGTGGGGGCCTATTTCTATTTTGTGCACGATATTTCAGCCCCTGTCTCTAAAAAAAACTTTGCCTCCCCCCCCCCCCCCCCCCGCCAAGAAACTCATGAAATGTCGCCCTGCAGTAAAACCTGCAAAGATGAGTTGAAAAGGACTATAAAAAAGTTCCATTTTAGACAGGTCTCCATCTTAACAAGTATAATTGTATGACGTTTTTTTCGTCGAAACATGACTTTTTTTTGCCCGTTTGAAAAAGAATTATGTTATAGACAGGTTTCGCTTTGACACGTTTCACTGTAATACACCTATGCTCTTCAGAAGTGCTTTATAGAAAGGAGGTTTTAACAGTTTTAAAGAATACCAGAAAAAAACAGTACCTGTCTATAACTGAAAACTTTCTTAATATTTTAAAATTCTACTTACTAAGACGAAAACCTGTCTAAAACGGATTTTTTCAGAGGTCACTTAAGATTCCGTATTAGAAGTATTTCTGTGTCTGTATATATGATTCAGTAAACGTTTTCAGTTCGGAGAGGTTACGGGGGGGGGAGGGGGTTCAGTCCCCCGAACTCCACCCTCGGCTATGCCACTACCTTAAAAAAACTTTGCCTCCCCCAAGAAAGTTCCGAAATGGCGCCCCTGGTATCTATTTACATAAAGAAAAATTATACTGCTACGGATAATTTAAATATTATTAATTGTCACTATTTGAGGAAACTTCATTATTGTACTGCAGTAGGTGAACGTGAGATTTAAATTAATAAGAAAATCTTCATTCTATCTCATTTGCCCATTTTCCTTCCAAAAGACAAATAAAATGGAAACTACTTGGGAACTCTGTGTATCAGCTATAGTACAGTGAAAGAGTGTTTAAAGTCGGTTCAGTAGTTTCAGAGTCTATTTTAATTCACAATAAAAATCAAAATAACTGTAAGTAATAAGTTGAAAAACATGTGTTTGGTATATTTAAATGTCATTTTTGTACGGCGAAAGGCTAAATATGGAGTACTTTCTTACCTAGTTGGCAATCATATTTCTTTATTACTATCATTTTAATTAACTATGGCAGTTGCCGGTAACTTTGTTTTATCCCATTGCTCAAAAAAATTTTATCTCACACTGAGATGACAAATAAATGATTTTTCTCTTTTTAATTATTTAAAATTTAAAATAAAAAATACATTGTTCGTGCGCATTTGCGTTTTAGAAGTTATTCCTATGCCAAATTTAAAGTTTCTAGGCTGGCAGTTTCAAATAAATCATAATGAAAATATAACTGTAGAAAGTTTTCCCCCCATTCAATCCATTTGAAATTGGAATTTTTTTAAAGATTTTTGAAGGAAAATCACATCTTAATAGAAATCTTAATAGTAAAATTTAAAATTTGTAGCTCCGATAGTTTCCAAGTAATCATTATTAAAGAGCGTTTTTTAATCATTTCAACCTTTTACTCTCGTATATTTAAAAAAAAGTTCTTGGTGAACATTTACATCTTAAAACTAAACACTATATCAAATTTCATGTTTTTAGCCTCAACAGAATCAAAGAAATTCAAATTTAAGAACGAGTTTCACCCTTGCATGCATCCCTTTGAGTGTAGTTTGTAAAGAGATAAAATGTGGCCTATTTTTAAGCTGAGATTTTCATCATTATTATTCTGAGAGAAGGGAGATTTGGAATGTGTTCAGTAGTTCTAAAGTAATCGTTTCTTAAAACGTTTTTCGCTCATTTTCATCCTCTTAAATTAAAAAAATTTTGAAAATGTTCTGAGCGAGAATGTATATTTTAAAAGTAACTACGTACCATTTCGCGCTTATATCCCTAACATTTCGAAAAAAAAAATTGCAATTTAAACGTCATTAGAACATTTTCGGTTATTTTTACACTTTTAAATTTCGATGTCATAGAACTGCTCTTATTTACATCTTCAGGGTTACCACAATGTCAAATTTTAAGATTTTAGCCCTAAAATTCCAAATAAATCGTAGTTTAGAATGTTTTCAGAATGTCTCACCCTCGTAAATTTCGAATTTTTTAGGAAACATTCTTAACGAGCATTTCTATATTCAAAGGAGCCATAATAAATTTTGAAGTTTCTAGCCCCAAAAGTATAACAGAAATCGTAATTTCAATTTTAGAACTTTTTTTTCCTGCATGCTCTTACATTTTTATTTTTTATTTATTTTTTTTTATTATTATTTATTATTATTATTATTAGTATTATTATTATTTTAAATATTCTGTGCGAACATTTACGTCTTAAAAATAATAGCCACATTAAATTTTAAGTTTATAGCTCGAAGTAATTCTTACATAAATCGTAATTTGGAACATTTTTCTCTCATCTCACCCTTTTAAATTTCGAGTGTTTTAGAAACTATTCTTAGCGAACATTTACATCTTAAAAGTAACTACCATGCCAAATTTCAAGTCTCTATCCCCAACAGTATCAAAGTATTGTAATTTTAGAACGTCTTTTGTTCCCGCACCCTTTTAAATTTTTAATTTTTTAGAAAGTATTCTTTGCGAGCATTTACGTCTTAAAAATAATAGACATATGTCAAAGAAGAATTAAACTAACTTAAGAATTCTAAATAAACCGTATAGACTATTCTCACATAGTTTCAGCGCGTTTCACCCAGTTTAAATTTCGAATTTTTTAGAAACCTTTCTTAGCGAACATTTACATATTAAAAATAACCACCATGCCAACTTATAACTTTCTAGTTTCAGCAGTATCACAAAATCGCAATTTTACAACTTTTTTCGTTCTTGCATCTCCTTTGGATGTGGTACCGACATAAAATATAGTCTAAGTTGGAGAATAAACTATCACCATCATTTTGCCCTCATTATTATTTTTTTTTAATCTGTTCGGTACTTCCAGAGATTGTGGAAGTACCGAACCTATAACAGCTGTAATCCTCGAGGACCCTATTATCTATACAGGGTTCGTACGGATACCGTTACTTTTCCAGGTGACATACCAGTATATTTCTCTAAAGAAATACATCAAGTTCAAGCGTGCGAAATGTCACCTTATTTAAGAAGAGATTATCTATAATAAAACACTGGTACCGAATAATTTCCTGCTCTTAAAATTCCAGGACCCGTACGAACCCTGCTATATGTATAATGTAAATATGTTTACTTGTAAATATATCAAAATTTAATGCATTTATATATTTTTTTTTTCGTTAAAACAAGACCAAGTTATAATTCAATTGCCTAAACAGGAACCTAAAAATAACTCTAATTTCAGATTCCCCCAAAAATTATTAAATTTTTCACAAATATAAAAAGACGCTCACAATTTTCAAAAAACAGGACCCTGTGAAAAAAGTCTGGACATACCCCTGAAAATAGCTTTAATAAAAACCTTTGCTAATATTTGCTTTGCAATATATGAAATACAGTCTTCTTTCATAAGGAAAAAAATATGAATTTAGAAACCTGTTTAATATGCATCAAAGGGTATCACAAATATATATTATGGAGTTGAATCAATAGCATAAAATTATATATCGAGTTATTTTTTCACAATTCAGAGATAATAAATATTTTATATAATGAATACAATTGATTTTTATCGATTTTAATAATAAAACAAAAGTTCACGTATATTTTAAAGAATCCCCGAAATCAATGAGAAGATATTGTATACTTCAGATATATTTATTGTATAAAAGAGCTTTAAAAAAATTGTAAATCTTTGTTTTCAAATAGATGAAATACGGTATATTTTCATTTAAAGAAAAAAATATGTAAATTCACATACATGTTTTATACGCATTAAGAAATATCACAAACAATAATATCTTTATTTAAATAATCTCATTATTTTAAAAATAATAAATAAATAAAACTGATATGTACATAAATGCCTGTATAGTAGTCGCATGATTTTATGAATTGTTTATAAATCCCACAAGTTTGTGGGCTATATAGGAAAAATACATTATAAAAAGTTGACTATTTTTTAAATTTTGTTTCAAATTAATACATTTTTCTTTTAATGATTTATTTCTAATTGTTGCAACACCTGGAGAAATTTTTAAATTTGCAGATATTCTTTTTAAATGTCTTTTTAAGATGGCAAACAAAGTAATTTAGAATTATATAAGTATAAGTAACACACAGTTGATCTAAAATGTCACTATTAGAATTTTCATATAAAAACAGTTTCTAAGTCTTAGAATAGTTATCTATTTTATTTTCATGGGATTCAAAAATCTTTTAATTTTTAATACTACTTAAAATATTTTATAATTTTCTCCAACAATTCAAGATAATATTAGTTAAAAATACATCAAAATTATGAATTATTTGCTTACCTGTAAAGACAGCTACTTGTAAATTTATATCTATTTGTACCGATTGCACAATTTTAACACATTTGTCACACATATATAAAAAAATTAATGCATTCATCGCAATAAAGAATATCGATAATTATCCTTAAGGAAGGTATCAATCCAATTATTTTTTTCTTTTCAATTCTTCTTCCACATCCGAAATAGAATTTATTTTTTCCACCACGAGAAAAACTCCAGTAAATTTCCACTGAGTTTGTCCAGCTATTTTTTTTTCTTTCAATTGTTGCATGCCTCGCGAAAACATTTTCATTCAAACAATTTCAAATACTTCATTTGATATTCTGAAACTGTTCCATCTTTGATGTAACTTTATCAACAAAAATTCTCGAGTCTTTAAACATGATAAAGAATTTTTTTTAATTCAATTTATACAAAAAATTGCATCTAACGAAAAAAAACAAACGAAGCACGTGTTTACACCGTAGCAATAACACAACACAAGCCAAATTTCAACTCATGCAAGAAATCGGAGCGGGGTGAAGATTTCAAGTCGTTCTTGCGTTCCCTCTTTTGATCACATGACTTTCCCCAGAGTGGTAGCTGTCAAAGCCCGGTATATTGAGACAGCCCTGGTCGAACCGGGTCAGGCCTGGATCCTTGAAGAACTCTAGTAAATACAACAATCTTAATTCCCATTTCAAACAAGGCGATTTCTGTACGCAAACCTCTAAAAGTTATTTACGGAAATTGCACCGTTTTGGAAGAAATACGGACATTGTACTGTTTTGAAAGAAATACGAACAAAATCCATTAAATTTACGGAAAACTTTCTGCATATTTACGGATTTGAAATCTCCTTTATGGAACTAATGTCATTTACGGAAATTGTACTGTTGTTTTGGAAAAATGAAACTTCTCCGTGAAATTTTACGGAAAATCTCTTGTATTTTCACTGATTTTTTTTAGAGTGTGTCCGTCCGTCCATCTGTCCACATGTAACAGCACAAAAACTAGAATGGTTTAAAATTTAATATATATTATCGTTGTCAAATTTTGTCGAGTCATTTCAATTTTTATGAAAATCGAATCAAAACTTAAAAAGATATTAATAAAAGTTTTCTTTATTCTATTAAATCCTATTGTACGTAATCTATATAATAAAAGCGCAAGTCGTGTGACTGAGGAAAAAATACGGGCAAACCACTTCTTTTTACATATGCCAGGCGGCCATTTTTATTCAAAATTATTTTTTCCAATACAATTGCTTAAAAGTTACATTTTTAGAAAGTTCGTTGAAAAAAAAATTGTTTGTTTGAGAGATGAGTTACATTAAAAAAATGTATCGTTTCTGAGATAACTTCAGCGGAAATTATGTTAACAGCCGAATATCTCAATCCATTAGAGTAAATAAACACAGGAGATTCTTTCATTATGAATCATAAAAATATTAAACCATGGACGTAATCATTCGCAAAGCAAGATCTCCATGGTGAATTTTAGAGTGCTGTCTGGTGTAGAAAAGAAATTCGCATTTGTAAACGTGACATGCGTAATAAGAAAAAGAAATATTCATTTCGCTCATAGCAGACGATATAATTCATTTCACTGAAATAATAAGGATGTTTTTTACTTACCCATCATACGTAGTATAGGGTAAGTCTTGTAATCGTTTTGAAAATCGAAAAATTTTACTTACCCATCATACGTAGTATAGGGTAAGTCTTGTAATCGTTTTGAAAATCGAAAAATTTTTTTTGACGGATTTACACGTTTCAGACACTGGAGATTCCGAAAAACATATTTTTAGAAAAAAAATTTTTGCCGTCCGTCTGTGTGTCTGTGTGTCTGTGTGTGTGTGTGTCTGTAAACGCTCTATCTCCCGAAAAAATTGAGATAGAGACTTGCAATTTGGTATGTACTTAGTATGTAATAATGGGAAGAAGCCTATTTCATTTCAATAACCTCGATTAACCGGAACAATTTTTTTCGGACTCTCGAAATATTCGTTCTGATGAAAGATATATAAAAATTTTCGAAATTGTTTATTTTAAGAAATGAATATAAAAGACAATAAAAAAACATAAATTTTGAATAAATCATGAAGTCGATCGGATAATGAGTTGCCGAGATATTTGGAATCCTATTTTTCACACTCTTCGATTTTTCATGACCCTGTATTTCATCCAAATTTCAGTTCAAAGATATATTTTAATTGGAAATTTGACGCTTAATCAGATGCAATAAACCGCTAGTTAATAGGATTATCCATTTTGGAGTTATAAGGAAAAACCTCTTTCAAGCAATTCAGCAATCGAGCCTTTAAAGTTTGTGACGTCATCAAGCCACGATTTTATTTGAACTGCAATGCATTTTATAAGTAGTTTACACATTTTTATTTTAATATTTTACATTATGCATATCCATGATGGGTAAGTATAACGGTGGCCCCCAACGACTAGTTTTACATTGTGAAACTATTATAAAACGAACGCACCTATGTCACGTTTAACGGAGTTTTGGTATGGTAAGTGATTTATTTTATTCATAGATTTTTAATTATAGATTTTATATTTGTACATGTTTAAAATGTTGGTATTAATACATCCTCCCTTTTATTCGATATTATCAATTTTCTAAAATAACGTTAGTCCATGGGTGTCACGTAATGGGAAATCTATTGTAATATTTATTAAAATGAGTCTTTTTTTTCTGCATACATTTTTGAGGACGTAAATTATAAGATAGTTTATTTATAATTATTAATATCTTTGTTAATACTTGCAATGCTACAGAATTTTCTGCAAATATACGTAATTTTCAGCGTTATTTAATTACTACCGTTAGCTTCGTTCGCTTAGTTGGTCGGTTTTTTCCCACATGACCCTCTAATGAAATATACCTGGGGTTGCGGGTCCCAGTGTCTTCGGCATCGTACACCCGTGTGGGCTACATTCTCGAATCAAATAAATCTTGAATTATTGCGTCTTCTTATTTCAACCCAAATTAAATTCGAATTTTCAGCATCAGTTGCTCTAGAAATCCATTTTTCATTCTTCCAATTTGAATTTAATCACAGTAGTAGCAAATATTTATCGGAGAGTTAGTTCTTTCCATTTCAGAATAAATTTGTCAAAAAATCGCCGCAAAACGCAAAAAAAAAAAAAAAAAAAAAAAAAACGCTAAATATCGCAGACAACAAAATTTGCTATATTGGATTCCTTTTACAAATGTTCAAAAATCGCCGAAACGTAAAAAAAGAGGGGGGGGGGCTAAAAATCGCAAAAAAAAATCATTTTAAAAAAATACGAAAACTGGCTTTGGTGTATATAAAGTCAGACATACAGGTACCTCCCTGCCAAATCTAGGAGCTCTGCGCGTAGTGGTCACTTTAGAACAGACATATACACAAACATCTATCTTTATCAGTATAGATAGATATAATTAATGGAAATGATTTTTACAAGGCATAATTTTGCTAAACAAATCTGTCACTGAAATTTGTTTTAAAATTTTAACTTAGAGAACGTACGTTTTATCCTTCCGAAGAACTGATTTACCACTTTACTCTCTGAATGGTCTGTGAAGAGATTAAATAAAAAAACGCACATTTTTAAGGAATTCAAATCCTCGTATAATACCTCAAATGAGCATTACTGAAACGAGTTTCTTGAGAAAATGAATAGCTGTACTTTCACAAGCTTAAGAGAAAGAGCTCATAAACAATAAACTATCGACTTTCAAACACAGTCATAGTCAGTGCGGCAATGCTTTTAATTTTATCAATTTTTTTTGTGTTGCAGTAGCAGCTTCTGTATTAGAAGCATATAGAATGTGTATATACGAAAAGATCGGTTTAGCACAGCACTGAGATGAGACAAAACGTGTCCGGTGATTGGACTTGAAAATTGGATGAGCAAGTCTTCAAAATACAAAAGGTAAAGTATCATAAATGATGGATTTGGTAGAATCAGTTTAATTAATTAAGAATTTTTTTACTTTACACAAAAAATCATGCATCACGGCATGACATAAATTAAATTTTAAGTATAATTTTCATTATTATTAAAATAAATAATCAATTATTGAATACTGAATTATATGGGTCGCCCAAATGAAAGTGGCACTACAGTCGGTTTGAGAAATACTTCAATGGCATTAATATAAATTAGTATACAAAAGAAAGAAGCAATACAGACGTAACAGATAGGCTAGACAAAGTCACCTTGTAGGTTGAAACAAATGTCCCAGCGGTCAACGAGACCATGAATACCTTGGGTGAAGAAGCTCCGGGGTTGGTTGTGGAACTAATTTTCAACGGCAGCTTGAACCTCATTATCGTCGGCAAATCGCCGTCCCTTCAGAGCTTTCTTGCGTGGACCGAAGATGTGGTAGTCACACGGCGAGAGGTCTGAGCTGTAAGGGGGATGTTCAAGAACCTCCCAGCGGAATTACCGTAACAATGTTTGGCACGCCCCAACCACATGAGGACGAGTATTATCATGCAAGAAAATTTTGCATTCGACGATTTCACTAGCACTCACATTTTCCGCTGTTAAAAATTGTACAACCGCGTTTTGACACCGTTTAGAGGCATCCATGATGCGAATTATACCATTTAACGTACTCCCACTCTATCACAAACGCATCTGGCGGGTTCTGATGATATCGCATGCATTCCCATCACTCTGTGCCCTCTATAGGAGCATGTGCAGCCATCTTTCTCTTTAAATGGCGGAGTTATTACCGCAATGCCACTTTTATTTGGGCGACCCTTATAATTGCGGTAATTTGGTGATTAATTAGTATCTCCTTGTAATTTCCTACTGCAATCACAACTAGAGAAATTTTGCCCTCACTAATTTTATTTCGTTTCTCCGCCAATGCTCGCCCCCCCCCCCATGATAAAATCCTGGGTACGCCACTGGACGGCTAGTTGTATACATTTCCTTGATCCCCATGGTAAGAGCTTTCCAACGACACCACTCTCGACAAAATCCAGATCTGGCAGTTAGGGACCTTCCCTAGTAAGTTTAACCTGAAATGATTGATTGACACCAGAATTTAAAAACAACTTTATTTGGAAATTAGTAAAAGCTTTTATTCGCGTACTTAATAAAAGAAATTTTTTCATTCCAAAATTCTGGTGTCAACCAATCATTTCAGGTTGAACTTAGTATGTCACCGTAAGTGGAATGCAAAAGGTTAAACATATTGATATTGAGATGTATCACTGAAGAGCACTACAAGGCGCTTATTCTAGAATAGGATATGCCTAGAATGTATCGTCCATTTACAGGAACATTCAAAAGAATTTCGTTACAATACGGTCTACGGGAAAAATTATTTGCAGCATATTTTAATGATGTTTCGCTATTTTAAACACATTAAAATTGATACATATCACTAAGATGCCCTACAAGGCACTTACTGTAAAATATGGTATTCATAAAATGTATCGTTCATTTACAGAATTTGGTTACAGTATTGTCTATGAACAAAAATTGCTGGTAGGTGTTTTTAGTTATGGTACGCGGTACGCGTTTCTAAATGTGACTAATTTTTTTGCATATTAATTGGTGCATATAAATGCTTTAGATTAGATCATATGCAGGGCTGCTCAAAAGATTTCACGTGAATTTCGGTTTATTGACGGAAATTGCTGAAGGCGGGGACTTTAAATTGTGTTATGTATTTTCTAATTGAAGTAAATTTTAGCATATACTGTGTAGTATGCATACAAATCTATAGATCATATGCAGGTCTGCACAAAAGTAATCGTATATTTTATTTGACTATTGGTATGTAATTGCTGAAATTGGGTTTTCGAATGTGTTATGCATTTTCCAAATTGTTTACGTAGTGAACTGTGAAGTTTTGTTACAGTATTCTGAATGTGTTGGAAAGTGTTTCATAATCTATGCATGACGCATGATTTTTCGTTCTTGTTTTTTAATGATTACAAATTATAAACTAAATATAAAGGATCTGTGTCGAATATATCGACATATAAATGTTAATAATAGTCCATAAAAATTTCTGCACATTATTGTTAAGGATATTTTTTATCTGGATTTAGTGCTGTAACAGAATTTATTTTATAATATAGGTTGAATCAACCATTCCGTTAATTACTTTCTTCTATCTTTACAAAAAGAAAGTATTGGATTCATGAAAATTTTCGACTTCCGGTTTTCGGCGGATTTACACGTTTTAGAAGGTCCTGAACACGATTTGACTGATTTTAGAAAATGTTTGTCTGTGAGTCTGTCTGTCTGTCTTTATGTGTGAGTGTGAGTCTGTATGTGACAAAAATTTTGTGGGCACTCTATCTCAAGAACTAATGCACGGAATTTAATGAAACTTTAGATTCTTATAAATCTTGATATAAATTGTTGCTGATTATTTTTTGGTGTAAATCTCCCAGCAGGTGGCACTGCTATGCTGCCTTTTTCACAATCTCCGCAATAGCTCTATCTCAAGAACTAATGCACGTAATTTCATCAAACTTCATATTCTGTTAGACCTTGACATAAATTGGTGCTGATTAGGTTTTCGTGTAAATCATGTAACAGGTAGCGCTACTATGCTGCGGATTCTAAAAGGCATATTTTAAAAATTTACGCTTTTTAAAATATTAACATGTATGAGATAGAAGAAAGTTTTGGCATTGGCACATCCGACTAGTTTTTAAATTGATTTCAAAATCATAAAAAATACGATTTTTCCCCATTAAAAACTAAACTAAAGTACTTTAAAAAGAAGATAAATAATGTGTACTCAGGAATTAAAGAATCCGTCCACTAATCTGGGAAAAAAGATTTCAAAATTAAAGAGTCACGCTGTGCATAATGACCTGTCTAGACAATTTGATTTTTCTCACACTTATGTTTGAGAAGTCAATTTATTAATTATGATAAATTATATTAACTTGTAATAAATTATTGAAGTAATTGCACAGAATAACTGAACCTCTAATCATTGGTTTTACAATATTGTTTAACTATTCTTTCAAACAGTAACTTTTCTCTGAACTTGGCATTACCACACCCTAGCCTTGGACTTTATTTAGCTGTTCAGCTTCTGCACTGTACAAAAGAAGAACAAACAGAACGAAAAATCATGCGTCAAGCATAGATTATGTAACACTTCCCAACGCTTCCAAAATAATTTTACAAATCATTACCGTTTAATAAACTGAAAGATAACATCTAAAGTAAACAATTTGGAAAACGCATAACATATTTAAAAACGTAATTTCAGGAATTTCCAACATATATTTCCAACATATACAATATTCGGAAAAATATCGGAATACTTTTATTCAGCCCTGTGTAGGATCTATAGATTTGTATATATACTACATAGGATGCTAAATTTTAGTTTAGTTAGGAAACGCGTAGTACAGTTTAAAATTCTCCTTCTGGAGTTTCTGTCCATAAACGGAAATGTGTTCGCGAACTTTTGTGCTCCCCTGTATAGGATCTACAGAATTTATACACACCAAGTAATAGACACAAATTGAGTTGAATTTAAAATCGCGTTCAGCAACTTAAAACGCACTTCCAGGAATTATTGTTAACAGACAGTAGAGAATTACTTTGTGTGTCCCTGTCAATGAACGATGACTGCTATACACACAGTATTCTGCAGTAAGTCTCTTGTAATGTACCTTAGTGATAGATATAAATTTCAATGCATTTAAAATTGTGAAACATTATTTAATTAAACCGCAAACGATTTTTCTCCATAGATGTTATGTAACGGAATTCTTTTGACTGTCCCTGTAAAGTAACTATAAGTGCTACACACTTCAGTTGAAATAGGGAACATGCTATAGATAACGACAATAACATATAAAAATTACAGGGCAATACGAGCATATTTACCGGAGTTAGAGCACGGACAGACGGCCAGACAAACCGAAGTCATAAACACTTTTCAACTAGGTTGGAAAGTGTTAAAAAGAGAGAGAGATGTTTCTGGATCTAGCAAAACTTTTCTAAAATATGATAGTGTCTCTTCCGAGATATCCATTTATTAGGTGCGTTCGTAATTATATAAATACGTAGCACCTATAGTCGTCGCTTGGTCCGTCCGTCTGTCCGTCCGTCTGTCTGTCTGTCTGTCCGTCTGTCTGTCCGTCCGTCTGTCTGTCTGTCCGCATATAACAACGCAAAAACTACCCAACCAAATGGTTTGCAATTTAAAATATATTATCTTTGTAGAATTTTGTCGAGACATTTCAAATTTTATTAAAATCGAATCAAAACTTTAGGAGATATTAATAAAAATATTTATTAAGAAATTTGAATTTTTTTTTTTAATCGGTGCTTTTTTGTTATAGGAGCTTCCGATGGATGTTAAATCGTCAAGCGACCGAGATACTTATTTTATGACAGAAATTAATCTGCAGACGATATAATTCATTTCACAGAATTAAAAATCATCAAGATCTGAATATTTATATAACTAGCTGATACATATATATCTGAATATTTATATAACTAGTTAAGATATTTGTATGAACAGTGTCATAAAATATATACTTAACTAGCTGTTTAACCCGTTCTACGCACGGGATATCATGAATTTAATTCTAAAACGTGCGTACGAACGCACCTCGTTTGTAACGTTTGACGTACAATTTCCAACTTGTTATTATATAGAACTGGTGTAAATGCCTGTCCTAGGATGGTGGGTAGGAAATCGTGGCTTTCACTTAAAATTTGAAATAATTGATAAAAATATTCATTCACCGGCAATAAGGAAAACTGACACGAAACGTTAATTGCAGGGCCAGATTAATGCACGGGCCTGTCGGATTTTAACAACAAATTTGTAATCTGATGTAAATAACATGACAAAACAGAGCAGAAATTGCAGATATATCTTAATTAGTAAAAGGAAACAGGTATATATTGAATGCAAATCAGTACAAATAGCTTTTACTAACTTGTACTCTAAGAAACATAAACATGTTTATATATTATCCATCGATAATAAGGGATACTTACCTGAAATGTTAAGTTCAGAGTCTCTGGAGTTTTAACAAAAAAATTTTAATCTTATGTAAATAAGATGATAGAACAGAGGAGAAATTACAAAAAAAAAAAACCAGGCCGACTCCGACTCCAGCTTGTTTTATGGAGAGTTTGAAGTGAAATTAAACCAATTTTATGTAATTTTAAATTCATAAACTCAATTATTATTTTTATTTTTGGATTATACATACCAGACAAACCAGGTTAAACAGGCCCAATATACTGCCCAGTGTACAGCATATATGAAAAGTGTTTTTAATTGAAAACTCGTGTTTATATTTTACATTTAGTATATAGTCAGTTCTCTCGATTTTTCGGGATTGCAGAACCCAAAGTAAAGCGAAAATTGGAAATTTCTAAAATTTTTTGAGTCCACAGGAGATAGAAAAACTATCATACTAATAGAAAACGCTCCCCTTTTTTTCCTTGTTTCCTTCAGATTCTTCGGGTCTGTGGGATCAAGAGTAACGCCGAAATTGGAAATTTTCTCCCTCCCTCTCCCCCTTTTTTTTCGTGTATGCACGAAACCCTCCCAAAAATGTTGAATTATAATTTTTTCCTGAGCCTGCGATACCTGAAATAATGACGAAATAGTGAAATTTCCGTTATCTTCCTCCTTTTCCAAAGTATTAAAATTAATGCCGAAAATATAAAAACCTTTTCTTTCGAATCCGCAGAACTCTAATTATTTCCAAAATATTAAAATTTTTATCTTTATTTTTCTTCCGTTACATCGGAATTTTTCGGGTTTGGAGGACCTGAAATAACTTCAAAATATTAAAATTTTCATCTTTATTTTTCTTCCCTTACATCGGAATTTTTCGGGTCTGGAGGACCTGAAATAACTTCAAAATATTAAAATTTTCATCTTTGTTTTTCTTCCCTTACATCGGAATTTTTCGGGTCTGGAGGACCTGAAATAACTTCAAAATATTAAAATTTTCATCTTTATTTTTCTTCCCTTACATCGGAATTTTTCGGGTCTGGAGGATCTGAAATAACTTCAAAATTGTAACTTTTTGTATTTTCTTTTCCAAGTCAGTGGGATCCGAAATAGTAAAATGTCCATTTTGTTTTCTTCTTAGATTTCAATATTTGGATTTTTCAGGTTTGCAGGACCCAAAATTGCACAATTAATAATGCTTAAAATATAAAATTTTTACCCTTTTTTACGAAGCCGTGAGAACAGAATTAATTTCAAAATAGTAAAATTTTCACTTTTTTATTTTTCTTGCTTTCCCTCTTAATTTTTGGGGTTCTGGAGAGTCCAAATGATGCTTAAATTGTAAAATTCTTACCTTCTATTTTTTGAGTCTGCGGTAATGGATATAAACCCAGAATTAAACATCCTTTTGTCCATATTTGAGTATAATATATATTTGGTATTGCACACCCCATATTTGACATAAAATATTTTAATTATTGCCTTAAACATGACCAGCATAATATACGTTGTATGGATTCAACTGACAGATCTTTGTGTCTGTTGTTCAAAGTAAATTTTGGAGATTTATTAGATTCCAACTGTTGTTTTTATTTAATGTTTCAAATTTAACTTTTATTTAACTTTTCGATTAGAATTTACATAAATATTTTACATACAGTTTTTGTATAGTTTTGATGTAATTAACTTTTACCACATATAAAATTAAATGCCCATTGTGTTTTTGTGCGAGTGCGCATAGAGTATCTGGGGGGGGGGGGTGTCAAAATATATTCAGTCTTGCCCAGAGCCGATTAATGTAGGGGCAAAATTCCACAGGCATTTTATAAAAGTATTTTTGCCCTATTAAAAAAAAGTAAATAAAAAATAAAATAAAATAAATTTGCGTTTAAAAAAGGTGAAAATTTTTATACTAAAATACTGTTGGAAGTTTGCCGCTGCAGTAACTGGGTCCAGGTCTTGAGATTACCTATCACAGCTTACTCCCATGATTCATTCGGAAAAAAAAAAAATATCAATCGATATGCACATTACATGCTTCAAGGTCAAACAGGAATGTACCAGTAGATTGCAGTGTTGCCAATTTGGTAATTTTTTTTATTCTAATTGCTACCACTTTTTTTAAATAGTAATATTTCCTTTATTTAATAACCAATTTAATGAAGCAACTATTATTACTTCAAAACAAATGACAGCAATGAAGCAATCTGAATAATAGAAACCCACCCAACAGGCTTACACTTTAGCCATCCCGAAGTCGAAGTCGGAGTCGGTTCTTTTAAAATTTAAAGAGTGAAATAACTAAAAATATATATGCACTTTTATCAATTAATAGTTTAATATTAATTAAATTACGATTATGCGTTGAGAATACAATTTAGAAATCCTGAATAGATAGTTTAAATAATGGGTTTTTTTCCTGTTGCTATATTTTAAAAGAGAAACAGGGCAAAAAAGGTAATTTCTTTTAATCATTCCACTAGTTTGTGCTTTCTACTCAGTGTGAATCAAAGGACTGAATTTCCATTATCGGGGCCCAGTCAAATTAACGTATTGTAACGGACTTTCCTTGGAAAACAACATGAATTGCAGTCGTGAAATTACGGGGTCCACACCAAATTAACGTATTTTAACTGGAATGTTTTTGAATTACATGAATTGCAGTCATTGATTTTTAAGGTAAACATTGAATGCTTATGAAAGAGTGTTTAAAAAATATTTTTTCTTTTAATTTTTATGTATATTTAATTTAATTTTATTTTTTTGTTTACTTTCATTGGAAATTTAGATAAGAAGAAATGATATACACAATTAATGCATAATTAACTAATTAATGTACACAAATGATTCGCCCATAAAAAGTGTATGTAGTATTAAATTTATTCACTCCGGCAAAACATTAAAATGCCAAAACAATAAAAAGTAAAAAATGAAAACTTTTAGTTTATAAAAAAGCTTGCAATAAATAAAAAACTATAGCAAGTGCATTTCTTATTTCTTATATTATTTTTACTTTCTCGGTGAATAATATCACCGTGTGTGGTCTGGTATTGTTTTCGTGTTTTAGGTACCTTTCAATACAAAAAAGTATAAAGCTACCTATTGCAGCCGTTCGGAGGAAAGCAGTTTCGAAAAATTTCGATATATTTTCACCGATCATGACCCCCAGACCCCAAAACCACCCTCCGTTCAAATGTTGATTTATATATATAGATATATCCATATATATATATATATATATGATACATTCCTGTCGAAAATTGGCACATTATAGACGATCGCTATTGCTGTCGAATTGAACGTTCTTTCCACCAGACAATCGGAACATCTCAGTCCGAAACCACTAAAATTACCTGATAATCATATCGAGGTAGCCGCAGTCGAGATCGTTGAAATGTAGTCATGACTCCCGGACAGGGCATCACTTCGAGTCACTCACCATGAAGACAAATCTCGAAGTATATCACATCGGAAATCGTAAGGTATTTGCAGTCGTAAAAATTGAGCAGAGGCAGTGAAATCCAGAAGAAATTTCCCAAAAACATTAAAAAGAAGACTTAATAACTTAATAGATGAGCAGTGGCTTTATTGTGATCACATAGATGAAAGCAACTCCACCAACTTTCGCTTCATTAAAAACTGAACACATTTGAAGATCTTGAAGAATTAGCAGGGCTTGAAGAACATACTACCGATGCATTAGTGTAGACTCCCCAGTGACGGCAATTAGATGACAACCACTAATTCGTGTAAATTCTGTCTCCGAAGCCAGTGTAACCGTCTAAATACTTCAAAATTTGGCCCAAAGGTACAAAACGCGCGAACAAGCTGGTCCACTCGCATCCATGTTCGGAGGGCGCTAGGGGAATAAAGAAGGCGGAGCTTTCTCGCTAATGGATGAAAAAATGAGGCCACGAAGACGTGTCTCTGACGTATGATTAAAACTCTTTAACAGAAGCGGCAAATTAAAAAGGTAAAAAGGCCTTTGGGCGCGAAAACCGCTTGGAATCATGGGATGCCGAATGAATTAAATAGAAATAAAAATGGTATTACAAAAGTTCCAAAGAATAAAAATTAAATGTCTCAAAAGAAGAAATTAGGCATGTGCGTTTAGAGGCAGTGTTGCAATTTAAGAGAATAAGGTTTTAATAAATACGTGTAGCTTTTAACAGATTAAGATTTTTAGAATGATAAATAACAGAATATTTTGATTAAGTTATGGAATAAAATACAAAATAGATTTAAGAGATATTTTAAAAAGAGAGGGAAAAAAAGAATTGAAGAATTTGGAATAATTTAACTAAAGAAATAGGGCGAAAATTTTTTATTATTACATATATATATATATATATATATATATATATATATATATATATATATATATATATATATATATATATCTGACCTATGTCATACGATAACGCTCGTATTTATAAATCGATTTTGATGAAACTAATTGTGTGTATTAAGGTCACCAATGTTTCGACCGAGTTCGTTGGCCAGCTTGGTCCGCCATTTTGTTTCAAGATGGCGGCCATTTAAAAATTTAAAACTAAAATAAATATACCAAAAAGTTAAAAATTCAAATTTATTTTTTAATTACGTGTTAGGCCTTGATACAAGGATTCCAGAGCATTTTTTGGTTTACCTCTATCTTTAAAAATGGCTGAGATAGAGCAGTTTGAAATTCTAGGGTGGCTGACATTTTGAAACAAAACAGCACATTAACGCGATTACTCGCAAATTATTTTCTTTCATTGTTGTAATCATTTTCCCAATTATACGCATAAAACTATATATTCATATCCGTTAGCGCCAAAATTGGCGACGTTGGCGACAAAATTGACAAAATTTGTGACATTTGGCGAAATATCGCCAAATTTGGCGACCAAAATAAGTCTTTATAAATGAAGCCAATTTGGCTATTGCTCAATAATTTGGAGAAATTCTTATTAAAATTCAGTATTAACGAATCTTTTGTAACCGTTTCCTTGAATTTTAACTTGCTGTTTTCGTGTAACATTAGCTAAAATTTTAAAACGAAGATATAGGAAAGCTACCTTTTCCTCCCGGTACAGGCCGGAAGGACTTTTTAAACCTCGTGCCGGCATTAGTGAAACAGGTAAGAAGATTTTGGAGATTTTAAATTAAAAATAAAAAAATTTCTTATTCATAATTTAGTAATTTTGAAAAGAATTTACATTAAAAATCTCTTTTATATTAACGTTTTTTTAGCGAAAGAATGCGAAAAGAAAAGGAAATTTTCTAATTATTTTTACTTTGAAATAATAAAACCGCCATTACTATAGAAATGACTGGGTCTATTCTTTTAAGAAGAATGCTATTTTAAGTTAAAGAAAATAATGAATATTATGAGAAAATTGAATAAACTCTTTTTAAAAATAGGAACCCTTTGCATTAACTATCTTAAAATGTGAATAAAATAATTAGTATGCGCAAAGAAAGTATCCATTAATTAAAAAATATATAAATAGCTAATTGAAAGAGAAAATGGAAATTATATGCGATAAATCGATTCACTCCAGCAAAACTTTAAAATATCAAAACAATAAAACGTAATATATATATATATATATATATATATATTTAAGTTTTTAATACATAACAAACTTATAGCAAGTGCATTTCTTAAGCGAGGTTTCGTCCAGTTATTTTGATACTGCTAATAAGAAGTGAGTATGAATGACCCGGATATGTAAATTCGGTCTTTTCTGCTTGCATTGTATAATTTTTGTTTGGGTTGTAGCATAATTTTTGTTTCAGTGCGGTGCTAAGAATGGAGAACCAAAATATTCATTTTCGTCATATTATGTTTTTTTATTTCAAGGAGGGTAAAAATACTATTCAAACTGCTTGCTCGTAAAATTTATGCTGTATAATTATGAACAAAGTGGTGTTTGAGATTACACAGTTCGAAGGTGGTTTGAGAAGTTTAAGCGAGGAAATTTCATCCTCGAAGATTATGCCCACTCTGGACGATCATCATCATCTGTAAAGGAGGACCCCTTAACAGAAGCTCTCAAATGGTCATACACTGTACTTTTTGGAATATTTAGTCTGTGTGATAGCTCCTGAACTAACGCGGATTTTCAGCGATAGCTCCTTTTTAGGGGTCCTACTTTACAGATGATGGCTGTTCAAAGCGGCATCATCATCGAGGCTGAAATTTCTACGCTTAAACTTCCCAAACCACCTTCGAACTGTGTCATCTGAAACAGCACTTTGTCCATATTAGACAGCATTTACGAGCAGTCTGACTAGCATTTTTACCTTTTTTTGAAATAAAAGAGCATTATTGACGAAAATGAATTTTTTTTGTTCTCCATTCTTAGCACCGCACTGAAACAAAAATTATGCTACAACACAAGCAGGAAAGACCGGATGTACATATCTGGGTCATTCAAGGTCAAACCTTATCAGCAGGAGCAAAATAACTCGACAAAGCCGCGCTTTTCCCTTTGAAAAACTGCAGAACTTTTCGGATGACCCAATAATTTTTCAGCACAATGGGTTGAAATTTTCAAATTTTGTTGTAAATGAATGTGTGCTTGAATTTTCAAGTATGATTACGCACTTTTACAGCACGGTGTGTTGTATTTTTTTATCCAATTTTTAAGCACAGTACTGTAAACTTACAACACGTTTTGCTGTAAATAAATGTATACTCCATTTTTTCATCACGTTCTTTAAAGGAGGCGCGCAGATAAGCATTGATTGTTGGCCTACCGATAGCGTCATTTCTTTTTCGGAGGACCCAATACTTTCCGGACACATACAATACGAGGAAAGTACTGTAATCATGAAAAAAAGAAACTATTATGGATATTTTGGTACCTTTTTACAGTGTGGGGTTCCCTGAATCTATTTCGCCATTTTTAAACCTATTTCAAATGTGTTTGTATATAAGCGTGTATATTAGAACTTCCTCATGTCATCAAGTGCCCAAAGCCCTTTTTGTTGTTGTTGTTGTTGTTTATTACGATGATGTATGTAATATGTGTATGGGAGTGAATACGGTACCGTCCAAACTGTGCTTTCGATTGAACTTCCATTTGGTGATTATGTTATAGGCCACTGCCGTAAGCCGCAAGAGCTGTATTCATTTTCGTACAAATTGGACAACGGGTTTGGAATCTAAACCATTTTACAACCATTTTGTGACCAAAAATAAAAGTAAAAAACACTCTTTTATAAGCATTTATAGTTTATCTTAAAAATCATGCCTATTTTCATGACTGCATTTCATATATTATTGCAAAAAAATCCGTTACAATACGTTAATTTTGAATGAGCCCCGATTATTAAAACTTCACTGCTTTGAATTACGCTTGATAGAAAGCACGATCTAGTGAGTTTATAAAAATTATATATAATTTTTACTCTTAAAAAAAGGCAACTGAAAAGGAAAAAAAGCATTATTTATTTTAAACTATCTATTCACGATTTCTAATTTGTTTTCTCAATGCTTAATCATACTTTAAATACAATTTAACTATTAAATGATAAAATTGTATATTTTTTATTATATTCTTTATTTTTTAGTTATATTTTTTTACTTTTTAGTGCATAAAATATTTTATTGTTGCAGTTTTACAGCCCGTTGGCACATTTTGGCGAGAGTGCTTTCGCGCATAATTAATTCCATTGCTTTTTTTAATTCGTAAACAGTTGTAACCATAAATGATAATTGGCGAATTATCACCTGCGTCAGGTTAACGGGAAAAAGCCATAAAATTAATTTATTAATTTATAATTAAGTACTAAAAATATTAAAATGTTGTATTGTCATCGGAAACACTCCTGTGTGCATATTTTTTGTAATTCTAGCATATTAGAAAGCGGGTGAAAAATCGATTACAAAATTCCATCTTTGCATACATAAACCAAGTTAAATTTAAAAAAAAAAGTTTAAAAAGAATGTAAAAACAGATAAGTATATTTTTCTTTTTTAACTCAAGTATTCAAATAAATATTTTATTGCTCACACTCATTATATGTCGATGCAATAATATTTCAGCAAAACGTGACTTAATTTAGTAAACCTTTCTTTTCAATTTAAAAAAAAAAAAAGTAAAAATCAAGGCTGCATATATAGTATTCGAATTTAGCATTTAAATTGTTTCGGTATTGAATTCATCTTTTGGATTTTCCCCGATCCGGTCGGCAAACAAAGTAAAGGGACCTCCTGTGCGGCGCGCGCATCGCCTTCTATACAAATTCGCGACGACGGTCTCTCAGACCACTCACTCCCGACTGCCGCAGAGACGAATAATAAGTTCGAAGCCGCAGTGATCGTCCGACGTACTCATATCCCCGAGCCTAACCTTTCTCGCTTTTCGATGCATTAAACTTATGGAATTTGGCATTTAAATTTTTCCGGTATTGAATTCAGCTTTTAAATTTTTCCGGTAATTTAGTCAGCTTTTTAATTTTTCCGTGATTCCGGTCGGCAAACGAAATAAAGGGACGTCCTGGGACACTTCTCTGCTAATTAATAATATAGAATTCTATATATGCAGTCTTGGTAAAAATAATTATGCGAATTTTATTGGTCTTACAAAAGCATGTGCAAATTTTAGTATTGCATTTTATTGTGGAAAAAGTAATTTTATGTATATTTCCCTTTTTACGTTTAAAATGTAATTTTTATCTCGAAACATTGAGCCATCATTCAGGTATAACTGCTAATTTAAGTCACTATAAATGAAATTTATTTTTTAAATTATTTTTCATTTCGGTGCTTTTATTTAGGAACCTTTTTGCGATTTGCTGTATATTTCCCTTTTTACGTTTAAAATGTAATTTTTATCTCAAAACATTAAGCCATCATTCAGTTATAACTGCTAATTTCAGTCAATATAAATGAAATTCTTTAATTATTTTTCAGTTTGATGCTTTTATTTAGGATCCTATTTCCGATTTGCTGTACATTTCCCTTTTTACGTTTAAAACGTAATTTTTATCTCAAAACATAAAGCCATCATTCAGGTATAACTGCTAATTTCAGTCAATATAAATGAAATTTAATTTTTAAATTATTTTTCAGTTTGATGCTTTTATTTAGGATCCTATTTCCGATTTGCTGTACATTTCCCTTTTTACGTTTACAACGTAATTTTTGTCTCAAAACATTGAGCCATCATTCGCTTATAACTGCTTATTTCAAGTCAATATAAATAAAATTGATTTTTAAATTATTTTTCAGTTCGATGCTTTTAATTTGGATCTTGTTTGCGATTTTCTGTACAGTTTTACCCTTTTTACTTCTAAAACGTATAATTTTTATTTCAAGACATTAAGCCATCATTCACTCATAACTGCTAATTTCAAGTCAATATAAATAAAAATTATTTTTTAAATTATTTTACAGTTCGATACTTTTAATTGGAATCATGTTTGCGATTTTCTGTACATTTCCCTTTTTAACGTCTTAAACGTAATTTCTATCTCATAACATTAAGCCATCATTCAGTTATAACTGCTGATTTCAAGTCAATGTAAATGAAATTTAATTTTTTAATATTTTTTTCTGTCCAATGCTTCAAACTGAGAACATTCGCTTGTAATTGGTAAAATAAATAAACATGCTTTCCATAGGATAGGTTAAAGGAGTATTATTATTTTTTTAAGGTTTTGTTCATCTCACGAAACCCTAATTACTCCCGCCATGTTGTCTGTCCGTCAGAGAGCCATTCTCAGAAACTAGGTAACTTACAGAGTTGAAATTTTGTGTATATCTAGCTGAATACCAGCTAAAAAGTTCAAAATATTAAAATTTTAAAAAATCGTATTATTTAAAAAAAAAAATAGAGATAAAAAACCAAAATTCTAACAGCCTTTTCCTATTGAATTTGAACATTTTTCGTTAAAGGAGTTGCCAAAAATTAAAAATCCACAATGAAATTCTTTCTACAATAATTAATTTTCTATTGGATGATTTCCACGTGAAAAATGAAAATGAAATAAAAAGTTTCACCAATTGAAAAAAAGATTAATATAAAATAAAAATGACTGACGTCATAGTGGTAATAACACGAAATTTTCAAAGATTTCTCAAATAATGCAAGAAGTATGAGTATGTGTATGTACACAAAGCAGATTAATATCACGTCATTAGAGAATTAAAAAGAAAATCTGACGTCATATTGGAAGTTTAACGGATTTTTCAAATGTTTGAGAATAATACAAAGCGCGCATCAATATATGAGTAATAGAGAATAATAAATATATGAGTTTGAGAAACATATTGAATCATGATAAAAATCCGATTATGGAAATATTCGCACATTTTAACATTTTGAAAGTGTACAACATGTTTAATTTTGAAATTATATTTTTTTTAATATCGCATTTAGTCCGCATGACAGATATTATTATAACAGAATATAATAGCGGGCTTAGCCCGCTATCGGGCTGGTTTAGATATTCGAAAAAAAAGAAAAAATAGACCGGTATTTTTTTACTTTATAAAAAACATGATTTTTTTTTTTTTTTTTTTTTTTTTTTTTGTTAAATGAAATTTATTTGGATTTATTAAAGAAAGGATAAAGTGTTTTGAAAGGAATATTAAACGAAACCTTTTGACCGATCTTCGATCACACCTATACCCACTTGTTTTAATCTATTCGTTTTTAAATTAAAATTAATTTAATTAAATTTCGTATTCACAGGTTATACTCTATTTACTTCGCATATGAAATATGGATTGTTAAATGATGGTAGCACCAAAAAAATCTTCACAGCTCCCCCTCTCCTCCCGACATTAGTGGCTGGTTCTGGCTTGATAGTCCTTTCTAAATAAAATCATGGTGACTCTAAGATTATCTTGATTTATCTTTAAATTGAACCTAAATGATCCTAAGAAGACGGATCAAAGAATTACTATATTGGAATGACAATCAGGAAACTTAGAAGTAAAATCGAAAAATCAATACATTTATAAAAAGTCGAAGGTTTGAAAATAATTCAATTTTGTAGTCCTAGAAGCTTGACATTTGGCAGAAAGGTAGGGTTTAGGATACAAAGTAAGGAAAAATTTAAAAATCCAAAAAAAGAAAAACTTCGAAAAATCAAATATAGTTTGATATATTGAAAATTTCCGAAAATTTTAATTTTAGCTTTCTTTCTATCCTAAACAGTACTTTTGTGCTAAATATCAAGTATCTAAGCTGCGAGTAATATCTCAGATGGATAGCACCTTTCCTGGAAGCAATTGAGAGTACTTTTTACTCCCCTCTCCCATAACTTAGTGCTTGCCTAGTTACCTGAAATTCTTTTAAGGTAACTTCGTCGAAAATCAGTGGATGATCTCCAAAAAGAGCCCAAAATCAAGAAAAGGAGGATTACTTACAAAAAGAAGTGAAATCTCATCAAAAAGTCAAATGTAAATAATGCAGCCAAGTCTCGTAACTCATTTACCGTAAAAAGTACTGAGATCGTATAAAGGCAAGTTTAACTATCTTATTAACTCTGAAATTTTCATTCACAAATCACTCTTAGTCTCTACATCTTTCGTTAATTATTATTTTGTGACTTGGCAATTACGTAGCACGAAAATGTGATGTATATAGTTAGTCTTAATCAAATAATACTATAACATATTATGGCGCAATAACTTCCCTGTGCGTATATAATTTGCCTTAATTAAATTATCCCATCCCATCTCATAACATAGTAAGGTGTAATAACTTCCCTGTGCTGCGTAATTGCCAAGTCACAAAATAATAATTAACAAAAGATGTAGAGACTAGGAGTGATTTGTGAATGAAAATGTCACAGTTAATAAGATAGTTAAACTTGCCTTTATACGATCTCAGTACTTTTTACGGTAAATGAGTTACGAGACTTGGCTGCATTTTTTACAGGGGACTTTTTGATGAGATATTATTATGACAGAATATAATAGCGGGCTTAGCCCGCTATCGGGCTGGTTTAGATATTCGAAAAAAAAAATAGACCGGTAATTTTTTACTTTATAAAAAAAAACATGATTTTTTTTTTTTTTTTTTTTTTTTGCTAAATGAAATTTATTTGGATTTATTAAAGAAAGGATAAAGTGTTTTGAAAGGAATATTAAACGAAACCTTTTGAGCGATCTTCGATCACACCTATACCCACTTGTTTTAATCTATTCGTAGTAATACCACAAATGCTGTGGAACCGCGTTAGTTCCACAGCTGGATAACGCGACTACCCCCAGTTACTCAATATTTCTGTTCTGCATATTAGGTTTTGCAATGTTGAGGAAGAAACTCGGTAACTCGATACATTTTGGCCGAAACACGTTTAAGTCAGCTACAATTTGAACTATTCCTCAACTCATCTTTAGAAATTCCTTCGCTACCAATCAGTACTTTCTAGTTAAAATTCATCTTTTGTTTCTATAATCCAACTTATTGTTCACAAAATCACTTTTGCTTTATTAAAGAAATATTTTTACAGCTTATTCCAAAGATGAATACGATAATGCAGGTTTGTTAAATTGTAATGAAACAAGCAATATTTAAATTGATTTGCGTATATAACGATGGGGGGGGGGGGGGGATTTTGTACGTCAATACAGCATTTTATTATCTATAGAACTCAATTATAAATTAATAAAGTAATTGTAATGAATTTTTCTTCCGTTGACCGGTATAAATCGCCAAATATTCTTTATGACTGCAACTGTATGCGAGCTACAACAACAGTGAAGTTAATTATACGCCAAACCATGCTCGCTGAAATAGGCCAACTGGCTATGAAACTGCGACAATGAAATATTTTAATCACTAAAAAGTAGAAAATAAAATATAAATAAAAAATAAAAAGTGTAATATTTTTAAACAATATGCTTTTATGAATTAATAGTTCAATATTAATTAAAATTATGATTATCCGTTGGGAAAACAATTTAGAAATCCTGAATAAAAAGTTTAAAAAGGGTTTTTTTTTTCTTTCCTGTTGCCATATATTTAAAAAAAACGGACCAAAAATAATAATTTTTAAAATACATTTTCATGTTTTCTACAAAGCGTAAATAAAAGCGGTGAATTTTCCATAATCGGGACCAACACTAAATTAACATATTGTTATTTTAGGGGGCTATTCCAAACGAAATTTTTTAGGAATAACGTGAATAGCACTCATGAAATTAAGCGTGATTTTTAAGATATTGATTGCTTCTAAAAGGGTTTCTCTATTCTAAAAAAGGGTAAAAAAGTAAGTAACGCCTATCGACGCTGGCGCCGTAATTTTTTTTTTTTTTTTTTTTTTTTTTGTAACCAGAGGTCTTTCTCGGCTAATAGTAAGAAAACTATTGCATATAAAATATGAAAATTGATAGTTTTATAGAGAAATGTTCGACAAAGACGCTGACGCAGACAGGTTTATAATCGAAAAAATATTTTAACAGGTATTTAATGTTGAAGTCAGTCGAAATAGTTCCGTTAAAAAAGTTTTATAGGCACAAAAACTATGCGAAAACAATTTAACTATCTTTTGCCGGGAAATACTTCCCAAACTTGTGGTGTGCATTGGCAATTATTTTTTTTTTTTTAAGTTAACTAATTTTTGAGGATATTTTTTCAATTTTTTATTCAAATTTCCATTATTTAAATAGAGATTTAATTCATATTTACAAAAAGTCATTTTTAACACTTTCCAACCTAGTTGAAAAATGTTTATGACTTCGGTTTGTCTGCCGTGTGTCCGTGCGTCCGTACTCTAACTCTCGGAAATATACTCGGATTGCCCTGAAATATTTTTATGCTATTGACGTTTACTATAGCATGATCCCTATTGGAAATGAAATGTGTAGCATATATAGTTTATTTACAGGCACAGTCAAAATTATTACGTTACTTTACAGCCAATGGGAAAAAATTGTTTCAAGTGCATTTTGATGATGTTACGCCATTTGAACATGATGAAATTCTTATACAATTATAAAGCGCAAAACATGTTTTTTGTAAAATATGGGGTGCAAAACATTTATTAGTCATTCGCAGGGTCACACAAAAAAAATACTGTTACACACTTTGTTTTTGTTATTTTAATGTGTTCTACGGGGGGTGGGGGGGGGGTCGTTTGCAGTGTAATTTAATGATGTTTTACTATTTCAAACATAATGAAATTTATGTGTATTACTGAGGTGCACACTATAAATTCCTCACTGAAAAGTATGGTTGCGTTTATCGTACATTTACAGGGACACACAAAAGATTTCTGTTACAGTCTTGGTGCAATAATTACAGTCTATGCGTGATAAGTGCGTTTTCAACTTCGGTTTGTGTTTTAAGCTTAACTAAATTTTTGTATAGTACGTGGTGTATATAAATTCTGTTGATCATATACAGGGCTACACAAGAGAATTCGTAAGTATTACTGGCTATGGGAGTGAATTGCTTAAGGGTATTTTTAATTGTGTTACACATTTTCCTGCTGAACTCTATTTAGTAGACTAATAGAAGTTTGTGGGATATAAATAAATTCATATACAGGGCTATACGCAAAGAACAAGATATATTGTCGTTTATGGTTGGTAATTGCTGGAAGTGAGTTTTAAATTTTCTTATGCGTTTTTTACCTGAATTAAATTTTAGCTTAATATGTGGATGTGTACAAAAGTCTTAAGATAATATGCAGGGCTGTACAAAAAATTCGAGTACATTTCCATCGATTGGCGAAAATTGCTAAACGTGATTTTTTCTAAATTTTATCTGGTTATATAATACCCAAATAAATAGATCATATACAGGACTGCACAAAATAATTGGACTGCTTTTGGGATTATGGAAGGTAATTGCCAAAATTAGATTTTTAAATGTGTTATATGTTTCCTAAACTGTTTACTTCATATTTTCTTTTGCCTTATTTAAGGGTGAAGTTTCGTTACAGTTTTCTGGAAAGTGTTTCATAATCTTTGCTTGACGCATGATTTTTCGTTCTTGTTTTATATTCTTGTCGAATTGTAAAACAACGCAAATAATAATATTACTTTTCAATAAAAAAATGTATTTGCACATGACTATTATAAACAGGAAAAGAAACTTTAAAATACTTATTAAAAGTTGGAAATGGGTGAAATCACATCATAAAAATGTATTTACACGTAAATATTAAAACAAGTGGGTAAGTGTGATCGAAGATCGTTCAAAGGGTTTCGTTTAATATTCCTTTCAAAACACTTTATCCTTTCTTTAATAAATCCAAATAAATTTTATTTAGCAACCAAAAGAAATAAAAATTCATGTTTTTTGTTTTTTATAAAGTAAAAATTTACCGGTCTATTTTTTCGTTTTTTCGAGTATCCAAAGCAGCCCGATCGCGGACGAAGCCGGGTATTATATTCTGTCATAATAATATCTGTCACGCGGACTAAATGCAATATAAAAAAAATAATTTCAAAATTAAACATGTTGTACACCTTCAAAATGTTAAAATATTATTCTCAAACATCTGAAAAATTCGTTAAACTTCCAATATAACGTCAGATTTTCTTTTTAATTCTCTAATGAAGTGATATTAATCTGCGTTGTGTACATACACATACTCATACTCCTTGTATTATTGAGAAATCTTTTAAATTTTCCGTTTTATTACCACTATGACGTCAATCATTTTTATTTCATATTAATCTTTTTTTTTAATTTGTCTTTTCAAAAAATTTGTCTTTTTATCTCTATTTATTAAAATAATACGAATTTTTCAAATTTTAATATTTTGAGCTTCATAGCTGCTTTTCAGCTGTATACACAAAGTTTCAACTCTGTAACTTACATAGTTTCTGAGAATAGCTCTGTGACAGACAGACAACAGAGCGGGAGTAATAGGGTTTCGTGAGATGAACGAAACCCTAAAAAGAAAGAAAACTTTAAAATAATAATTAAATTATTACGCGATAAAGGCAGTAAATGGGGAAAACTACATCAGATTTAAAATACACAAATAACAATATTACCAAACAGTTTCATTTCAAAAATATATTTACACGAGAAATTTATTTCATATTTCGAAACTTTTTTTACCTACTGTTGCCAATTTTAAAATAGCGCAAATAATAATATTTCCTTTCAATTAAAAAATGTATTTTAACGTGAATATTAAAAAGAGAAAAAAAATGTTGGTGAAAATTACGTCATATTTCAAACGATTACGTTATCGAGGTTATCGAGGTGTTACGTTATCGATGTGTTACGTTATCGGGGTTCTACTGTATTATATTGTTATGAATTTTGTAAATATTTCATTCTTTTGAATTTATTTTATTTTATTATTGTGAAAATTGCAGTATTATTAATGTATTTCTTATTGAGCATCATGTAACTCAATGCTAAAGGCCTCAGGTGCTTTGCAAGAAAAACAACCTTACAGCATCGGTTTTATAATGGAGTTCTATTGGGAAATCGCCAAGGAATGGGTTTTTCGCCAAGTTGGCGATGGTTTTGGCGACTTATTTTTGTCGCCAAATTTGGCGATATATCGCCAAATGTCGCCAAGTTGGCGACGGATTTGGCGACTTTTTGTGCAACCCCCCCCTTATACATTTACATTGGGATCCTTTCACGTTTGGAGTACTCTATCGAGAGTTGGAGGACCTTCTGGTAATTTCTAGCATTAGAAAGTCCTGGAATAATCTGGAAAGATCCCTGAAGTCTATATAAGGGACCTCCACCAGTTCAGTTGAGTTAGTTGTCTGTCAACTGCGATTGAATTCATACGAGAGGCTTTGCATTGAGAACTGTGTTTCTCGGATCGATTTTGTCGTTGATACGTCGTATTGAACGCATTGTTTCTGTGTGAAATTTTGCTTAGCTTTTATTGGATTTGAAGATTACTGAATATCTTGTAATTTTCAGAAGATATTTGTGATCGTATTGCACTGTTTATAGTGAATAAAGCCTTTTTATTGTTCTTATATATTGGCATCAGTCCTTTCGAACCCCGAGCTCACAACATTTGGTGTCAGAAGTGGGATTGAATGCCGATCACCAGAGCAATGGAGGCTGAACTGAAACAATTATTGGAGAAATTAGCTGCGAATCAGGCTGAGATGTCAACCAACCTTGGCGAGATGAAAGAAGAAATGAAAAAGGATATGTCAGCGATGGATGAGAAAATGACTGCCAACCTTGGCGACTTAAAAAATGAAATGAAGAAGGATATGTCAACCAACCTTGGAGAGTTGAAAGACTTAATAGAGGATAAAATAACATCTTTAAATGACAGAATTGACGGCGTGGAAAACAAAGTTGAAGGAAGATTTCAACAAATAGAAGGAAAAGTAGAAGAAATTCAAAAGATCGCCGAGACCGTTGAAGAAAGAGTAGAAGAAAAAGTTCAAAAGATCGCCAAGACCGTCGAAGAAAGGATTGAGAGTGTAGAAAAGGAGTTGGAAAATGTGAAGAAACAAAAGATAACTGCCGAAAACTTTCCCGAAGATGTCAAGTATCAAGCTATGCTTCCTTGGGCCTCTATTAAACTCTCGACCTATGACGGAAAATCCTCATGGCCAGTTTTTAAGACACAATTTGGGATCGTAGCGGACGCCAATGGATGGGATTCCCAGACAAAGGCTTGCCAGTTAGCTGCTTCTCTACGAGCTGATGCTGCCGACGTCCTACAGACTTTGCCTGCAAATGAACCGCTGGATTTTGAAACGCTCGTCAGTGCCTTAGAATTGCGCTTTGGCGAGAAATGCATGAAGGAATATAGCAGACTCCAGCTCAAATCTCGACAGCAGAAATCCACTGAATCCCTGCAAGAGCTTGCTACGGATGTCGAGAGACTTTCCCATCTTGCTTATCCTGACTGTCCGACTGAAATTAGAGAAAGCTTGGCTCTGCAGCATTTTATTGATGGTGTGCGTGACTCTGAGATCCAGAAAGCACTCCGGATTGCAGATCTCAGCGATTTAAAAGGGGCTTTGGTTTACGCTCTGAAATTCGAGGCAGCCCAGCAAGCTACTATGAAAGATCGACACTTTGTGCGAGCAGCCAACCTGCCTGAGACGTCGGATAGAGCTGTGGAGTGCTTACAGCAGCAGATGAATGACATAATGAGAAAGATGAACTCCTTAATGGCCAACAAACCTTACAGGAAGATCAAGTGCTGGAAATGCGGTGGAGAAGGCCATATCCAAATCGACTGCCCAAGACGATCCAGCACCGAAGGTAATAGCTCACCCGCTAACGGAGGAGCAAGAAAACTGATTATTGACCATCTTGCGGGGCGGAGGTTTCCAGATCTTAAGAAGCCCCATTTTCAAGTATGTGAAATTTCTGCAAGAAGTTGCGGCGAGAACGGAGTTTTTCTAGTCGGAAGTGTGAATGATTTGCCCTGTAATATGATCATCGATACAGGAGCCAATGTGACCATCATTCGGAAAGATCTAGCTCAGCGGCTGAAAGAAAAACTCTCCTGGACCCCGCCACGTGTAATCCTTCAAACAGTGACAGGAGATAAGATCGATATATTTGGAAGAATGAAATTGAAAATAAAGTTTGGGAACGCCGCTTACCATCATACAGTCTATGTGGCCGATATTTCAGACCCTTTCATACTCGGACTGGACTTTTTAAAAGAGCATGGATTTACACTGGATTTTAAGAATAATGAGTTACGCTCTGCTCAAGAAGATGTCACTATTTTCAAACTTGGAAATGAGTCCGGGTCTATTCAACGGATCACAGCCAAGGCAGATGTCATCATACCTCCTCGGACCGAAATGATGATACCTGGATTAACTGGAAACGAAAGAATTTTCCAGTATGGATTGACTGGATATCCTGAGAAGAGCCCAAAGGGAGTGCTAATAGCATCAGCGCTGGTAGATCTGTCGAGAGATGTCATACCCGTGAGAATTGCAAACGTAAGTGAAAAGTCTAGAATTATCCAGAAGGGTGAAGTGCTTGCAACCTGTGCTCCAGTCACCTGTGTATGCAAAGACCCGAGCTTGATGTTGTCGGAGCCGCCTACAAGTTTAACACCTGAAATTGGACGAAATGAAAATTTATCTCCTGAACAGAGACATGCCGCAGAAAGACTGTTCCAGGAATTTAAGGATGTGTTTTCTCAAAACGAGAGTGATATTGGTCGCACTTCACTGACACGGCATAGAATTGATACTGCCGGCCATCCACCGATTAAACAGCATCCCAGACGTTTGCCGTTCGCTAAACAAGAAGAGGTGTCTAAGCTCTTACAACAGATGCAGGATAGTGACATCATCGAACCGTCATCAAGTCCGTGGTCCTCTCCCATCGTGTTGGTCCGAAAGAAAGATGGCTCCACAAGATTTTGTGTGGATTATCGTAAACTTAACGATATCACGAAGAAGGACAGCTATCCTCTACCAAGAATAGACGACACGCTAGATACCCTTTCAGGACATAAATGGTTTTCCACGCTGGATTTGAAGAGTGGATATTGGCAAGTAGAGATCCATCCTGATGACAAAGAGAAGACCGCATTTACTACTGGACAAGGACTTTGGCAATTCAAAGTTATGCCGTTCGGCCTCTGCAATGCTCCAGCAACGTTCGAGCGCCTCATGGAGACAGTGTTAAAAGGCCTGACTTTTGAAGCTTGTCTCATCTACCTAGATGACGTCATCATTGGTGGCCGCACGTTTGAAGAACATCTTGGAAATATTCGAAAAGTGTTAACGAAGCTAAGAGCGGCGAATTTAAAGCTGAACCCTCTGAAATGCAAGTTCTTCCAACGCGAAGTAAATTATTTAGGACACATCATCTCAGCTGAAGGTGTTCGAACAGATCCTGAAAAAGTGTCTGCAGTAAAGAACTGGAAGCGTCCCGAAAACGTCCATCAGTTGCGAAACTTTCTGGGACTATGCACTTATTACAGAAAGTTTGTACAGGGGTTCTCCAACATCGCAAGACCCTTGCATAGGCTCACTGAAAGCAAGCAGAAGTTTCTATGGACACAAGAATGCGAGAATTCCTTCCAGCAGCTGAAAGAAGCTCTCACATCCTCTCCAGTCCTAACCTATCCACACCCCGACAAACAATTCATTGTGGACACGGATGCTAGTCATGAAAGTGTCGGTGCTGTACTTTCCCAAGAAATAGATGGCCAAGAACGAGTCGTAGCATACTGGAGCAAATGTTTGTCGAAACCAGAGCGGAATTATTGCGTCACTCGTAAGGAGTTATTAGCTATAGTAAAAGCCATAGAACACTTCCATCACTATCTCTATGGCAGGAAATTTCTCCTTCGTACTGATCACGCATCCCTAACATGGCTGATGAATTTTAAGAACACAGAGGGCCAAGTAGCCAGATGGATACAACGACTCCAGGAATACGACTTTGACATCAGGCATCGTAAAGGCTCATCGCATGGTAATGCTGATGCCTTATCAAGAAGACCGTGTCCCGAAAGTTGTCGCTATTGTTCCAGAGCGGAGAACAAGTATAATCCCGAACATGTCATACGCCAGACGAAGACTTCACTATCAACGCCACCAGATCCCTGGAGTGATGAGAAGATTCGAGAAGATCAAATGGCAGACTCTGACATCAAACCAATCTTGGAGTTATTAGAATTTTCTAGCACCTTTTGAACGCATCGCCCTTGACATCCTAGGTCCTCTGACAAGAAGTGCTGATGGCAACAAATACCTCCTTGTTGTCATGGACTATTTCACGAAATGGCCTGAAGTTTATGCCATCCCTGATCAAGAAGCTTCTACGGTTGCGGATGCCTTGGTACACCAGTGGATATCAAGGTATGGAGTTCCCCTTCAAATGCATTCTGACCAAGGGAGAAATTTCATATCTGCTGTGATTGAGGGTCTCTGTCAACTTCTCGGAATGGACAAAACTAGGACGACGCCTTTACATCCACAGTCGGATGGCATGGTTGAGAGATTTAATCGTACCATCCTCAACAATCTCTCACTGCTAGTCTCAAGAAACCAACAAGACTGGGACCAAAAACTTCCCTTGTTTCTTCTCGCCTATCGCAGCGCCGTCCATGAAACAACCGGCTATTCCCCGTCTCAGATGCTTTTCGGTCGTGATCTTCGTCTACCTTGTGATCTGATTTTTGGTCGCCCTCCAGATGCGCCTTCATCGCCAGAGGGATACGTGCAGAATCTCCAGGCACGATTTGAAGACGTCCACAACTTGGCTCGAGAGCGGATCAATATACAGATGGAGAAGATGAAGACCAGGTACGACACGAAAGCCACGGGACATCAATTCAAAGAAGGTGACAAGGTTTGGTTTTATAGTCCGACTCGACGTAAAGGACTTTCTCCCAAACTGCAATCGCACTGGGACGGTCCTTATACAGTCCTAAACAGACTGAACGATGTCGTAATTCGGATCCGAAAGTCACCAAGTTCGAAGCCTAGAGTCGTTCATTACGACAGGCTGGCTCCATACTATGGCCATAGTACTTAGTTCATTGATTGTAAATAGTGTAATGTAAATAATGTAAATTAGTATGACCATGGTCTTGTATATAAATTAATGTAATTATTTATTTTGCTTAGCATTATCATTTTTATTGTTATTATTATTTAAATACTTGTATGTAATGGTGTCTATGCTTTATAATTCAGCATTATGAATGTGTTTAATTGTTATTTTCCATATTTGCTTTAAGTGCTTTGAATAGTATATCATTTGTTGGTAACGGGTTTGCTTTCCGATCAAAGGTTGAACTGCCCGGGACGTGCAGTCCTTGAGAGGGGGGCAATGTTATGAATTTTGTAAATATTTCATTCTTTTGAATTTATTTTATTTTATTATTGTGAAAATTGCAGTATTATTAATGTATTTCTTATTGAGCATCATGTAACTCAATGCTAAAGGCCTCAGGTGCTTTGCAAGAAAAACAACCTTACAGCATCGGTTTTATAATGGAGTTCTATTGGGAAATCGCCAAGGAATGGGTTTTTCGCCAAGTTGGCGATGGTTTTGGCGACTTATTTTTGTCGCCAAATTTGGCGATATATCGCCAAATGTCGCCAAGTTGGCGACGGATTTGGCGACTTTTTGTGCAACCCCCCCTTATACATTTACATTGGGATCCTTTCACGTTTGGAGTACTCTATCGAGAGTTGGAGGACCTTCTGGTAATTTCTAGCATTAGAAAGTCCTGGAATAATCTGGAAAGATCCCTGAAGTCTATATAAGGGACCTCCACCAGTTCAGTTGAGTTAGTTGTCTGTCAACTGCGATTGAATTCATACGAGAGGCTTTGCATTGAGAACTGTGTTTCTCAGATCGATTTTGTCGTTGATACGTCGTATTGAACGCATTGTTTCTGTGTGAAATTTTGCTTAGCTTTTATTGGATTTGAAGATTACTGAATATCTTGTAATTTTCAGAAGATATTTGTGATCGTATTGCACTGTTTATAGTGAATAAAGCCTTTTTATTGTTCTTATATATTGGCATCAGTCCTTTCGAACCCCGAGCTCACAACAATATATTTTTTTAGCTTCACTAGAAATAAGCGTGTCATACGTTGTGTTGCCGGGTCCACTGTCGCAAAATGAGGGACAGACCTGTTTCTAAATCGGGATAAAAAAGTACAGGATATCTTATGAAAATGGTAACTGTTTATAACGAAATCTTATCATAAGCGGAAAATATTCATCGTCCCTACAGACGGAATTAATGCCATAGAAATATACCTCCTAAGACGGAAACCTGTATAAAACGGCGTTTTTCTCTCCTCACTTGAGGTTTCGTCTTAGAACGTTTTACTGTATTAAATAAACACAATAATCTTATACAATAAAATATGTGAAAACGAAATAGCTAGGAACCGAAACAAAATTCCGTTTTAGTAGGTTTTCGATTGAACAGTTATAATTGTATGGCATTGCTTCGGCAGGGAATATGAAATATTTACGTTTCAGACAGGATTCCGTTATAAACAGGTACCGTTTTCAGAAGTTTTGCTAAACAAAGTGCAATAAAACCTATAAAAACAAAATAGTAGCTAGAGAGCGAAAGTACAGTGTTGAATTCAGGGGGGGGGGGGCATTCCCACTCGGAGCATTGAAAGCCCCCCCCCGGAAGATTTGAGATTTTATGCTTTTAATGGTTGAAAAGTACAATCCCCCCCCTGGAACTCTACAATGCCTCCCCCCTCCGGAGCCACAGAAATCCCTCCCGGAGAAAAGTGTCTATATTCAACACTGATCCCGTGTTAGCAGGTAAATTTGTACGGTATTCATTTCGCCAGATTCATAAAAATGTTACATTGTATACAGGTTCTGTTTTCACAAGTGTTCTTGCATTAAGTTCCACTCGATACAAACAAGCAGATAGCATGTACGGTATTCATTTCGCCAGATTCATAAAAATGTTACATTGTATACAGGTTCTGTTTTCACAAGTGTTCTTGCATTAACTTCCACTCGATACAAACAAACAGATAGCATGATACTAACAGAAATTTAAAAGAGAATTTCGTAGTTTCTTAAATCATACAAGACAATAAAAGTAAATAAAAGGTTTGATCTCACCTAATTTTCTGGTTCATGTTCTATGAGCTTCTTTAAAGGTAGAAACATCTTTTACTAATGAAGATTATTTATTGGACAGGTAGACACACTTAATGACGATACAGAACGAATACACGACAAGCTATGTACAAACGTAAAGTAAACAAAACAGTCAGTCAGTCTAAAAGTTCTACGCGCTTAGCGTCATCTGGTGGTTCCTTTTCATTTTGCAACAACTTCCGCCGGGCGAAGTTCGTCTGGAGACGAAAGTGTTGAAAGTTCAAGTGGACAAAGAAGCTGCACCGGTCTTCTGATGATGGCTCCGCTTTGCAAGTTTAATCCAGTATTCTTCGGCAAATTCAAGTTCTTCTGTAGCCAAGGGACCACTTCTCTTACTCTGAGGATTCCTTGTATTGTGGATGAATCTTTGAATCCATGCAGTAATTCGCAATATTTGTTTAAGTTTGCTGAATCTTCGGATATCGAAAAGATCTTCAAGTTTCGTTGTCAGGAGCATATTCACCACTTCATATTCTTTATTTTCTAAGTTGGTTTCCTGATCGGTATGAACGTTGGATTGTGGCCATTGACTTTCGCACTTCCTTAGCCACGGTGGCCCAAACCACCAAAGCTCCAGGTCCTTTAGACTGGTTAAGTTTTCACCCCGTGTTAAAATATCAGCAGGGTTATCATTCCCAGGACAGTGATTCCAACAATCAGGTTCAGATATTTTCTTGATTTCATCTACTCTGTTCTTGACAAACATCTTCAATTTTCGAGAATTATTCTTGATCCAGTGAAGAACAATCGTGGAATCTGACCAAAATATAGTCTTCGTATCCTTCGGTGTACTTGAATGTAGTCGAATATGATCGAACAATCTGGCTCCTATAAGTGCAGCAAGAAGCTCTAACCTCGGCAGAGTTATTTCTTTAACTGGTGCAACCCTAGTCTTTGAAGTGACTAAATTGGAATGGAAAATTCCGTCAGAGTTGCGAAAATGTACATAAATAACTGCTCCGTAAGCTCGTTTGCTGGCATCTACGAAGACGTGAAATTGACAGCCCGTAAGTTCTTCCATTCCTTTCATTGAGAATAGATGTCTTGGTACAGATATCTGCTTCAATTAAAACAATTCTTCACACCAATCTTGAAATATTTTTGCTAAGTCGGTTGGTAAAGCATCATCCCAATTGAGTTTTTTCTTCCATATGTCTTGCAGTAGTATTTTAGCTCGAACTGCAAATGGTGATATTAAGCCCAACGGGTCGTAGATTCTTCCCATAGTTTTTATTACGCTTCTCTTCGTAAATTTTAATTCTGCCATATCCTTATCCCTTAAAAGTTTATCACTATCAACGCTTAAGACATCATCTGATGAATTCCAGTAATAGCCAAGGACCTTGCATAACGTGGATTCATCGTTAACTTCTTCCTTAAATCGATCTTGCAATGAGCGTACATTTGTTTTCCATTTTCTCATATTAAAGCCTGCTTCTCTCAAAATGAACCTTATTTGTTCGTGGACGGTGTACGCTAAATCTGTGTCTTCTAAACTGTGTATAAGGTCGTCTACATACAATCTACTGTTCAAAACGCTGAAGGCAGTTGGATAAATATCCTCATACTTCTTGATGTGATGTTTAATTGTCGCGTTCAGTAAAAATGAGCTCGATCTTGCTCCAAAAATTACACGCGTCATCCTCAAAACTTCGGGTTCAGCGTCTAAATCTTCCGTAACCCATAGAAATCTAACTGCGTCTCTTTCTTCTGGCGCCAGGGCAATTTGCAAAAATGCACCTTCTATATCTGCCGTTATGGCAACCTTATTCAGACGGAACTGCAAAAGAAGTATTAGAATATCGGGCGTTAAATTCGGACCTGGACTCAAGCAGTCATTAAGGGACGGAAAATTATGTTCACTCGAGGAGGCATCGAAAACTATTCTCATTTTCGTCGTTGTTTTATCTTCGCGTATTACTGCGTGATGTGGCATGTAATAGATCTTAGAATTATCACCACATTTATTTTCATTGACCCTTTCAGCTATTCCTTGAATTAGGTGCTTTGAAATAATGTCCTTGTACTGACTATGAAAATTTCGATTTTTCTTAAATCTTTTGACAAGTGTTCGCAAACGGTTGTTAGCATTACTATAGTTATCATGTAGCGACTCAGAATGTTCGTTCCATGGTAGTTTAACTTGGTAGCGACCTTCGATTAGTTTCGTAGAATTTTCAAATTCTTTAATAACTTCGTCATCTTCATTCAGATTGTCACTACGCGATATTCCCAAACCTTCTAAATCGAACAATCTTTTCAAAATGTCTGATTCTTCTAAATTTTGATTACGCACTATAACATTCATTACGCTAACATCCTTAAAATCCTTGCGTTTTGCTTCAGAACCATTAAATACATAACCTAGTTTCGTTTCCATTCCTACTAAAGCACCGGACACTCTTTTGACTTTCCCTGTAGCGATTTTCCAGAAATAGTCTGACCCAATTAAAAGAGAAACCCTTAAATTTTCAGACCCTTCAATATCAGCTATCTGTATTTTGGCTTCATTACAAAATTTGTGAATTTCTTTACTGGGACCTTGAATTTCAGCTTCCGATATGGAAGATGTTTCAACTGCTTCTATAGAAATAATTTTCTTTGGATCATAAATGCTTCGTAAATTTACTTTTACCCTATTTCTTACAATAGATTTCTTTGGTTTTGACCCAAAAGCATAAATTGCTAATTTTTCTTTTCCTATAACTTCTAAATTAAATTTACGAGATAACGTTTTATCGATGAACGTATTTTGCGACCCCGAATCCATGATAATTTTTATTTTTCTTTCCTGAGAATTATTACTTAAAAAGGCGACAGCTGTTTGTAAAAATACATTTTCGTTTACTGCAGTTGTTGCGCAACTCAGAGCATTGGAATCATTTTTTCTTTCGGGAGACTTTGAGACGCTTTCCTTTTTGTTATGTTGCTTTTCAGTTTCGTCACAAATTAAAACATTATGTCTTCGAGTACAAATGTTGCAACGCATTTTTTCGCGGCAAAATTTTGATACATGTGATTTGCGAAGGCAAAGAAAGCAATAACCCTTTCGTAAAAGACTTGATTTTCGTTCATTAATGGTTAAGGGGCAGTTAAAATTTTCGTGTTCCCCATTGCAAAATAAACAGTCTTTCTTGATAATAGTATTTAATGTAGCTGCTGTGGGTATATTTTTATGAGTTTCATGTTTTCGATAAGGTAACTCTTTAATTTTATTCCTTTCAAATACTTCATCATTTCGAAACATATACGTTTTTTCTCGCGTTTCGATTTCATGTTTTAGAAATTCTAATAATTTGGCACAGTTCCAAGAATCCTCGCCTGTAGCGGAACGATTGAATCCGAGCACAATTTCTTCGGGGATTAATTTGACTAAAATAGCGAATAAAATTCCCCCATAGTTATTTAATTCTACTCCGGCTGTTTCAAGACTTCTGATTTGAATAATACAGGTATCATGCAATTGTCTAAGCTCTCTTAAACTCGCTCCAGATTTTACAGGATTTAGGCTTAATAGCTTGTTTACATGCGATCGTATTATTAATTCATTTTTTCCGAATCTTTCTTTTAACAATCCGATCGCGACATCGTAATTATTTCGTGTTAAAGCTAAACCTTGAATACATTTTAAAGCTGCTCCTGTTAAGAAATTCTTTAAGTAATTTAACTTCTCTATGTTAGTTAACTTTACATTTTCATGTATAGCTACTTCAAACTGCCCCCAGAATTCCTGCCAATTTTCATATTTCCCATCGAAAGGTTGTATTGTAAGCTTCGGTAATCTTACGTGAGAATAATTCTTTGATTCATCAGGTCCTGTGGACAATAGAATAGAAGAGTTTATTTTACTTTCGTTAGGAGCATTACGCTTTAAATATCGATCAATTTTAGCTTTCGTTTTCGTAATTTTTTCGCGATATTCTTGACTGGATGATACATCTTTTTCTAGCGTTTCTAAGTTATCTACAAGTTTCTGAATTTCTGAATCTAATTTGTAAACTTGTTCTGCATTCTCGATTAATTGAATTTTAAGATCTTCAATTTCGTCTATATCTTTTTCGTCTCCTGCCAAATATTCAGTTATTTTGCTAATAATCTTCGTTAAAGATGTTCTAAGAGACTTACGCATACTTTTTGATTTATCTAATTCGCTAGGTAGCGCCATTTTCTAAATTTCAACTCTTGGGAATTTCGGCACCATAAAAGAGAATTTCGTAGTTTCTTAAATCATACAAGACAATAAAAGTAAATAAAAGGTTTGATCTCACCTAATTTTCTGGTTCATGTTCTATGAGCTTCTTTAAAGGTAGAAACATCTTTTACTAATGAAGATTATTTATTGGACAGGTAGACACACTTAATGACGATACAGAACGAATACACGACAAGCTATGTACAAACGTAAAGTAAACAAAACAGTCAGTCAGTCTAAAAGTTCTACGCGCTTAGCGTCATCTGGTGGTTCCTTTTCATTTTGCAACAAAATTTAAAAGAATTTATGCATCATGAAAATTTTCAACATTTGGCGTCCCGCACAGGGGTTGGAGCGCCTGAAAACCGGAACGTCCCGCGTAAATCTGGCAACACTAGTTTATAATCAAATTTGAACTATCTTTTAATTCCATCTTTCTAATCAGTAACGATTTGGGATTTTCATGTTTAAATGATGAAACTCAGTGACATCTAATTTGCTGCTCTTTTTTTGTCATTATCAGTTTCGGTATACTATAACCGCTTAACATTAGCAAGAGAAATACTTTTAAAAATAATGACACCGTTTCTGTCAAATCGTAACATAAATCTAATATTTATCTGCAACAAGTGAACAGTAGCAATTCATTACAGAAGAGACGGACTTTGTCTTTTTTGTATCGTTTAATATCTGGTAGTATAATGCAAGTGTCGAAGAAAAATAATCCCTCTTCAAACGAAAAAGCTTATTTAACGGCTCAGCGAGCTTTTCTTCTCAGATTCCACTGATATTGCAGTAGAAGAGAGTTGAACAGTAAGTTGGGGCTCGAATTAGGGTTCTTCTTCGAAGAACTATGTTTTATTTATATATTTTTCCACTCATTCAGTTTTTATAATAGTATGAGTATTTGTGTGTAAATTGTTCGGAAGCGAGCTTGAGATCCGGTTCTATACTCAAGTATTTGTATTAAGGTTCGTGGCGAATATTTTTTTCGGAATATTTTCCAACATTGAAAAGGGATTTTTATCTGCTGTGCTCAAGGTCGTAAAACAGGGATGAATTCACGGAGTGGAGGATTTGCCGTCCCTGAGCATCCAATTCCCCCCCCCCCCCCGGAGTATTTTAAATTTTCTGTTTATTAATGGTTTAAAAGTGCAATTATCCCCCACCTACACGACAGGAGCTGAAAAAATCCTTACAGGGGAGAAAATGTCTGAATTCAACACTATTATAAAAGACCTGAATAATGACAAACACTTAATACCGTACTAGAAGACTTCATCCGCTACGCTGTCCGGTTTCTCCAAACGAACCTTGAATCAAACGAAATTATATAGGTGAATTTGACCTTGGGTTTTAAAACAATATGGATCTTTACCTGGAATGTCCTTCCGTATTGCTAAAAATGATATGAAAGCCATTGTGCTATTATATTTTCTAATGTGCAGACAAAATTTCAGCTGTTAAGGACCAACTGTTTTTGTTGATAATTTATAGTAGGATTTGATAAAAAACGATAGAACGATATGCAATATACTAAAAACATCCCTGATAAATTATCCAAGTACCAATGTAAACAAACTAACTAACAAAATCCAACCAGTACAACTTCTTAAAAAGGCTAATATTTCATAATCAGGTTCACCTGGTCATAGAACTTCCACTCATAATTCTACAACTAAGCAACGTAGAACGATATGCAATATACTAAAACCATCCCAAAAAAATTATCTAACTAACAATGCAAGTCTCATCAAAATCCGTCCAGTTGAACTTTTTTAAAAGGCTAATCTTTCATAATCGGGTTCACCTGGTTATAGAACTTTCTCCCATAGCTCTATAACTAAGCATCGTATATGTGATAACAATATGTTACATACTAAAACCTTCCCTGGAAATTTTTCTAACTACCAGTGCAAGTCCCATCAAAATCCATTCAGCAGATAAGCAGCCACAACGAAATTCTCATTTGCATTTTATATAATGTAGTAGATACTAGATAGAAAAAAGTTCGCGAAAGCTGGTCACTACTCCAATTCTAAAAATCGCAGAATAAAGTTATTTGCACCACAATTTCTTTATGATTTTCTACGATTTATTATGATTTTATAGCGAAATTTTCTTGAGGGGCCGTATACACATTTATTTTCGTAAGAGCTTGGAAAATCTCAATATACAAAGCCTTGAGTTTCTTTATTTCATTCGATTTGCCATGACGCATTTAAACCCCGAATACAAATTCATCTGGCTCTATCTTCAAAAACACACGAAATATGAGTTCACGTGTATTCGAAGACTGAGCCAATATTGAGAAACGCATTTTGAAAATAGAGTGATATTACAGATAATGTTGATAAAATAATGATGAAAAAACAATTTGTAATCGAGAGTAAAAATTCTTATCAGAAAATTTGTAAATATATCGTTTACTTGCTGTGTTTATCGCATACATGAAATAACAGAAAAAGCAATTTCATGTTTAATGTAAGTATGGTCCCTTAAAAGTTGTCGATTTTACATATTTACTGATAACTTGACAACTTATGGTCGCTAGTAATAGAAAACTTATATTTATTTTATTTTCGGGCATAAGGAATCTAATGGTATGATGAGAATAATATCTGTTTCTGTTTATGAATGTTTAACAATCGCATTATTAATTAATCTATACTAAATATTATAAAGAAGTAACGTTTGTTTGTTTGTTTGTTTGTAGGGGGCTAATCTCTGGAACTACCGAACCGATTTCAAAAGTAATGGTGGCAAACGGATGGTGACAGTCCCTGCGCCAATATAGGCTATATTTTACGTCGGTTACCACACCCCCAAGCGGGGTACAGGAGCGAGAAACGTGCTAAAATTGCGATTTTTGTGATACTGAAGGGCTTGGAAACTTCAAATTTGGCATGGTAGTTACTTATACGATGTAAAAGCTGTCTGTGAACAGTTTCTAAAAAATTCGAAATTTGAAAGGCTGAAATGGGGGAAAAGCGTTCTAAAAGCGTACTAAATTGCGATTTCTATGGAATTGTTATGGATAGAAACTTGAAATTTGACATGGCTGCTACTTTTAAGATGCAAATGCACTCACAGAACAGGGTTTTTTTTATCGGAATTTAAAATGGTGCAAGAGAAAAGGAAAACGTTCTAAATTAAGATTTTTGTTATACTGAAAGGACTAGAAAATTGAAATTTCGCATGGCGGTTACAAATGTTCGCTAAGAATGGTTTGTAAAAAAATTCGAAATTTCAAAAGAAAACACATGATTGTAAGATTTGAAATTTCTACACTAAATATCATGTTATTTATTTATAAAGAATTGCATCCGTTATGAGCTTAGTAATGCTCGCCCTCGGATTACATAAAAAATACTAACTGTTATGCTTTTTAATGTTCTTTATCATATTTTGCTACAAATCTCATGAAGATTTCTTTGGGTGAGCGTTATAAAGACGAAAATACCCAAAAAATGGGAAATGTACTCTGAAAGTTTAGGTGTTCGTTATATTCAGAGTTATAAGCCGGAATATACGGTGTATATATGTATTATATATACCCTGCACCAAAAAAGAAAATTATTTACAGCAACACTGACGTTACGAACGTGCAGAGTCTCATGTATCTTAGACAGGAAATAACATCGAAGAAAGGATCTTGAATGAATCAACAGAAGAATAAGAAATTGATAGTGTTTTTCGGGAGAATAGTAATGTGTTTAACCAATGTGTTTTGCCAGCAATAACTTATGGAGCAGAAACATAAACGCTAACAAAACGGATGGTGAAAAGATTACAAACAACACATCAAAGTATGGAAAATATATCCTAGGCATAACTAGAAGAAACAGAGAAAGAATAATATGGATAACGAAGTATTAGGAAAATTTTTTGACCTCATTGAGAGAATTAAATGGTTAAAATGGAAATGGGCTGGCCACATTGTAAGAAGACAAGACAATAGATGGAGTACAAATACCCTACAGGGTATCTAACAGATGTAGAGTACCGAGTAAACGACCTTACGTAGATGCAGTGACGAAATCAGAAAAGTTGTTGGTGTTAATTAGATGACCAAAGCACTACACAGGAAGCAATGGCAAAATCTGGTGAAGACCTACATCTAGCAGTGAATTGAAAACGGTTCATGATGATGGTAATGATAATGATATCTTATATGTATAATAATATGTAATAATATGTTATATATATATTTGTTGATCAATCATGGTTTATTTATTTATTTATTTAGTTAGTTGTTTGACCTCTTTGGGGTTTTTTCTATCTTATTTTGGCTATTCTATATGTTGTAAGGAGCATAATATTGTAATTTTTTGGCTTAATGCTGACAATATTTGAGTAAATAACATATATTTAATATGAATTATTCTTATGATGCTCCTCTGAAGAATCCATAAGACATTCATGGTATTTAATTTTTGATTTTTAATTTTGTTAAGTTTAATTCTTGCAGTATCCTTTCCATTGAATTTTATAGTACCGGGTGATCCAAAAGTCAGGACGAACTTTAAAAATGAATAACCCGAAAAAGAATCAAGATACAAAGATACGGTTTGCACCAAACGGATAGAAAAGAAACCGGGTTTTGTGTGGCAACGAAATAAAAAATAGTTCTGTTGGCGACCAACAGATGGCGCTGTCGGATTTCTGATGTAGGATTATGCAAAGCAGCAAACGATATAAAAATGAGCAACTGCAGCAGGTAATGGTAGTAGAAGCTTGTATGCATTGAAATGCTGTCCATAGTTGAGAAAGCCCTCTTAGTTAAACTGTATTATAAGAATTCGGAAAGTGTCATTGCGGTATGCGAGATCGCAAAGGGCCAATAACGTCTTCTTCATTAAACAAAATGATGAAGAAATTTGAAGCTACAGGTTCTTTGGCGTCACGTCAAAGAAGTGGACGTCCCTCAACAGCTGTTGCTGTTGAAACGACAATGGAGCAGACAGTGCAATCCATGTCGGTGGTTGCTGCACATGGGGTATGCAGTGCTCGAGAAGTTTCGAGACAGACAGGAGTGTCGTACGGAAGTGACTGGAGAGCATTTCGAATAATGTTGCAACGATGTCCCTACAAGTTGCAACATAACTAAGAACTGAAGCCTCCTGACTTCGACTCTCGCCGAGATTTTGCGAATTTGGTATTCAATAAGATGGAAGAGCAGCACGACTGGCTTCACACTGTGCTTTATTGGACAGTTAAAGCGCATTTCACACTCTCTGGCGCTGTTAACACCCACAATTGTCGAGTGTGGATCACAGAAAAGGCACATGCATTTGTTGAGACACCCTTGCAACAGCCTAAAGTGACAGTCTGGTGTGGCTTCACTGCTGATTTCATAATTGGTCCATTTTTTCCGAGGAAGTCACACAGACGGGTTTCAAAACAGTTTCTGTGACTGGTCAGCGATATGTAGCACTGTTACAGAACAACATTATTCCTGAACTGCATGCGCAACAGTCACCTTTATGCAAGATGGAGCACCACCTCATATTGCTCTGCCAGTGCAACGCCTGCTACGCTCAACATTTGGGGAGGATCGCATTATCAGTCGCTACTTTAATCAAGATCTCCCGATCTGACACCCTGTGACTTTTGGCTGAGGGGATTCTTGAAGTCAAAAGTGTACCGCGACCAACCGGCATCACTAGAAGCACTGAAAGATGCCATCCGCTAAAATGTGTCTACCATAACGCAAGAAATGCTACTAAATGCTGTGAACGGTGTGGTTGCCCGTCTCACAGCTGTACTTCTGAATGATGGACAACACGTTGAACATTTACTGTAGTACTAATTAGCTGTAATTAAGCTGACTTGTAAGTTTTCAACATTTTTTCATTTGTAATTCATCTTTTGGTGCAATAAAACACTATAGCGCCATCTGTTGGTCGCCAATAGAGCGATTTTTTTTTTAAGTTTGCACACAAAACCCGGTTTCTTTTCCATCTGTTTGGTGCAAACCGTATCTTTGTATCTTGATTCGTTTTCGAATTATTCATTTTTTAAGTTCGTCCTGACTTTTGGATCACCCGGTATATCTTCCTTTGTTTTTCACACATGTGATTTCATTTTCAGTATTATATATATATATATATATATATATATATATATATATATATATATATATATATATATATATATATATATTATATATATATATATATATATATAACCTATTTTAATATTCTAAATCAGTGGTTCCCAACCTTTTATGGCCACGTCCCACCTAAGCACCTTTAAAATCATGATGGCCCTTTCTACAGGGGGATTTTTTTTAAAGTTGTGAAAGTAAATCCCTATAACAAAAGAACCATTGATCCAAATGACCTGATATTTCACCAGTATGCTCCCAAAACAATGGGAATTTTTTAGGCGTAGTTAAAAAAAACTTAAAATCGCACCGACAGATGGCGCTGTGGATTAACATCAACTGGTTTCCTTCTTCTACCGGGTTTTAGGCTCAGTGAAGTAGTCTGTTAAAATTTCAAAACCATCTTCCGTAAGTCTTTTGTCATCATTGGGCCTTTTCTAAAAATTCTTAAGTATCCTAAATCTCTTAAGAGCAGCTACTGCGCTATCATTATTCTGATAATACAGTTTCGCACGGTCCGTCAATGGCACAGTCATTGCGAGGATATCCATACACGAGGTGTGCGTGCTTCACGTTTTAACGCCGTTTTAACTGTACGTGTGTCGTGCACAAGCTCGTCTCCCGACTTTGCTGCATAAACAGCACCATCTGTCGGTGTTATTTTAAGTTTTTTTTTAACAACATCTAAAAAATTCCCATTGCTTTGGGAGCACACTAGTGAAATTTCAGGTCATTTGGATCAGTGGTTCTTTCGTTATAGGGTTTTATTTTTACAACTTTAAAAAAAAATCACCCTGTATAATATATAATTATTTTTTATTATTTAAAAAGTAAACTCTTCTTCACATGATGGAAGCCTAAACAAACATTAATGTTCTTTTAGGCTTCTAGCTAATTAACTATGATAAGTCATTTCAGATTCTTTAACACAATTATAATAAAATACAGATATTTTTTTTGTTACAAATGTGTTTTTAACATAACTCTATGAATGAAATGAGACCATGTATCTTCGCCTTTACATGCAGAAGAAGTTTTGTTGTTCCTCGGCAACTTACCTCATTGTAAAACAAAAGTGTTATAATAGTTGCATTTTTATCTTCATCAACTTTCTTGAAAAGACTCTCACATTTTGCATTACATTTGACAGCAATGATGCAATTTATAATTGATTTTCATACCTCAACAGGATTGGATAGGTGGGAACAGTTAAGCATCGTCAAATTTTTGGCCACATTGTTATAGGAGGGATGCCTTCAGGGAGGATTTTAGCTTTTTTTTAATACCTGAAAGCTTTGAAAATTCATGAAATTCAAAGTATCATAACTCGGTGAATGTTGGCCGTAGAAGAATACAATTTTGACTGTTGTGCTCTACAGAGCAATGAGAAATTTGTCTAAATATAACTTATAGGATCCAGAAACCGTATAAAAATTTTTAGCTTTTTGAAAATTTTTGGTAGGACTATTTCATTAAGATAATCTTAATCCCCATCTTATTTTGAATTTTTTTTCAATTTATATATCTTACGTATATCTCCAACAGGTAAAAAATTAAAATGCTTTTCAATTTTTGGGGGAAACCCTGTGTATTATGTATGTATGCATCAGAGCCATAAGAAATTTACTATTTAGACATTTCCTTCCGCGATACCCATTTCGGAATTTATTAATTTTATAAAAGTAGTATCTCATTTTGATATTTGAAATATTTGTTTGGTTAAATGCGTTCAAGATAGATATTTTTAGATATACCCTTAAATACTTTCATATGTAAAAGTTTCTTCATAGGACATATTATAGTGCATATAGAAATACAAGGGTGTTTCAGTAAATATTTAAAAACAAAAAGGTAAAATATTCAAAAAAACATTATAACCGGAAAAATTGCAGAAGTTTTTAAATATATAACAGTGTCTAAATATTTTTTACTTGTAATTATTTCCACATTGTTAATGCCTAATTTCTTAATTAAAACTTAATATCTGAGCTATACCCCCCAAAAAAATGTATGGCTCTTTTGAGTGTCTTTTTTGTTTAAGCTTTGCCCGCTTTTCACCACCTGGCATTTATGTGCTGTTTCACGAACATGTTCCGAACCCTATTTTTTACTTTTTCAACTTCCTTACTAGTAGTTAGTTATAACTACAGCTATACCATTTCACTTTCTTCTCAATATTTAGACTCTATCCTTAATCTCTTTCGCTTTACTTTATTATTCCAAATTTTTTATCATCTCATTTCTTAATTTTACATCTATCCTTTTTATTGTAATTGTTCCTTTATCTTGTGGTTAATATTACATGTTAACTTTTCCCAACGGCTCAATTTAATACAAGACACTCTACTCACAATAGACTGGACGTTAAGTTGATTGCAACTCGAAAGCCTTTTAACCGACATCAACTGTTCGGCCAGAAAAGAATTTCATACAATTATTCCGGCTACAGTTGTGTTTTCAACTTTTGAAAACTCAATAAAAAAATTTTATTTTCGTGTTATTTTTTAAATTTTCATGCATTCCTTTTATTTTTAGTCTACAATATTATTTTTCCAAAAAAGACAAAAAAAGAAAACCTATCAGAGAGTTGGTTAATAATAAATCTGGAATTGTCCCCTTTAAAAGTCAAATTGCCCTCCTGTGGGGCCCCACGCTGGTAACCACTATTCTAATATTTTCTTCCATCTATTTTACTATTTTTCACCTTAAAATACTGTTTCTTTCCTACACTTTCTCAAATTCATTGTTTTTTGCGCTTCGTAACTTTTCCTTCCCATCTCAAAATTCATTTTATTTTAGAATATATACTATTTAAGCTCTAAGCCTATTTTTCCATACTGATAGAGGCGCATTCGAAGATTTACCTGCCTAAAGTAGGGCCGCAGCACACTATTTTTTCCAATCCGTCAGTAAAGAGAACTGGCGTATTCTCTAATTGGTTCAGAACCCTTGACGCAATGCGGTTTTTCGGAATCTTGCACTCTTATGCCACGACCAATATCATCACCATCATCGCCTGCGCGAGCTCAGAGCGAACTTTTTTAGTATTTTCAACTTTAAAATAAACCTGGCGATGTCAGGATGACTTGAGAATGTGAGAATATCTTCTCATCTGATCTTTATGAAATTATGAAATTTTTAATAATTGCTAATAATGGGTAATAGCTTTTAATCATTTTAATAATTTTTTTTATCAGGAATTAAATAAGAAGTGATATGTTTTGATTTTTAAACAGTCGTCTACTAATGAATAAACTTTGGTAAATAAACCTGTTGTGTTGCATTTTGACTGTTCTTTTCAATTTTGGGAAACATAATTTTGGTGATCGTCTCCATGCCATACTCGAGTTCGACTGTATGTTTAGATATTTTTCAACAAAATTACGCTGAACTATAACCGTTCTTGCTCATTGCTATTTTCCACAGCGACCATATCACCAGTTCATACTTACCAACTCAATCAAACTCCTTGTAATAGCCACAATTAACCAGGAATTAATTATAGATATCTCAGTAAGCTTGGGGATAACACGACAGTTAGTAAAATTGATAGGACAGTAAACTAATGGATAACATTGCGCACACGCGCGCAGACACATACAAATGTATATTTATCTAAATTAGATTACAGAATATTCATTTTCGTTTTGAACATAATTATTATAGAGATTGTTCTATGCCTTAAACATCGTTCAGTTCAGTATCAGCTATAAGTAAAATACTTGAGAGAGAATTATTCTGACAGAAAATTACATGGAAAAGCTACATAACAGCACTTAAAAAAATATTTTTTAAAGTAAATTATGCATTTAAAACACTTTAGATATAATTATTTTGATAGATAATTTTAAAATGTATTTAAAATTTTATGTGCAGTATTTAAAAAATGAATTAGAGGAAGTTTTGTCTATTTTTTTAAGTGAATTGAGAACTGTTGAGATGGCAGTTGGATTTCATTCAGTACAACCTGCAAAACAGAAATGGTGTGTTGCGATTGCATGCTTGGTTTTAATACGTCATAATGATTGACATTGCGGAAAACTAAGTAAGCATGATAAAAAGTTGAATAACAATGTATGAATGACTAAGACCATGTCATTACGTTGAAAATGCAAGTTGTGTGAAAATAAATCCTTTTTTTTTAACCCGGTAGTTCAAAAAATTACTAAAGCACATGTTAGGGCAACATCGACATTCAGATTCATTGTTATCACACTATAATGAAATATAACAACGTGTAAATGACTGAAATCATAGAGTTACCGAATAAAAAAACAGTACTATAAAAATGAGTAAACGTTTTCGAATTTTGTCATACAATGACTAAAGCAGAAAAAAATACTAAAGCAATAAATTTTGACATCAACGGTCAGATTTATTGTCATCGCATGCACAATGAATTGAGCTTTAATAAATGATTATTATTTCATTTCATAATTATACATAGTAATATCTAAATGAATATACAGTAAAACCTCCATAACGAACACTCCCGAATAGTAGACACCTCTATTTAACAGACACTTTTTCAATCCTCAACACATGTTTTTAACCTCTGAAAAGCGAACACATCCAAATACCGGACGAATTCCGCGCTCCCGAGGTATCCGCTATTCAGAAGATTTACTGTAGTTTATTCCGAAAAAAAATTGTATCATTGTGCTACGTGAAGATAAAATACAGATTTGTGTAACGAAATTATTGAACAAATTATTATTTTTTAAGTTATTGATGCAGAAATCTTGATTAGGATGTAGTTTTATAACATCATGTCGCTTTTATGGAAAGAATCGAAAAACATGCAAAACTATTTTATAAATCTATCTTTTCCATAAAAAAAAATGCAATTAACTATTCCTCTGTTGGATGGACAGTTAGCGAAATTTTGAAATTTTTGCGGTACTGAATCCATTAAATCTGTCAATGCAAAATACTTTTGAAAACAATTAACAATTGCGCATTATTTCAGAATTATTAAAATATATGCAAAAACTATTCAATAAATTTTGCACGATATATTTTTAATAATTATTATAAATAAACAATATTCTGTTTGGGCTAGTAAAATTTTCAATAGAATAAGGTCATCCCGTTTTTAAAAGACTTTTTGCAAAGTGAAATACTCTAGAAATACCGTAGAAATTCTTCTGGACTTCCAATCATTGTTTTGAACTGAAGAAGGTAAAAAAGTACATTTTTGTGATTTGTCCTTCAAAATGATTAAAGCAGTATTTCGGTAATAGAATATAGGTTAATTTTTTATTGATATTTCTAAACAAAATTAAAAATGGAGAAAAAATTGTGCATTAATAGGAGCTTTTTATCTTTCTTTCGAACCCCTTAAAATTTAAAAAAAAAATTTGTGAAGGTATTTGGCAGAATATATATTAATAAGAATATAAAACGGAAAACTGGACGCTTGTTAGCAGCAAAGTCCTACCTATGTTATTACATTGTACATTTTCGCCCTGTCAGAAGTGTGTAGGTTACATTATATTAGAAATCTATTCCAAAAAGTAGTATTAAATGCCTATATCATAATGATGGGAGCAATGAACTGTACTATCGGTTGGCTTTTACCGCATAATTTAAATTTTTACATGATCAAATAGGAATAAATATGTACTTTTAAATGAAATTTGTTTGAAAACTGTATCTCCGTTTATTCACTTATGACTTTTTAAATAATATTCCAGCCTGTTTTTTGAAGTGAAAACTTCTTTAGGCACGTTGGGCATTTTTTGAGATGGGAAAAAACCATTGAATTCGCGACACTGTTACCGTTACTGTTACCGACACCGGTACTTTTCGGTGATGTTATCACCGAAAAGTCGGCTAACTGAAAAGTACCCCGACACCTGGCGCATTATTTGGCGACGATTCTGCAATAGCTGGTTCAGGTAAGCAACCATAGATTTGCTTAAATTAATATCTCACTTTGACAACAAAAGTGATATTAGTCTCTATTTAGCATTATTTGAAAGACAAATTTCTCGAATGAATATAATAAAAGAAAATTGGGTCACACATTTGTTTAGTTTAATTCCGTTAGAAATCGCCAATATTATAGCTAGAGAGCCAGAAACATTGGCGAACAATTACGATTATGTAAGAGATTTACTTCTTAAACGCTTCAAAATGACGCCAGAAGAATTTAGGCAGAAATTAATGTCACATAAAAAAGAATCTTCAGCCACTTGGCGCGATTTAGCATTTGAATTAAGAAATCATTTGGAAGAATGGATTAGCGGTCTTAAAGTATCTGATTTTGAATCCTTAAAAGAATTAATAGATCAAATTAAGAAAAGGTTACCTATAGAAATGAACGAACATTTTATTGATGATCTTCCAAAAATTAAAAATGTAGACGTATTAGTAAGTAAACTAGACGATTATGATGCGGCGAGACGTAATGTTAAAACCATGAATAGAATTTCACACCACTTTGAAGATAGAAAACCCGAAGTAAGTAAAAATGAAAATTCACAATCTTTCTTTCATACCCAATACCAAAACAAAAGAAATAAATCTCAAATTAGGTGTTTTAGATAGATGTAACTCTCAAGGCCACATAGCGTCTCAGTGTAATAATAGCAATAACGGTCAAAGTAATGAGTTCAATCAAGACTCTACCGAAAACTATCGAAATTATAATCGCCAAAATCACAATCCTAATGCCGATGTACAGGAAAAAGCTAACATTGCTACAATTCGAATCAGAAATAAGTCTAAACCTAATGGAATGGGAAAAATAATTAATATCAAAGGCAAAGAAGCAAATCTATTGTTTGATACAGACAGCTATATTTCTTTATTCAGTTACGAATGTTATGTCATATTGGGTCGCCAAATTTGTCTTCTGTTGATATCTTATTAACTGACATTGGCGGAGAAACTGTAAATCTAATTGGATAATTTGTGCATGAAATACGTCTCGATGGGTTTCTTATATCAACGAAATTTTATGTTTCAAAATCTCTCGCATACGCTATTGTAATAGGGCAAGACGTGATCAGCAAACTAAAGTTGGCGATAGATGAAGAGGGAATTAAAATTGTTGGCAAGCGCAATACTTTTCAAGTACGTTGCCTTAAAGTTGTAAATAATTCCGATAAAAAATTAAATTATGTTGCCAATTCATACAATGAAGCGAAAGTATCAAAAGGAAATAGTTCACGTGCAGAAAACGAAATGAGTGGTATGAATAAAAATAATTCAGAAAATTATTTCAAGATAAATTTAGCATGCGCGGTGAAAACAGATAACAGTGACTCAACTCGCGAGACCAAATCAAAAGATGAAAATGAAATAACAAAACACGGAAAATATTATAATTTAACGAGCACGAGAAAAAAAAATAGACAGAAGTAATGTAAAAAGAAATAATGAAAATAATGAAATATTTCAATCTCTATAATAAAATTGTAAGTCATGTGACTGTCCTCAACAGTTCCGGGATGTGGCATCAGCCATTAACTATGAACACTGGATTGGATATATAACCTAGGTTAACTGTAATTGTGTTTGTGTTAGATCTCGAGCGCTCTGTAAGTTTGTTAATAAATGTCGTGATGTTCTAAAGTTGATTATTTTTTGGTACATCTTATATTTAAGATTCATAACAACACATGGTGGCAAGCGGTTTCAAATTGAATATCTAATTTCATTTTTACGCACACTCTGTGTCTGTGTACGAAATGGCGACATCAGCTTATCATATTTCACCACCAGAATCTTTTCCTTTTTCAACGCCAACCGAATGGCCGAAATGGAAACAAAGATTTTTACGCTTCAGAACTGCTTCAGGATTAAATACGAAGTCAGGTGAAGAACAAGTGGATGCTCTTATATATATTATGGGTGACAAAGCCGAAGATATTTTTCTGTCATTCGACATCACAGAAGCTGATAAAAAGAATTTTCAAGCAGTGCTAGAAAAATTTGATAATCATTTCGTAGTGAAACGAAATACAATATTTGAAAGGGCACAATTTAACCGACGGATACAAAAAAAGAAGGTGAGTCAGTTAACGATTTTATTACTGATCTATATGCATTAGCTGATAAATGTGCTTATGGTAATCTTCATGATGAATTACTCCGGGATCGCATTGTTGTCGGTATTACTGACCAATCTTTGAGTGAAAAGCTACAACTTGATCCTCAGCTTACTTTACAAACCGCCATTGATAAAGTCCGTTTGTCGGAATCTATCAAACGGCAACAGTCTGTGTTAGTGAGTAATACCTCGATTAATGCAGTAACACATAAAAAGAAACTTCGACAGACACCTCATAATTTAAATAAAAATAATATCAACTTCCGTGATCATAAAATGCATTCTAATGTGAAAAATTGTAAATGGTGTGGGAAAACACCTCATGATAGAAAATTTTGTCCCGCTAAGGACTCTTTTTGCCGGAAGTGCAAGAAAAAAGGGCACTGGGAAAAAGTTTGTTTGTGTTCTATGAACAGAGTAAATGAAATTCAAGGTGAAGCTGGGTTCATAGGTCTAATAGGAGAGAATCAACATAGTGATGATTGGATAGTTCCGATCAAAATATTGGGAAAATCTATTCGATTTAAAATCGACAGTGGCGCTGATCACTCAGTCATTCCTAGTAATATAGTGCAAACAGTTCTAAAAAATGCTCATCTTAAGAGTACGGATAAAATAATTTTCGGTCCCGATAGAACACCATTGAAATTAACAGGTAAATTAGTTGAAAACATAGAATATAATGGAAAAAGATGTTTAGAAGAGATTTTTGTCATAAAAGACCTTCAAACATGTTTGTTGGGAAAACCAGCCATTAAAGCTTTCGGACTAGGTCCTAATATACAACCACATTGTGTGCAAAGTATTAGCAGCTTTGATCCTATTCGGGAATTTCCTCTGTTGTTTCAAGGACTAGGATTGCTGAAAGGAAATTATCATATAGAACTCATTGGTGATGCTAAGCCTTATGCTCTCACCTCTCCACGTAGAATACCAATACCGTTGTTGGAGAAAACAAAGGCGGAGATTAATAGAATGCAAGAATTAAATGTAATTAAACCAGTAGAAACACCCACAGATTGGTGTTCACCAGCAGTGGTGGTACGAAAAAAAGATGGAAATGTAAGAATCTGTGTAGATTTAACGGTACTTAATAGAAGTATTCGAAGAGAATGGCACCCGTTACCAACTACAGAATACAATTTATCGCTGTTGGCAGGAGCTAAAATATTTTCAAAATTAGATGCCAATTCTGGTTTCTGGCAGGTACCTTTAGATGAAGAGTCATCTTATCTTACAACTTTCATCACACCCTTCGGTAGATTCCGTTTTTTACGTTTACCTTTCGGGATTTCTTCAGCACCTGAACATTTTCAGCGTCGAATGTCTCAAGCTTTGGAAGGTCTATCAGGCATAATATGCAATATGGATGATATCCTGATATGGGGATGCAATCAAAACGAACATGACGACCGTTTGAAATCAACCTTGAAACGTCTGGAAGAAACGGGAATCACTCTAAATAAACAAAAATGCTGTTTCTCGGTTAGGTCTATACAATTCCTTGGTCATGTAATCGATGAGTCCGGAATACGCCCAGATCCAGAGAAAATACAAGCCATACAAAAATTCGAAACTCCAACCAACAAAACGGAACTTAAACAGCTGCTTGGAATGGCTAATTATCTAGCAAGATTTATTCCAAAATTCTCAGATATCATGGCACCTTTGACTTCTCTGCTATCAATAAAAAGTCAATTTATTTGGGATACGCCCCAGGAAAATGCATTGAAAAAGCTAAAGGAAATGCTCTCGTCCGAACCAGTACTTACTGTATTTGACCCTAACAAAGAGTCGACAGTAACTGCTGATGCTTCATCCTATGGATTAGGAGCTACATTATGCCAGAAACAAGATGACTCCACGATGAAGGTAATTGCGTATGCTTCCAGAACATTAACCCCAACAGAAAAACGTTACGCCCAGATTGAAAAAGAGGCATTGGCACTCACTTGGGCATGCGAAAAGTTTTGTAATTATTTGATAGGTACAAAATTTCTTTTGGAAACTGATCACAAACCTCTGGTCCCTATATTAACAAGAAAATCCTTAGATGATCTCACTCCTCGTCTTCAAAGATTAAAAATGAGATTGATGAGATACTCTTTTGATGTTTTTCATACTCCAGGAAAACATTTACTGGCAGCAGATGCATTATCCAGAGCACCTCACCAAAAGCAGGTCCCAACTTTTGATTTGGAAGAAGATGTCGAGCTCTTTGTCAATCAAATTACAGAAACTGTTCCGATAGCTCCAAAAAGACTTTCCCAGTTGAAATTTGAACAAGAAAAAGATTCAACATGTAGGATGTTAACTACCTATGCTTTAGAAGGATGGCCAGAGAAAAAGAATGTAGAATCATCTTGCCGGGTCTTTTGGCCTTTAAGATACGAAATTTCAGTTCATAATGGCCTAATTATGAGAGGAAATCGAATAATTGTACCAAACAAGCTTCAACGAGAAATCTTGGAGAAAATTCACGAAGGTCACATGGGAATAACTAAATGTAGAGCTTTGGCAAATTCAGCTGTTTATTGGCCTGGAATGAGCAAGCAAATAGAGGAACTCGTTCGAGAATGTCCATCATGTATACAGGAAGCTAGAAACTGTTCTGAACCACTGAAACCAACTAGTTTTCCTCAAAGACCTTGGGAAATCGTAGCCATGGATCTATTCAAGTTTCATTCAGACTGGTATTTGCTGGTAACTGATTTCTATTCACGCTATCCAGAAGTCGCAAAATTAGACAGGCTCACATCCAAAGAAGTAATTCTGCACTGTAAGTCAATATTCGCCAGACATGGAATACCTGATATAGTTAGGTCTGACAATGGACGACAATTTGAAGTAACTCGAACAGCTGAGTTCCAACAATTTTCCACAGTGTATGGTTTCAAGCACGTTACGTCTAGTCCCAGATACCCCCAAAGCAATGGTTTTGTGGAGGCAGCAGTCAAGGTAATCAAACTCAGATTCAAAAAGTCCAAAGATCCTTATTTGGCTTTGTTGAACTACAGAGCTTCGCCTTTGAAAAATGGGTATAGCCCTGCAGAACTGTTGATGGGACGGCGTTTACAAACAACTCTACCCATAGCACTCTCAGAACTTCAACCAAAACTGGTACAGAAGGAGAGATTGGAAGAAATAGAAGAAAATAGAATAAAAGCACAAGAAAGAGATTATAATCGAAGACATAAAGTCCATGAGCTGAAACCAATAGATCCAGGTGAAAAAGTTTGGATAACGGATAGAAAGGCTGTTGGCACTATAGAAAGGGAGGCAGATACACCAAGATCGTATCTCGTTAAAGAGGGACAACAAACTCTAAGGCGAAATAGAAAATTTCTAATTCCCGGTACTAAACTAAAACAAGCAGCAGAAGAAAATATGGGAGAAGTTGTTTTAGAAGAGGGTACAAAGAGCGAGGTTTCCAAAACAGAACAAGCTGTCGTAGCTAAAGGTAATCAACCCTATATCACTCGGAGTGGTAGAACTGTGAAAGCTCCAAACAGAATGGATCTTTGAAAGGGAGATGTGGCATCAGCCATTAACTATGAACACTGGATTGGATATATAACCTAGGTTAACTGTAATTGTGTTTGTGTTAGATCTCGAGCGCTCTGTAAGTTTGTTAATAAATGTCGTGATGTTCTAAAGTTGATTATTTTTTGGTACATCTTATATTTAAGATTCATAACAACACACGGGATGCCGCATCGCTTTTTCATATGCCAAGCGGCCATTTTTATTTAAAATTATTTTTTCGAATAAACTGCATAAAAGTTACATTTTAAGAAAGATCGTTCAAAATAAATTAATATTTGAGAGATGACTTGCGTTCAATTATGTATATATTCTGCAATAACTTCAGTCGAAAGATTCGCAGTTCAAATTCTCTATTCATAAAAGTAAACAAAAAAAAGATTGATTCGTCGTGAACATTTAAAATATTAAATCATGGAGGTAATCATTCGCAAAGCAAGTTCTCCGCGAATGAATTTTTGGACCGCTGCCTCGCGTCAAAAAAATAATTCGCACCAGTGAGACAATCAAAGTTTACCATAATTATGTGCTATACAACTCAACTTTCGGACCTTTTCTTGACGTAAATTGAACTCATGTAATAATATTTAATGAATCAGATTTTTAGCATTTTTAAAATCGCTAATACAGCTTTTATTTATCGCGTGTACAAATTAGAAATGATACTTTGATTTTGAAATCAAATGTTTTGATTTATGATATTATTTCTTATTTATTTTCTCTTTTAAATGAAAAGTGTGAAGTATTTTAAATTTATGTAATATAAGCATTTTAGATTAAAGTTAAGTATTTTAAATGAAATGAGTGACAGGTTTATAATTTAAAATTAAATTAATTGTAGTATGAATGACGGTGATGGGAACGATATTTGGCGAATTATCATCTGCTCCCGGCTAACAAAAATACTCATAATTAAAAAAAAGAATAAAAATAAATAAATGATAGTTTGTTGTAAATAAATATTGATATACATATCAAAAATAATTTATAGAATTAAAATAAAAAACAAAAGTAAATAAACAACAATTTCCATAACAAAGTTTTCGCCAAATTGGCGGGGGAGGGGGGGGGGGAATCGCGCCAACGTGCGTATGTGACATTTGTGCCCAAAAAATATGCGAAATGCTACCATGATCGCAAAAGTTCATGATTTGTCTATTAGAATCTTCCGATTTGGCGAAGGATTAAGGGAAAATTAAATTATGAATAAATGTAACGTGTTGCAATGTTTAACATACATTTAAGGGAGACCAAACTGGTCGCCAGTGGCGGCTAGTTTATAATATAATATTATAATGTACAATAGCGCATTAAATGAAAATTGTAATATAATTTTTGTGGTAGTAGTTTATAATAATGAATAAAAAAACACTTCATTTAAAAGTATTTCCTACACAATAAAACGTTTCCTGACGATTCAAAAAATACACACGTAATTGTTCAAGTTTTCACTTCTGTCGGCACTCCCGGAGTGCCATGGTTTTTTTATTTTAAGTGTCTCTCGACAATTATCATTAATTTGCTAATAACGTAAAGTAACTAGTGGCGGAGTTACCAAAATTGACAGTTTATTGTCTACCTAAATTTAAAATAAATAAAAGCATTTCTTATCTTTTTCCTTTATTTTTTATATTCGATTACCCTGACGTAATTTTGTCCACTTTGTCAGGTCAGAACTGTTGTCATGGCTACAATGCTCTTTTAAAGTGAATGTGGTGAATACCGTTAAACGTTAAAAAACATTATTGCGCTAAATCACATTTACTCAAATGCGTTATTCGGCTAAGCACCTGATTACGGAAGATTAATTATAATACATCGTACACTGACGCTAAGCTGAAATCTGTGAATCAAAAGACAAACTTTCATTTTATGTTGACATATATCCTATATATTAAAACGAAAAGGGATTTGTATAAGACTCGCACAAAATTGACCTCTTTGAGCACCCGTCAAATTAAATCTAGAACGTATCCAGTTTTAGAGTAAACTATAAAGAAGTCAGGGTAGCTGAGCCACATAATATTTACTCCGTAAAGAAGATCAACTCCCGTAGGCGTAATGTAAACGCGTCGAATCAAGTCGGCGAAACAATATGTAATGAACGATAGACAACTTTACAGGGGAGTAGCGCAAACCAACCGGCTGTTTTAACTTTTATTTTATTTTCGGTCATTTTGCTTTTCGTCATTTTTTATTCTGTTATTCTAAATTACGGAGATAATTACTTCATTTAAGTAGAAACCCCTTTGAAAACATCAGATAAAATTTACAATTTAAATTTGAATGCTTAAATAGCTAAAATATTTCTTTTAAAAAAAACAAAAAAAAAAAGTTTTTTTTTTTTTTTTTTTTTTTTTTTTTAATTAGCCAATCATATATATCACAAAATAATATTAATGTGTGAAAGCTTATTGTTTTTTCGAAATGAGGGAAATTGTATTTTGTTTTATAAAACAAAGCTTTTGTAAATCTACATTTGATTATTAGTAGATATTGTGAATATACTAATTTCACACATATTTAAAAGGAAATACAAAAAATAATAATAATTTTTATAAGTGATGTTTTGAAATGATTTCTAACATTATTAAAACTTTTCTCCGACTTTTTAAAAAGATATATTTGTACAATTCCCCTATTATTAAAATTTTTGTCTCTTGGGTCAATTGGAATAATATTTTGCATTTATTTTTTCCTATTCTTAAGTTGTGTTAAAGTAACTGATTATTTACAACTCAATTGAAAAAATAATTACACCACTGAAAATTTTTTGTTTCTTTTTTATTGCAAGTGGAATTATAATCTTTCACAAAGCTTATATTTTTAGAAGATCCATTTCAAATATTTTAACAATATTTTTTCCTCTATGTATAAGAATGATTTATGAAAAGTTAAGCATATTTTACTTTTGTATTTCTGAAATGAATTAACTTTACCTTTGTTATTAATCCCATCATTCCATTTTTGCACCATATCTTTAAATTTGTTTTTCTAATTTTAATTAAATGTAATTCAAAAATGACTCTATAAAAGATAGAAAAATAATTTATCACTTGTTTACTTTTCTCCAGTCCTTCCTTGATGTTTTTAAAACTAGAATTTAAACCTAACTCTGTTAAAGATTAAAAATGAATTTAGTATTTGTTTTAAATAAAAATAAAGCAAAGAATATTTTTGTGATCAAACCAGTTAAATTTTACCCCCAACCTTCCTTTCTTTTGCTCGCCTAATTTTAATTAAACAGAATTCAAAGACGACTGTAAAACATTTAAAATAAATATAGCATTTATTCACAATAACAATTAATAATGCAAAGAAAAAACTTGGAATTGAACCAATTCAATTTTCTTTAAAAATAAACAAATTATTTCTTGTATTAATAAAATTGAAATTTTTATTTTCTTTGATAATTCAATTGGGAAAAAAAGAAAATTACACCACTGCAAAGGTTTATTTTTCTCTTCAATTGCAAATGAAAACATAATATTTTGCTGTTTTATATTTTTAAAGAGCTATTTCAAATATTTTGATTACTATTTTTTCCCCTGTAAGTAAAGAATGACAAAGCAAGAATGAAAGTCAAAACATATATCATTAAATTCTTGAAACTCTGAAACGAATAACTTCCTCATTGTTATTGATACCATCATTCCCTCTTCACAACACAGTTTGTTTTCATTTTTTTCTTCTAATTTTAATTAAATATTAAAAGACGACTCTGTAAAATATTGAAATTGAATTTATAACATGTTTGAAATAACAATTAATATAGTATAGAATAATCTTAGGATCAAACAAATTCCATTTTCTTTAAAAATAAGCAAATTATGTCTGATAACAAACAATAAGTCTGAAATGTCCCCCCCCCCCCCTTCCCGAATTTTCTGTGTGTGTACAAATAAATTTATTAACACATGAAAACCAATTCAGGAAACGATATATAATTATATTTTATTCATACGTAATATCTTAAAACGATGAAATATTTAAACAGTATACAATAACATAACTGTAATACATCATTGTAAAATTAATAAGATTAATGCAAATTGAAAATGCAAACAAATTTTTTCATACATAACAAAAACTTCCTCGTACAAACAAAGTAAGAGCTTAACATACAATTCTTATTTTTAGGTTTCAGTAATACATGCAATTTGAATATGTTTACACTTTTTTAAAGCAATCATAATAATAATAATAATAGTAATTAAAAGGGAGCGTTAGAAATGACACTTAACTTATTAATATAACATGATTTATACCAATTAAAAATAATTTTCAACTACTATTTTTGCCTGGTAAAAATTCGTATACCAAATTTTGATGCTATGTTATAATGAGCATGAAATTTTTTTTTCATTTATTTTATTAAAAAATCTTTGCCCTTATAACAAAGTTTGTGTTAACAATGAGAATACAAACCTACAAACTTTGAATGAATCAATATTAATATTATTAAACAGATTTTAGTAATAGATTGTTCACAAATGATATAGTAGATTAGTTATTCCCAATCTATAAGTATATTTGATAACAGATAAATAATCAATACTAAGAGGAAAATTTAGAAATTAAAGCTATATTATTAATCAAAAATATATATTAAATAAAACTTCATTATATTAAATTCCATTCCATTAAATAATGCAGTATATTTTAATTTAATTGTATACAGAATGCTTTATTATCAAATATAAAAAATACGATCTCTTAAAAAAAAAAAAAAAAAAAAAGAGCGGGAATCAGTGGAATATTGTTTGTTTGGAACGAAGAGTGAGGAGAGGCTAAGAGGAATGTGACAGATTGACGCATACTCGCATACGCGTTATTGGCAGCGTACCCTGTAAAGTGTATTTTTCCTTCCTGCAAAATGTTTCACCGACTTTACCCAACGGTTGAACAAAGAATATAGATACAAAGAAGTCCGACTTCAACCGTTGGGTAAAGTCGGTGAAACATTTTGCTGCATTTTTGATGGTATCAATAACAAGGATGAAGTTATTCATTTCAGAGTTTCAAGAATTTAATGAAATATGTTTTGACTTTCATTCTTGCTTTGTCATTCTTTACTTACAGGAAAAAAAATAATCAAAATATTTGAAATATCTCTTTAAAAATATAAAACAGCAAAATATTATGTTTTCATTTGCAATTGAAGAGAAAAATAAACCTTTGTGTAAAAGAAGTGGTGTAATTTTCTTTTATTCAGAATTGAATTGTCAAAGAAAATAAAAACTTCAATTTTATTAATACAAGAAATAATATGTTTATTTTTAAAGAAAATTGATTTGGTTCAATTTCAAGTTTTTTCTTTGCATTATTAATTTTTATTGTGAATAAATGCTATATTTATTTTAAATGTTTTACAGTCGTCTTTGAATTCTGTTTAATTAAAATTAGGCAAGCAAAAGAAAGGAAGGGTGGGGGTAAAATTTAACTGGTTTGATCACAAAAATATTCTTTGCTTTATTTTTATTTAAAACAAATACTAAATTCATTTTTAATCTTTAACAGAGTTAGGTTTAAATTCTAGGTTTAAAAACATCAAGGAAGGACAGGAGAAAAGTAAACAAGTGATAAATTATTTTTCTATCTTTTATAGAGTCGTTTTTGAATTACATTTAATTAAAATTAGAAAAACAAATTTAAAGATATGGCGCAAAAATGGAATGATGGGATTAATAACAAAGGTGAAGTTAATTCATTTCAGAAATACAAAAGTAAAATATGCTTAACTTTTCATAAATCATTCTTATACATACAGGAAAAAATATTGTTAAAATATTTGAAATGGATCTTCTAAAAATATAAACTTTGTGAAAGATTATAATTCTACTTGCAATAAAAAAGAAACAAAAAATTTGCAGTGGTGTAATTATTTTTTCAATTGAGTTGTAAATAATCAGTTACTTTAATACAACTTAAGAATAGGGGGGGGGGGATGTAAAATATTATTCCAATTGACACTAAAGACTAAAACTTTAATAATAGTGGAATTTTACAAATATATCTTTTTTAAAAGTCGGAGAAAAGTTTTAATAATGTTAGAAATCATTTCAAAACATCACTTATACAAATTATTATTTTTTTTTTTTTTTTGTATTTCCTTTTAAATATGTGTGAAATTAGTATATTCACAATATCTACTAATAATCAATCAAATATAGATTTACAAAAGCTTTGTTTTATAAAACAAAATATAATTTCCCGCATTTCGAAAAAACAATAAGCTTTCACACATTAATATTGCTTTGTGATATATATTACTGGCTGATTAAAAAAAAAAAAAAAAAAAAAAAAAAAAACCTGTTTTTTTTGTTTTTTTTTTAGAAATATTTTAGCTATTTAAGCATTCAAATTTAAATTGTAAATACTATCTGATGTTTTGAAAGGGGTTTCTACTTAAATGAAGTAATTATCTCCGTAATTTAGAATAACAGAATAAAAAATGACGAAAAGCAAAATGACCGAAAATAAAATAAAAGTTAAAACAGCCGGTTGGTTTGCGCTACTCCCCTGTAAAGTTGTCTATCGTTCATTACATATTGTTTCGCCGACTTGATTCGACGCGTTTACATTACACCTACGGGAGTTGATCTTCTTTACGGAGTAAATATTATTTGGCCTAGCCATATAGGAGTGAGAGAATGCTAGACCGGATGGCTTAATTGGTAAGAAGCACTTGGTGCGCTAAACCGAGGTTACGCGCGCAGTTCCGCTGGTCAGGGCGATCGCAGCCAACACCGGCTCTATTAAGAAAGCCCGGGGACACTCAGAGTGACGTCACTAACCTCGGTCATTGATGACAAACCTCGTTTATTTTCCGTTCGTCATCATAACTTTCCGAGTTCGTTCCAAAACTTATCTCAGCCATAAGTTAGAGTGTACAGGGTATATAACCATGTATATACGTTCATGTAACCATTTCCTGTTATAAATATTATATTCATTTGAGGAAAGACTCTTTCATTTTAATCCTTTTAAAAGTTTTCATTATAGTGTCTTTTTAAAGATAAAAAATCTTTTTAACCCCCCCCCCCGTCCCCTCCTCCTTTTTATATCTTTTAATAAAAATAAAATATGAATAATTCATAAATATCAGTTTTTATTATTATTAACAACTAAATAAGTAAAATATAAATGTAGTTCTCTATTTTTTCTCTCTTTTAAGTTACATTTTATTTGCTTCATGTAACCATTTCATATGTTATATTCATTTTATTAAAGACACTTTCATTTTAATCCTTTTAAAAGATTTCATTATATTGTCTTTTTAAAAATATTTCATTTCCCCCACCCCTCTCTCCGCTTCTTTTTATGTCTTATAATAGAAATAAAATACGTATAATTCATAAAATATATATTTCATAATTCATAAAATATATAGTAAAAATATTCATATTATATAAAATATAATATATAAACATAAAAAAAACTCTTTTTTTTATCGTGTATTTTTTTATATATAAAATGTATAATTTCTAAGTATAAGAGTCTTATTTTATTTTTTAAATTTAATATTAAGAAGAATATTCAACTAATTCATTATTTTTTATTTTCTATTAAGTAATATTTTATATTCTTCATGTGTTATAAATATATTTTCACTTCGTGAAAGACACTTTTTTTCTTCTTTTGGTTAATGTGCAAATTAAAGTTCATATTTGAGTTCTAGCACATTTTCAAGAAAATTAATAATATTTCGATTGACTGGATTGCTTTCCATTAAAGTAAGTACTTATTTAGAGTATATACATGCATTTTTAAGAATATTAGCAATGTTAATCATTATCTATTAAAATATGTTTACTTTGTCGTTGCTACATAAATAGACTAAAATATTTATATATTTTTTATACATAGATTAGATTGTAAATGTGTTAACGTGAAAATGTTAACTTACTTAAATACTTCTCCTGTCACTAATTCATATGCAAAATTATATCAGTTAGTAAAAAGTGTAAGGTAAGAACTTAATATACTGCTTTATCTGTCATTTGATAATTACATATTTGATTTATTTTTCCATATATGCATTTCTTTTATAATCACCAATAAACAGAGATATTTTACTATTATTAGGAAATATTAAATATATAGTTGTCCTGTTTTGAGATAAAAAAAATTTGTGAAGGCTCTGTTCTGAAATTTAAAAAAGGGTCTTTTAAAAGACATTTTTAATGTATAATATTTATCATTATAACATATTTTTTATCAATTAAATACTACACATTTAATTATTACTACACATTTTAAATATGATATTTGATTTAAATAAAATTTTGTGAAAAGTAAAGGTTATTTTTGTGAAAAATAACATTTTGTAATTAAAGTTAAAATCCAGTTACTCAAATTCGAACCAAGATTAAAAAATACTTTTTAAATCCTTTTGCTGAAGTTTTCCTCTCTGGTGAACTTATTTGTTTGCAAATTACACATTTTAAAATGTCACAAAATAATTAATAAATAATAAATAGTAAGTTTTTATGGAATAAAAAGGAATTTTGTGAAGGATCCTGTTTTATTATAAAGAATTTTGTGAAGGGTTCATTTTATTAAATTGATTTTTGTGAAGGAGCCTGTTTTATTAAATAGGATGTTGTGAAGTAGCCCTAAATATTCACCAAATTTTTCTTGGTATATTACCCTTGATATATTTAATATTTTCTAATAATTATTAAACCACCTCTGGTGAGTTTTATTGTAGATTATATATATATGTATAAACTATGTAATGTGTACAAAATAAATCGAATATGTAATTATCGTATGATAGACAGTACATTATAGTACAGTTTTACTAACTGATATTATTGATAACATTTTGCATGTGAATTAGTGACATCATAAGAAACATTTAATTAAGTTAATATTTTCATGTTCAGAAATTTTCAATGTAATATCTGTATGTTAAAAAAAATGAATATTTTAGCAATGGAAGATATTAAATATGAAAAAAATAAATAAAAGGGAAAAGGAAAAGCATGAGAATGAAACAATCATGAATTTATCAAAACGTATTCTTATAACTAAAGTTTGCATAAAAAACTTTTAATTAGTTTTTGATTATTTTTAACATTAAAATTATTACAAATTTTAAATGATAGCTCTAAAAAAATTGCTAGATTCGTAAGATAGAGAATAGATTATTTGCTATACACTTTAAAGATCACGGTCAGTAATGACAAATGAAATATTTAGTTACTTTGTACATCTTTTATTAAGTGTGACTAATTATATTTATTCTGAAATACACAATTTATATACTAATTCTTGAATAAATATTTACAAAATTACTTAAGTTAGTTAAAACTACATATAATTAATTTTTTATGTTACTTTTTAGTAGCATAAGAAAGGTGTTATGATATTAGTTACACTTCCAATCCAGATTAGACTTAATGTAAATAAAATTAGTAATAATAAATAAATTTAGTCTTTCTTCATCATAAGCGTACAAATACGAAGTATGTGAAATTATTTATGCACAATTTTCCATTGATATGTATGAAAAAAAAGGTAGGTGTTAACTAAAAAGTATTAAATTTACAAATGAAGCAAATTCATATTGAATATTGAATAATGCATAAAAATTGTTGCGTAAGATTATTTACTAATAAATAAATAGTGCAAACGTAATAAAATATTTTTCGCAACATGAGCTTCGGACAAAGCTGTGGAGTTAAGCCTACTCGCGCAGAAACGACAAATTAAACATATTTTAATACACAATGATCAACATTGTTAATATTCATAAAATTACACATATATACTGTAAATAAGTACTTACCTTAATTAAAAGCAATCCGATCTTGAACTGAACTACTTTAAATTAATATCAGAATTCAAAACACATTGATTTCCCAACACGTTGTCTCTGAAACACACGGTACTATTCCTAAGAGCAAGTACGGAATGGGAGAATATTGCGACCTGCTTCATGACCGAGGTTGATGACGTCAGCAAACCAGTATTTCCTCTGAAACCTGGCTTTGTAATAGAGCCGGTGTTGTCGCAGCGCTGGTAGTTATCGCGTTTAGAACTACAATTCCTGAACTTTCAATGTGAAGTAAGTTTACGCTAGTTTTTCCGTACTGGTGTCTCTTTGTCCCGTGTATAAGGAAAGGGCATGTTTACAAACAAACAGTTCCATCAACCAATCTACCACTGCATTTTTGTCGCAGCTATCATTGCAGAAATCGTCATGGCGATGTAGACCATTCATATCACAGATCAGTTTAACGTCGACCAATCAAATCGCTCCATCTCATGTGTACTGTAGGAGTCGTAAAGAACGAACAGGTTTTTCTCCCAAACCAACAGTAATTTAACCAACTGTGACGTTAGTTGCCCTTTCCTTATGGCTTTGCGCTAAACCAAGGGATCTTAGATCGAACCCCGGTCTGGACATTTTTTCACTCTGTTGGTTGTACGCTGTTTAGTAAAGTGATAATTCCACATCCTTTGTAGTCCAAATTATTGTTTAGAATTTATTTCTGCAATTAATCAAAATGCAGTGTTATTCCATATTACATCGAAAATATATGGATATGAATTTCAAAATTTCTGTAACTATTTATCAATGACTGGTTTTATAAAGTATGGTGTGCAATTAGGCATATTTTAGCAATGTTCAGTAGCGGACTTTGCATAGCTGCAAACCTTTTGTTATTTATCAAGTCAAATAAACATAATTTTAACCAAAAATTATATTTAATAAATGAAATGAATAAAGTAACCGATAGATACAAGACAAAATTTATTAAATAAATTTTCTGTTTTAAAATATGCTTTTATTTTGTACTTGAAAAAAAAAATCCAGAAAGTTGACAGCTCTACCTTTGCCAGATAAAGATTAATGGACCAGCATGTACAATCAACTTTTTAAATAAATACAATTTAGAAAATTTATTAAATTTTACAAATTTGGTTGATAAAAATAACATCAAGTATATTTTTGAAAAATATAATAAATAAACTACGAATTATAATAACATTGGAACTTTACGTGAATAATTTTTTAACATGGCTGTGTTTTGTATGTACAAATTTTATTTAGTACAATGGTAATAATATTATCTTTTTTTTTTTATGTGGCCTGCACCTTTGTATATAATGCTTAATTTGGCCAGCAGTGGTAAACGAGTTTGACATCTCTGTTCTACCCTATACTAAAATTCCCTCTGTTGTACATATTTTTTAATTTTATAGAAAATAATTGTGAAAATGCATTGTAGTATATTTTTGCAGTTGCATAAATTTTGCTATAGCAGTTTCCAACTGCAAGTTGCATGTTGTTGACTGCTAAAGTAAATCCTTGGCTGGCAACATTTTTTGAACATTCCCCACCCTTGCAGGTAGCTATATATTTTTTTTCCTCAAGAAAAATATGCTTAATTCTTGCAAGTGACATAGGAAATACAATATGCAGGTAAAGGGAACTGGGGGTGAGAGATACGCTAAAGATGTTAGTACTGCAGAATATTAGGGCTCTAGTACTTTTTTTTTCTTGTTATTAAAAATTAAACCTTGCTGCTAAGATTGAAAACGGTCTAAAATGGTACTTTTCCTTTCCCTTGGTCCCTAGCAATTCTATCTTAGCAGCTTTTAGTATGTTAGTTTTCTATTAACTTAGCAATTAATAATGAAATACAAAGTAAAGTAAACCTGTGAAAACACAACACACATATAAAAAAAAAATCTTTAAAAGTTCCAAGAGAGTTTTTAAGTTGTGTCACCAAATTAATTTTAAATAACATGACTACAAAAGCAATTCAGTTTGTTCATGTTAATATTAAAAGAATGCTTGATTTTTAGAGTGGGGATATATGCTCATAGGCGTACAGTTATATGGGCTCGAGCTCCACTAATAATTTCTAAAAGGACTCTTCCCTCCATTCCCTCTAATATAAAAAAAAGTTTAGTTTTTTTAATTTCGAATATTTTATATTATGTACTAATTTAATTTTTAACAAATAATTTTGCTTCCTTGAGTTTTGCCATTTTAACATCAGGTAAACTTTTTCCCTTTATGCTTTATTTTTTAATTAAACTAAACTTCTAAAAGTTTGAACTTTTGATATAAAAAACAAAAATAGGAAAAAAAAGTCCATATTCAGAAGAAACAAAACAAAAAAACATGCTACTCAAAGATAACTTTGACTGTGATTTTATTATAAACGATTCGCGAATAACAACGAGTCTATCATTTTATAAATGGGTCTGTATATTGAAATTTTTACATTTTCTTAACATTTTATTTAACTTGCGAGTTTTTTATCACCATATGAATCTTTTTCATTTCTGTAAAAGGGAGTTTAAAAAAGCAAAATTAAATTGGTAATCGAACTGATTTACACTCATATACATATATTTGTGAAGAAATAAGGTGATTGATATATCAAATATATCAGTGAAATATATTGAGTTGAGCCCCACCAATAATTTTCAATAATCTGAGCCTTGTACATGCTATAAAGGGAAAGCTAAAATGTTGGCATGATGAATGAAATTGCTATTGAATTAAAAATCTCATCAAAAACGTCACCTGTAAAAAATGCAGCCAAGTCTCGTGACTCTTTTTCCGTAAAAAGGTCTGAGATCGTATAAAGCCAAGTTTAACTATCTTATTAACTCCGAAATTTTCATTCACAAATCACTCCTAGTCTCTACATCTTTAGTTAATTATTATTTTGTGACTTGGCAATTACGCAGCACAGGGAAGTTATTACACCTTACTATGTTATGGGATGGGATGGGATAATTTAATTAAGGCAAATTATATACGCACAGGGAAGTTATTACACTTTAATATGTTATAGTATTATTTGATTTAGACTAACTATATACATCACATTCTCGTGCTACGTAATTGCCAAGTCACAAAATAATAATTAACTAAAGATGTAGAGACTAGGAGTGATTTGCGAATGAAAATTTCGGAGTTAATAAGATAGTTAAACTTGGCTTTATACGATATCAGACCTTTTTACGGAAAAAGAGTCACGAGACTTGGCTGCATTTTTTACAGGTGACGTTTTTGATGAGATTTCACTTCTTTTTGTAAGTAATCCTCCTTTTCTTGATTTTGGGTTCTTTTTGGAGATCATCCACTGATTTTCGCTAAGCCCACACTCTATCTCTATTATTTACAGGTATAAAAAATTTGAAGCTTAAGTTTCGTTTGCAAAGTACTGTAGATAAAAAGAGATTTCAGGTTCCTAGGCAAGCACTAAGTTATGGGAGGGGGAGTGTCAAAAGTACTCTCAATTTCTTCTAGGATAGGTGCTATCCATCTGAGAAATTACTCGCAGCCCTAGATACTTGATATTTAGCATAAAAGAACTTTTTAGAATAAAAAGAAAGTCAAAATAAAAATTTCCGGAAATTTCCAATAAATCAAACTATATTCATTTTTTATGTTTTTTTTTTTTTTTTTTTTTTTTTTTTTTTCTTTATTTGCGGATACTTTAATTTTTCCTTACTTTGTATACTAAACCCCACCTTTCTGCCAAATGTCAAGCTTCTAAGACTACAAAATCAAATTATTTTCAAATTTTCGACTTTTTATAAATTTATTGATTTTTCGATTTTAATTCTAAGTTACCTGATTATCATGCCAATATAGTAATTCTTAGATCCGTCTTCTTAGGATCATTTAGGTTGAATTTAGAGATAAATCAAGTGAATCTTAGAGTCACCATGATTTTATTTAGAAAGGATTATCAAGCCATAACCAGCCAGTAATGTCGGGAGGGTAGGGGGACTTGTGAAAATTTTTGTGGGGTTAACATCATTTAACAATCCATATTTCATATGCGAAGTAAATAGAGTATAACCTGTGAAAGAAAGCAAACCTGTATATAAAGAAATCGCCTATAACGTAGCCAGCCTATAGTGAAACTTTTATATAACGAAATTCGTAAACCAACTAAAAGAAAACCATAATCCGGGGGAAATAACATAAAACAATTAGGGGTGTTGTACTAGATAATAGGACAATTATCTTAAAACTAATGTTTCTAGCAGTACAAAATCAAATTGTTTTCGAATTTTCGATTTTTTAAAGATATTTTGATTTTTCGATTTTATTTTCGAATTTAACGAATTTTTTAATTGTTCCTTTTATTGAATAGTAAATACTACCTTTACACCAAGTTTTAAGTTTCTAAGACTACAAGATAAAATTATTTTGAATTTTTCGAATTTTTTTTATAATTTTCTGGCTTTTTTAATTTTTTCTTATTTTGTATCCTTTATTACAAATTTCAAGTTTCTAGCGCTAGAAAATCGAATTATTTTGAAATTTCCGATCTTTTTCGAGTTTTTTATTCTATTTTCGAATTTATTGTGTTTTAATTTTTCCTTTTTCTTTATCCTAAACAATAAGTTTACGCCGAATTTTAAATTCTAAAGCTACAAAATCAATTTTTTTTCAATTTTTCGATTTTTTTTTTTTTTTTTTTTTTCGAATTTTACAGATTTTTTCTTTTTCTGTTTTTTGTATCCTAAGTACTACCTTTATTCCAAATTTTTAGTTTCTAGCTCTACGAAATCGAATTATTTTCTGACGCAGAAACCTTTTTATTCAGTTAATAATCTCCACGTGTTGTGAACGATCGAAAGAACACTTAGAACATGTTAAAAACCAGATCCCAATTAACTGTAAGTACTTCAAGTGATAACCGCAGCTGCAAACCAAACCATAGTGAATAAAACCAGAGACTGTCGAAACTGATCAGCTGAGAAATTCTACAGACCTCCCTACTTCAACCTACAGCTGATGCCCCGCGCTAGAACTCAATAACAATCTCTCATAATCTAAAATGTAGTCGAACAGTTAAGACGCCCTTGTAAATATCCCAAATAAAATGTAAAATTGGAGCACTTCTATGCAGTCTCCAAAACGCGATTTAAATGTGTATATAAAGCCAAGAATTACAATAATAATATTATATTCAAAGAAAAATGGATCTACTTCTTACTTCACGCAATATTACTTTCTTCTAATAATGTTGTTTATTACTCCCATACAACGACACTTCAATGAATCAAAAGGATAAATATCAGTGCATTATTGTGGATATTACTTTGCGCAAAAGCAGTTCTCAGGTAAGCTGAACAAACGTTTTTTACCATTATCGAAAGATGAAAATGTATATTAAAATATGAAGACTGATATAACAATTTATTAAGATAGAAAATTAATTATGCTACCGACGGTTCCCCTAACATTTTCAAATTTTCGTTTTTTTTATTTTATTTTCGATTTTTGTTGTGTTTTTAATTTTTTCTTTTTCTGAATCCTAAACACTACCTTTACACCAAATTTTCAGTTTATAAAACTACGAGATCATAATATTTGCAATTTCTCACTTTTTCTTTTTCTTTTCCTTTTTTTTTTTTTTTTTTTTTTTCAATTTTTGATTTTTTTTTTCGAATTATCCATATTTTTTAATGTTTCCTTATTTGATATCTTAAATATTACCTTTATTCCAAATTTCAAGTTTCTAGCGCTATGAAATCGAATTATTTCCAAATTTTCCTTATTTTTCTGATTTTTTTCGATTTTTTTAATTTTATTTTCGAATTTTATTGCGTTTTTATTTTAACTTATTCTGAATCCTAAACACTATCTTTACCGCGAATTTTAAGTTTCTAAGGCTGAAAGATCAAATTATTTAAATTTTTTCAATTTCTTTCGAAATTTTCGAATTTTTGAATTTTTTTTTCGAATTTTCCGGATTTTTTAATTTTTCCTTATTTTGCATCGAATTAACAAAATCGAATTATTTGAAAATTTATTATGCTACCGACGGTTCCCCTAACAAAGATTATGAAAGACTGAAAAAAGAATATCCCAGTATTAAAAACGATAATATAACAATTTCTAAAAATATAATAATAAATAAAAGATTACTAAAAAAGAAATAATGAATGCGATAAAAGAAAATGCCCAATTTATTGAGAAACTCAATTCTACGAATTATAGTTCATGGAAGTTCAAGATGCTGATGCTCCTGATTAAAGAGGAACTCGACGATATTATAGCACAAGATCCACCGGGTGCACCCAACCCCGCATGGCACAAAAAAGACCAAAAGACTAGAGCTCTAATAAACTTAAGCATCGATGATTCTCAAATCGTAAATGTAGAAAACTTAGATACCGCCAAATTAACATGGGAAGCTCTGAAAAATATACATGAGAGAATCAATTTATCTAGTAAGCTTTACCTGTTACGAAAATTATACAGTACTAAATTAGCGGAGGGTGGAAACATGATCACGCATATCACTAATATCTTTCAAATTATAGATAAACTTAATGCCATCGGAGAAAATATTAGCGATTCACATATTTCCGCGCTATTTCTGTGTTCTCTTCCCCCCCCAGTTACAATACTTTGATAACTGCGTTGGAGGCGAGACCGGAAAATGAGCTCACCCCTGATTTTATCAAAAACAAATTAACGGATGAATATAATCGTAGACATGAAATGTCAGAACAATCACATAGCGGATATAACAACAACGAGAGAGCATTTAAAACAAATAGGAGATATACACACACTGAAAATAGAAGAGAACAAAAATATTGCAATAACTGTAAAATGAAAAATCATTCCACTTACGAATGCTGGCACTATAAGAGCAGAAACACGGTACAATCCGGAAATCCTCGAAATAATCAAAACAAAAATAAAAAGAATTTCTCATCTTCATTATGTTATGAAAAGATCGAAACTCATAGGGAAAATAAAATTCAAAACGAAAGAAAATACGCAAATGATCAGACGCAAGATAAAGCATTAATCACCGAAAAAGTAGGCAAAAATAACTGGATTCTCCATTCAGGATCTACCTCGCACATTTGTAACGATAAAAGCCTATTTAGTAAATTTATTGATTATAATAAAACTTCAGTAACGGTCGCGAATGGTAATAAACTGACAGCGTTAGGTTCAGGAGAAGTTTTTATAAAAACATTAACCCCCGAAGGAAAAGAAAAACTAACGAAATTGCGCGAAGTGCTTTATGTCCCAGACTTAGAGTCGAACCTAATTTCGGTTAGTAAAGCTGCTAAAAACGGGTGTAAACTAATCTTCGACGATAATAAATGCGATTTGATCTTTGATGAAGAAATATATATTAGGGCGAAAAATGAGAAAAATTTATACATTATTGAGGAAATAGACGATGTGGAAGCACCACAAAATTATGTAAACATAACGTATAACTGTGACTGCAAACAATGCATAGATCTCTGGCATCGCAGACTCGGTCACAGAGATTATGACGCGATTAAATCTATAATAACAAATCAACTTGCGGACGGAATAAAGATAGGAAATTGTAAACATAAAAATAAAACATGCGTAACTTGTATCGAAACTAAATTAACTAACATGCCGTATCCTAAATCAGCAACAAACCGAGCTAGTAATATTGTGGATTTGATCCACAGTGACGTATGTGGTCCTCTAGACACACCGACTTTAGGCGGAAAAATTTATTTTATGTCTCTTATTGATGATTATTCCCGATATCCTACGATATATTTATTATCTAAAAAGAGCGAAGTTGCTGAAAAGAATGCTATCACAAGCAAAATTAAGCAAACATTTTTGGGGTGAAGCCATAAACACCGCAACATACTTACAAAACCGACTCCCAACCAAAGCAAATAACAACAGAACACCTTACGAATTATGGAAAGGAATTAAACCGAATTTAAAACACTTAACAACATTCGGTTGTAAAGCGCTATTTTACGTCGATAAAGTAAATAGAGGAAAACTTGATAACAGGGCTCAAACCGGAACGTTCGTAGGATATGACACACGATCGACTGGTTATAGAATTCACGCACAAGGAAAACAAATTATAATAGCGAGAACGGTAAAATTTCTTGAAAATGAAAATGTACACTCAGATAACATTGAGGAGATACAAAACACCACAAAAACATCCGATGACAATACACAATTACAGGATAGACATGAAAATCACTTAGAAATAAAACTTGACAGTGAGGAGCCACCATCCGTGCCCAAACAGCAACCAATTGAACCAAGAAGGTCTAATAGGACAAATAGAGGTGTTCCTCCTGACAGATATGTTTGTCTCATAAATAGTTCATCTGAAAACATTCCCGAAAATTGGGATGATATCGAAAAAATGGAAAATACTAATGATAAACAAAACTGGATAAAAGCAACACAAAATGAAATCCAATGTCTAAGAAAAAATAACACTTGGACTTTAACAGATCCACCACCCGGAACAAAAATTATCGGTTCCAAATGGACTTTTAAACTAAAAAAGGACAATTTAGGAAATGTTCAAAGCTATAAAGCGCGTTTAGTAGCACAAGGATATAGTCAAAGATTCGGGATTGATTATGATCAAACCTCCGCATCTGTTGTTTTACACGCTACAATACGTGCATTTCTCATCTCCGCATTGCACAAAAATTTGAACGTGAAACACGTTGACATAACCACAGCATTCTTGCATGGTGAATTAACTGAAACTGTTTATATCAGTCAACCAGACGGGTATATTAAACCCGGCGATGAAAGAAAAGTTTGTAAACTTCAAAAAGCCATCTACGGTCTTAAGCAAGCCGCAAAGGCCTGGTACACCAAAATATCGGAAACACTCACAAACAATAATTTCATACAGAGCAAAAATGATCCATGTCTGTACTTTAAATCAAATCAAGAAAATCCGATATATATCATCATCTACGTAGATGATATCCTGATAGCAGGAAAGGACAGTGATATCGAAGAAACAATAAACCAACTTGAGAAGGAATATGAACTAAAAAAACTTAGGAGAAGTGAATAATTACCTAGGTATAAACATTAATAAAATCAACGATACATATTACCTAAATCAAAACAATAAAATACACGAACTAGTGAAAAAACTGAATTTAAACGACATGAAACCTCATTACACACCCATGATTGCTGGATTCAACAGACTTGAGGACGACGATAATCTTTTACATAATAACACGAAATATCGACAAGCCACAGGCACATTACTTTACATATCAACAATCACGCGTCCTGACATATCTGCCGCAGTCAACATACTATGTCGTAGAAACGAAACACCACGCCAAAAGGACTGGTCAGCAGTGAAAAGAATCATTTCATACCTTAAAACTACAGAAAATCTGAATTTAACTCTTAGCGCAAACAGCAAGCCCATCCTAACAGCATACGCCGATGCAGACTGGGCTGGTGACTTGAAAACACGTAAATCAACGTCAGGAAATCTATTCATGCTAGGAAAATCGCCGATTTACTGGATCACAAAAAGGCAAAATTGCATTGCACTTTCGTCAGCCGAAGCTGAATACGTTTCAGCTACCAACGCAGCACAAGAATTAAGTTGGATAACAAACTTGCTTAGCGACCTCAACATTCCACAAAAACTACCAATCACGATATTTGAGGATAATATGTCCTGTATAAAAATGACTGAAAACGATAAAGATACTAAGCGATCCAAACACATCGACATACGTTTCCACAACATCAAACTGATGAAAGAAGAAGAAAAAATTGATTTACAATACTGCCCCAGTGAAGAAATGACAGCCGACACTCTCACCAAACCCACTCCCAAACCTGTGTACGAAAAACACCGTAAGAAACTGAACCTTCAACCATTCGCCACACAGGAGATTACGTCGGAGTGACGGAGAAACCTTTTTATGCCATTAATAATCTCCACGTGTTGTGAACGATCGAAAGAACACTTAGAACATGTTAAAAACCAGATCCCAATTAACTGTAAGTACTTCAAGTGATAACCGCAGCTGCAAACCAAACCATAGTGAATAAAACCAGAGACTGTCGAAACTGATCAGCTGAGAAATTCTGCAGACCTCCCTACTTCAACCTACAGCTGATGCCCCGCGCTAGAACTCAATAACAATCTCTCAGAATCTAAAATGTAGTCGAACAGTTAAGACGCCCTTGTAAATATCCCAAATAAAATGTAAAATTGGACCACTTCTATGCAGTCTCCAAAACGCGATTTAAATGTGTATATAAAGCCAAGAATTACAATAATAATATTATATTCAAAGAAAAATGGATCTACTTCTTACTTCACGCAATATTAATTTCTTCTAATAATGTTGTTTATTACTCCCATACAACGACACTTCAATGAATCAAAAGGATAAATATCAGTGCATTATTGTGGATATTACTTTGCGCAAAAGCAGTTCTCAGGTAACTGAACAAACCTTTTTTACCATTATCGAAAGATGAAAATGTATATTAAAATATGAAGACTGATATAACAATTTATTAAGATAGAAAATTAATTATGTTACCGACGGTTCCCCTAACATTTTCAAGTTTTCGTTTTTTTTATTTTATTTTCGATTTTTGTTGTGTTTTTAATTTTTTCTTTTTCTGAATCCTAAACACTACCTTTACACCAAATTTTCAGTTTATAAAACTACGAGATCATAATATTTTCAATTTCTCACTTTTTCTTTTTCTTTTCCTTTTTTTTTTTTTTTTTTTTTTTTTTTCAATTTTTGATTTTTTTTTTTTCGAATTATCCATATTTTTTAATGTTTCCTTATTTGGTATCTTAAATATTACCTTTATTCCAAATTTCAAGTTTCTAGCGCTATGAAATCGAATTATTTCCAAATTTTCCTTATTTTTCTGATTTTTTTCGATTTTTTTTTTTTTTTTTTTCGAATTTTATTGCGTTTTTATTTTAACTTATTCTGAATCCTAAACACTATCTTTACCGCGAATTTTAAGTTTCTAAGGCTGAAAGATCAAATTATTTTAATTTTTTCAATTTCTTTCGAAATTTTCGAATTTTTTAATTTTTTTTCGAATTTTCCGGATTTTTTAATTTTTCCTTATTTTGCATCGAATTAACAAAATCGAATTATTTGAAAATTTATTATGCTACCGACGGTTCCCCTAACAAAGATTATGAAAGACTGAAAAAAGAATATCCCAGTATTAAAAACGATAATATAACAATTTCTAAAAATATAATAATAAATAAAAGATTACTAAAAAAGAAATAATGAATGCGATAAAAGAAAATGCCCAATTTATTGAGAAACTCAATTCTACGAATTATAGTTCATGGAAGTTCAAGATGCTGATGCTCCTGATTAAAGAGGAACTCGACGATATTATAGCACAAGATCCACCGGGTGCACCCAACCCCGCATGGCACAAAAAAGACCAAAAGACTAGAGCTCTAATAAACTTAAGCATCGATGATTCTCAAATCGTAAATGTAGAAAACTTAGATACCGCCAAATTAACATGGGAAGCTCTGAAAAATATACATGAGAGAATCAATTTATCTAGTAAGCTTTACCTGTTACGAAAATTATACAGTACTAAATTAGCGGAGGGTGGAAACATGATCACGCATATCACTAATATCTTGCAAATTATAGATAAACTTAATGCCATCGGAGAAAATATTAGCGATTCACATATTTCCGCGCTATTTCTGTGTTCTCTTCCCCCCCAGTTACAATACTTTGATAACTGCGTTGGAGGCGAGACCGGAAAATGAGCTCACCCCTGATTTTATCAAAAACAAATTAACGGATGAATATAATCGTAGACATGAAATGTCAGAACAATCACATAGCGGATATAACAACAACGAGAGAGCATTTAAAACAAATAGGAGATATACACACACTGAAAATAGAAGAGAACAAAAATATTGCAATAACTGTAAAATGAAAAATCATTCCACTTACGAATGCTGGCACTATAAGAGCAGAAACACGGTACAATCCGGAAATCCTCGAAATAATCAAAACAAAAATAAAAAGAATTTCTCATCTTCATTATGTTATGAAAAGATCGAAACTCATAGGGAAAATAAAATTCAAAACGAAAGAAAATACGCAAATGATCAGACGCAAGATAAAGCATTAATCACCGAAAAAGTAGGCAAAAATAACTGGATTCTCGATTCAGGATCTACCTCGCACATTTGTAACGATAAAAGCCTATTTAGTAAATTTATTGATTATAATAAAACTTCAGTAACGATCGCGAATGGTAATAAACTGACAGCGTTAGGTTCAGGAGAAGTTTTTATAAAAACATTAACCCCCGAAGGAAAAGAAAAACTAACGAAATTGCGCGAAGTGCTTTATGTCCCAGACTTAGAGTCGAACCTAATTTCGGTTAGTAAAGCTGCTAAAAACGGGTGTAAACTAATCTTCGACGATAATAAATGCGATTTGATCTTTGATGAAGAAATATATATTAGGGCGAAAAATGAGAAAAATTTATACATTATTGAGGAAATAGACGATGTGGAAGCACCACAAAATTATGTAAACATAACGTATAACTGTGACTGCAAACAATGCATAGATCTCTGGCATCGCAGACTCGGTCACAGAGATTATGACGCGATTTAATCTATAATAACAAATCAACTTGCGGACGGAATAAAGATAGGAAATTGTAAACATAAAAATAAAACATGCGTAACTTGTATCGAAACTAAATTAACTAACATGCCGTATCCTAAATCAGCAACAAACCGAGCTAGTAATATTGTGGATTTGATCCACAGTGACGTATGTGGTCCTCTAGACACACCGACTTTAGGCGGAAAAATTTATTTTATGTCTCTTATTGATGATTATTCCCGATATACTACGATATATTTATTATCTAAAAAAAGCGAAGTTGCTGAAAAGATAAAAGAGTATATAACGATGATATACAATCAGTTCGGTAAAAAACCTAAGGAAATTAGATCGGATAACGGTCGTGAATATGTAAATCAAGAGATAGATGAATACTTAAAACAGAACGGAATTTTACACCAATTGACTGTCCCGCACAATCCGAGCCAGAATGGAGTTGCGGAGAGAAAAAATAAAAGTTTATTAGATATGACTAGAAGTATGCTATCACAAGCAAAATTAAGCAAACATTTTTGGGGTGAAGCCATAAACACCGCAACATACTTACAAAACCGACTCCCAACCAAAGCAAATAACAACAGAACACCTTACGAATTATGGAAAGGAATTAAACCGAATTTAAAACACTTAACAACATTCGGTTGTAAAGCGCTATTTTACGTCGATAAAGTAAATAGAGGAAAACTTGATAACAGGGCTCAAACCGGAACGTTCGTAGGATATGACACACGATCGACTGGTTATAGAATTCACGCACAAGGAAAACAAATTATAATAGCGAGAACGGTAAAATTTCTTGAAAATGAAAATGTACACTCAGATAACATTGAGGAGATACAAAACACCACAAAAACATCCGATGACAATACACAATTACAGGATAGACATGAAAATCACTTAGAAATAAAACTTGACAGTGAGGAGACACCATCCGTGCCCAAACAGCAACCAATTGAAACAAGAAGGTCTAATAGGACAAATAGAGGTGTTCCTCCTGACAGATATGTTTGTCTCATAAATAGTTCATCTGAAAACATTCCCGAAAATTGGGATGATATCGAAAAAATGGAAAATACTAATGATAAACAAAACTGGATAAAAGCAACACAAAATCAAATCCAATGTCTAAGAAAAAATAACACTTGGACTTTAACAGGTCCACCACCCGGAACAAAAATTATCGGTTCCAAATGGACTTTTAAACTAAAAAAGGACAATTTAGGAAATGTTCAAAGCTATAAAGCGCGTTTAGTAGCACAAGGATATAGTCAAAGATTCGGGATTGATTATGATCAAACCTCCGCATCTGTTGTTTTACACGCTACAATACGTGCATTTCTCATCTCCGCATTGCACAAAAATTTGAACGTGAAACACGTTGACATAACCACAGCATTCTTGCATGGTGAATTAACTGAAACTGTTTATATCAGTCAACCAGACGGGTATATTAAACCCGGCGATGAAAGAAAAGTTTGTAAACTTCAAAAAGCCATCTACGGTCTTAAGCAAGCCGCAAAGGCCTGGTACACCAAAATATCGGAAACACTCACAAACAATAATTTCATACAGAGCAAAAATGATCCATGTCTGTACTTTAAATCAAATCAAGAAAATCCGATATATATCATCATCTACGTAGATGATATCCTGATAGCAGGAAAGGACAGTGATATCGAAGAAACAATAAACCAACTTGAGAAGGAATATGAACTAAAAAAACTTAGGAGAAGTGAATAATTACCTAGGTATAAACATTAATAAAATCAACGATACATATTACCTAAATCAAAACAATAAAATACACGAACTAGTGAAAAAACTGAATTTAAACGACATGAAACCTCATTACACACCCATGATTGCTGGATTCAACAGACTTGAGGACGACGATAATCTTTTACATAATAACAAGAAATATCGACAAGCCACAGGCACATTACTTTACATATCAACAATCACGCGTCCTGACATATCTGCCGCAGTCAACATACTATGTCGTAGAAACGAAACACCACGCCAAAAGGACTGGTCAGCAGTGAAAAGAATCATTTCATACCTTAAAACTACAGAAAAGCTGAATTTAACTCTTAGCGCAAACAGCAAGCCCATCCTAACAGCATACGCCGATACAGACTGGGCTGGTGACTTGAAAACACGTAAATCAACGTCAGGAAATCTATTCATGCTAGGAAAATCGCCGATTTACTGGATCACAAAAAGGCAAAATTGCATTGCACTTTCGTCAGCCGAAGCTGAATACGTTTCAGCTACCAACGCAGCACAAGAATTAAGTTGGATAACAAACTTGCTTAGCGACCTCAACATTCCACAAAAACTACCAATCACGATATTTGAGGATAATATGTCCTGTATAAAAATGACTGAAAACGATAAAGATACTAAGCGATCCAAACACATCGACATACGTTTCCACAACATCAAACTGATGAAAGAAGAAGAAAAAATTGATTTACAATACTGCCCCAGTGAAGAAATGACAGCCGACACTCTCACCAAACCCACTCCCAAACCTGTGTACGAAAAACACCGTAAGAAACTGAACCTTCAACCATTCGCCACACAGGAGATTACGTCGGAGTGACGGAGAAACCTTTTTATGCCATTAATAATGTCCACGTGTTGTGAACGATCGAAAGAACACTTAGAACATGTTAAAAACCAGATCCCAATTAACTGTAAGTACTTCAAGTGATAACCGCAGCTGCAAACCAAACCATAGTGAATAAAACCAGAGACTGTCGAAACTGATCAGCTGAGAAATTCTGCAGACCTCCCTACTTCAACCTACAGCTGATGCCCCGCGCTAGAACTCAATAACAATCTCTCAGAATCTAAAATGTAGTCGAACAGTTAAGACGCCCTTGTAAATATCCCAAATAAAATGTAAAATTGGAGCACTTCTATGCAGTCTCCAAAACGCGATTTAAATGTGTATATAAAGCCAAGAATTACAATAATAATATTATATTCAAAGAAAAATGGATCTACTTCTTACTTCACGCAATATTACTTTCTTCTAATAATGTTGTTTATTACTCCCATACAACGACACTTCAATGAATCAAAAGGATAAATATCAGTGCATTATTGTGGATATTACTTTGCGCAAAAGCAGTTCTCAGGTAAGCTGAACAAACCTTTTTTACCATTATCGAAAGATGAAAATGTATATTAAAATATGAAGACTGATATAACAATTTATTAAGATAGAAAATTAATTATGCTACCGACGGTTCCCCTAACATTTTCAAATTTTCGTTTTTTTTATTTTATTTTCGATTTTTGTTGTGTTTTTAATTTTTTCTTTTTCTGAATCCTAAACACTACCTTTACACCAAATTTTCAGTTTATAAAACTACGAGATCATAATATTTTCAATTTCTCACTTTTTCTTTTTCTTTTCCTTTTTTTTTTTTTTTTTCTTTTTTTTTTTTTTTCAATTTTGGATTTTTTTTTTCGAATTATCCATATTTTTTAATGTTTCCTTATTTGGTATCTTAAATATTACCTTTATTCCAAATTTCAAGTTTCTAGCGCTATGAAATCGAATTATTTCCAAATTTTCCTTATTTTTCTGATTTTTTTCGATTTTTTTTATTTTATTTTCGAATTTTATTGCGTTTTTATTTTAACTTATTCTGAATCCTAAACACTATCTTTACCGCGAATTTTAAGTTTCTAAGGCTGAAAGATCAAATTATTTTAATTTTTTCAATTTCTTTCGAAATTTTCGAATTTTTGAATTTTTTTTCGAATTTTCCGGATTTTTTAATTTTTCCTTATTTTGCATCGAATTAACAAAATCGAATTATTTGAAAATTTATTATGCTACCGACGGTTCCCCTAACAAAGATTATGAAAGACTGAAAAAAGAATATCCCAGTATTAAAAACGATAATATAACAATTTCTAAAAATATAATAATAAATAAAAGATTACTAAAAAAGAAATAATGAATGCGATAAAAGAAAATGCCCAATTTATTGAGAAACTCAATTCTACGAATTATAGTTCATGGAAGTTCAAGATGCTGATGCTCCTGATTAAAGAGGAACTCGACGATATTATAGCACAAGATCCACCGGGTGCACCCAACCCCGCATGGCACAAAAAAGACCAAAAGACTAGAGCTCTAATAAACTTAAGCATCGATGATTCTCAAATCGTAAATGTAGAAAACTTAGATACCGCCAAATTAACATGGGAAGCTCTGAAAAATATACATGAGAGAATCAATTTATCTAGTAAGCTTTACCTGTTACGAAAATTATACAGTACTAAATTAGCGGAGGGTGGAAACATGATCACGCATATCACTAATATCTTGCAAATTATAGATAAACTTAATGCCATCGGAGAAAATATTAGCGATTCACATATTTCCGCGCTATTTCTGTGTTATCTTCCCCCCCAGTTACAATACTTTGATAACTGCGTTGGAGGCGAGACCGGAAAATGAGCTCACCCCTGATTTTATCAAAAACAAATTAACGGATGAATATAATCGTAGACATGAAATGTCAGAACAATCACATAGCGGATATAACAACAACGAGAGAGCATTTAAAACAAATAGGAGATATACACACACTGAAAATAGAAGAGAACAAAAATATTGCAATAACTGTAAAATGAAAAATCATTCCACTTACGAATGCTGGCACTATAAGAGCAGAAACACGGTACAATCCGGAAATCCTCGAAATAATCAAAACAAAAATAAAAAGAATTTCTCATCTTCATTATGTTATGAAAAGATCGAAACTCATAGGGAAAATAAAATTCAAAACGAAAGAAAATACGCAAATGATCAGACGCAAGATAAAGCATTAATCACCGAAAAAGTAGGCAAAAATAACTGGATTCTCGATTCAGGATCTACCTCGCACATTTGTAACGATAAAAGCCTATTTAGTAAATTTATTGATTATAATAAAACTTCAGTAACGATCGCGAATGGTAATAAACTGACAGCGTTAGGTTCAGGAGAAGTTTTTATAAAAACATTAACCCCCGAAGGAAAAGAAAAACTAACGAAATTGCGCGAAGTGCTTTATGTCCCAGACTTAGAGTCGAACCTAATTTCGGTTAGTAAAGCTGCTAAAAACGGGTGTAAACTAATCTTCGACGATAATAAATGCGATTTGATCTTTGATGAAGAAATATATATTAGGGCGAAAAATGAGAAAAATTTATACATTATTGAGGAAATAGACGATGTGGAAGCACCACAAAATTATGTAAACATAACGTATAACTGTGACTGCAAACAATGCATAGATCTCTGGCATCGCAGACTCGGTCACAGAGATTATGACGCGATTAAATCTATAATAACAAATCAACTTGCGGACGGAATAAAGATAGGAAATTGTAAACATAAAAATAAAACATGCGTAACTTGTATCGAAACTAAATTAACTAACATGCCGTATCCTAAATCAGCAACAAACCGAGCTAGTAATATTGTGGATTTGATCCACAGTGACGTATGTGGTCCTCTAGACACACCGACTTTAGGCGGAAAAATTTATTTTATGTCTCTTATTGATGATTATTCCCGATATACTACGATATATTTATTATCTAAAAAAAGCGAAGTTGCTGAAAAGATAAAAGAGTATATAACGATGATATACAATCAGTTCGGTAAAAAACCTAAGGAAATTAGATCGGATAACGGTCGTGAATATGTAAATCAAGAGATAGATGAATACTTAAAACAGAACGGAATTTTACACCAATTGACTGTCCCGCACAATCCGAGCCAGAATGGAGTTGCGGAGAGAAAAAATAAAAGTTTATTAGATATGACTAGAAGTATGCTATCACAAGCAAAATTAAGCAAACATTTTTGGGGTGAAGCCATAAACACCGCAACATACTTACAAAACCGACTCCCAACCAAAGCAAATAACAACAGAACACCTTACGAATTATGGAAAGGAATTAAACCGAATTTAAAACACTTAACAACATTCGGTTGTAAAGCGCTATTTTACGTCGATAAAGTAAATAGAGGAAAACTTGATAACAGGGCTCAAACCGGAACGTTCGTAGGATATGACACACGATCGACTGGTTATAGAATTCACGCACAAGGAAAACAAATTATAATAGCGAGAACGGTAAAATTTCTTGAAAATGAAAATGTACACTCAGATAACATTGAGGAGATACAAAACACCACAAAAACATCCGATGACAATACACAATTACAGGATAGACATGAAAATCACTTAGAAATAAAATTTGACAGTGAGGAGACACCATCCGTGCCCAAACAGCAACCAATTGAACCAAGAAGGTCTAATAGGACAAATAGAGGTGTTCCTCCTGACAGATATGTTTGTCTCATAAATAGTTCATCTGAAAACATTCCCGAAAATTGGGATGATATCGAAAAAATGGAAAATACTAATGATAAACAAAACTGGATAAAAGCAACACAAAATGAAATCCAATGTCTAAGAAAAAATAACACTTGGACTTTAACAGATCCACCAGCCGGAACAAAAATTATCGGTTCCAAATGGACTTTTAAACTAAAAAAGGACAATTTAGGAAATGTTCAAAGCTATAAAGCGCGTTTAGTAGCACAAGGATATAGTCAAAGATTCGGGATTGATTATGATCAAACCTCCGCATCTGTTGTTTTACACGCTACAATACGTGCATTTCTCATCTCCGCATTGCACAAAAATTTGAACGTGAAACACGTTGACATAACCACAGCATTCTTGCATGGTGAATTAACTGAAACTGTTTATATCAGTCAACCAGACGGGTATATTAAACCCGGCGATGAAAGAAAAGTTTGTAAACTTCAAAAAGCCATCTACGGTCTTAAGCAAGCCGCAAAGGCCTGGTACACCAAAATATCGGAAACACTCACAAACAATAATTTCATACAGAGCAAAAATGATCCATGTCTGTACTTTAAATCAAATCAAGAAAATCCGATATATATCATCATCTACGTAGATGATATCCTGATAGCAGGAAAGGACAGTGATATCGAAGAAACAATAAACCAACTTGAGAAGGAATATGAACTAAAAAAACTTAGGAGAAGTGAATAATTACCTAGGTATAAACATTAATAAAATCAACGATACATATTACCTAAATCAAAACAATAAAATACACGAACTAGTGAAAAAACTGAATTTAAACGACATGAAACCTCATTACACACCCATGATTGCTGGATTCAACAGACTTGAGGACGACGATAATCTTTTACATAATAACACGAAATATCGACAAGCCACAGGCACATTACATATCAACAATCACGCGTCCTGACATATCTGCCGCAGTCAACATACTATGTCGTAGAAACGAAACACCACGCCAAAAGGACTGGTCAGCAGTGAAAAGAATCATTTCATACCTTAAAACTACAGAAAATCTGAATTTAACTCTTAGCGCAAACAGCAAGCCCATCCTAACAGCATACGCCGATGCAGACTGGGCTGGTGACTTGAAAACACGTAAATCAACGTCAGGAAATCTATTCATGCTAGGAAAATCGCCGATTTACTGGATCACAAAAAGGCAAAATTGCATTGCACTTTCGTCAGCCGAAGCTGAATACGTTTCAGCTACCAACGCAGCACAAGAATTAAGTTGGATAACAAACTTGCTTAGCGACCTCAACATTCCACAAAAACTACCAATCACGATATTTGAGGATAATATGTCCTGTATAAAAATGACTGAAAACGATAAAGATACTAAGCGATCCAAACACATCGACATACGTTTCCACAACATCAAACTGATGAAAGAAGAAGAAAAAATTGATTTACAATACTGCCCCAGTGAAGAAATGACAGCCGACACTCTCACCAAACCCACTCCCAAACCTGTGTACGAAAAACACCGTAAGAAACTGAACCTTCAACCATTCGCCACACAGGAGATTACGTCGGAGTGACGGAGAAACCTTTTTATGCCATTAATAATCTCCACGTGTTGTGAACGATCGAAAGAACACTTAGAACATGTTAAAAACCAGATCCCAATTAACTGTAAGTACTTCAAGTGATAACCGCAGCTGCAAACCAAACCATAGTGAATAAAACCAGAGACTGTCGAAACTGATCAGTTGAGAAATTCTGCAGACCTCCCTACTTCAACCTACAGCTGATGCCCCGCGCTAGAACTCAATAACAATCTCTCAGAATCTAAAATGTAGTCGAACAGTTAAGACGCCCTTGTAAATATCCCAAATAAAATGTAAAATTGGAGCACTTCTATGCAGTCTCCAAAACGCGATTTAAATGTGTATATAAAGCCAAGAATTACAATAATAATATTATATTCAAAGAAAAATGGATCTACTTCTTACTTCACGCAATATTAATTTCTTCTAATAATGTTGTTTATTACTCCCATACAACGACACTTCAATGAATCAAAAGGATAAATATCAGTGCATTATTGTGGATATTACTTTGCGCAAAAGCAGTTCTCAGGTAAGCTGAACAAACCTTTTTTACCATTATCGAAAGATGAAAATGTATATTAAAATATGAAGACTGATATAACAATTTATTAAGATAGAAAATTAATTATGCTACCGACGGTTCCCCTAACATTTTCAAGTTTTCGTTTTTTTTATTTTATTTTCGATTTTTGTTGTGTTTTTAATTTTTTCTTTTTCTGAATCCTAAACACTACCTTTACACCAAATTTTCAGTTTATAAAACTACGAGATCATAATATTTTCAATTTCTCACTTTTTCTTTTTCTTTTCCTTTTTTTTTTTTTTCTTTTTTTTTTTTTTTTTTTTTTTTTTCAATTTTTGATTTTTTTTTTCGAATTATCCATATTTTTTAATGTTTCCTTATTTGGTATCTTAAATATTACCTTTATTCCAAATTTCAAGTTTCTAGCGCTATGAAATCGAATTATTTCCAAATTTTCCTTATTTTTCTGATTTTTTTCGATTTTTTTTATTTTATTTTCGAATTTTATTGCGTTTTTATTTTAACTTATTCTGAATCCTAAACACTATCTTTACCGCGAATTTTAAGTTTCTAAGGCTGAAAGATCAAATTATTTTAATTTTTTCAATTTCTTTCGAAATTTTCGAATTTTTTAATTTTTTTTCGAATTTTCCGGATTTTTTAATTTTTCCTTATTTTGCATCGAATTAACAAAATCGAATTATTTGAAAATTTATTATGCTACCGACGGTTCCCCTAACAAAGATTATGAAAGACTGAAAAAAGAATATCCCAGTATTAAAAACGATAATATAACAATTTCTAAAAATATAATAATAAATAAAAGATTACTAAAAAAGAAATAATGAATGCGATAAAAGAAAATGCCCAATTTATTGAGAAACTCAATTCTACGAATTATAGTTCATGGAAGTTCAAGATGCTGATGCTCCTGATTAAAGAGGAACTCGACGATATTATAGCACAAGATCCACCGGGTGCACCCAACCCCGCATGGCACAAAAAAGACCAAAAGACTAGAGCTCTAATAAACTTAAGCATCGATGATTCTCAAATCGTAAATGTAGAAAACTTAGATACCGCCAAATTAACATGGGAAGCTCTGAAAAATATACATGAGAGAATCAATTTATCTAGTAAGCTTTACCTGTTACGAAAATTATACAGTACTAAATTAGCGGAGGGTGGAAACATGATCACGCATATCACTAATATCTTGCAAATTATAGATAAACTTAATGCCATCGGAGAAAATATTAGCGATTCACATATTTCTGCGCTATTTCTGTGTTCTCTTCCCCCCCAGTTACAATACTTTGATAACTGCGTTGGAGGCGAGACCGGAAAATGAGCTCACCCCTGATTTTATCAAAAACAAATTAACGGATGAATATAATCGTAGACATGAAATGTCAGAACAATCACATAGCGGATATAACAACAACGAGAGAGCATTTAAAACAAATAGGAGATATACACACACTGAAAATAGAAGAGAACAAAAATATTGCAATAACTGTAAAATGAAAAATCATTCCACTTACGAATGCTGGCACTATAAGAGCAGAAACACGGTACAATCCGGAAATCCTCGAAATAATCAAAACAAAAATAAAAAGAATTTCTCATCTTCATTATGTTATGAAAAGATCGAAACTCATAGGGAAAATAAAATTCAAAACGAAAGAAAATACGCAAATGATCAGACGCAAGATAAAGCATTAATCACCGAAAAAGTAGGCAAAAATAACTGGATTCTCGATTCAGGATCTACCTCGCACATTTGTAACGATAAAAGCCTATTTAGTAAATTTATTGATTATAATAAAACTTCAGTAACGATCGCGAATGGTAATAAACTGACAGCGTTAGGTTCAGGAGAAGTTTTTATAAAAACATTAACCCCCGAAGGAAAAGAAAAACTAACGAAATTGCGCGAAGTGCTTTATGTCCCAGACTTAGAGTCGAACCTAATTTCGGTTAGTAAAGCTGCTAAAAACGGGTGTAAACTAATCTTCGACGATAATAAATGCGATTTGATCTTTGATGAAGAAATATATATTAGGGCGAAAAATGAGAAAAATTTATACATTATTGAGGAAATAGACGATGTGGAAGCACCACAAAATTATGTAAACATAACGTATAACTGTGACTGCAAACAATGCATAGATCTCTGGCATCGCATACTCGGTCACAGAGATTATGACGCGATTAAATCTATAATAACAAATCAACTTGCGGACGGAATAAAGATAGGAAATTGTAAACATAAAAATAAAACATGCGTAACTTGTATCGAAACTAAATTAACTAACATGCCGTATCCTAAATCAGCAACAAACCGAGCTAGTAATATTGTGGATTTGATCCACAGTGACGTATGTGGTCCTCTAGACACACCGACTTTAGGCGGAAAAATTTATTTTATGTCTCTTATTGATGATTATTCCCGATATACTACGATATATTTATTATCTAAAAAAAGCGAAGTTGCTGAAAAGATAAAAGAGTATATAACGATGATATACAATCAGTTCGGTAAAAAACCTAAGGAAATTAGATCGGATAACGGTCGTGAATATGTAAATCAAGAGATAGATGAATACTTAAAACAGAACGGAATTTTACACCAATTGACTGTCCCGCACAATCCGAGCCAGAATGGAGTTGCGGAGAGAAAAAATAAAAGTTTATTAGATATGACTAGAAGTATGCTATCACAAGCAAAATTAAGCAAACATTTTTGGGGTGAAGCCATAAACACCGCAACATACTTACAAAACCGACTCCCAACCAAAGCAAATAACAACAGAACACCTTACGAATTATGGAAAGGAATTAAACCGAATTTAAAACACTTAACAACATTCGGTTGTAAAGCGCTATTTTACGTCGATAAAGTAAATAGAGGAAAACTTGATAACAGGGCTCAAACCGGAACGTTCGTAGGATATGACACACGATCGACTGGTTATAGAATTCACGCACAAGGAAAACAAATTATAATAGCGAGAACGGTAAAATTTCTTGAAAATGAAAATGTACACTCAGATAACATTGAGGAGATACAAAACACCACAAAAACATCCGATGACAATACACAATTACAGGATAGACATGAAAATCACTTAGAAATAAAACTTGACAGTGAGGAGACACCATCCGTGCCCAAACAGCAACCAATTGAACCAAGAAGGTCTAATAGGACAAATAGAGGTGTTCCTCCTGACAGATATGTTTGTCTCATAAATAGTTCATCTGAAAACATTCCCGAAAATTGGGATGATATCGAAAAAATGGAAAATACTAATGATAAACAAAACTGGATAAAAGCAACACAAAATGAAATCCAATGTCTAAGAAAAAATAACACTTGGACTTTAACAGATCCACCACCCGGAACAAAAATTATCGGTTCCAAATGGACTTTTAAACTAAAAAAGGACAATTTAGGAAATGTTCAAAGCTATAAAGCGCGTTTAGTAGCACAAGGATATAGTCAAAGATTCGGGATTGATTATGATCAAACCTCCGCATCTGTTGTTTTACACGCTACAATACGTGCATTTCTCATCTCCGCATTGCACAAAAATTTGAACGTGAAACACGTTGACATAACCACAGCATTCTTGCATGGTGAATTAACTGAAACTGTTTATATCAGTCAACCAGACGGGTATATTAAACCCGGCGATGAAAGAAAAGTTTGTAAACTTCAAAAAGCCATCTACGGTCTTAAGCAAGCCGCAAAGGCCTGGTACACCAAAATATCGGAAACACTCACAAACAATAATTTCATACAGAGCAAAAATGATCCATGTCTGTACTTTAAATCAAATCAAGAAAATCCGATATATATCATCATCTACGTAGATGATATCCTGATAGCAGGAAAGGACAGTGATATCGAAGAAACAATAAACCAACTTGAGAAGGAATATGAACTAAAAAAACTTAGGAGAAGTGAATAATTACCTAGGTATAAACATTAATAAAATCAACGATACATATTACCTAAATCAAAACAATAAAATACACGAACTAGTGAAAAAACTGAATTTAAACGACATGAAACCTCATTACACACCCATGATTGCTGGATTCAACAGACTTGAGGACGACGATAATCTTTTACATAATAACACGAAATATCGACAAGCCACAGGCACATTACTTTACATATCAACAATCACGCGTCCTGACATATCTGCCGCAGTCAACATACTATGTCGTAGAAACGAAACACCACGCCAAAAGGACTGGTCAGCAGTGAAAAGAATCATTTCATACCTTAAAACTACAGAAAAGCTGAATTTAACTCTTAGCGCAAACAGCAAGCCCATCCTAACAGCATACGCCGATGCAGACTGGGCTGGTGACTTGAAAACACGTAAATCAACGTCAGGAAATCTATTCATGCTAGGAAAATCGCCGATTTACTGGATCACAAAAAGGCAAAATTGCATTGCACTTTCGTCAGCCGAAGCTGAATACGTTTCAGCTACCAACGCAGCACAAGAATTAAGTTGGATAACAAACTTGCTTAGCGACCTCAACATTCCACAAAAACTACCAATCACGATATTTGAGGATAATATGTCCTGTATAAAAATGACTGAAAACGATAAAGATACTAAGCGATCCAAACACATCGACATACGTTTCCACAACATCAAACTGATGAAAGAAGAAGAAAAAATTGATTTACAATACTGCCCCAGTGAAGAAATGACAGCCGACACTCTCACCAAACCCACTCCCAAACCTGTGTACGAAAAACACCGTAAGAAACTGAACCTTCAACCATTCGCCACACAGGAGATTACGTCGGAGTGACGGAGAAACCTTTTTATGCCATTAATAATCTCCACGTGTTGTGAACGATCGAAAGAACACTTAGAACATGTTAAAAACCAGATCCCAATTAACTGTAAGTACTTCAAGTGATAACCGCAGCTGCAAACCAAACCATAGTGAATAAAACCAGAGACTGTCGAAACTGATCAGCTGAGAAATTCTGCAGACCTCCCTACTTCAACCTACAGCTGATGCCCCGCGCTAGAACTCAATAACAATCTCTCAGAATCTAAAATGTAGTCGAACAGTTAAGACGCCCTTGTAAATATCCCAAATAAAATGTAAAATTGGAGCACTTCTATGCAGTCTCCAAAACGCGATTTAAATGTGTATATAAAGCCAAGAATTACAATAATAATATTATATTCAAAGAAAAATGGATCTACTTCTTACTTCACGCAATATTACTTTCTTCTAATAATGTTGTTTATTACTCCCATACAACGACACTTCAATGAATCAAAAGGATAAATATCAGTGCATTATTGTGGATATTACTTTGCGCAAAAGCAGTTCTCAGGTAAGCTGAACAAACCTTTTTTACCATTATCGAAAGATGAAAATGTATATTAAAATATGAAGACTGATATAACAATTTATTAAGATAGAAAATTAATTATGCTACCGACGGTTCCCCTAACATTTTCAAATTTTCGTTTTTTTTATTTTATTTTCGATTTTTGTTGTGTTTTTAATTTTTTCTTTTTCTGAATCCTAAACACTACCTTTACACCAAATTTTCAGTTTATAAAACTACGAGATCATAATATTTTCAATTTCTCACTTTTTCTTTTTCTTTTCCTTTTTTTTTTTTTTCTTTTTTTTTTTTTTCAATTTTTGATTTTTTTTTTCGAATTATCCATATTTTTTAATGTTTCCTTATTTGGTATCTTAAATATTACCTTTATTCCAAATTTCAAGTTTCTAGCGCTATGAAATCGAATTATTTCCAAATTTTCCTTATTTTTCTGATTTTTTTCGATTTTTTTTATTTTATTTTCGAATTTTATTGCGTTTTTATTTTAACTTATTCTGAATCCTAAACACTATCTTTACCGCGAATTTTAAGTTTCTAAGGCTGAAAGATCAAATTATTTTAATTTTTTCAATTTCTTTCGAAATTTTCGAATTTTTGAATTTTTTTTCGAATTTTCCGGATTTTTTAATTTTTCCTTATTTTGCATCGAATTAACAAAATCGAATTATTTGAAAATTTATTATGCTACCGACGGTTCCCCTAACAAAGATTATGAAAGACTGAAAAAAGAATATCCCAGTATTAAAAACGATAATATAACAATTTCTAAAAATATAATAATAAATAAAAGATTACTAAAAAAGAAATAATGAATGCGATAAAAGAAAATGCCCAATTTATTGAGAAACTCAATTCTACGAATTATAGTTCATGGAAGTTCAAGATGCTGATGCTCCTGATTAAAGAGGAACTCGACGATATTATAGCACAAGATCCACCGGGTGCACCCAACCCCGCATGGCACAAAAAAGACCAAAAGACTAGAGCTCTAATAAACTTAAGCATCGATGATTCTCAAATCGTAAATGTAGAAAACTTAGATACCGCCAAATTAACATGGGAAGCTCTGAAAAATATACATGAGAGAATCAATTTATCTAGTAAGCTTTACCTGTTACGAAAATTATACAGTACTAAATTAGCGGAGGGTGGAAACATGATCACGCATATCACTAATATCTTGCAAATTATAGATAAACTTAATGCCATCGGAGAAAATATTAGCGATTCACATATTTCCGCGCTATTTCTGTGTTCTCTTCCCCCCCAGTTACAATACTTTGATAACTGCGTTGGAGGCGAGACCGGAAAATGAGCTCACCCCTGATTTTATCAAAAACAAATTAACGGATGAATATAATCGTAGACATGAAATGTCAGAACAATCACATAGCGGATATAACAACAACGAGAGAGCATTTAAAACAAATAGGAGATATACACACACTGAAAATAGAAGAGAACAAAAATATTGCAATAACTGTAAAATGAAAAATCATTCCACTTACGAATGCTGGCACTATAAGAGCAGAAACACGGTACAATCCGGAAATCCTCGAAATAATCAAAACAAAAATAAAAAGAATTTCTCATCTTCATTATGTTATGAAAAGATCGAAACTCATAGGGAAAATAAAATTCAAAACGAAAGAAAATACGCAAATGATCAGACGCAAGATAAAGCATTAATCACCGAAAAAGTAGGCAAAAATAACTGGATTCTCGATTCAGGATCTACCTCGCACATTTGTAACGATAAAAGCCTATTTAGTAAATTTATTGATTATAATAAAACTTCAGTAACGATCGCGAATGGTAATAAACTGACAGCGTTAGGTTCAGGAGAAGTTTTTATAAAAACATTAACCCCCGAAGGAAAAGAAAAACTAACGAAATTGCGCGAAGTGCTTTATGTCCCAGACTTAGAGTCGAACCTAATTTCGGTTAGTAAAGCTGCTAAAAACGGGTGTAAACTAATCTTCGACGATAATAAATGCGATTTGATCTTTGATGAAGAAATATATATTAGGGCGAAAAATGAGAAAAATTTATACATTATTGAGGAAATAGACGATGTGGAAGCACCACAAAATTATGTAAACATAACGTATAACTGTGACTGCAAACAATGCATAGATCTCTGGCATCGCAGACTCGGTCACAGAGATTATGACGCGATTAAATCTATAATAACAAATCAACTTGCGGACGGAATAAAGATAGGAAATTGTAAACATAAAAATAAAACATGCGTAACTTGTATCGAAACTAAATTAACTAACATGCCGTATCCTAAATCAGCAACAAACCGAGCTAGTAATATTGTGGATTTGATCCACAGTGACGTATGTGGTCCTCTAGACACACCGACTTTAGGCGGAAAAATTTATTTTATGTCTCTTATTGATGATTATTCCCGATATACTACGATATATTTATTATCTAAAAAAAGCGAAGTTGCTGAAAAGATAAAAGAGTATATAACGATGATATACAATCAGTTCGGTAAAAAACCTAAGAAAATTAGATCGGATAACGGTCGTGAATATGTAAATCAAGAGATAGATGAATACTTAAAACAGAACGGAATTTTACACCAATTGACTGTCCCGCACAATCCGAGCCAGAATGGAGTTGCGGTGAGAAAAAATAAAAGTTTATTAGATATGACTAGAAGTATGCTATCACAAGCAAAATTAAGCAAACATTTTTGGGGTGAAGCCATAAACACCGCAACATACTTACAAAACCGACTCCCAACCAAAGCAAATAACAACAGAACACCTTACGAATTATGGAAAGGAATTAAACCGAATTTAAAACACTTAACAACATTCGGTTGTAAAGCGCTATTTTACGTCGATAAAGTAAATAGAGGAAAACTTGATAACAGGGCTCAAACCGGAACGTTCGTAGGATATGACACACGATCGACTGGTTATAGAATTCACGCACAAGGAAAACAAATTATAATAGCGAGAACGGTAAAATTTCTTGAAAATGAAAATGTACACTCAGATAACATTGAGGAGATACAAAACACCACAAAAACATCCGATGACAATACACAATTACAGGATAGACATGAAAATCACTTAGAAATAAAACTTGACAGTGAGGAGACACCATCCGTGCCCAAACAGCAACCAATTGAACCAAGAAGGTCTAATAGGACAAATAGAGGTGTTCCTCCTGACAGATATGTTTGTCTCATAAATAGTTCATCTGAAAACATTCCCGAAAATTGGGATGATATCGAAAAAATGGAAAATACTAATGATAAACAAAACTGGATAAAAGCAACACAAAATGAAATCCAATGTCTAAGAAAAAATAACACTTGGACTTTAACAGATCCACCACCCGGAACAAAAATTATCGGTTCCAAATGGACTTTTAAACTAAAAAAGGACAATTTAGGAAATGTTCAAAGCTATAAAGCGCGTTTAGTAGCACAAGGATATAGTCAAAGATTCGGGATTGATTATGATCAAACCTCCGCATCTGTTGTTTTACACGCTACAATACGTGCATTTCTCATCTCCGCATTGCACAAAAATTTGAACGTGAAACACGTTGACATAACCACAGCATTCTTGCATGGTGAATTAACTGAAACTGTTTATATCAGTCAACCAGACGGGTATATTAAACCCGGCGATGAAAGAAAAGTTTGTAAACTTCAAAAAGCCATCTACGGTCTTAAGCAAGCCGCAAAGGCCTGGTACACCAAAATATCGGAAACACTCACAAACAATAATTTCATACAGAGCAAAAATGATCCATGTCTGTACTTTAAATCAAATCAAGAAAATCCGATATATATCATCATCTACGTAGATGATATCCTGATAGCAGGAAAGGACAGTGATATCGAAGAAACAATAAACCAACTTGAGAAGGAATATGAACTAAAAAAACTTAGGAGAAGTGAATAATTACCTAGGTATAAACATTAATAAAATCAACGATACATATTACCTAAATCAAAACAATAAAATACACGAACTAGTGAAAAAACTGAATTTAAACGACATGAAACCTCATTACACACCCATGATTGCTGGATTCAACAGACTTGAGGACGACGATAATCTTTTACATAATAACACGAAATATCGACAAGCCACAGGCACATTACTTTACATATCAACAATCACGCGTCCTGACATATCTGCCGCAGTCAACATACTATGTCGTAGAAACGAAACACCACGCCAAAAGGACTGGTCAGCAGTGAAAAGAATCATTTCATACCTTAAAACTACAGAAAATCTGAATTTAACTCTTAGCGCAAACAGCAAGCCCATCCTAACAGCATACGCCGATGCAGACTGGGCTGGTGACTTGAAAACACGTAAATCAACGTCAGGAAATCTATTCATGCTAGGAAAATCGCCGATTTACTGGATCACAAAAAGGCAAAATTGCATTGCACTTTCGTCAGCCGAAGCTGAATACGTTTCAGCTACCAACGCAGCACAAGAATTAAGTTGGATAACAAACTTGCTTAGCGACCTCAACATTCCACAAAAACTACCAATCACGATATTTGAGGATAATATGTCCTGTATAAAAATGACTGAAAACGATAAAGATACTAAGCGATCCAAACACATCGACATACGTTTCCACAACATCAAACTGATGAAAGAAGAAGAAAAAATTGATTTACAATACTGCCCCAGTGAAGAAATGACAGCCGACACTCTCACCAAACCCACTCCCAAACCTGTGTACGAAAAACACCGTAAGAAACTGAACCTTCAACCATTCGCCACACAGGAGATTACGTCGGAGTGACGGAGAAACCTTTTTATGCCATTAATAATCTCCACGTGTTGTGAACGATCGAAAGAACACTTAGAACATGTTAAAAACCAGATCCCAATTAACTGTAAGTACTTCAAGTGATAACCGCAGCTGCAAACCAAACCATAGTGAATAAAACCAGAGACTGTCGAAACTGATCAGCTGAGAAATTCTGCAGACCTCCCTACTTCAACCTACAGCTGATGCCCCGCGCTAGAACTCAATAACAATCTCTCAGAATCTAAAATGTAGTCGAACAGTTAAGACGCCCTTGTAAATATCCCAAATAAAATGTAAAATTGGAGCACTTCTATGCAGTCTCCAAAACGCGATTTAAATGTGTATATAAAGCCAAGAATTACAATAATAATATTATATTCAAAGAAAAATGGATCTACTTCTTACTTCACGCAATATTAATTTCTTCTAATAATGTTGTTTATTACTCCCATACAACGACACTTCAATGAATCAAAAGGATAAATATCAGTGCATTATTGTGGATATTACTTTGCGCAAAAGCAGTTCTCAGGTAAGCTGAACAAACCTTTTTTACCATTATCGAAAGATGAAAATGTATATTAAAATATGAAGACTGATATAACAATTTATTAAGATAGAAAATTAATTATGCTACCGACGGTTCCCCTAACATTTTCAAGTTTTCGTTTTTTTTATTTTATTTTCGATTTTTGTTGTGTTTTTAATTTTTTCTTTTTCTGAATCCTAAACACTACCTTTACACCAAATTTTCAGTTTATAAAACTACGAGATCATAATATTTTCAATTTCTCACTTTTTCTTTTTCTTTTCCTTTTTTTTTTTTTTTTTTTTTTTTTTTTTTTTCAATTTTTGATTTTTTTTTCGAATTATCCATATTTTTTAATGTTTCCTTATTTGGTATCTTAAATATTACCTTTATTCCAAATTTCAAGTTTCTAGCGCTATGAAATCGAATTATTTCCAAATTTTCCTTATTTTTCTGATTTTTTTCGATTTTTTTTATTTTATTTTCGAATTTTATTGCGTTTTTATTTTAACTTATTCTGAATCCTAAACACTATCTTTACCGCGAATTTTAAGTTTCTAAGGCTGAAAGATCAAATTATTTTAATTTTTTCAATTTCTTTCGAAATTTTCGAATTTTTGAATTTTTTTTCGAATTTCCGGATTTTTTAATTTTTCCTTATTTTGCATCGAATTAACAAAATCGAATTATTTGAAAATTTATTATGCTACCGACGGTTCCCCTAACAAAGATTATGAAAGACTGAAAAAAGAATATCCCAGTATTAAAAACGATAATATAACAATTTCTAAAAATATAATAATAAATAAAAGATTACTAAAAAAGAAATAATGAATGCGATAAAAGAAAATGCCCAATTTATTGAGAAACTCAATTCTACGAATTATAGTTCATGGAAGTTCAAGATGCTGATGCTCCTGATTAAAGAGGAACTCGACGATATTATAGCACAAGATCCACCGGGTGCACCCAACCCCGCATGGCACAAAAAAGACCAAAAGACTAGAGCTCTAATAAACTTAAGCATCGATGATTCTCAAATCGTAAATGTAGAAAACTTAGATACCGCCAAATTAACATGGGAAGCTCTGAAAAATATACATGAGAGAATCAATTTATCTAGTAAGCTTTACCTGTTACGAAAATTATACAGTACTAAATTAGCGGAGGGTGGAAACATGATCACGCATATCACTAATATCTTGCAAATTATAGATAAACTTAATGCCATCGGAGAAAATATTAGCGATTCACATATTTCCGCGCTATTTCTGTGTTCTCTTCCCCCCCAGTTACAATACTTTGATAACTGCGTTGGAGGCGAGACCGGAAAATGAGCTCACCCCTGATTTTATCAAAAACAAATTAACGGATGAATATAATCGTAGACATGAAATGTCAGAACAATCACATAGCGGATATAACAACAACGAGAGAGCATTTAAAACAAATAGGAGATATACACACACTGAAAATAGAAGAGAACAAAAATATTGCAATAACTGTAAAATGAAAAATCATTCCACTTACGAATGCTGGCACTATAAGAGCAGAAACACGGTACAATCCGGAAATCCTCGAAATAATCAAAACAAAAATAAAAAGAATTTCTCATCTTCATTATGTTATGAAAAGATCGAAACTCATAGGGAAAATAAAATTCAAAACGAAAGAAAATACGCAAATGATCAGACGCAAGATAAAGCATTAATCACCGAAAAAGTAGGCAAAAATAACTGGATTCTCGATTCAGGATCTACCTCGCACATTTGTAACGATAAAAGCCTATTTAGTAAATTTATTGATTATAATAAAACTTCAGTAACGATCGCGAATGGTAATAAACTGACAGCGTTAGGTTCAGGAGAAGTTTTTATAAAAACATTAACCCCCGAAGGAAAAGAAAAACTAACGAAATTGCGCGAAGTGCTTTATGTCCCAGACTTAGAGTCGAACCTAATTTCGGTTAGTAAAGCTGCTAAAAACGGGTGTAAACTAATCTTCGACGATAATAAATGCGATTTGATCTTTGATGAAGAAATATATATTAGGGCGAAAAATGAGAAAAATTTATACATTATTGAGGAAATAGACGATGTGGAAGCACCACAAAATTATGTAAACATAACGTATAACTGTGACTGCAAACAATGCATAGATCTCTGGCATCGCAGACTCGGTCACAGAGATTATGACGCGATTAAATCTATAATAACAAATCAACTTGCGGACGGAATAAAGATAGGAAATTGTAAACATAAAAATAAAACATGCGTAACTTGTATTGAAACTAAATTAACTAACATGCCGTATCCTAAATCAGCAACAAACCGAGCTAGTAATATTGTGGATTTGATCCACAGTGACGTATGTGGTCCTCTAGACACACCGACTTTAGGCGGAAAAATTTATTTTATGTCTCTTATTGATGATTATTCCCGATATACTACGATATATTTATTATCTAAAAAAAGCGAAGTTGCTGAAAAGATAAAAGAGTATATAACGATGATATACAATCAGTTCGGTAAAAAACCTAAGGAAATTAGATCGGATAACGGTCGTGAATATGTAAATCAAGAGATAGATGAATACTTAAAACAGAACGGAATTTTACACCAATTGACTGTCCCGCACAATCCGAGCCAGAATGGAGTTGCGGAGAGAAAAAATAAAAGTTTATTAGATATGACTAGAAGTATGCTATCACAAGCAAAATTAAGCAAACATTTTTGGGGTGAAGCCATAAACACCGCAACATACTTACAAAACCGACTCCCAACCAAAGCAAATAACAACAGAACACCTTACGAATTATGGAAAGGAATTAAACCGAATTTAAAACACTTAACAACATTCGGTTGTAAAGCGCTATTTTACGTCGATAAAGTAAATAGAGGAAAACTTGATAACAGGGCTCAAACCGGAACGTTCGTAGGATATGACACACGATCGACTGGTTATAGAATTCACGCACAAGGAAAACAAATTATAATAGCGAGAACGGTAAAATTTCTTGAAAATGAAAATGTACACTCAGATAACATTGAGGAGATACAAAACACCACAAAAACATCCGATGACAATACACAATTACAGGATAGACATGAAAATCACTTAGAAATAAAACTTGACAGTGAGGAGACACCATCCGTGCCCAAACAGCAACCAATTGAACCAAGAAGGTCTAATAGGACAAATAGAGGTGTTCCTCCTGACAGATATGTTTGTCTCATAAATAGTTCATCTGAAAACATTCCCGAAAATTGGGATGATATCGAAAAAATGGAAAATACTAATGATAAACAAAACTGGATAAAAGCAACACAAAATGAAATCCAATGTCTAAGAAAAAATAACACTTGGACTTTAACAGATCCACCACCCGGAACAAAAATTATCGGTTCCAAATGGACTTTTAAACTAAAAAAGGACAATTTAGGAAATGTTCAAAGCTATAAAGCGCGTTTAGTAGCACAAGGATATAGTCAAAGATTCGGGATTGATTATGATCAAACCTCCGCATCTGTTGTTTTACACGCTACAATACGTGCATTTCTCATCTCCGCATTGCACAAAAATTTGAACGTGAAACACGTTGACATAACCACAGCATTCTTGCATGGTGAATTAACTGAAACTGTTTATATCAGTCAACCAGACGGGTATATTAAACCTGGCGATGAAAGAAAAGTTTGTAAACTTCAAAAAGCCATCTACGGTCTTAAGCAAGCCGCAAAGGCCTGGTACACCAAAATATCGGAAACACTCACAAACAATAATTTCATACAGAGCAAAAATGATCCATGTCTGTACTTTAAATCAAATCAAGAAAATCCGATATATATCATCATCTACGTAGATGATATCCTGATAGCAGGAAAGGACAGTGATATCGAAGAAACAATAAACCAACTTGAGAAGGAATATGAACTAAAAAAACTTAGGAGAAGTGAATAATTACCTAGGTATAAACATTAATAAAATCAACGATACATATTACCTAAATCAAAACAATAAAATACACGAACTAGTGAAAAAACTGAATTTAAACGACATGAAACCTCATTACACACCCATGATTGCTGGATTCAACAGACTTGAGGACGACGATAATCTTTTACATAATAACACGAAATATCGACAAGCCACAGGCACATTACTTTACATATCAACAATCACGCGTCCTGACATATCTGCCGCAGTCAACATACTATGTCGTAGAAACGAAACACCACGCCAAAAGGACTGGTCAGCAGTGAAAAGAATCATTTCATACCTTAAAACTACAGAAAATCTGAATTTAACTCTTAGCGCAAACAGCAAGCCCATCCTAACAGCATACGCCGATGCAGACTGGGCTGGTGACTTGAAAACACGTAAATCAACGTCAGGAAATCTATTCATGCTAGGAAAATCGCCGATTTACTGGATCACAAAAAGGCAAAATTGCATTGCACTTTCGTCAGCCGAAGCTGAATACGTTTCAGCTACCAACGCAGCACAAGAATTAAGTTGGATAACAAACTTGCTTAGCGACCTCAACATTCCACAAAAACTACCAATCACGATATTTGAGGATAATATGTCCTGTATAAAAATGACTGAAAACGATAAAGATACTAAGCGATCCAAACACATCGACATACGTTTCCACAACATCAAACTGATGAAAGAAGAAGAAAAAATTGATTTACAATACTGCCCCAGTGAAGAAATGACAGCCGACACTCTCACCAAACCCACTCCCAAACCTGTGTACGAAAAACACCGTAAGAAACTGAACCTTCAACCATTCGCCACACAGGAGATTACGTCGGAGTGACGGAGAAACCTTTTTATGCCATTAATAATCTCCACGTGTTGTGAACGATCGAAAGAACACTTAGAACATGTTAAAAACCAGATCCCAATTAACTGTAAGTACTTCAAGTGATAACCGCAGCTGCAAACCAAACCATAGTGAATAAAACCAGAGACTGTCGAAACTGATCAGCTGAGAAATTCTGCAGACCTCCCTACTTCAACCTACAGCTGATGCCCCGCGCTAGAACTCAATAACAATCTCTCAGAATCTAAAATGTAGTCGAACAGTTAAGACGCCCTTGTAAATATCCCAAATAAAATGTAAAATTGGAGCACTTCTATGCAGTCTCCAAAACGCGATTTAAATGTGTATATAAAGCCAAGAATTACAATAATAATATTATATTCAAAGAAAAATGGATCTACTTCTTACTTCACGCAATATTAATTTCTTCTAATAATGTTGTTTATTACTCCCATACAACGACACTTCAATGAATCAAAAGGATAAATATCAGTGCATTATTGTGGATATTACTTTGCGCAAAAGCAGTTCTCAGGTAAGCTGAACAAACCTTTTTTACCATTATCGAAAGATGAAAATGCATATTAAAATATGAAGACTGATATAACAATTTATTAAGATAGAAAATTAATTATGCTACCGACGGTTCCCCTAACATTTTCAAGTTTTCGTTTTTTTTATTTTATTTTCGATTTTTGTTGTGTTTTTAATTTTTTCTTTTTCTGAATCCTAAACACTACCTTTACACCAAATTTTCAGTTTATAAAACTACGAGATCATAATATTTTCAATTTCTCACTTTTTCTTTTTCTTTTCCTTTTTTTTTTTTTTTTTTTTTCAATTTTTGATTTTTTTTTTCGAATTATCCATATTTTTTAATGTTTCCTTATTTGGTATCTTAAATATTACCTTTATTCCAAATTTCAAGTTTCTAGCGCTATGAAATCGAATTATTTCCAAATTTTCCTTATTTTTCTGATTTTTTTCGATTTTTTTTTTTTTTTCGAATTTTATTGCGTTTTTATTTTAACTTATTCTGAATCCTAAACACTACCTTTACCGCGAATTTTAAGTTTCTAAGGCTGAAAGATCAAATTATTTTAATTTTTTCAATTTCTTTCGAAATTTTCGAATTTTTTAATTTTTTTTCGAATTTTCCGGATTTTTTAATTTTTCCTTATTTTGCATCGAATTAACAAAATCGAATTATTTGAAAATTTATTATGCTACCGACGGTTCCCCTAACAAAGATTATGAAAGACTGAAAAAAGAATATCCCAGTATTAAAAACGATAATATAACAATTTCTAAAAATATAATAATAAATAAAAGATTACTAAAAAAGAAATAATGAATGCGATAAAAGAAAATGCCCAATTTATTGAGAAACTCAATTCTACGAATTATAGTTCATGGAAGTTCAAGATGCTGATGCTCCTGATTAAAGAGGAACTCGACGATATTATAGCACAAGATCCACCGGGTGCACCCAACCCCGCATGGCACAAAAAAGACCAAAAGACTAGAGCTCTAATAAACTTAAGCATCGATGATTCTCAAATCGTAAATGTAGAAAACTTAGATACCGCCAAATTAACATGGGAAGCTCTGAAAAATATACATGAGAGAATCAATTTATCTAGTAAGCTTTACCTGTTACGAAAATTATACAGTACTAAATTAGCGGAGGGTGGAAACATGATCACGCATATCACTAATATCTTTCAAATTATAGATAAACTTAATGCCATCGGAGAAAATATTAGCGATTCACATATTTCCGCGCTATTTCTGTGTTCTCTTCCCCCCCCCCCCAGTTACAATACTTTGATAACTGCGTTGGAGGCGAGACCGGAAAATGAGCTCACCCCTGATTTTATCAAAAACAAATTAACGGATGAATATAATCGTAGACATGAAATGTCAGAACAATCACATAGCGGATATAACAACAACGAGAGAGCATTTAAAACAAATAGGAGATATACACACACTGAAAATAGAAGAGAACAAAAATATTGCAATAACTGTAAAATGAAAAATCATTCCACTTACGAATGCTGGCACTATAAGAGCAGAAACACGGTACAATCCGGAAATCCTCGAAATAATCAAAACAAAAATAAAAAGAATTTCTCATCTTCATTATGTTATGAAAAGATCGAAACTCATAGGGAAAATAAAATTCAAAACGAAAGAAAATACGCAAATGATCAGACGCAAGATAAAGCATTAATCACCGAAAAAGTAGGCAAAAATAACTGGATTCTCGATTCAGGATCTACCTCGCACATTTGTAACGATAAAAGCCTATTTAGTAAATTTATTGATTATAATAAAACTTCAGTAACTATCGCGAATGGTAATAAACTGACAGCGTTAGGTTCAGGAGAAGTTTTTATAAAAACATTAACCCCCGAAGGAAAAGAAAAACTAACGAAATTGCGCGAAGTGCTTTATGTCCCAGACTTAGAGTCGAACCTAATTTCGGTTAGTAAAGCTGCTAAAAACGGGTGTAAACTAATCTTCGACGATAATAAATGCGATTTGATCTTTGATGAAGAAATATATATTAGGGCGAAAAATGAGAAAAATTTATACATTATTGAGGAAATAGACGATGTGGAAGCACCACAAAATTATGTAAACATAACGTATAACTGTGACTGCAAACAATGCATAGATCTCTGGCATCGCAGACTCGGTCACAGAGATTATGACGTGATTAAATCTATAATAACAAATCAACTTGCGGACGGAATAAAGATAGGAAATTGTAAACATAAAAATAAAACATGCGTAACTTGTATCGAAACTAAATTAACTAACATGCCGTATCCTAAATCAGCAACAAACCGAGCTAGTAATATTGTGGATTTGATCCACAGTGACGTATGTGGTCCTCTAGACACACCGACTTTAGGCGGAAAAATTTATTTTATGTCTCTTATTGATGATTATTCCCGATATACTACGATATATTTATTATCTAAAAAAAGCGAAGTTGCTGAAAAGATAAAAGAGTATATAACGATGATATACAATCAGTTCGGTAAAAAACCTAAGGAAATTAGATCGGATAACGGTCGTGAATATGTAAATCAAGAGATAGATGAATACTTAAAACAGAACGGAATTATACACCAATTGACTGTCCCGCACAATCCGAGCCAGAATGGAGTTGCGGAGAGAAAAAATAAAAGTTTATTAGATATGACTAGAAGTATGCTATCACAAGCAAAATTAAGCAAACATTTTTGGGGTGAAGCCATAAACACCGCAACATACTTACAAAACCGACTCCCAACCAAAGCAAATAACAACAGAACACCTTACGAATTATGGAAAGGAATTAAACCGAATTTAAAACACTTAACAACATTCGGTTGTAAAGCGCTATTTTACGTCGATAAAGTAAATAGAGGAAAACTTGATAACAGGGCTCAAACCGGAACGTTCGTAGGATATGACACACGATCGACTGGTTATAGAATTCACGCACAAGGAAAACAAATTATAATAGCGAGAACGGTAAAATTTCTTGAAAATGAAAATGTACACTCAGATAACATTGAGGAGATACAAAACACCACAAAAACATCCGATGACAATACACAATTACAGGATAGACATGAAAATCACTTAGAAATAAAACTTGACAGTGAGGAGACACCATCCGTGCCCAAACAGCAACCAATTGAACCAAGAAGGTCTAATAGGACAAATAGAGGTGTTCCTCCTGACAGATATGTTTGTCTCATAAATAGTTCATCTGAAAACATTCCCGAAAATTGGGATGATATCGAAAAAATGGAAAATACTAATGATAAACAAAACTGGATAAAAGCAACACAAAATGAAATCCAATGTCTAAGAAAAAATAACACTTGGACTTTAACAGATCCACCACCCGGAACAAAAATTATCGGTTCCAAATGGACTTTTAAACTAAAAAAGGACAATTTAGGAAATGTTCAAAGCTATAAAGCGCGTTTAGTAGCACAAGGATATAGTCAAAGATTCGGGATTGATTATGATCAAACCTCCGCATCTGTTGTTTTACACGCTACAATACGTGCATTTCTCATCTCCGCATTGCACAAAAATTTGAACGTGAAACACGTTGACATAACCACAGCATTCTTGCATGGTGAATTAACTGAAACTGTTTATATCAGTCAACCAGACGGGTATATTAAACCCGGCGATGAAAGAAAAGTTTGTAAACTTCAAAAAGCCATCTACGGTCTTAAGCAAGCCGCAAAGGCCTGGTACACCAAAATATCGGAAACACTCACAAACAATAATTTCATACAGAGCAAAAATGATCCATGTCTGTACTTTAAATCAAATCAAGAAAATCCGATATATATCATCATCTACGTAGATGATATCCTGATAGCAGGAAAGGACAGTGATATCGAAGAAACAATAAACCAACTTGAGAAGGAATATGAACTAAAAAAACTTAGGAGAAGTGAATAATTACCTAGGTATAAACATTAATAAAATCAACGATACATATTACCTAAATCAAAACAATAAAATACACGAACTAGTGAAAAAACTGAATTTAAACGACATGAAACCTCATTACACACCCATGATTGCTGGATTCAACAGACTTGAGGACGACGATAATCTTTTACATAATAACACGAAATATCGACAAGCCACAGGCACATTACTTTACATATCAACAATCACGCGTCCTGACATATCTGCCGCAGTCAACATACTATGTCGTAGAAACGAAACACCACGCCAAAAGGACTGGTCAGCAGTGAAAAGAATCATTTCATACCTTAAAACTACAGAAAAGCTGAATTTAACTCTTAGCGCAAACAGCAAGCCCATCCTAACAGCATACGCCGATGCAGACTGGGCTGGTGACTTGAAAACACGTAAATCAACGTCAGGAAATCTATTCATGCTAGGAAAATCGCCGATTTACTGGATCACAAAAAGGCAAAATTGCATTGCACTTTCGTCAGCCGAAGCTGAATACGTTTCAGCTACCAACGCAGCACAAGAATTAAGTTGGATAACAAACTTGCTTAGCGACCTCAACATTCCACAAAAACTACCAATCACGATATTTGAGGATAATATGTCCTGTATAAAAATGACTGAAAACGATAAAGATACTAAGCGATCCAAACACATCGACATACGTTTCCACAACATCAAACTGATGAAAGAAGAAGAAAAAATTGATTTACAATACTGCCCCAGTGAAGAAATGACAGCCGACACTCTCACCAAACCCACTCCCAAACCTGTGTACGAAAAACACCGTAAGAAACTGAACCTTCAACCATTCGCCACACAGGAGATTACGTCGGAGTGACGGAGAAACCTTTTTATGCCATTAATAATCTCCACGTGTTGTGAACGATCGAAAGAACACTTAGAACATGTTAAAAACCAGATCCCAATTAACTGTAAGTACTTCAAGTGATAACCGCAGCTGCAAACCAAACCATAGTGAATAAAACCAGAGACTGTCGAAACTGATCAGCTGAGAAATTCTGCAGACCTCCCTACTTCAACCTACAGCTGATGCCCCGCGCTAGAACTCAATAACAATCTCTCAGAATCTAAAATGTAGTCGAACAGTTAAGACGCCCTTGTAAATATCCCAAATAAAATGTAAAATTGGAGCACTTCTATGCAGTCTCCAAAACGCGATTTAAATGTGTATATAAAGCCAAGAATTACAATAATAATATTATATTCAAAGAAAAATGGATCTACTTCTTACTTCACGCAATATTAATTTCTTCTAATAATGTTGTTTATTACTCCCATACAACGACACTTCAATGAATCAAAAGGATAAATATCAGTGCATTATTGTGGATATTACTTTGCGCAAAAGCAGTTCTCAGGTAAGCTGAACAAACCTTTTTTACCATTATCGAAAGATGAAAATGTATATTAAAATATGAAGACTGATATAACAATTTATTAAGATAGAAAATTAATTATGCTACCGACGGTTCCCCTAACATTTTCAAGTTTTCGTTTTTTTTATTTTATTTTCGATTTTTGTTGTGTTTTTAATTTTTTCTTTTTCTGAATCCTAAACACTACCTTTACACCAAATTTTCAGTTTATAAAACTACGAGATCATAATATTTTCAATTTCTCACTTTTTCTTTTTCTTTTCCTTTTTTTTTTTTTTTTTTTTTTTTTTTCAATTTTTGATTTTTTTTTTTCGAATTATCCATATTTTTTAATGTTTCCTTATTTGGTATCTTAAATATTACCTTTATTCCAAATTTCAAGTTTCTAGCGCTATGAAATCGAATTATTTCCAAATTTTCCTTATTTTTCTGATTTTTTTCGATTTTTTTTTTTTTTTTCGAATTTTATTGCGTTTTTATTTTAACTTATTCTGAATCCTAAACACTACCTTTACCGCGAATTTTAAGTTTCTAAGGCTGAAAGATCAAATTATTTTAATTTTTTCAATTTCTTTCGAAATTTTCGAATTTTTTAATTTTTTTTCGAATTTTCCGGATTTTTTAATTTTTCCTTATTTTGCATCGAATTAACAAAATCGAATTATTTGAAAATTTATTATGCTACCGACGGTTCCCCTAACAAAGATTATGAAAGACTGAAAAAAGAATATCCCAGTATTAAAAACGATAATATAACAATTTCTAAAAATATAATAATAAATAAAAGATTACTAAAAAAGAAATAATGAATGCGATAAAAGAAAATGCCCAATTTATTGAGAAACTCAATTCTACGAATTATAGTTCATGGAAGTTCAAGATGCTGATGCTCCTGATTAAAGAGGAACTCGACGATATTATAGCACAAGATCCACCGGGTGCACCCAACCTCGCATGGCACAAAAAAGACCAAAAGACTAGAGCTCTAATAAACTTAAGCATCGATGATTCTCAAATCGTAAATGTAGAAAACTTAGATACCGCCAAATTAACATGGGAAGCTCTGAAAAATATACATGAGAGAATCAATTTATCTAGTAAGCTTTACCTGTTACGAAAATTATACAGTACTAAATTAGCGGAGGGTGGAAACATGATCACGCATATCACTAATATCTTTCAAATTATAGATAAACTTAATGCCATCGGAGAAAATATTAGCGATTCACATATTTCCGCGCTATTTCTGTGTTCTCTTCCCCCCCCCCCCCCCCAGTTACAATACTTTGATAACTGCGTTGGAGGCGAGACCGGAAAATGAGCTCACCCCTGATTTTATCAAAAACAAATTAACGGATGAATATAATCGTAGACATGAAATGTCAGAACAATCACATAGCGGATATAACAACAACGAGAGAGCATTTAAAACAAATAGGAGATATACACACACTGAAAATAGAAGAGAACAAAAATATTGCAATAACTGTAAAATGAAAAATCATTCCACTTACGAATGCTGGCACTATAAGAGCAGAAACACGGTACAATCCGGAAATCCTCGAAATAATCAAAACAAAAATAAAAAGAATTTCTCATCTTCATTATGTTATGAAAAGATCGAAACTCATAGGGAAAATAAAATTCAAAACGAAAGAAAATACGCAAATGATCAGACGCAAGATAAAGCATTAATCACCGAAAAAGTAGGCAAAAATAACTGGATTCTCCATTCAGGATCTACCTCGCACATTTGTAACGATAAAAGCCTATTTAGTAAATTTATTGATTATAATAAAACTTCAGTAACGGTCGCGAATGGTAATAAACTGACAGCGTTAGGTTCAGGAGAAGTTTTTATAAAAACATTAACCCCCGAAGGAAAAGAAAAACTAACGAAATTGCGCGAAGTGCTTTATGTCCCAGACTTAGAGTCGAACCTAATTTCGGTTAGTAAAGCTGCTAAAAACGGGTGTAAACTAATCTTCGACGATAATAAATGCGATTTGATCTTTGATGAAGAAATATATATTAGGGCGAAAAATGAGAAAAATTTATACATTATTGAGGAAATAGACGATGTGGAAGCACCACAAAATTATGTAAACATAACGTATAACTGTGACTGCAAACAATGCATAGATCTCTGGCATCGCAGACTCGGTCACAGAGATTATGACGCGATTAAATCTATAATAACAAATCAACTTGCGGACGGAATAAAGATAGGAAATTGTAAACATAAAAATAAAACATGCGTAACTTGTATCGAAACTAAATTAACTAACATGCCGTATCCTAAATCAGCAACAAACCGAGCTAGTAATATTGTGGATTTGATCCACAGTGACGTATGTGGTCCTCTAGACACACCGACTTTAGGCGAAAAAATTTATTTTATGTCTCTTATTGATGATTATTCCCGATATATACTACGATAATATTTATTATCTAAAAAGAGCGAAGTTGCTGAAAAGATAAAAGAGTATATAACGATGATATACAATCAGTTCGGTAAAAAACCTAAGGAAATTAGATCGGATAACGGTCGTGAATATGTAAATCAAGAGATAGATGAATACTTAAAACAGAACGGAATTTTACACCAATTGACTGTCCCGCACAATCCGAGCCAGAATGGAGTTGCGGAGAGAAAAAATAAAAGTTTATTAGATATGACTAGAAGTATGCTATCACAAGCAAAATTAAGCAAACATTTTTGGGGTGAAGCCATAAACACCGCAACATACTTACAAAACCGACTCCCAACCAAAGCAAATAACAACAGAACACCTTACGAATTATGGAAAGGAATTAAACCGAATTTAAAACACTTAACAACATTCGGTTGTAAAGCGCTATTTTACGTCGATAAAGTAAATAGAGGAAAACTTGATAACAGGGCTCAAACCGGAACGTTCGTAGGATATGACACACGATCGACTGGTTATAGAATTCACGCACAAGGAAAACAAATTATAATAGCGAGAACGGTAAAATTTCTTGAAAATGAAAATGTACACTCAGATAACATTGAGGAGATACAAAACACCACAAAAACATCCGATGACAATACACAATTACAGGATAGACATGAAAATCACTTAGAAATAAAACTTGACAGTGAGGAGACACCATCCGTGCCCAAACAGCAACCAATTGAACCAAGAAGGTCTAATAGGACAAATAGAGGTGTTCCTCCTGACAGATATGTTTGTCTCATAAATAGTTCATCTGAAAACATTCCCGAAAATTGGGATGATATCGAAAAAATGGAAAATACTAATGATAAACAAAACTGGATAAAAGCAACACAAAATGAAATCCAATGTCTAAGAAAAAATAACACTTGGACTTTAACAGATCTACCACCCGGAACAAAAATTATCGGTTCCAAATGGACTTTTAAACTAAAAAAGGACAATTTAGGAAATGTTCAAAGCTATAAAGCGCGTTTAGTAGCACAAGGATATAGTCAAAGATTCGGGATTGATTATGATCAAACCTCCGCATCTGTTGTTTTACACGCTACAATACGTGCATTTCTCATCTCCGCATTGCACAAAAATTTGAACGTGAAACACGTTGACATAACCACAGCATTCTTGCATGGTGAATTAACTGAAACTGTTTATATCAGTCAACCAGACGGGTATATTAAACCCGGCGATGAAAGAAAAGTTTGTAAACTTCAAAAAGCCATCTACGGTCTTAAGCAAGCCGCAAAGGCCTGGTACACCAAAATATCGGAAACACTCACAAACAATAATTTCATACAGAGCAAAAATGATCCATGTCTGTACTTTAAATCAAATCAAGAAAATCCGATATATATCATCATCTACGTAGATGATATCCTGATAGCAGGAAAGGACAGTGATATCGAAGAAACAATAAACCAACTTGAGAAGGAATATGAACTAAAAAAACTTAGGAGAAGTGAATAATTACCTAGGTATAAACATTAATAAAATCAACGATACATATTACCTAAATCAAAACAATAAAATACACGAACTAGTGAAAAAACTGAATTTAAACGACATGAAACCTCATTACACACCCATGATTGCTGGATTCAACAGACTTGAGGACGACGATAATCTTTTACATAATAACACGAAATATCGACAAGCCGCAGGCACATTACTTTACATATCAACAATCACGCGTCCTGACATATCTGCCGCAGTCAACATACTATGTCGTAGAAACGAAACACCACGCCAAAAGGACTGGTCAGCAGTGAAAAGAATCATTTCATACCTTAAAACTACAGAAAATCTGAATTTAACTCTTAGCGCAAACAGCAAGCCCATCCTAACAGCATACGCCGATGCAGACTGGGCTGGTGACTTGAAAACACGTAAATCAACGTCAGGAAATCTATTCATGCTAGGAAAATCGCCGATTTACTGGATCACAAAAAGGCAAAATTGCATTGCACTTTCGTCAGCCGAAGCTGAATACGTTTCAGCTACCAACGCAGCACAAGAATTAAGTTGGATAACAAACTTGCTTAGCGACCTCAACATTCCACAAAAACTACCAATCACGATATTTGAGGATAATATGTCCTGTATAAAAATGACTGAAAACGATAAAGATACTAAGCGATCCAAACACATCCACATACGTTTCCACAACATCAAACTGATGAAAGAAGAAGAAAAAATTGATTTACAATACTGCCCCAGTGAAGAAATGACAGCCGACACTCTCACCAAACCCACTCCCAAACCTGTGTACGAAAAACACCGTAAGAAACTGAACCTTCAACCATTCGCCACACAGGAGATTACGTCGGAGTGACGGAGAAACCTTTTTATGCCATTAATAATCTCCACGTGTTGTGAACGATCGAAAGAACACTTAGAACATGTTAAAAACCAGATCCCAATTAACTGTAAGTACTTCAAGTGATAACCGCAGCTGCAAACCAAACCATAGTGAATAAAACCAGAGACTGTCGAAACTGATCAGCTGAGAAATTCTGCAGACCTCCCTACTTCAACCTACAGCTGATGCCCCGCGCTAGAACTCAATAACAATCTCTCAGAATCTAAAATGTAGTCGAACAGTTAAGACGCCCTTGTAAATATCCCAAATAAAATGTAAAATTGGAGCACTTCTATGCAGTCTCCAAAACGCGATTTAAATGTGTATATAAAGCCAAGAATTACAATAATAATATTATATTCAAAGAAAAATGGATCTACTTCTTACTTCACGCAATATTAATTTCTTCTAATAATGTTGTTTATTACTCCCATACAACGACACTTCAATGAATCAAAAGGATAAATATCAGTGCATTATTGTGGATATTACTTTGCGCAAAAGCAGTTCTCAGGTAAGCTGAACAAACCTTTTTTACCATTATCGAAAGATGAAAATGTATATTAAAATATGAAGACTGATATAACAATTTATTAAGATAGAAAATTAATTATGCTACCGACGGTTCCCCTAACATTTTCAAATTTTCGTTTTTTTTATTTTATTTTCGATTTTTGTTGTGTTTTTAATTTTTTCTTTTTCTGAATCCTAAACACTACCTTTACACCAAATTTTCAGTTTATAAAACTACGAGATCATAATATTTTCAATTTCTCACTTTTTCTTTTTCTTTTCCTTTTTTTTTTTTTTTTTTTTTTTTTTTTCAATTTTTGATTTTTTTTTTCGAATTATCCATATTTTTTAATGTTTACTTATTTGGTATCTTAAATATTACCTTTATTCCAAATTTCAAGTTTCTAGCGCTATGAAATCGAATTATTTCCAAATTTTCCTTATTTTTCTGATTTTTTTCGATTTTTTTTTTTTTTTTCGAATTTTATTGCGTTTTTATTTTAACTTATTCTGAATCCTAAACACTATCTTTACCGCGAATTTTAAGTTTCTAAGGCTGAAAGATCAAATTATTTTAATTTTTTCAATTTCTTTCGAAATTTTCGAATTTTTGAATTTTTTTTCGAATTTTCCGGATTTTTTAATTTTTCCTTATTTTGCATCGAATTAACAAAATCGAATTATTTGAAAATTTATTATGCTACCGACGGTTCCCCTAACAAAGATTATGAAAGACTGAAAAAAGAATATCCCAGTATTAAAAACGATAATATAACAATTTCTAAAAATATAATAATAAATAAAAGATTACTAAAAAAGAAATAATGAATGCGATAAAAGAAAATGCCCAATTTATTGAGAAACTCAATTCTACGAATTATAGTTCATGGAAGTTCAAGATGCTGATGCTCCTGATTAAAGAGGAACTCGACGATATTATAGCACAAGATCCACCGGGTGCACCCAACCCCGCATGGCACAAAAAAGACCAAAAGACTAGAGCTCTAATAAACTTAAGCATCGATGATTCTCAAATCGTAAATGTAGAAAACTTAGATACCGCCAAATTAACATGGGAAGCTCTGAAAAATATACATGAGAGAATCAATTTATCTAGTAAGCTTTACCTGTTACGAAAATTATACAGTACTAAATTAGCGGAGGGTGGAAACATGATCACGCATATCACTAATATCTTGCAAATTATAGATAAACTTAATGCCATCGGAGAAAATATTAGCGATTCACATATTTCCGCGCTATTTCTGTGTTCTCTTCCCCCCCAGTTACAATACTTTGATAACTGCGTTGGAGGCGAGACCGGAAAATGAGCTCACCCCTGATTTTATCAAAAACAAATTAACGGATGAATATAATCGTAGACATGAAATGTCAGAACAATCACATAGCGGATATAACAACAATGAGAGAGCATTTAAAACAAATAGGAGATATACACACACTGAAAATAGAAGAGAACAAAAATATTGCAATAACTGTAAAATGAAAAATCATTCCACTTACGAATGCTGGCACTATAAGAGCAGAAACACGGTACAATCCGGAAATCCTCGAAATAATCAAAACAAAAATAAAAAGAATTTCTCATCTTCATTATGTTATGAAAAGATCGAAACTCATAGGGAAAATAAAATTCAAAACGAAAGAAAATACGCAAATGATCAGACGCAAGATAAAGCATTAATCACCGAAAAAGTAGGCAAAAATAACTGGATTCTCGATTCAGGATCTACCTCGCACATTTGTAACGATAAAAGCCTATTTAGTAAATTTATTGATTATAATAAAACTTCAGTAACGATCGCGAATGGTAATAAACTGACAGCGTTAGGTTCAGGAGAAGTTTTTATAAAAACATTAACCCCCGAAGGAAAAGAAAAACTAACGAAATTGCGCGAAGTGCTTTATGTCCCAGACTTAGAGTCGAACCTAATTTCGGTTAGTAAAGCTGCTAAAAACGGGTGTAAACTAATCTTCGACGATAATAAATGCGATTTGATCTTTGATGAAGAAATATATATTAGGGCGAAAAATGAGAAAAATTTATACATTATTGAGGAAATAGACGATGTGGAAGCACCACAAAATTATGTAAACATAACGTATAACTGTGACTGCAAACAATGCATAGATCTCTGGCATCGCAGACTCGGTCACAGAGATTATGACGCGATTAAATCTATAATAACAAATCAACTTGCGGACGGAATAAAGATAGGAAATTGTAAACATAAAAATAAAACATGCGTAACTTGTATCAAAACTAAATTAACTAACATGCCGTATCCTAAATCAGCAACAAACCGAGCTAGTAATATTGTGGATTTGATCCACAGTGACGTATGTGGTCCTCTAGACACACCGACTTTAGGCGGAAAAATTTATTTTATGTCTCTTATTGATGATTATTCCCGATATACTACGATATATTTATTATCTAAAAAAAGCGAAGTTGCTGAAAAGATAAAAGAGTATATAACGATGATATACAATCAGTTCGGTAAAAAACCTAAGGAAATTAGATCGGATAACGGTCGTGAATATGTAAATCAAGAGATAGATGAATACTTAAAACAGAACGGAATTTTACACCAATTGACTGTCCCGCACAATCCGAGCCAGAATGGAGTTGCGGAGAGAAAAAATAAAAGTTTATTAGATATGACTAGAAGTATGCTATCACAAGCAAAATTAAGCAAACATTTTTGGGGTGAAGCCATAAACACCGCAACATACTTACAAAACCGACTCCCAACCAAAGCAAATAACAACAGAACACCTTACGAATTATGGAAAGGAATTAAACCGAATTTAAAACACTTAACAACATTCGGTTGTAAAGCGCTATTTTACGTCGATAAAGTAAATAGAGGAAAACTTGATAACAGGGCTCAAACCGGAACGTTCGTAGGATATGACACACGATCGACTGGTTATAGAATTCACGCACAAGGAAAACAAATTATAATAGCGAGAACGGTAAAATTTCTTGAAAATGAAAATGTACACTCAGATAACATTGAGGAGATAAAAAACACCACAAAAACATCCGATGACAATACACAATTACAGGATAGACATGAAAATCACTTAGAAATAAAACTTGACAGTGAGGAGACACCATCCGTGCCCAAACAGCAACCAATTGAACCAAGAAGGTCTAATAGGACAAATAGAGGTGTTCCTCCTGACAGATATGTTTGTCTCATAAATAGTTCATCTGAAAACATTCCCGAAAATTGGGATGATATCGAAAAAATGGAAAATACTAATGATAAACAAAACTGGATAAAAGCAACACAAAATGAAATCCAATGTCTAAGAAAAAATAACACTTGGACTTTAACAGGTCCACCACCCGGAACAAAAATTATCGGTTCCAAATGGACTTTTAAACTAAAAAAGGACAATTTAGGAAATGTTCAAAGCTATAAAGCGCGTTTAGTAGCACAAGGATATAGTCAAAGATTCGGGATTGATTATGATCAAACCTCCGCATCTGTTGTTTTACACGCTACAATACGTGCATTTCTCATCTCCGCATTGCACAAAAATTTGAACGTGAAACACGTTGACATAACCACAGCATTCTTGCATGGTGAATTAACTGAAACTGTTTATATCAGTCAACCAGACGGGTATATTAAACCCGGCGATGAAAGAAAAGTTTGTAAACTTCAAAAAGCCATCTACGGTCTTAAGCAAGCCGCAAAGGCCTGGTACACCAAAATATCGGAAACACTCACAAACAATAATTTCATACAGAGCAAAAATGATCCATGTCTGTACTTTAAATCAAATCAAGAAAATCCGATATATATCATCATCTACGTAGATGATATCCTGATAGCAGGAAAGGACAGTGATATCGAAGAAACAATAAACCAACTTGAGAAGGAATATGAACTAAAAAAACTTAGGAGAAGTGAATAATTACCTAGGTATAAACATTAATAAAATCAACGATACATATTACCTAAATCAAAACAATAAAATACACGAACTAGTGAAAAAACTGAATTTAAACGACATGAAACCTCATTACACACCCATGATTGCTGGATTCAACAGACTTGAGGACGACGATAATCTTTTACATAATAACACGAAATATCGACAAGCCACAGGCACATTACTTTACATATCAACAATCACGCGTCCTGACATATCTGCCGCAGTCAACATACTATGTCGTAGAAACGAAACACCACGCCAAAAGGACTGGTCAGCAGTGAAAAGAATCATTTCATACCTTAAAACTACAGAAAAGCTGAATTTAACTCTTAGCGCAAACAGCAAGCCCATCCTAACAGCATACGCCGATGCAGACTGGGCTGGTGACTTGAAAACACGTAAATCAACGTCAGTAAATCTATTCATGCTAGGAAAATCGCCGATTTACTGGATCACAAAAAGGCAAAATTGCATTGCACTTTCGTCAGCCGAAGCTGAATACGTTTCAGCTACCAACGCAGCACAAGAATTAAGTTGGATAACAAACTTGCTTAGCGACCTCAACATTCCACAAAAACTACCAATCACGATATTTGAGGATAATATGTCCTGTATAAAAATGACTGAAAACGATAAAGATACTAAGCGATCCAAACACATCGACATACGTTTCCACAACATCAAACTGATGAAAGAAGAAGAAAAAATTGATTTACAATACTGCCCCAGTGAAGAAATGACAGCCGACACTCTCACCAAACCCACTCCCAAACCTGTGTACGAAAAACACCGTAAGAAACTGAACCTTCAACCATTCGCCACACAGGAGATTACGTCGGAGTGACGGAGAAACCTTTTTATGCCATTAATAATCTCCACGTGTTGTGAACGATCGAAAGAACACTTAGAACAAATTAAAAACCAGATCCCAATTAACTGTAAGTACTTCAAGTGATAACCGCAGCTGCAAACCAAACCATAGTGAATAAAACCAGAGACTGTCGAAACTGATCAGCTGAGAAATTCTGCAGACCTCCCTACTTCAACCTACAGCTGATGCCCCGCGCTAGAACTCAATAACAATCTCTCAGAATCTAAAATGTAGTCGAACAGTTAAGACGCCCTTGTAAATATCCCAAATAAAATGTAAAATTGGAGCACTTCTATGCAGTCTCCAAAACGCGATTTAAATGTGTATATAAAGCCAAGAATTACAATAATAATATTATATTCAAAGAAAAATGGATCTACTTCTTACTTCACGCAATATTACTTTCTTCTAATAATGTTGTTTATTACTCCCATACAACGACACTTCAATGAATCAAAAGGATAAATATCAGTGCATTATTGTGGATATTACTTTGCGCAAAAGCAGTTCTCAGGTAAGCTGAACAAACCTTTTTTACCATTATCGAAAGATGAAAATGTATATTAAAATATGAAGACTGATATAACAATTTATTAAGATAGAAAATTAATTATGCTACCGACGGTTCCCCTAACATTTTCAAATTTTCGTTTTTTTTATTTTATTTTCGATTTTTGTTGTGTTTTTAATTTTTTCTTTTTCTGAATCCTAAACACTACCTTTACACCAAATTTTCAGTTTATAAAACTACGAGATCATAATATTTTCAATTTCTCACTTTTTCTTTTTCTTTTCCTTTTTTTTTTTTTTCTTTTTTTTTTTTTTTCTTTTTTTGATTTTTTTTTTTCGAATTATCCATATTTTTTAATGTTTCCTTATTTGGTATCTTAAATATTACCTTTATTCCAAATTTCAAGTTTCTAGCGCTATGAAATCGAATTATTTCCAAATTTTCCTTATTTTTCTGATTTTTTTCGATTTTTTTTATTTTATTTTCGAATTTTATTGCGTTTTTATTTTAACTTATTTTGAATCCTAAACACTATCTTTACCGCGAATTTTAAGTTTCTAAGGCTGAAAGATCAAATTATTTTAATTTTTTCAATTTCTTTCGAAATTTTCGAATTTTTGAATTTTTTTTCGAATTTTCCGGATTTTTTAATTTTTCCTTATTTTGCATCGAATTAACAAAATCTAATTATTTGAAAATTTATTATGCTACCGACGGTTCCCCTAACAAAGATTATGAAAGACTGAAAAAAGAATATCCCAGTATTAAAAACGATAATATAACAATTTCTAAAATATAATAATAAATAAAAGATTACTAAAAAAGAAATAATGAATGCGATAAAAGAAAATGCCCAATTTATTGAGAAACTCAATTCTACGAATTATAGTTCATGGAAGTTCAAGATGCTGATGCTCCTGATTAAAGAGGAACTCGACGATATTATAGCACAAGATCCACCGGGTGCACCCAACCCCGCATGGCACAAAAAAGACCAAAAGACTAGAGCTCTAATAAACTTAAGCATCGATGATTCTCAAATCGTAAATGTAGAAAACTTAGATACCGCCAAATTAACATGAGAAGCTCTGAAAAATATACATGAGAGAATCAATTTATCTAGTAAGCTTTACCTGTTACGAAAATTATACAGTACTAAATTAGCGGAGGGTGGAAACATGATCACGCATATCACTAATATCTTGCAAATTATAGATAAACTTAATGCCATCGGAGAAAATATTAGCGATTCACATATTTCCGCGCTATTTCTGTGTTCTCTTCCCCCCCAGTTACAATACTTTGATAACTGCGTTGGAGGCGAGACCGGAAAATGAGCTCACCCCTGATTTTATCAAAAACAAATTAACGGATGAATATAATCGTAGACATGAAATGTCAGAACAATCACATAGCGGATATAACAACAACGAGAGAGCATTTAAAACAAATAGGAGATATACACACACTGAAAATAGAAGAGAACAAAAATATTGCAATAACTGTAAAATGAAAAATCATTCCACTTACGAATGCTGGCACTCTAAGAGCAGAAACACGGTACAATCCGGAAATCCTCGAAATAATCAAAACAAAAATAAAAAGAATTTCTCATCTTCATTATGTTATGAAAAGATCGAAACTCATAGGGAAAATAAAATTCAAAACGAAAGAAAATACGCAAATGATCAGACGCAAGATAAAGCATTAATCACCGAAAAAGTAGGCAAAAATAACTGGATTCTCGATTCAGGATCTACCTCGCACATTTGTAACGATAAAAGCCTATTTAGTAAATTTATTGATTATAATAAAACTTCAGTAACGATCGCGAATGGTAATAAACTGACAGCGTTAGGTTCAGGAGAAGTTTTTATAAAAACATTAACCCCCGAAGGAAAAGAAAAACTAACGAAATTGCGCGAAGTGCTTTATGTCCCAGACTTAGAGTCGAACCTAATTTCGGTTAGTAAAGCTGCTAAAAACGGGTGTAAACTAATCTTCGACGATAATAAATGCGATTTGATCTTTGATGAAGAAATATATATTAGGGCGAAAAATGAGAAAAATTTATACATTATTGAGGAAATAGACGATGTGGAAGCACCACAAAATTATGTAAACATAACGTATAACTGTGACTGCAAACAATGCATAGATCTCTGGCATCGCAGACTCGGTCACAGAGATTATGACGCGATTAAATCTATAATAACAAATCAACTTGCGGACGGAATAAAGATAGGAAATTGTAAACATAAAAATAAAACATGCGTAACTTGTATCGAAACTAAATTAACTAACATGCCGTATCCTAAATCAGCAACAAACCGAGCTAGTAATATTGTGGATTTGATCCACAGTGACGTATGTGGTCCTCTAGACACACCGACTTTAGGCGGAAAAATTTATTTTATGTCTCTTATTGATGATTATTCCCGATATACTACGATATATATTATCTAAAAAAAGCGAAGTTGCTGAAAAGATAAAAGAGTATATAACGATGATATACAATCAGTTCGGTAAAAAACCTAAGGAAATTAGATCGGATAACGGTCGTGAATATGTAAATCAAGAGATAGATGAATACTTAAAACAGAACGGAATTTTACACCAATTGACTGTCCCGCACAATCCGAGCCAGAATGGAGTTGCGGAGAGAAAAAATAAAAGTTTATTAGATATGACTAGAAGTATGCTATCACAAGCAAAATTAAGCAAACATTTTTGGGGTGAAGCCATAAACACCGCAACATACTTACAAAACCGACTCCCAACCAAAGCAAATAACAACAGAACACCTTACGAATTATGGAAAGGAATTAAACCGAATTTAAAACACTTAACAACATTCGGTTGTAAAGCGCTATTTTACGTCGATAAAGTAAATAGAGGAAAACTTGATAACAGGGCTCAAACCGGAACGTTCGTAGGATATGACACACGATCGACTGGTTATAGAATTCACGCACAAGGAAAACAAATTATAATAGCGAGAACGGTAAAATTTCTTGAAAATGAAAATGTACACTCAGATAACATTGAGGAGATACAAAACACCACAAAAACATCCGATGACAATACACAATTACAGGATAGACATGAAAATCACTTAGAAATAAAACTTGACAGTGAGGAGCCACCATCCGTGCCCAAACAGCAACCAATTGAACCAAGAAGGTCTAATAGGACAAATAGAGGTGTTCCTCCTGACAGATATGTTTGTCTCATAAATAGTTCATCTGAAAACATTCCCGAAAATTGGGATGATATCGAAAAAATGGAAAATACTAATGATAAACAAAACTGGATAAAAGCAACACAAAATGAAATCCAATGTCTAAGAAAAAATAACACTTGGACTTTAACAGGTCCACCACCCGGAACAAAAATTATCGGTTCCAAATGGACTTTTAAACTAAAAAAGGACAATTTAGGAAATGTTCAAAGCTATAAAGCGCGTTTAGTAGCACAAGGATATAGTCAAAGATTCGGGATTGATTATGATCAAACCTCCGCATCTGTTGTTTTACACGCTACAATACGTGCATTTCTCATCTCCGCATTGCACAAAAATTTGAACGTGAAACACGTTGACATAACCACAGCATTCTTGCATGGTGAATTAACTGAAACTGTTTATATCAGTCAACCAGACGGGTATATTAAACCCGGCGATGAAAGAAAAGTTTGTAAACTTCAAAAAGCCATCTACGGTCTTAAGCAAGCCGCAAAGGCCTGGTACACCAAAATATCGGAAACACTCACAAACAATAATTTCATACAGAGCAAAAATGATCCATGTCTGTACTTTAAATCAAATCAAGAAAATCCGATATATATCATCATCTACGTAGATGATATCCTGATAGCAGGAAAGGACAGTGATATCGAAGAAACAATAAACCAACTTGAGAAGGAATATGAACTAAAAAAACTTAGGAGAAGTGAATAATTACCTAGGTATAAACATTAATAAAATCAACGATACATATTACCTAAATCAAAACAATAAAATACACGAACTAGTGAAAAAACTGAATTTAAACGACATGAAACCTCATTACACACCCATGATTGCTGGATTCAACAGACTTGAGGACGACGATAATCTTTTACATAATAACACGAAATATCGACAAGCCACAGGCACATTACTTTACATATCAACAATCACGCGTCCTGACATATCTGCCGCAGTCAACATACTATGTCGTAGAAACGAAACACCACGCCAAAAGGACTGGTCAGCAGTGAAAAGAATCATTTCATACCTTAAAACTACAGAAAAGCTGAATTTAACTCTTAGCGCAAACAGCAAGCCCATCCTAACAGCATACGCCGATGCAGACTGGGCTGGTGACTTGAAAACACGTAAATCAACGTCAGGAAATCTATTCATGCTAGGAAAATCGCCGATTTACTGGATCACAAAAAGGCAAAATTGCATTGCACTTTCGTCAGCCGAAGCTGAATACGTTTCAGCTACCAACGCAGCACAAGAATTAAGTTGGATAACAAACTTGCTTAGCGACCTCAACATTCCACAAAAACTACCAATCACGATATTTGAGGATAATATGTCCTGTATAAAAATGACTGAAAACGATAAAGATACTAAGCGATCCAAACACATCGACATACGTTTCCACAACATCAAACTGATGAAAGAAGAAGAAAAAATTGATTTACAATACTGCCCCAGTGAAGAAATGACAGCCGACACTCTCACCAAACCCACTCCCAAACCTGTGTACGAAAAACACCGTAAGAAACTGAACCTTCAACCATTCGCCACACAGGAGATTACGTCGGAGTGACGGAGAAACCTTTTTATGCCATTAATAATCTCCACGTGTTGTGAACGATCGAAAGAACACTTAGAACATGTTAAAAACCAGATCCCAATTAACTGTAAGTACTTCAAGTGATAACCGCAGCTGCAAACCAAACCATAGTGAATAAAACCAGAGACTGTCGAAACTGATCAGCTGAGAAATTCTGCAGACCTCCCTACTTCAACCTACAGCTGATGCCCCGCGCTAGAACTCAATAACAATCTCTCAGAATCTAAAATGTAGTCGAACAGTTAAGACGCCCTTGTAAATATCCCAAATAAAATGTAAAATTGGAGCACTTCTATGCAGTCTCCAAAACGCGATTTAAATGTGTATATAAAGCCAAGAATTACAATAATAATATTATATTCAAAGAAAAATGGATCTACTTCTTACTTCACGCAATATTAATTTCTTCTAATAATGTTGTTTATTACTCCCATACAACGACACTTCAATGAATCAAAAGGATAAATATCAGTGCATTATTGTGGATATTACTTTGCGCAAAAGCAGTTCTCAGGTAAGCTGAACAAACCTTTTTTACCATTATCGAAAGATGAAAATGTATATTAAAATATGAAGACTGATATAACAATTTATTAAGATAGAAAATTAATTATGCTACCGACGGTTCCCCTAACATTTTCAAGTTTTCGTTTTTTTTATTTTATTTTCGATTTTTGTTGTGTTTTTAATTTTTTCTTTTTCTGAATCCTAAACACTACCTTTACACCAAATTTTCAGTTTATAAAACTACGAGATCATAATATTTTCAATTTCTCACTTTTTCTTTTTCTTTTCCTTTTTTTTTTTTCTTTTTTTTTTTTTTTTTTCAATTTTTGATTTTTTTTTTCGAATTATCCATATTTTTTAATGTTTCCTTATTTGGTATCTTAAATATTACCTTTATTCCAAATTTCAAGTTTCTAGCGCTATGAAATCGAATTATTTCCAAATTTTCCTTATTTTTCTGATTTTTTTCGATTTTTTTTATTTTATTTTCGAATTTTATTGCGTTTTTATTTTAACTTATTCTGAATCCTAAACACTATCTTTACCGCGAATTTTAAGTTTCTAAGGCTGAAAGATCAAATTATTTTAATTTTTGCAATTTCTTTCGAAATTTTCGAATTTTTGAATTTTTTTTCGAATTTTCCGGATTTTTTAATTTTTCCTTATTTTGCATCGAATTAACAAAATCGAATTATTTGAAAATTTATTATGCTACCGACGGTTCCCCTAACAAAGATTATGAAAGACTGAAAAAAGAATATCCCAGTATTAAAAACGATAATATAACAATTTCTAAAAATATAATAATAAATAAAAGATTACTAAAAAAGAAATAATGAATGCGATAAAAGAAAATGCCCAATTTATTGAGAAACTCAATTCTACGAATTATAGTTCATGGAAGTTCAAGATGCTGATGCTCCTGATTAAAGAGGAACTCGACGATATTATAGCACAAGATCCACCGGGTGCACCCAACCCCGCATGGCACAAAAAAGACCAAAAGACTAGAGCTCTAATAAACTTAAGCATCGATGATTCTCAAATCGTAAATGTAGAAAACTTAGATACCGCCAAATTAACATGGGAAGCTCTGAAAAATATACATGAGAGAATCAATTTATCTAGTAAGCTTTACCTGTTACGAAAATTATACAGTACTAAATTAGCGGAGGGTGGAAACATGATCACGCATATCACTAATATCTTGCAAATTATAGATAAACTTAATGCCATCGGAGAAAATATTAGCGATTCACATATTTCCGCGCTATTTCTGTGTTCTCTTCCCCCCCAGTTACAATACTTTGATAACTGCGTTGGAGGCGAGACCGGAAAATGAGCTCACCCCTGATTTTATCAAAAACAAATTAACGGATGAATATAATCGTAGACATGAAATGTCAGAACAATCACATAGCGGATATAACAACAACGAGAGAGCATTTAAAACAAATAGGAGATATACACACACTGAAAATAGAAGAGAACAAAAATATTGCAATAACTGTAAAATGAAAAATCATTCCACTTACGAATGCTGGCACTATAAGAGCAGAAACACGGTACAATCCGGAAATCCTCGAAATAATCAAAACAAAAAAAAAAAGAATTTCTCATCTTCATTATGTTATGAAAAGATCGAAACTCATAGGGAAAATAAAATTCAAAACGAAAGAAAATACGCAAATGATCAGACGCAAGATAAAGCATTAATCACCGAAAAAGTAGGCAAAAATAACTGGATTCTCGATTCAGGATCTACCTCGCACATTTGTAACGATAAAAGCCTATTTAGTAAATTTATTGATTATAATAAAACTTCAGTAACGATCGCGAATGGTAATAAACTGACAGCGTTAGGTTCAGGAGAAGTTTTTATAAAAACATTAACCCCCGAAGGAAAAGAAAAACTAACGAAATTGCGCGAAGTGCTTTATGTCCCAGACTTAGAGTCGAACCTAATTTCGGTTAGTAAAGCTGCTAAAAACGGGTGTAAACTAATCTTCGACGATAATAAATGCGATTTGATCTTTGATGAAGAAATATATATTAGGGCGAAAAATGAGAAAAATTTATACATTATTGAGGAAATAGACGATGTGGAAGCACCACAAAATTATGTAAACATAACGTATAACTGTGACTGCAAACAATGCATAGATCTCTGGCATCGCAGACTCGGTCACAGAGATTATGACGCGATTAAATCTATAATAACAAATCAACTTGCGGACGGAATAAAGATAGGAAATTGTAAACATAAAAATAAAACATGCGTAACTTGTATCGAAACTAAATTAACTAACATGCCGTATCCTAAATCAGCAACAAACCGAGCTAGTAATATTGTGGATTTGATCCACAGTGACGTATGTGGTCCTCTAGACACACCGACTTTAGGCGGAAAAATTTATTTTATGTCTCTTATTGATGATTATTCCCGATATACTACGATATATTTATTATCTAAAAAAAGCGAAGTTGCTGAAAAGATAAAAGAGTATATAACGATGATATACAATCAGTTCGGTAAAAAACCTAAGGAAATTAGATCGGATAACGGTCGTGAATATGTAAATCAAGAGATAGATGAATACTTAAAACAGAACGGAATTTTACACCAATTGACTGTCCCGCACAATCCGAGCCAGAATGGAGTTGCGGAGAGAAAAAATAAAAGTTTATTAGATATGACTAGAAGTATGCTATCACAAGCAAAATTAAGCAAACATTTTTGGGGTGAAGCCATAAACACCGCAACATACTTACAAAACCGACTCCCAACCAAAGCAAATAACAACAGAACACCTTACGAATTATGGAAAGGAATTAAACCGAATTTAAAACACTTAACAACATTCGGTTGTAAAGCGCTATTTTACGTCGATAAAGTAAATAGAGGAAAACTTGATAACAGGGCTCAAACCGGAACGTTCGTAGGATATGACACACGATCGACTGGTTATAGAATTCACGCACAAGGAAAACAAATTATAATAGCGAGAACGGTAAAATTTCTTGAAAAGGAAAATGTACACTCAGATAACATTGAGGAGATACAAAACACCACAAAAACATCCGATGACAATACACAATTACAGGATAGACATGAAAATCACTTAGAAATAAAACTTGACAGTGAGGAGACACCATCCGTGCCCAAACAGCAACCAATTGAACCAAGAAGGTCTAATAGGACAAATAGAGGTGTTCCTCCTGACAGATATGTTTGTCTCATAAATAGTTCATCTGAAAACATTCCCGAAAATTGGGATGATATCGAAAAAATGGAAAATACTAATGATAAACAAAACTGGATAAAAGCAACACAAAATGAAATCCAATGTCTAAGAAAAAATAACACTTGGACTTTAACAGGTCCACCACCCGGAACAAAAATTATCGGTTCCAAATGGACTTTTAAACTAAAAAAGGACAATTTAGGAAATGTTCAAAGCTATAAAGCGCGTTTAGTAGCACAAGGATATAGTCAAAGATTCGGGATTGATTATGATCAAACCTCCGCATCTGTTGTTTTACACGCTACAATACGTGCATTTCTCATCTCCGCATTGCACAAAAATTTGAACGTGAAACACGTTGACATAACCACAGCATTCTTGCATGGTGAATTAACTGAAACTGTTTATATCAGTCAACCAGACGGGTATATTAAACCCGGCGATGAAAGAAAAGTTTGTAAACTTCAAAAAGCCATCTACGGTCTTAAGCAAGCCGCAAAGGCCTGGTACACCAAAATATCGGAAACACTCACAAACAATAATTTCATACAGAGCAAAAATGATCCATGTCTGTACTTTAAATCAAATCAAGAAAATCCGATATATATCATCATCTACGTAGATGATATCCTGATAGCAGGAAAGGACAGTGATATCGAAGAAACAATAAACCAACTTGAGAAGGAATATGAACTAAAAAAACTTAGGAGAAGTGAATAATTACCTAGGTATAAACATTAATAAAATCAACGATACATATTACCTAAATCAAAACAATAAAATACACGAACTAGTGAAAAAACTGAATTTAAACGACATGAAACCTCATTACACACCCATGATTGCTGGATTCAACAGACTTGAGGACGACGATAATCTTTTACATAATAACACGAAATATCGACAAGCCACAGGCACATTACTTTACATATCAACAATCACGCGTCCTGACATATCTGCCGCAGTCAACATACTATGTCGTAGAAACGAAACACCACGCCAAAAGGACTGGTCAGCAGTGAAAAGAATCATTTCATACCTTAAAACTACAGAAAATCTGAATTTAACTCTTAGCGCAAACAGCAAGCCCATCCTAACAGCATACGCCGATGCAGACTGGGCTGGTGACTTGAAAACACGTAAATCAACGTCAGGAAATCTATTCATGCTAGGAAAATCGCCGATTTACTGGATCACAAAAAGGCAAAATTGCATTGCACTTTCGTCAGCCGAAGCTGAATACGTTTCAGCTACCAACGCAGCACAAGAATTAAGTTGGATAACAAACTTGCTTAGCGACCTCAACATTCCACAAAAACTACCAATCACGATATTTGAGGATAATATGTCCTGTATAAAAATGACTGAAAACGATAAAGATACTAAGCGATCCAAACACATCGACATACGTTTCCACAACATCAAACTGATGAAAGAAGAAGAAAAAATTGATTTACAATACTGCCCCAGTGAAGAAATGACAGCCGACACTCTCACCAAACCCACTCCCAAACCTGTGTACGAAAAACACCGTAAGAAACTGAACCTTCAACCATTCGCCACACAGGAGATTACGTCGGAGTGACGGAGAAACCTTTTTATGCCATTAATAATCTCCACGTGTTGTGAACGATCGAAAGAACACTTAGAACATGTTAAAAACCAGATCCCAATTAACTGTAAGTACTTCAAGTGATAACCGCAGCTGCAAACCAAACCATAGTGAATAAAACCAGAGACTGTCGAAACTGATCAGCTGAGAAATTCTGCAGACCTCCCTACTTCAACCTACAGCTGATGCCCCGCGCTAGAACTCAATAACAATCTCTCAGAATCTAAAATGTAGTCGAACAGTTAAGACGCCCTTGTAAATATCCCAAATAAAATGTAAAATTGGAGCACTTCTATGCAGTCTCCAAAACGCGATTTAAATGTGTATATAAAGCCAAGAATTACAATAATAATATTATATTCAAAGAAAAATGGATCTACTTCTTACTTCACGCAATATTAATTTCTTCTAATAATGTTGTTTATTACTCCCATACAACGACACTTCAATGAATCAAAAGGATAAATATCAGTGCATTATTGTGGATATTACTTTGCGCAAAAGCAGTTCTCAGGTAAGCTGAACAAACCTTTTTTACCATTATCGAAAGATGAAAATGTATATTAAAATATGAAGACTGATATAACAATTTATTAAGATAGAAAATTAATTATGCTACCGACGGTTCCCCTAACATTTTCAAGTTTTCGTTTTTTTTATTTTATTTTCGATTTTTGTTGTGTTTTTAATTTTTTCTTTTTCTGAATCCTAAACACTACCTTTACACCAAATTTTCAGTTTATAAAACTACGAGATCATAATATTTTCAATTTCTCACTTTTTCTTTTTCTTTTCCTTTTTTTTTTTTTTTTTTTTTTTTTTTCAATTTTTGATTTTTTTTTTTTTCGAATTATCCATATTTTTTAATGTTTCCTTATTTGGTATCTTAAATATTACCTTTATTCCAAATTTCAAGTTTCTAGCGCTATGAAATCGAATTATTTCCAAATTTTCATTATTTTTCTGATTTTTTTCGATTTTTTTTTTTTTTTCGAATTTTATTGCGTTTTTATTTTAACTTATTCTGAATCCTAAACACTATCTTTACCGCGAATTTTAAGTTTCTAAGGCTGAAAGATCAAATTATTTTAATTTTTTCAATTTCTTTCGAAATTTTCGAATTTTTGAATTTTTTTTCGAATTTTCCGGATTTTTTAATTTTTCCTTATTTTGCATCGAATTAACAAAATCGAATTATTTGAAAATTTATTATGCTACCGACGGTTCCCCTAACAAAGATTATGAAAGACTGAAAAAAGAATATCCCAGTATTAAAAACGATAATATAACAATTTCTAAAAATATAATAATAAATAAAAGATTACTAAAAAAGAAATAATGAATGCGATAAAAGAAAATGCCCAATTTATTGAGAAACTCAATTCTACGAATTATAGTTCATGGAAGTTCAAGATGCTGATGCTCCTGATTAAAGAGGAACTCGACGATATTATAGCACAAGATCCACCGGGTGCACCCAACCCCGCATGGCACAAAAAAGACCAAAAGACTAGAGCTCTAATAAACTTAAGCATCGATGATTCTCAAATCGTAAATGTAGAAAACTTAGATACCGCCAAATTAACATGGGAAGCTCTGAAAAATATACATGAGAGAATCAATTTATCTAGTAAGCTTTACCTGTTACGAAAATTATACAGTACTAAATTAGCGGAGGGTGGAAACATGATCACGCATATCACTAATATCTTGCAAATTATAGATAAACTTAATGCCATCGGAGAAAATATTAGCGATTCACATATTTCCGCGCTATTTCTGTGTTCTCTTCCCCCCCAGTTACAATACTTTGATAACTGCGTTGGAGGCGAGACCGGAAAATGAGCTCACCCCTGATTTTATCAAAAACAAATTAACGGATGAATATAATCGTAGACATGAAATGTCAGAACAATCACATAGCGGATATAACAACAACGAGAGAGCATTTAAAACAAATAGGAGATATACACACACTGAAAATAGAAGAGAACAAAAATATTGCAATAACTGTAAAATGAAAAATCATTCCACTTACGAATGCTGGCACTATAAGAGCAGAAACACGGTACAATCCGGAAATCCTCGAAATAATCAAAACAAAAATAAAAAGAATTTCTCATCTTCATTATGTTATGAAAAGATCGAAACTCATAGGGAAAATAAAATTCAAAACGAAAGAAAATACGCAAATGATCAGACGCAAGATAAAGCATTAATCACCGAAAAAGTAGGCAAAAATAACTGGATTCTCGATTCAGGATCTACCTCGCACATTTGTAACGATAAAAGCCTATTTAGTAAATTTATTGATTATAATAAAACTTCAGTAACGATCGCGAATGGTAATAAACTGACAGCGTTAGGTTCAGGAGAAGTTTTTATAAAAACATTAACCCCCGAAGGAAAAGAAAAACTAACGAAATTGCGCGAAGTGCTTTATGTCCCAGACTTAGAGTCGAACCTAATTTCGGTTAGTAAAGCTGCTAAAAACGGGTGTAAACTAATCTTCGACGATAATAAATGCGATTTGATCTTTGATGAAGAAATATATATTAGGGCGAAAAATGAGAAAAATTTATACATTATTGAGGAAATAGACGATGTGGAAGCACCACAAAATTATGTAAACATAACGTATAACTGTGACTGCAAACAATGCATAGATCTCTGGCATCGCAGACTCGGTCACAGAGATTATGACGCGATTAAATCTATAATAACAAATCAACTTGCGGACGGAATAAAGATAGGAAATTGTAAACATAAAAATAAAACATGCGTAACTTGTATCGAAACTAAATTAACTAACATGCCGTATCCTAAATCAGCAACAAACCGAGCTAGTAATATTGTGGATTTGATCCACAGTGACGTATGTGGTCCTCTAGACACACCGACTTTAGGCGGAAAAATTTATTTTATGTCTCTTATTGATGATTATTCCCGATATACTACGATATATTTATTATCTAAAAAAAGCGAAGTTGCTGAAAAGATAAAAGAGTATATAACGATGATATACAATCAGTTCGGTAAAAAACCTAAGGAAATTAGATCGGATAACGGTCGTGAATATGTAAATCAAGAGATAGATGAATACTTAAAACAGAACGGAATTTTACACCAATTGACTGTCCCGCACAATCCGAGCCAGAATGGAGTTGCGGAGAGAAAAAATAAAAGTTTATTAGATATGACTAGAAGTATGCTATCACAAGCAAAATTAAGCAAACATTTTTGGGGTGAAGCCATAAACACCGCAACATACTTACAAAACCGACTCCCAACCAAAGCAAATAACAACAGAACACCTTACGAATTATGGAAAGGAATTAAACCGAATTTAAAACACTTAACAACATTCGGTTGTAAAGCGCTATTTTACGTCGATAAAGTAAATAGAGGAAAACTTGATAACAGGGCTCAAACCGGAACGTTCGTAGGATATGACACACGATCGACTGGTTATAGAATTCACGCACAAGGAAAACAAATTATAATAGCGAGAACGGTAAAATTTCTTGAAAATGAAAATGTACACTCAGATAACATTGAGGAGATACAAAACACCACAAAAACATCCGATGACAATACACAATTACAGGATAGACATGAAAATCACTTAGAAATAAAACTTGACAGTGAGGAGACACCATCCGTGCCCAAACAGCAACCAATTGAACCAAGAAGGTCTAATAGGACAAATAGAGGTGTTCCTCCTGACAGATATGTTTGTCTCATAAATAGTTCATCTGAAAACATTCCCGAAAATTGGGATGATATCGAAAAAATGGAAAATACTAATGATAAACAAAACTGGATAAAAGCAACACAAAATGAAATCCAATGTCTAAGAAAAAATAACACTTGGACTTTAACAGATCCACCACCCGGAACAAAAATTATCGGTTCCAAATGGACTTTTAAACTAAAAAAGGACAATTTAGGAAATGTTCAAAGCTATAAAGCGCGTTTAGTAGCACAAGGATATAGTCAAAGATTCGGGATTGATTATGATCAAACCTCCGCATCTGTTGTTTTACACGCTACAATACGTGCATTTCTCATCTCCGCATTGCACAAAAATTTGAACGTGAAACACGTTGACATAACCACAGCATTCTTGCATGGTGAATTAACTGAAACTGTTTATATCAGTCAACCAGACGGGTATATTAAACCCGGCGATGAAAGAAAAGTTTGTAAACTTCAAAAAGCCATCTACGGTCTTAAGCAAGCCGCAAAGGCCTGGTACACCAAAATATCGGAAACACTCACAAACAATAATTTCATACAGAGCAAAAATGATCCATGTCTGTACTTTAAATCAAATCAAGAAAATCCGATATATATCATCATCTACGTAGATGATATCCTGATAGCAGGAAAGGACAGTGATATCGAAGAAACAATAAACCAACTTGAGAAGGAATATGAACTAAAAAAACTTAGGAGAAGTGAATAATTACCTAGGTATAAACATTAATAAAATCAACGATACATATTACCTAAATCAAAACAATAAAATACACGAACTAGTGAAAAAACTGAATTTAAACGACATGAAACCTCATTACACACCCATGATTGCTGGATTCAACAGACTTGAGGACGACGATAATCTTTTACATAATAACACGAAATATCGACAAGCCACAGGCACATTACTTTACATATCAACAATCACGCGTCCTGACATATCTGCCGCAGTCAACATACTATGTCGTAGAAACGAAACACCACGCCAAAAGGACTGGTCAGCAGTGAAAAGAATCATTTCATACCTTAAAACTACAGAAAATCTGAATTTAACTCTTAGCGCAAACAGCAAGCCCATCCTAACAGCATACGCCGATGCAGACTGGGCTGGTGACTTGAAAACACGTAAATCAACGTCAGGAAATCTATTCATGCTAGGAAAATCGCCGATTTACTGGATCACAAAAAGGCAAAATTGCATTGCACTTTCGTCAGCCGAAGCTGAATACGTTTCAGCTACCAACGCAGCACAAGAATTAAGTTGGATAACAAACTTGCTTAGCGACCTCAACATTCCACAAAAACTACCAATCACGATATTTGAGGATAATATGTCCTGTATAAAAATGACTGAAAACGATAAAGATACTAAGCGATCCAAACACATCGACATACGTTTCCACAACATCAAACTGATGAAAGAAGAAGAAAAAATTGATTTACAATACTGCCCCAGTGAAGAAATGACAGCCGACACTCTCACCAAACCCACTCCCAAACCTGTGTACGAAAAACACCGTAAGAAACTGAACCTTCAACCATTCGCCACACAGGAGATTACGTCGGAGTGACGGAGAAACCTTTTTATGCCATTAATAATCTCCACGTGTTGTGAACGATCGAAAGAACACTTAGAACATGTTAAAAACCAGATCCCAATTAACTGTAAGTACTTCAAGTGATAACCGCAGCTGCAAACCAAACCATAGTGAATAAAACCAGAGACTGTCGAAACTGATCAGCTGAGAAATTCTGCAGACCTCCCTACTTCAACCTACAGCTGATGCCCCGCGCTAGAACTCAATAACAATCTCTCAGAATCTAAAATGTAGTCGAACAGTTAAGACGCCCTTGTAAATATCCCAAATAAAATGTAAAATTGGAGCACTTCTATGCAGTCTCCAAAACGCGATTTAAATGTGTATATAAAGCCAAGAATTACAATAATAATATTATATTCAAAGAAAAATGGATCTACTTCTTACTTCACGCAATATTAATTTCTTCTAATAATGTTGTTTATTACTCCCATACAACGACACTTCAATGAATCAAAAGGATAAATATCAGTGCATTATTGTGGATATTACTTTGCGCAAAAGCAGTTCTCAGGTAAGCTGAACAAACCTTTTTTACCATTATCGAAAGATGAAAATGTATATTAAAATATGAAGACTGATATAACAATTTATTAAGATAGAAAATTAATTATGCTACCGACGGTTCCCCTAACATTTTCAAGTTTTCGTTTTTTTTATTTTATTTTCGATTTTTGTTGTGTTTTTAATTTTTTCTTTTTCTGAATCCTAAACACTACCTTTACACCAAATTTTCAGTTTATAAAACTACGAGATCATAATATTTTCAATTTCTCACTTTTTCTTTTTCTTTTCCTTTTTTTTTTTTTTTTTTTTTTTTTTTTTCAATTTTTGATTTTTTTTTTTTTCGAATTATCCATATTTTTTAATGTTTCCTTATTTGGTATCTTAAATATTACCTTTATTCCAAATTTCAAGTTTCTAGCGCTATGAAATCGAATTATTTCCAAATTTTCATTATTTTTCTGATTTTTTTCGATTTTTTTTTTTTTTTCGAATTTTATTGCGTTTTTATTTTAACTTATTCTGAATCCTAAACACTATCTTTACCGCGAATTTTAAGTTTCTAAGGCTGAAAGATCAAATTATTTTAATTTTTTCAATTTCTTTCGAAATTTTCGAATTTTTGAATTTTTTTTCGAATTTTCCGGATTTTTTAATTTTTCCTTATTTTGCATCGAATTAACAAAATCGAATTATTTGAAAATTTATTATGCTACCGACGGTTCCCCTAACAAAGATTATGAAAGACTGAAAAAAGAATATCCCAGTATTAAAAACGATAATATAACAATTTCTAAAAATATAATAATAAATAAAAGATTACTAAAAAAGAAATAATGAATGCGATAAAAGAAAATGCCCAATTTATTGAGAAACTCAATTCTACGAATTATAGTTCATGGAAGTTCAAGATGCTGATGCTCCTGATTAAAGAGGAACTCGACGATATTATAGCACAAGATCCACCGGGTGCACCCAACCCCGCATGGCACAAAAAAGACCAAAAGACTAGAGCTCTAATAAACTTAAGCATCGATGATTCTCAAATCGTAAATGTAGAAAACTTAGATACCGCCAAATTAACATGGGAAGCTCTGAAAAATATACATGAGAGAATCAATTTATCTAGTAAGCTTTACCTGTTACGAAAATTATACAGTACTAAATTAGCGGAGGGTGGAAACATGATCACGCATATCACTAATATCTTGCAAATTATAGATAAACTTAATGCCATCGGAGAAAATATTAGCGATTCACATATTTCCGCGCTATTTCTGTGTTCTCTTCCCCCCCAGTTACAATACTTTGATAACTGCGTTGGAGGCGAGACCGGAAAATGAGCTCACCCCTGATTTTATCAAAAACAAATTAACGGATGAATATAATCGTAGACATGAAATGTCAGAACAATCACATAGCGGATATAACAACAACGAGAGAGCATTTAAAACAAATAGGAGATATACACACACTGAAAATAGAAGAGAACAAAAATATTGCAATAACTGTAAAATGAAAAATCATTCCACTTACGAATGCTGGCACTATAAGAGCAGAAACACGGTACAATCCGGAAATCCTCGAAATAATCAAAACAAAAATAAAAAGAATTTCTCATCTTCATTATGTTATGAAAAGATCGAAACTCATAGGGAAAATAAAATTCAAAACGAAAGAAAATACGCAAATGATCAGACGCAAGATAAAGCATTAATCACCGAAAAAGTAGGCAAAAATAACTGGATTCTCGATTCAGGATCTACCTCGCACATTTGTAACGATAAAAGCCTATTTAGTAAATTTATTGATTATAATAAAACTTCAGTAACGATCGCGAATGGTAATAAACTGACAGCGTTAGGTTCAGGAGAAGTTTTTATAAAAACATTAACCCCCGAAGGAAAAGAAAAACTAACGAAATTGCGCGAAGTGCTTTATGTCCCAGACTTAGAGTCGAACCTAATTTCGGTTAGTAAAGCTGCTAAAAACGGGTGTAAACTAATCTTCGACGATAATAAATGCGATTTGATCTTTGATGAAGAAATATATATTAGGGCGAAAAATGAGAAAAATTTATACATTATTGAGGAAATAGACGATGTGGAAGCACCACAAAATTATGTAAACATAACGTATAACTGTGACTGCAAACAATGCATAGATCTCTGGCATCGCAGACTCGGTCACAGAGATTATGACGCGATTAAATCTATAATAACAAATCAACTTGCGGACGGAATAAAGATAGGAAATTGTAAACATAAAAATAAAACATGCGTAACTTGTATCGAAACTAAATTAACTAACATGCCGTATCCTAAATCAGCAACAAACCGAGCTAGTAATATTGTGGATTTGATCCACAGTGACGTATGTGGTCCTCTAGACACACCGACTTTAGGCGGAAAAATTTATTTTATGTCTCTTATTGATGATTATTCCCGATATACTACGATATATTTATTATCTAAAAAAAGCGAAGTTGCTGAAAAGATAAAAGAGTATATAACGATGATATACAATCAGTTCGGTAAAAAACCTAAGGAAATTAGATCGGATAACGGTCGTGAATATGTAAATCAAGAGATAGATGAATACTTAAAACAGAACGGAATTTTACACCAATTGACTGTCCCGCACAATCCGAGCCAGAATGGAGTTGCGGAGAGAAAAAATAAAAGTTTATTAGATATGACTAGAAGTATGCTATCACAAGCAAAATTAAGCAAACATTTTTGGGGTGAAGCCATAAACACCGCAACATACTTACAAAACCGACTCCCAACCAAAGCAAATAACAACAGAACACCTTACGAATTATGGAAAGGAATTAAAACGAATTTAAAACACTTAACAACATTCGGTTGTAAAGCGCTATTTTACGTCGATAAAATAAATAGAGGAAAACTTGATAACAGGGCTCAAACCGGAACGTTTGTAGGATATGACACACGATCGACTGGTTATAGAATTCACGCACAAGGAAAACAAATTATAATAGCGAGAACGGTAAAATTTCTTGAAAATGAAAATGTACACTCAGATAACATTGAGGAGATACAAAACACCACAAAAACATCCGATGACAATACACAATTACAGGATAGACATGAAAATCACTTAGAAATAAAACTTGACAGTGAGGAGACACCATCCGTGCCCAAACAGCAACCAATTGAACCAAGAAGGTCTAATAGGACAAATAGAGGTGTTCCTCCTGACAGATATGTTTGTCTCATAAATAGTTCATCTGAAAACATTCCCGAAAATTGGGATGATATCGAAAAAATGGAAAATACTAATGATAAACAAAACTGGATAAAAGCAACACAAAATGAAATCCAATGTCTAAGAAAAAATAACACTTGGACTTTAACAGATCCACCACCCGGAACAAAAATTATCGGTTCCAAATGGACTTTTAAACTAAAAAAGGACAATTTAGGAAATGTTCAAAGCTATAAAGCGCGTTTAGTAGCACAAGGATATAGTCAAAGATTCGGGATTGATTATGATCAAACCTCCGCATCTGTTGTTTTACACGCTACAATACGTGCATTTCTCATCTCCGCATTGCACAAAAATTTGAACGTGAAACACGTTGACATAACCACAGCATTCTTGCATGGTGAATTAACTGAAACTGTTTATATCAGTCAACCAGACGGGTATATTAAACCCGGCGATGAAAGAAAAGTTTGTAAACTTCAAAAAGCCATCTACGGTCTTAAGCAAGCCGCAAAGGCCTGGTACACCAAAATATCGGAAACACTCACAAACAATAATTTCATACAGAGCAAAAATGATCCATGTCTGTACTTTAAATCAAATCAAGAAAATCCGATATATATCATCATCTACGTAGATGATATCCTGATAGCAGGAAAGGACAGTGATATCGAAGAAACAATAAACCAACTTGAGAAGGAATATGAACTAAAAAAACTTAGGAGAAGTGAATAATTACCTAGGTATAAACATTAATAAAATCAACGATACATATTACCTAAATCAAAACAATAAAATACACGAACTAGTGAAAAAACTGAATTTAAACGACATGAAACCTCATTACACACCCATGATTGCTGGATTCAACAGACTTGAGGACGACGATAATCTTTTACATAATAACACGAAATATCGACAAGCCACAGGCACATTACTTTACATATCAACAATCACGCGTCCTGACATATCTGCCGCAGTCAACATACTATGTCGTAGAAACGAAACACCACGCCAAAAGGACTGGTCAGCAGTGAAAAGAATCATTTCATACCTTAAAACTACAGAAAATCTGAATTTAACTCTTAGCGCAAACAGCAAGCCCATCCTAACAGCATACGCCGATGCAGACTGGGCTGGTGACTTGAAAACACGTAAATCAACGTCAGGAAATCTATTCATGCTAGGAAAATCGCCGATTTACTGGATCACAAAAAGGCAAAATTGCATTGCACTTTCGTCAGCCGAAGCTGAATACGTTTCAGCTACCAACGCAGCACAAGAATTAAGTTGGATAACAAACTTGCTTAGCGACCTCAACATTCCACAAAAACTACCAATCACGATATTTGAGGATAATATGTCCTGTATAAAAATGACTGAAAACGATAAAGATACTAAGCGATCCAAACACATCGACATACGTTTCCACAACATCAAACTGATGAAAGAAGAAGAAAAAATTGATTTACAATACTGCCCCAGTGAAGAAATGACAGCCGACACTCTCACCAAACCCACTCCCAAACCTGTGTACGAAAAACACCGTAAGAAACTGAACCTTCAACCATTCGCCACACAGGAGATTACGTCGGAGTGACGGAGAAACCTTTTTATGCCATTAATAATCTCCACGTGTTGTGAACGATCGAAAGAACACTTAGAACATGTTAAAAACCAGATCCCAATTAACTGTAAGTACTTCAAGTGATAACCGCAGCTGCAAACCAAACCATAGTGAATAAAACCAGAGACTGTCGAAACTGATCAGCTGAGAAATTCTGCAGACCTCCCTACTTCAACCTACAGCTGATGCCCCGCGCTAGAACTCAATAACAATCTCTCAGAATCTAAAATGTAGTCGAACAGTTAAGACGCCCTTGTAAATATCCCAAATAAAATGTAAAATTGGAGCACTTCTATGCAGTCTCCAAAACGCGATTTAAATGTGTATATAAAGCCAAGAATTACAATAATAATATTATATTCAAAGAAAAATGGATCTACTTCTTACTTCACGCAATATTAATTTCTTCTAATAATGTTGTTTATTACTCCCATACAACGACACTTCAATGAATCAAAAGGATAAATATCAGTGCATTATTGTGGATATTACTTTGCGCAAAAGCAGTTCTCAGGTAAGCTGAACAAACCTTTTTTACCATTATCGAAAGATGAAAATGTATATTAAAATATGAAGACTGATATAACAATTTATTAAGATAGAAAATTAATTATGCTACCGACGGTTCCCCTAACATTTTCAAGTTTTCGTTTTTTTTATTTTATTTTCGATTTTTGTTGTGTTTTTAATTTTTTCTTTTTCTGAATCCTAAACACTACCTTTACACCAAATTTTCAGTTTATAAAACTACGAGATCATAATATTTTCAATTTCTCACTTTTTCTTTTTCTTTTCCTTTTTTTTTTTTTTTTTTTTTTTTTTCAATTTTTGATTTTTTTTTTTTTCGAATTATCCATATTTTTTAATGTTTCCTTATTTGGTATCTTAAATATTACCTTTATTCCAAATTTCAAGTTTCTAGCGCTATGAAATCGAATTATTTCCAAATTTTCATTATTTTTCTGATTTTTTTCGATTTTTTTTTTTTTTTTCGAATTTTATTGCGTTTTTATTTTAACTTATTCTGAATCCTAAACACTATCTTTACCGCGAATTTTAAGTTTCTAAGGCTGAAAGATCAAATTATTTTAATTTTTTCAATTTCTTTCGAAATTTTCGAATTTTTGAATTTTTTTTCGAATTTTCCGGATTTTTTAATTTTTCCTTATTTTGCATCGAATTAACAAAATCGAATTATTTGAAAATTTATTATGCTACCGACGGTTCCCCTAACAAAGATTATGAAAGACTGAAAAAAGAATATCCCAGTATTAAAAACGATAATATAACAATTTCTAAAAATATAATAATAAATAAAAGATTACTAAAAAAGAAATAATGAATGCGATAAAAGAAAATGCCCAATTTATTGAGAAACTCAATTCTACGAATTATAGTTCATGGAAGTTCAAGATGCTGATGCTCCTGATTAAAGAGGAACTCGACGATATTATAGCACAAGATCCACCGGGTGCACCCAACCCCGCATGGCACAAAAAAGACCAAAAGACTAGAGCTCTAATAAACTTAAGCATCGATGATTCTCAAATCGTAAATGTAGAAAACTTAGATACCGCCAAATTAACATGGGAAGCTCTGAAAAATATACATGAGAGAATCAATTTATCTAGTAAGCTTTACCTGTTACGAAAATTATACAGTACTAAATTAGCGGAGGGTGGAAACATGATCACGCATATCACTAATATCTTGCAAATTATAGATAAACTTAATGCCATCGGAGAAAATATTAGCGATTCACATATTTCCGCGCTATTTCTGTGTTCTCTTCCCCCCCAGTTTCAATACTTTGATAACTGCGTTGGAGGCGAGACCGGAAAATGAGCTCACCCCTGATTTTATCAAAAACAAATTAACGGATGAATATAATCGTAGACATGAAATGTCAGAACAATCACATAGCGGATATAACAACAACGAGAGAGCATTTAAAACAAATAGGAGATATACACACACTGAAAATAGAAGAGAACAAAAATATTGCAATAACTGTAAAATGAAAAATCATTCCACTTACGAATGCTGGCACTATAAGAGCAGAAACACGGTACAATCCGGAAATCCTCGAAATAATCAAAACAAAAATAAAAAGAATTTCTCATCTTCATTATGTTATGAAAAGATCGAAACTCATAGGGAAAATAAAATTCAAAACGAAAGAAAATACGCAAATGATCAGACGCAAGATAAAGCATTAATCACCGAAAAAGTAGGCAAAAATAACTGGATTCTCGATTCAGGATCTACCTCGCACATTTGTAACGATAAAAGCCTATTTAGTAAATTTATTGATTATAATAAAACTTCAGTAACGATCGCGAATGGTAATAAACTGACAGCGTTAGGTTCAGGAGAAGTTTTTATAAAAACATTAACCCCCGAAGGAAAAGAAAAACTAACGAAATTGCGCGAAGTGCTTTATGTCCCAGACTTAGAGTCGAACCTAATTTCGGTTAGTAAAGCTGCTAAAAACGGGTGTAAACTAATCTTCGACGATAATAAATGCGATTTGATCTTTGATGAAGAAATATATATTAGGGCGAAAAATGAGAAAAATTTATACATTATTGAGGAAATAGACGATGTGGAAGCACCACAAAATTATGTAAACATAACGTATAACTGTGACTGCAAACAATGCATAGATCTCTGGCATCGCAGACTCGGTCACAGAGATTATGACGCGATTAAATCTATAATAACAAATCAACTTGCGGACGGAATAAAGATAGGAAATTGTAAACATAAAAATAAAACATGCGTAACTTGTATCGAAACTAAATTAACTAACATGCCGTATCCTAAATCAGCAACAAACCGAGCTAGTAATATTGTGGATTTGATCCACAGTGACGTATGTGGTCCTCTAGACACACCGACTTTAGGCGGAAAAATTTATTTTATGTCTCTTATTGATGATTATTCCCGATATACTACGATATATTTATTATCTAAAAAAAGCGAAGTTGCTGAAAAGATAAAAGAGTATATAACGATGATATACAATCAGTTCGGTAAAAAACCTAAGGAAATTAGATCGGATAACGGTCGTGAATATGTAAATCAAGAGATAGATGAATACTTAAAACAGAACGGAATTTTACACCAATTGACTGTCCCGCACAATCCGAGCCAGAATGGAGTTGCGGAGAGAAAAAATAAAAGTTTATTAGATATGACTAGAAGTATGCTATCACAAGCAAAATTAAGCAAACATTTTTGGGGTGAAGCCATAAACACCGCAACATACTTACAAAACCGACTCCCAACCAAAGCAAATAACAACAGAACACCTTACGAATTATGGAAAGGAATTAAACCGAATTTAAAACACTTAACAACATTCGGTTGTAAAGCGCTATTTTACGTCGATAAAGTAAATAGAGGAAAACTTGATAACAGGACTCAAACCGGAACGTTCGTAGGATATGACACACGATCGACTGGTTATAGAATTCACGCACAAGGAAAACAAATTATAATAGCGAGAACGGTAAAATTTCTTGAAAAGGAAAATGTACACTCAGATAACATTGAGGAGATACAAAACACCACAAAAACATCCGATGACAATACACAATTACAGGATAGACATGAAAATCACTTAGAAATAAAACTTGACAGTGAGGAGACACCATCCGTGCCCAAACAGCAACCAATTGAACCAAGAAGGTCTAATAGGACAAATAGAGGTGTTCCTCCTGACAGATATGTTTGTCTCATAAATAGTTCATCTGAAAACATTCCCGAAAATTGGGATGATATCGAAAAAATGGAAAATACTAATGATAAACAAAACTGGATAAAAGCAACACAAAATGAAATCCAATGTCTAAGAAAAAATAACACTTGGACTTTAACAGGTCCACCACCCGGAACAAAAATTATCGGTTCCAAATGGACTTTTAAACTAAAAAAGGACAATTTAGGAAATGTTCAAAGCTATAAAGCGCGTTTAGTAGCACAAGGATATAGTCAAAGATTCGGGATTGATTATGATCAAACCTCCGCATCTGTTGTTTTACACGCTACAATACGTGCATTTCTCATCTCCGCATTGCACAAAAATTTGAACGTGAAACACGTTGACATAACCACAGCATTCTTGCATGGTGAATTAACTGAAACTGTTTATATCAGTCAACCAGACGGGTATATTAAACCCGGCGATGAAAGAAAAGTTTGTAAACTTCAAAAAGCCATCTACGGTCTTAAGCAAGCCGCAAAGGCCTGGTACACCAAAATATCGGAAACACTCACAAACAATAATTTCATACAGAGCAAAAATGATCCATGTCTGTACTTTAAATCAAATCAAGAAAATCCGATATATATCATCATCTACGTAGATGATATCCTGATAGCAGGAAAGGACAGTGATATCGAAGAAACAATAAACCAACTTGAGAAGGAATATGAACTAAAAAAACTTAGGAGAAGTGAATAATTACCTAGGTATAAACATTAATAAAATCAACGATACATATTACCTAAATCAAAACAATAAAATACACGAACTAGTGAAAAAACTGAATTTAAACGACATGAAACCTCATTACACACCCATGATTGCTGGATTCAACAGACTTGAGGACGACGATAATCTTTTACATAATAACACGAAATATCGACAAGCCACAGGCACATTACTTTACATATCAACAATCACGCGTCCTGACATATCTGCCGCAGTCAACATACTATGTCGTAGAAACGAAACACCACGCCAAAAGGACTGGTCAGCAGTGAAAAGAATCATTTCATACCTTAAAACTACAGAAAATCTGAATTTAACTCTTAGCGCAAACAGCAAGCCCATCCTAACAGCATACGCCGATGCAGACTGGGCTGGTGACTTGAAAACACGTAAATCAACGTCAGGAAATCTATTCATGCTAGGAAAATCGCCGATTTACTGGATCACAAAAAGGCAAAATTGCATTGCACTTTCGTCAGCCGAAGCTGAATACGTTTCAGCTACCAACGCAGCACAAGAATTAAGTTGGATAACAAACTTGCTTAGCGACCTCAACATTCCACAAAAACTACCAATCACGATATTTGAGGATAATATGTCCTGTATAAAAATGACTGAAAACGATAAAGATACTAAGCGATCCAAACACATCGACATACGTTTCCACAACATCAAACTGATGAAAGAAGAAGAAAAAATTGATTTACAATACTGCCCCAGTGAAGAAATGACAGCCGACACTCTCACCAAACCCACTCCCAAACCTGTGTACGAAAAACACCGTAAGAAACTGAACCTTCAACCATTCGCCACACAGGAGATTACGTCGGAGTGACGGAGAAACCTTTTTATGCCATTAATAATCTCCACGTGTTGTGAACGATCGAAAGAACACTTAGAACATGTTAAAAACCAGATCCCAATTAACTGTAAGTACTTCAAGTGATAACCGCAGCTGCAAACCAAACCATAGTGAATAAAACCAGAGACTGTCGAAACTGATCAGCTGAGAAATTCTGCAGACCTCCCTACTTCAACCTACAGCTGATGCCCCGCGCTAGAACTCAATAACAATCTCTCAGAATCTAAAATGTAGTCGAACAGTTAAGACGCCCTTGTAAATATCCCAAATAAAATGTAAAATTGGAGCACTTCTATGCAGTCTCCAAAACGCGATTTAAATGTGTATATAAAGCCAAGAATTACAATAATAATATTATATTCAAAGAAAAATGGATCTACTTCTTACTTCACGCAATATTACTTTCTTCTAATAATGTTGTTTATTACTCCCATACAACGACACTTCAATGAATCAAAAGGATAAATATCAGTGCATTATTGTGGATATTACTTTGCGCAAAAGCAGTTCTCAGGTAAGCTGAACAAACCTTTTTTACCATTATCGAAAGATGAAAATGTATATTAAAATATGAAGACTGATATAACAATTTATTAAGATAGAAAATTAATTATGCTACCGACGGTTCCCCTAACATTTTCAAGTTTTCGTTTTTTTTATTTTATTTTCGATTTTTGTTGTGTTTTTAATTTTTTCTTTTTCTGAATCCTAAACACTACCTTTACACCAAATTTTCAGTTTATAAAACTACGAGATCATAATATTTTCAATTTCTCACTTTTTCTTTTTCTTTTTCTTTTCCTTTTTTTTTTTTTTCTTTTTTTTTTTTTCAATTTTCAATTTTTTTTTTCGAATTATCCATATTTTTTAATGTTTCCTTATTTGGTATCTTAAATATTACCTTTATTCCAAATTTCCAGTTTCTAGCGCTATGAAATCGAATTATTTCCAAATTTTCCTTATTTTTCTGATTTTTTTCGATTTTTTTATTTTATTTTCGAATTTTATTGCGTTTTTATTTTAACTTATTCTGAATCCTAAACACTATCTTTACCGCGAATTTTAAGTTTCTAAGGCTGAAAGATCAAATTATTTTAATTTTTTCAATTTCTTTCGAAATTTTCGAATTTTTGAAATTTTTTTCGAATTTTCCGGATTTTTTAATTTTTCCTTATTTTGCATCGAATTAACAAAATCGAATTATTTGAAAATTTATTATGCTACCGACGGTTCCCCTAACAAAGATTATGAAAGACTGAAAAAAGAATATCCCAGTATTAAAAACGATAATATAACAATTTCTAAAAATATAATAATAAATAAAAGATTACTAAAAAAGAAATAATGAATGCGATAAAAGAAAATGCCCAATTTATTGAGAAACTCAATTCTACGAATTATAGTTCATGGAAGTTCAAGATGCTGATGCTCCTGATTAAAGAGGAACTCGACGATATTATAGCACAAGATCCACCGGGTGCACCCAACCCCGCATGGCACAAAAAAGACCAAAAGACTAGAGCTCTAATAAACTTAAGCATCGATGATTCTCAAATCGTAAATGTAGAAAACTTAGATACCGCCAAATTAACATGGGAAGCTCTGAAAAATATACATGAGAGAATCAATTTATCTAGTAAGCTTTACCTGTTACGAAAATTATACAGTACTAAATTAGCGGAGGGTAGAAACATGATCACGCATATCACTAATATCTTGCAAATTATAGATAAACTTAATGCCATCGGAGAAAATATTAGCGATTCACATATTTCCGCGCTATTTCTGTGTTCTCTTCCCCCCCCAGTTACAATACTTTGATAACTGCGTTGGAGGCGAGACCGGAAAATGAGCTCACCCCTGATTTTATCAAAAACAAATTAACAGATGAATATAATCGTAGACATGAAATGTCAGAACAATCACATAGCGGATATAACAACAACGAGAGAGCATTTAAAACAAATAGGAGATATACACACACTGAAAATAGAAGAGAACAAAAATATTGCAATAACTGTAAAATGAAAAATCATTCCACTTACGAATGCTGGCACTATAAGAGCAGAAACACGGTACAATCCGGAAATCCTCGAAATACTCAAAACAAAAATAAAAAGAATTTCTCATCTTCATTATGTTATGAAAAGATCGAAACTCATAGGGAAAATAAAATTCAAAACGAAAGAAAATACGCAAATGATCAGACGCAAGATAAAGCATTAATCACCGAAAAAGTAGGCAAAAATAACTGGATTCTCGATTCAGGATCTACCTCGCACATTTGTAACGATAAAAGCCTATTTAGTAAATTTATTGATTATAATAAAACTTCAGTAACGATCGCGAATGGTAATAAACTGACAGCGTTAGGTTCAGGAGAAGTTTTTATAAAAACATTAACCCCCGAAGGAAAAGAAAAACTAACGAAATTGCGCGAAGTGCTTTATGTCCCAGACTTAGAGTCGAACCTAATTTCGGTTAGTAAAGCTGCTAAAAACGGGTGTAAACTAATCTTCGACGATAATAAATGCGATTTGATCTTTGATGAAGAAATATATATTAGGGCGAAAAATGAGAAAAATTTATACATTATTGAGGAAATAGACGATGTGGAAGCACCACAAAATTATGTAAACATAACGTATAACTGTGACTGCAAACAATGCATAGATCTCTGGCATCGCAGACTCGGTCACAGAGATTATGACGCGATTAAATCTATAATAACAAATCAACTTGCGGACGGAATAAAGATAGGAAATTGTAAACATAAAAATAAAACATGCGTAACTTGTATCGAAACTAAATTAACTAACATGCCGTATCCTAAATCAGCAACAAACCGAGCTAGTAATATTGTGGATTTGATCCACAGTGACGTATGTGGTCCTCTAGACACACCGACTTTAGGCGGAAAAATTTATTTTATGTCTCTTATTGATGATTATTCCCGATATACTACGATATATTTATTATCTAAAAAGAGCGAAGTTGCTGAAAAGATAAAAGAGTATATAACGATGATATACAATCAGTTCGGTAAAAAACCTAAGGAAATTAGATCGGATAACGGTCGTGAATATGTAAATCAAGAGATAGATGAATACTTAAAACAGAACGGAATTTTACACCAATTGACTGTCCCGCACAATCCGAGCCAGAATGGAGTTGCGGAGAGAAAAAATAAAAGTTTATTAGATATGACTAGAAGTATGCTATCACAAGCAAAATTAAGCAAACATTTTTGGGGTGAAGCCATAAACACCGCAACATACTTACAAAACCGACTCCCAACCAAAGCAAATAACAACAGAACACCTTACGAATTATGGAAAGGAATTAAACCGAATTTAAAACACTTAACAACATTCGGTTGTAAAGCGCTATTTTACGTCGATAAAGTAAATAGAGGAAAACTTGATAACAGGGCTCAAACCGGAACGTTCGTAGGATATGACACACGATCGACTGGTTATAGAATTCACGCACAAGGAAAACAAATTATAATAGCGAGAACGGTAAAATTTCTTGAAAAGGAAAATGTACACTCAGATAACATTGAGGAGATACAAAACACCACAAAAACATCCGATGACAATACACAATTACAGGATAGACATGAAAATCACTTAGAAATAAAACTTGACAGTGAGGAGACACCATCCGTGCCCAAACAGCAACCAATTGAACCAAGAAGGTCTAATAGGACAAATAGAGGTGTTCCTCCTGACAGATATGTTTGTCTCATAAATAGTTCATCTGAAAACATTCCCGAAAATTGGGATGATATCGAAAAAATGGAAAATACTAATGATAAACAAAACTGGATAAAAGCAACACAAAATGAAATCCAATGTCTAAGAAAAAATAACACTTGGACTTTAACAGATCCACCACCCGGAACAAAAATTATCGGTTCCAAATGGACTTTTAAACTAAAAAAGGACAATTTAGGAAATGTTCAAAGCTATAAAGCGCGTTTAGTAGCACAAGGATATAGTCAAAGATTCGGGATTGATTATGATCAAACCTCCGCACCTGTTGTTTTACACGCTACAATACGTGCATTTCTCATCTCCGCATTGCACAAAAATTTGAACGTGAAACACGTTGACATAACCACAGCATTCTTGCATGGTGAATTAACTGAAACTGTTTATATCAGTCAACCAGACGGGTATATTAAACCCGGCGATGAAAGAAAAGTTTGTAAACTTCAAAAAGCCATCTACGGTCTTAAGCAAGCCGCAAAGGCCTGGTACACCAAAATATCGGAAACACTCACAAACAATAATTTCATACAGAGCAAAAATGATCCATGTCTGTACTTTAAATCAAATCAAGAAAATCCGATATATATCATCATCTACGTAGATGATATCCTGATAGCAGGAAAGGACAGTGATATCGAAGAAACAATAAACCAACTTGAGAAGGAATATGAACTAAAAAAACTTAGGAGAAGTGAATAATTACCTAGGTATAAACATTAATAAAATCAACGATACATATTACCTAAATCAAAACAATAAAATACACGAACTAGTGAAAAAACTGAATTTAAACGACATGAAACCTCATTACACACCCATGATTGCTGGATTCAACAGACTTGAGGACGACGATAATCTTTTACATAATAACACGAAATATCGACAAGCCACAGGCACATTACTTTACATATCAACAATCACGCGTCCTGACATATCTGCCGCAGTCAACATACTATGTCGTAGAAACGAAACACCACGCCAAAAGGACTGGTCAGCAGTGAAAAGAATCATTTCATACCTTAAAACTACAGAAAATCTGAATTTAACTCTTAGCGCAAACAGCAAGCCCATCCTAACAGCATACGCCGATGCAGACTGGGCTGGTGACTTGAAAACACGTAAATCAACGTCAGGAAATCTATTCATGCTAGGAAAATCGCCGATTTACTGGATCACAAAAAGGCAAAATTGCATTGCACTTTCGTCAGCCGAAGCTGAATACGTTTCAGCTACCAACGCAGCACAAGAATTAAGTTGGATAACAAACTTGCTTAGCGACCTCAACATTCCACAAAAACTACCAATCACGATATTTGAGGATAATATGTCCTGTATAAAAATGACTGAAAACGATAAAGATACTAAGCGATCCAAACACATCGACATACGTTTCCACAACATCAAACTAATGAAAGAAGAAGAAAAAATTGATTTACAATACTGCCCCAGTGAAGAAATGACAGCCGACACTCTCACCAAACCCACTCCCAAACCTGTGTACGAAAAACACCGTAAGAAACTGAACCTTCAACCATTCGCCACACAGGAGATTACGTCGGAGTGACGGAGAAACCTTTTTATGCCATTAATAATCTCCACGTGTTGTGAACGATCGAAAGAACACTTAGAACATGTTAAAAACCAGATCCCAATTAACTGTAAGTACTTCAAGTGATAACCGCAGCTGCAAACCAAACCATAGTGAATAAAACCAGAGACTGTCGAAACTGATCAGCTGAGAAATTCTGCAGACCTCCCTACTTCAACCTACAGCTGATGCCCCGCGCTAGAACTCAATAACAATCTCTCAGAATCTAAAATGTAGTCGAACAGTTAAGACGCCCTTGTAAATATCCCAAATAAAATGTAAAATTGGAGCACTTCTATGCAGTCTCCAAAACGCGATTTAAATGTGTATATAAAGCCAAGAATTACAATAATAATATTATATTCAAAGAAAAATGGATCTACTTCTTACTTCACGCAATATTACTTTCTTCTAATAATGTTGTTTATTACTCCCATACAACGACACTTCAATGAATCAAAAGGATAAATATCAGTGCATTATTGTGGATATTACTTTGCGCAAAAGCAGTTCTCAGGTAAGCTGAACAAACCTTTTTTACCATTATCGAAAGATGAAAATGTATATTAAAATATGAAGACTGATATAACAATTTATTAAGATAGAAAATTAATTATGCTACCGACGGTTCCCCTAACATTTTCAAGTTTTCGTTTTTTTTATTTTATTTTCGATTTTTGTTGTGTTTTTAATTTTTTCTTTTTCTGAATCCTAAACACTACCTTTACACCAAATTTTCAGTTTATAAAACTACGAGATCATAATATTTTCAATTTCTCACTTTTTCTTTTTCTTTTCCTTTTTTTTTTTTTTTTTTTTTTCAATTTTTGATTTTTTTTTTTCGAATTATCCATATTTTTTAATGTTTCCTTATTTGGTATCTTAAATATTACCTTTATTCCAAATTTCCAGTTTCTAGCGCTATGAAATCGAATTATTTCCAAATTTTCCTTATTTTTCTGATTTTTTTCGATTTTTTTTATTTTATTTTCGAATTTTATTGCGTTTTTATTTTAACTTATTCTGAATCCTAAACACTATCTTTACCGCGAATTTTAAGTTTCTAAGGCTGAAAGATCAAATTATTTTAATTTTTTCAATTTCTTTCGAAATTTTCGAATTTTTGAAATTTTTTTCGAATTTTCCGGATTTTTTAATTTTTCCTTATTTTGCATCGAATTAACAAAATCGAATTATTTGAAAATTTATTATGCTACCGACGGTTCCCCTAACAAAGATTATGAAAGACTGAAAAAAGAATATCCCAGTATTAAAAACGATAATATAACAATTTCTAAAAATATAATAATAAATAAAAGATTACTAAAAAAGAAATAATGAATGCGATAAAAGAAAATGCCCAATTTATTGAGAAACTCAATTCTACGAATTATAGTTCATGGAAGTTCAAGATGCTGATGCTCCTGATTAAAGAGGAACTCGACGATATTATAGCACAAGATCCACCGGGTGCACCCAACCCCGCATGGCACAAAAAAGACCAAAAGACTAGAGCTCTAATAAACTTAAGCATCGATGATTCTCAAATCGTAAATGTAGAAAACTTAGATACCGCCAAATTAACATGGGAAGCTCTGAAAAATATACATGAGAGAATCAATTTATCTAGTAAGCTTTACCTGTTACGAAAATTATACAGTACTAAATTAGCGGAGGGTAGAAACATGATCACGCATATCACTAATATCTTGCAAATTATAGATAAACTTAATGCCATCGGAGAAAATATTAGCGATTCACATATTTCCGCGCTATTTCTGTGTTCTCTTCCCCCCCCAGTTACAATACTTTGATAACTGCGTTGGAGGCGAGACCGGAAAATGAGCTCACCCCTGATTTTATCAAAAACAAATTAACAGATGAATATAATCGTAGACATGAAATGTCAGAACAATCACATAGCGGATATAACAACAACGAGAGAGCATTTAAAACAAATAGGAGATATACACACACTGAAAATAGAAGAGAACAAAAATATTGCAATAACTGTAAAATGAAAAATCATTCCACTTACGAATGCTGGCACTATAAGAGCAGAAACACGGTACAATCCGGAAATCCTCGAAATACTCAAAACAAAAATAAAAAGAATTTCTCATCTTCATTATGTTATGAAAAGATCGAAACTCATAGGGAAAATAAAATTCAAAACGAAAGAAAATACGCAAATGATCAGACGCAAGATAAAGCATTAATCACCGAAAAAGTAGGCAAAAATAACTGGATTCTCGATTCAGGATCTACCTCGCACATTTGTAACGATAAAAGCCTATTTAGTAAATTTATTGATTATAATAAAACTTCAGTAACGATCGCGAATGGTAATAAACTGACAGCGTTAGGTTCAGGAGAAGTTTTTATAAAAACATTAACCCCCGAAGGAAAAGAAAAACTAACGAAATTGCGCGAAGTGCTTTATGTCCCAGACTTAGAGTCGAACCTAATTTCGGTTAGTAAAGCTGCTAAAAACGGGTGTAAACTAATCTTCGACGATAATAAATGCGATTTGATCTTTGATGAAGAAATATATATTAGGGCGAAAAATGAGAAAAATTTATACATTATTGAGGAAATAGACGATGTGGAAGCACCACAAAATTATGTAAACATAACGTATAACTGTGACTGCAAACAATGCATAGATCTCTGGCATCGCAGACTCGGTCACAGAGATTATGACGCGATTAAATCTATAATAACAAATCAACTTGCGGACGGAATAAAGATAGGAAATTGTAAACATAAAAATAAAACATGCGTAACTTGTATCGAAACTAAATTAACTAACATGCCGTATCCTAAATCAGCAACAAACCGAGCTAGTAATATTGTGGATTTGATCCACAGTGACGTATGTGGTCCTCTAGACACACCGACTTTAGGCGGAAAAATTTATTTTATGTCTCTTATTGATGATTATTCCCGATATACTACGATATATTTATTATCTAAAAAGAGCGAAGTTGCTGAAAAGATAAAAGAGTATATAACGATGATATACAATCAGTTCGGTAAAAAACCTAAGGAAATTAGATCGGATAACGGTCGTGAATATGTAAATCAAGAGATAGATGAATACTTAAAACAGAACGGAATTTTACACCAATTGACTGTCCCGCACAATCCGAGCCAGAATGGAGTTGCGGAGAGAAAAAATAAAAGTTTATTAGATATGACTAGAAGTATGCTATCACAAGCAAAATTAAGCAAACATTTTTGGGGTGAAGCCATAAACACCGCAACATACTTACAAAACCGACTCCCAACCAAAGCAAATAACAACAGAACACCTTACGAATTATGGAAAGGAATTAAACCGAATTTAAAACACTTAACAACATTCGGTTGTAAAGCGCTATTTTACGTCGATAAAGTAAATAGAGGAAAACTTGATAACAGGGCTCAAACCGGAACGTTCGTAGGATATGACACACGATCGACTGGTTATAGAATTCACGCACAAGGAAAACAAATTATAATAGCGAGAACGGTAAAATTTCTTGAAAAGGAAAATGTACACTCAGATAACATTGAGGAGATACAAAACACCACAAAAACATCCGATGACAATACACAATTACAGGATAGACATGAAAATCACTTAGAAATAAAACTTGACAGTGAGGAGACACCATCCGTGCCCAAACAGCAACCAATTGAACCAAGAAGGTCTAATAGGACAAATAGAGGTGTTCCTCCTGACAGATATGTTTGTCTCATAAATAGTTCATCTGAAAACATTCCCGAAAATTGGGATGATATCGAAAAAATGGAAAATACTAATGATAAACAAAACTGGATAAAAGCAACACAAAATGAAATCCAATGTCTAAGAAAAAAAGACACTTGGACTTTAACAGATCCACCACCCGGAACAAAAATTATCGGTTCCAAATGGACTTTTAAACTAAAAAAGGACAATTTAGGAAATGTTCAAAGCTATAAAGCGCGTTTAGTAGCACAAGGATATAGTCAAAGATTCGGGATTGATTATGATCAAACCTCCGCACCTGTTGTTTTACACGCTACAATACGTGCATTTCTCATCTCCGCATTGCACAAAAATTTGAACGTGAAACACGTTGACATAACCACAGCATTCTTGCATGGTGAATTAACTGAAACTGTTTATATCAGTCAACCAGACGGGTATATTAAACCCGGCGATGAAAGAAAAGTTTGTAAACTTCAAAAAGCCATCTACGGTCTTAAGCAAGCCGCAAAGGCCTGGTACACCAAAATATCGGAAACACTCACAAACAATAATTTCATACAGAGCAAAAATGATCCATGTCTGTACTTTAAATCAAATCAAGAAAATCCGATATATATCATCATCTACGTAGATGATATCCTGATAGCAGGAAAGGACAGTGATATCGAAGAAACAATAAACCAACTTGAGAAGGAATATGAACTAAAAAAACTTAGGAGAAGTGAATAATTACCTAGGTATAAACATTAATAAAATCAACGATACATATTACCTAAATCAAAACAATAAAATACACGAACTAGTGAAAAAACTGAATTTAAACGACATGAAACCTCATTACACACCCATGATTGCTGGATTCAACAGACTTGAGGACGACGATAATCTTTTACATAATAACACGAAATATCGACAAGCCACAGGCACATTACTTTACATATCAACAATCACGCGTCCTGACATATCTGCCGCAGTCAACATACTATGTCGTAGAAACGAAACACCACGCCAAAAGGACTGGTCAGCAGTGAAAAGAATCATTTCATACCTTAAAACTACAGAAAATCTGAATTTAACTCTTAGCGCAAACAGCAAGCCCATCCTAACAGCATACGCCGATGCAGACTGGGCTGGTGACTTGAAAACACGTAAATCAACGTCAGGAAATCTATTCATGCTAGGAAAATCGCCGATTTACTGGATCACAAAAAGGCAAAATTGCATTGCACTTTCGTCAGCCGAAGCTGAATACGTTTCAGCTACCAACGCAGCACAAGAATTAAGTTGGATAACAAACTTGCTTAGCGACCTCAACATTCCACAAAAACTACCAATCACGATATTTGAGGATAATATGTCCTGTATAAAAATGACTGAAAACGATAAAGATACTAAGCGATCCAAACACATCGACATACGTTTCCACAACATCAAACTAATGAAAGAAGAAGAAAAAATTGATTTACAATACTGCCCCAGTGAAGAAATGACAGCCGACACTCTCACCAAACCCACTCCCAAACCTGTGTACGAAAAACACCGTAAGAAACTGAACCTTCAACCATTCGCCACACAGGAGATTACGTCGGAGTGACGGAGAAACCTTTTTATGCCATTAATAATCTCCACGTGTTGTGAACGATCGAAAGAACACTTAGAACATGTTAAAAACCAGATCCCAATTAACTGTAAGTACTTCAAGTGATAACCGCAGCTGCAAACCAAACCATAGTGAATAAAACCAGAGACTGTCGAAACTGATCAGCTGAGAAATTCTGCAGACCTCCCTACTTCAACCTACAGCTGATGCCCCGCGCTAGAACTCAATAACAATCTCTCAGAATCTAAAATGTAGTCGAACAGTTAAGACGCCCTTGTAAATATCCCAAATAAAATGTAAAATTGGAGCACTTCTATGCAGTCTCCAAAACGCGATTTAAATGTGTATATAAAGCCAAGAATTACAATAATAATATTATATTCAAAGAAAAATGGATCTACTTCTTACTTCACGCAATATTACTTTCTTCTAATAATGTTGTTTATTACTCCCATACAACGACACTTCAATGAATCAAAAGGATAAATATCAGTGCATTATTGTGGATATTACTTTGCGCAAAAGCAGTTCTCAGGTAAGCTGAACAAACCTTTTTTACCATTATCGAAAGATGAAAATGTATATTAAAATATGAAGACTGATATAACAATTTATTAAGATAGAAAATTAATTATGCTACCGACGGTTCCCCTAACATTTTCAAGTTTTCGTTTTTTTTATTTTATTTTCGATTTTTGTTGTGTTTTTAATTTTTTCTTTTTCTGAATCCTAAACACTACCTTTACACCAAATTTTCAGTTTATAAAACTACGAGATCATAATATTTTCAATTTCTCACTTTTTCTTTTTCTTTTCCTTTTTTTTTTTTTTTTTTTTTTTCAATTTTTGATTTTTTTTTTTCGAATTATCCATATTTTTTAATGTTTCCTTATTTGGTATCTTAAATATTACCTTTATTCCAAATTTCCAGTTTCTAGCGCTATGAAATCGAATTATTTCCAAATTTTCCTTATTTTTCTGATTTTTTTCGATTTTTTTTATTTTATTTTCGAATTTTATTGCGTTTTTATTTTAACTTATTCTGAATCCTAAACACTATCTTTACCGCGAATTTTAAGTTTCTAAGGCTGAAAGATCAAATTATTTTAATTTTTTCAATTTCTTTCGAAATTTTCGAATTTTTGAAATTTTTTTCGAATTTTCCGGATTTTTTAATTTTTCCTTATTTTGCATCGAATTAACAAAATCGAATTATTTGAAAATTTATTATGCTACCGACGGTTCCCCTAACAAAGATTATGAAAGACTGAAAAAAGAATATCCCAGTATTAAAAACGATAATATAACAATTTCTAAAAATATAATAATAAATAAAAGATTACTAAAAAAGAAATAATGAATGCGATAAAAGAAAATGCCCAATTTATTGAGAAACTCAATTCTACGAATTATAGTTCATGGAAGTTCAAGATGCTGATGCTCCTGATTAAAGAGGAACTCGACGATATTATAGCACAAGATCCACCGGGTGCACCCAACCCCGCATGGCACAAAAAAGACCAAAAGACTAGAGCTCTAATAAACTTAAGCATCGATGATTCTCAAATCGTAAATGTAGAAAACTTAGATACCGCCAAATTAACATGGGAAGCTCTGAAAAATATACATGAGAGAATCAATTTATCTAGTAAGCTTTACCTGTTACGAAAATTATACAGTACTAAATTAGCGGAGGGTAGAAACATGATCACGCATATCACTAATATCTTGCAAATTATAGATAAACTTAATGCCATCGGAGAAAATATTAGCGATTCACATATTTCCGCGCTATTTCTGTGTTCTCTTCCCCCCCAGTTACAATACTTTGATAACTGCGTTGGAGGCGAGACCGGAAAATGAGCTCACCCCTGATTTTATCAAAAACAAATTAACGGATGAATATAATCGTAGACATGAAATGTCAGAACAATCACATAGCGGATATAACAACAACGAGAGAGCATTTAAAACAAATAGGAGATATACACACACTGAAAATAGAAGAGAACAAAAATATTGCAATAACTGTAAAATGAAAAATCATTCCACTTACGAATGCTGGCACTATAAGAGCAGAAACACGGTACAATCCGGAAATCCTCGAAATACTCAAAACAAAAATAAAAAGAATTTCTCATCTTCATTATGTTATGAAAAGATCGAAACTCATAGGGAAAATAAAATTCAAAACGAAAGAAAATACGCAAATGATCAGACGCAAGATAAAGCATTAATCACCGAAAAAGTAGGCAAAAATAACTGGATTCTCGATTCAGGATCTACCTCGCACATTTGTAACGATAAAAGCCTATTTAGTAAATTTATTGATTATAATAAAACTTCAGTAACGATCGCGAATGGTAATAAACTGACAGCGTTAGGTTCAGGAGAAGTTTTTATAAAAACATTAACCCCCGAAGGAAAAGAAAAACTAACGAAATTGCGCGAAGTGCTTTATGTCCCAGACTTAGAGTCGAACCTAATTTCGGTTAGTAAAGCTGCTAAAAACGGGTGTAAACTAATCTTCGACGATAATAAATGCGATTTGATCTTTGATGAAGAAATATATATTAGGGCGAAAAATGAGAAAAATTTATACATTATTGAGGAAATAGACGATGTGGAAGCACCACAAAATTATGTAAACATAACGTATAACTGTGACTGCAAACAATGCATAGATCTCTGGCATCGCAGACTCGGTCACAGAGATTATGACGCGATTAAATCTATAATAACAAATCAACTTGCGGACGGAATAAAGATAGGAAATTGTAAACATAAAAATAAAACATGCGTAACTTGTATCGAAACTAAATTAACTAACATGCCGTATCCTAAATCAGCAACAAACCGAGCTAGTAATATTGTGGATTTGATCCACAGTGACGTATGTGGTCCTCTAGACACACCGACTTTAGGCGGAAAAATTTATTTTATGTCTCTTATTGATGATTATTCCCGATATACTACGATATATTTATTATCTAAAAAGAGCGAAGTTGCTGAAAAGATAAAAGAGTATATAACGATGATATACAATCAGTTCGGTAAAAAACCTAAGGAAATTAGATCGGATAACGGTCGTGAATATGTAAATCAAGAGATAGATGAATACTTAAAACAGAACGGAATTTTACACCAATTGACTGTCCCGCACAATCCGAGCCAGAATGGAGTTGCGGAGAGAAAAAATAAAAGTTTATTAGATATGACTAGAAGTATGCTATCACAAGCAAAATTAAGCAAACATTTTTGGGGTGAAGCCATAAACACCGCAACATACTTACAAAACCGACTCCCAACCAAAGCAAATAACAACAGAACACCTTACGAATTATGGAAAGGAATTAAACCGAATTTAAAACACTTAACAACATTCGGTTGTAAAGCGCTATTTTACGTCGATAAAGTAAATAGAGGAAAACTTGATAACAGGGCTCAAACCGGAACGTTCGTAGGATATGACACACGATCGACTGGTTATAGAATTCACGCACAAGGAAAACAAATTATAATAGCGAGAACGGTAAAATTTCTTGAAAAGGAAAATGTACACTCAGATAACATTGAGGAGATACAAAACACCACAAAAACATCCGATGACAATACACAATTACAGGATAGACATGAAAATCACTTAGAAATAAAACTTGACAGTGAGGAGACACCATCCGTGCCCAAACAGCAACCAATTGAACCAAGAAGGTCTAATAGGACAAATAGAGGTGTTCCTCCTGACAGATATGTTTGTCTCATAAATAGTTCATCTGAAAACATTCCCGAAAATTGGGATGATATCGAAAAAATGGAAAATACTAATGATAAACAAAACTGGATAAAAGCAACACAAAATGAAATCCAATGTCTAAGAAAAAATAACACTTGGACTTTAACAGATCCACCACCCGGAACAAAAATTATCGGTTCCAAATGGACTTTTAAACTAAAAAAGGACAATTTAGGAAATGTTCAAAGCTATAAAGCGCGTTTAGTAGCACAAGGATATAGTCAAAGATTCGGGATTGATTATGATCAAACCTCCGCACCTGTTGTTTTACACGCTACAATACGTGCATTTCTCATCTCCGCATTGCACAAAAATTTGAACGTGAAACACGTTGACATAACCACAGCATTCTTGCATGGTGAATTAACTGAAACTGTTTATATCAGTCAACCAGACGGGTATATTAAACCCGGCGATGAAAGAAAAGTTTGTAAACTTCAAAAAGCCATCTACGGTCTTAAGCAAGCCGCAAAGGCCTGGTACACCAAAATATCGGAAACACTCACAAACAATAATTTCATACAGAGCAAAAATGATCCATGTCTGTACTTTAAATCAAATCAAGAAAATCCGATATATATCATCATCTACGTAGATGATATCCTGATAGCAGGAAAGGACAGTGATATCGAAGAAACAATAAACCAACTTGAGAAGGAATATGAACTAAAAAAACTTAGGAGAAGTGAATAATTACCTAGGTATAAACATTAATAAAATCAACGATACATATTACCTAAATCAAAACAATAAAATACACGAACTAGTGAAAAAACTGAATTTAAACGACATGAAACCTCATTACACACCCATGATTGCTGGATTCAACAGACTTGAGGACGACGATAATCTTTTACATAATAACACGAAATATCGACAAGCCACAGGCACATTACTTTACATATCAACAATCACGCGTCCTGACATATCTGCCGCAGTCAACATACTATGTCGTAGAAACGAAACACCACGCCAAAAGGACTGGTCAGCAGTGAAAAGAATCATTTCATACCTTAAAACTACAGAAAATCTGAATTTAACTCTTAGCGCAAACAGCAAGCCCATCCTAACAGCATACGCCGATGCAGACTGGGCTGGTGACTTGAAAACACGTAAATCAACGTCAGGAAATCTATTCATGCTAGGAAAATCGCCGATTTACTGGATCACAAAAAGGCAAAATTGCATTGCACTTTCGTCAGCCGAAGCTGAATACGTTTCAGCTACCAACGCAGCACAAGAATTAAGTTGGATAACAAACTTGCTTAGCGACCTCAACATTCCACAAAAACTACCAATCACGATATTTGAGGATAATATGTCCTGTATAAAAATGACTGAAAACGATAAAGATACTAAGCGATCCAAACACATCGACATACGTTTCCACAACATCAAACTAATGAAAGAAGAAGAAAAAATTGATTTACAATACTGCCCCAGTGAAGAAATGACAGCCGACACTCTCACCAAACCCACTCCCAAACCTGTGTACGAAAAACACCGTAAGAAACTGAACCTTCAACCATTCGCCACACAGGAGATTACGTCGGAGTGACGGAGAAACCTTTTTATGCCATTAATAATCTCCACGTGTTGTGAACGATCGAAAGAACACTTAGAACATGTTAAAAACCAGATCCCAATTAACTGTAAGTACTTCAAGTGATAACCGCAGCTGCAAACCAAACCATAGTGAATAAAACCAGAGACTGTCGAAACTGATCAGCTGAGAAATTCTGCAGACCTCCCTACTTCAACCTACAGCTGATGCCCCGCGCTAGAACTCAATAACAATCTCTCAGAATCTAAAATGTAGTCGAACAGTTAAGACGCCCTTGTAAATATCCCAAATAAAATGTAAAATTGGAGCACTTCTATGCAGTCTCCAAAACGCGATTTAAATGTGTATATAAAGCCAAGAATTACAATAATAATATTATATTCAAAGAAAAATGGATCTACTTCTTACTTCACGCAATATTACTTTCTTCTAATAATGTTGTTTATTACTCCCATACAACGACACTTCAATGAATCAAAAGGATAAATATCAGTGCATTATTGTGGATATTACTTTGCGCAAAAGCAGTTCTCAGGTAAGCTGAACAAACCTTTTTTACCATTATCGAAAGATGAAAATGTATATTAAAATATGAAGACTGATATAACAATTTATTAAGATAGAAAATTAATTATGCTACCGACGGTTCCCCTAACATTTTCAAGTTTTCGTTTTTTTTATTTTATTTTCGATTTTTGTTGTGTTTTTAATTTTTTCTTTTTCTGAATCCTAAACACTACCTTTACACCAAATTTTCAGTTTATAAAACTACGAGATCATAATATTTTCAATTTCTCACTTTTTCTTTTTCTTTTCCTTTTTTTTTTTTTTTTTTTTTCAATTTTTGATTTTTTTTTTTCGAATTATCCATATTTTTTAATGTTTCCTTATTTGGTATCTTAAATATTACCTTTATTCCAAATTTCAAGTTTCTAGCGCTATGAAATCGAATTATTTCCAAATTTTCCTTATTTTTCTGATTTTTTTCGATTTTTTTTATTTTATTTTCGAATTTTATTGCGTTTTTATTTTAACTTATTCTGAATCCTAAACACTATCTTTACCGCGAATTTTAAGTTTCTAAGGCTGAAAGATCAAATTATTTTAATTTTTTCAATTTCTTTCGAAATTTTCGAATTTTTGAATTTTTTTTCGAATTTTCCGGATTTTTTAATTTTTCCTTATTTTGCATCGAATTAACAAAATCGAATTATTTGAAAATTTTCGATTTTTTTTTTTTTTTTTTTTTTTGTGTGTTTTTGATGTTTTCTTTTTCTGAATTCTAAACACTACCTTCACACCAAATTTTAAGACTACAAGATCGTGTTATTTTCAATTTTTTTAGAATTTGTTGAATTTTCGAATGTTTTTTTTTTTTTTTTTTGGAATTTTCCGGATTTTATAATTTTTCCTTTCTTTGTATCCGAAACACTAGCTTTATTCCATATTTTATGTTTCTATGGCTGCGGGATCTACCCAATCTTTTTGATGACCCGAGAGTGAGTGAATGTGTAAGTGACAAAAAATCTAAACTTAGAGTTCATATATCGTCTGCACTAATTTATGGGTATTTTTCGAATTATCCATATTTTTTTTATTTTTCCTTATTTAGTATCTTAAATATTACCTTTATTCCAAATTTCAAGTTTCTAGCGCTATAAAATCGAATTATTTTCAAATTTTCCTTATTTTTCGATTTTTTTAATTTTATTTTCGAATTTTATTGTGTTTTTTATTTTAACTTATTCTGAATCATAAACACTATCTTTACCGCGAATTTTAAGTTTCTAAGGCTAAAAGATCAAATTATTTTAACTTTTTCAATTTTTTTCGAATTTTTGAATTTTTTTTTCGAATTTTCCGGATTTTTTAATTTTTCCTTATTTTGCATCCTAAATACTACCTTTATTCCGAATTCCAAGTTTCTAGGGCAACAAAATCGGATTACTTGAAATTTTTCGATTTTTCCAATTTTTCAATTTGCTTTGGATTTTTTTTATGTTTTTGATGTTTTCTTTTTCTGGATGCTAACCACTACCTTCACACCAAATCTTAAGTTTCTAAGACTACAACATCGTATTATTTTCAATTTTCAATTTTGATGGAATTTGTTAAATTTTCGAATGTTTTTTTTTTTTTTTTTTTTTTTTTCGAATTTTCCTGATTTTATAATTTTTCCTTTCTTTGTATCCTAAACACTACCTTTTTCCCAAATGTCAAGTTTCTAGGGCTACGGGATGTACCTAATCGTTTTGATGACGCGTGAACGAGTGAGTGACAAAAAATCGAAAGTTTGGATTCATATATCGTCTGAACTAGAAAAGACAGAAAGTTGTAATTTTAAATTTTGGTCCTGTGTGCCAAATATTCTAGAAAAACGAAGTTTCAAATTTTTGAGATACTCCAGCGCGGAGATATAGGGGGGTCAAAAGTGTCCTGAGTTGCTTCCAGAATAGTATTCTACGGCTAACAGTTTCTACGGCTGTGCTTTCTCGACTTGGCGGAGGCACTGCCGTGCCTCCAGATATCCTGAATTTGTTAAACTGTGTCATACATTTTAAGTACAGATTTTATAATTTTATAAATTATAATTCGGAAAAGTAAAGAAACAATACAAAATTTAAATATAGCAGTGAATAAAACAATTTCTGTAGAAAAGCAGAAATTACAAAGAAAGCAAAATTTTAAAATAAATAATAATCTTTAGGCTGGGATTGCGGTGCCTCGCTTTCTTAAATCTTACGTTCGAACTTAGGATGGGCGTTCCTGCGATTTACCCAGTGCCTGATTTACGGCAGGGCATTCGGGGCACGGGCCCAGGGCCCCCAATTTTTAGGGGACCCCAAATGCTACTAAAGATTTTTCAATTATTGGGCAATAAGTTTTAACTGTAAAAAAAAAAAATTAAAATGGAAAAATCTGTTTGTCAGAGATTGTCTATGATATGTTAAAGTAACTTCATTTTTTTGCTGATTGTCTTTTAACAATTTATGTGCAGTAATGTACAGAACTCCATTTTTGGGATCGCCATATTATTTCATTTTTATTTATTTTACATGTAAGGCTCTCATGGTTAACATGGACAAAGCCGTGTGGTTCTGCTAGTTACTTGTGTAAATTTAGTTTTTTTGTTTTTCCCACAAAGCTAATATTTGAAAGAAAAAGTAGTTTGATTAATATGATATGCTAATATTTTAAATAATTATAGCTTGGTACTGCGGTAAATTTATTATTAGTTGTTGCATACTTTATCATTCCAGATGTATGGACTTGCATAGAGAAAGGTAATCAGCACCACACAGTTTATTATAAAATTCAAGTAAAAATTCATAATTATCAAATAATTATTTAAAAGTAAATTAATGATTATCAAATTTAATTTTTTTAATTAATATTTTCAAGAAATTATCAAAGTCAATAGTGGTTATCTTAATAAGTACTGCTTTCGATATTATATTTTTTTATTCAAAGAATCTGTGCGAGGGGGGCCCCCATACGCATATGTGCCCAGGGCCCCCAAATTTCTAAATCGGTCCCTGGATTTACCTTAACTTCCTATTGCGGTGCCTCATCGTACGTCAAAAACGTGGACTCACGTGACTCGTTGCCATCTATCGAAATGATCTATACGCAGATCAAGACTCCCTTATCATAATATCAGACTTCACAATCCGGAGAAAGTCTATGGGTGAAAATGTCCGCGGTAATTGCCAACTTATTAATTGACTTTCTCCGGAAAGTATCGCCGCCTGGTGGATACTACCGATACTAGCTCATAAGCAAATGCATAGAAAAAAATGGAGCTATGAAAAAAATTTCGTGTTATTGACAAAATTTAAAAAATATTTTTCGAATTACGCAAAAATAAATACGTAATATATATATATCGCACAATTATCATCAAGTTTTCAAAAATGTTGTTGAAAATGAAGATTTAAATATCAGATTAATTAATACATAATGTAGTATTCGTCAATCTTCTGTAATATCAGGTCCACAGCCAATGTTAGAGCCAAATTTGAGCGATGTTGGAAGAATGTAGTTCAAAGTGTACGGGAGTTACAACACTGGTTAAAAAATTAAATTAGTTTTGTGCCAAATTACACTTACTGTAACAAGCCAATTGGCTGTAGGCGGAAGAGTCCCCCAAACGTTATTACGGAAGAATCCCCCAAAAAAGATTTACAAACACCATAAGCGTAGCATGACAAGAATTTATTTTTAGGGAGGAAAGTCGGGGAGGGGTGGAGACACGTATAATTTAAGTGATTATTAAACATTTTTATGCTTTCCAAATTTTTAACAAGTTGGAAAATGTACGTCAAACGTGACAAATGAGGTGTGTTCAAACTATAGCTAGTTATATAAATATTCAGATCTTGATGATTTTTAATTCTGTGAAATGAATTCTATCGTCTGCAGATTAATTTCTGTAATAAAATAAGTATCTCGGTCGCTTTACGATTAAAAAGCATCGCAAGCTCCTATAACAGAAAAGCACCGATTTAAAAAAAATTCAAATTTGTTAATAAATATTTTTATTAATATCTTCTAAAGTTTTGATTCGATTTTCATAAAATTTGAAATGTCTCGACAAAATTCTGCAAAGATAATATATCTCAAATTTCAAACCATTCGGTCGGGTAACTTTTGCGTTGTTATATGCGGACAACGGACAAATAGATCAGTTTCAACCACGTGATCACCAGCCCACCAAAAGTTATCAACCAATCATAATCGTGGATTTGTAGCCTGAATTACGAGTCAACCAATCACAATCCACCATTTTTGATGGGCAAACAAAAAACAAAGCTAGTTGCTACGGTGTGACGTCAGTTGAAACTGATCTATAGACAGACGGACGAACCAGGCGACGACAATAGGTGCTACGTATTTATAAAATTACGAACGCACCTAAAAAAGTGTTTATGATTTCAGATCGTATGTTTGTCTGTCCATCCGTATAGTATAACAATAATAGTATTTATAATTCATACACATTAAATAGAACTATATTTATTATATATGACCGTTTGGTTTTTGTTATTTCAAACTAGTCGAATAAAAAAGGAGATTATGCTTGCTTTCACTCACAAAGCTCGACACTTTCAAATTTTCTAGATCAATATAATCCTCAGCATCTGCTGAACGAATGGCAAGATTTCTTTTAGCAAGTTTGTGATAATCTGATACTTTATATTAAATGAAACCACGGATATTCTTTTGTAATAGAGTCCATAGCCAAGTTGGCGTCAAACATGAGCGATGTTGGAAACAATGTGTTTTGGAATGTACCTGAGTTACAACAAAGAAATTAAATATGCGCCAGCGCCAAACCATGCTCGCAAGATACGCCAATTGGCTGTGGACCTAATTATGGAACTTCTCAAGTAAACTTCTCACTTCTTCATATATATAAACTTTCGACCACAAAATAGTGAAGTTTACGCTTAAAAGATATGTTAATCTAAAATGATACCCCATCACTTCAAAAATAAATAAAATGATAGACTAATAATTATAATAAATAAATAAATAAAATGATCAAAATGTGCATTAAAAAAAAAAAAAAAGAAAAAGAAAGAAAGAAGAAACGATGATAAATTTATACGTAACATAAAATTCTAACTAACAGAAAAGTCAAAATGTCTTTCATATATAATATGAAAATAGAAAAAATAGAAAATTACATTACATATTTACCTTTTCGAGATATAGATATTAGCAATTTGTTTCGAAGATCAATATCACTCGCAAACTCATGAAATGAGATTTTTCTTTCCTGATTTTTTTTCTTTATGTGATTTATACAAAGAAATACAGCAATAAACCATTTTGGTTTAACAGTAAAATAAGTTTATGTTATGAAAAAAAAAAATGTCTCGAATATATGACAATTTTAAAATAAATAATTTTCATTTGAAGAGGACAAACATATAGTATACCGTAAAGAAAATGAAAAAACACATATGGAAAACAAAATAAAAAATACTCCTGTTACTGTCGTTAGATGGCGCCAATAGCAGGAGAACCATGTGCTTTTTAACCACGTGTATAGCGGTCAAAGGAAACTTGCTGATTGTGAGGCTTAGTACTATGATAAGGGGACCTTGACGCAGATTAGTCAAATGTCCATCAATGAACGCGGGCCTTTCAATTTCATTATAGACACACTCCATATTTTAATCTCCATCGCCCGCGCGCTGCCTGATCTTCGGTTCTGAACACAGCCAAAGGTAAATTCCATCCCTTGGTAAATTCTTACGGTGAGCGCGTCCAGTAGACCTAACCAAAGTGACCAATGTGACCGGTTACTTACCGGGGCGGTAAGTGACCGGTTCCTAACCGGTCGACAAACCTACTGAACGAAAGAGGTATTATTTACTTGTAGCGCCATCTGTATTACATCATCGTAACTACATCTGTATCACATCATCGTAAATTTTGAGTCAGCTACATTCCTGAGAAACGTTGGACTTGGGTTAGGTTAGTTACCTTGCTTTCATTGGTTCGTTAGATTATGGCAACTTGATGCAGCAAAGGAGGGACTGATAGTTATTGTGATGTATCATTATTTTGGCGCAAAAGTATTTTTTGTTTATGTAAAATCAAGAGATTAAAATCGACTGCTTTATTCGAATTCAAAGATATAAAACCGAAATGTTTTTGTTTACATCATGCATGTTTAATTTTTTTTAATTAAAAATCCTTTTACGTTTAATAAATAAATTTTAAACTTAAAAGAAAACTGATATTTAATCACATGGATATTTATTTATTTGTGCTTCATTTATGTATTACTATTATGTTGTTATGTACATATTTGTAGCTTTATTTGAATTACTAATGATAAAGGTTTATCATCATACTCATATTAGAATAGAATGAGACATTTATAATTGTGCAATTTTTCCCACACATTCAAAATTATTAATCTGAACAAAAAGGGGGGGGGGTGTAGGGGTTAGATAGTCGTTTTAGCTGAGTGGTTACTTCACACCTTGATACAATGAAAAAGAAAAGTTAATCTACTATAAATGTGGCTGAAAGAAGGACTATAAAATGTTAAATTTTTATCTAATTAATAAAAAGGGAATTGAAAAACTGGACACATATGTAACATATTTATGTGCAGAGAAATTGCAATATTAATTAATAGTCATTGATGGCAGAAAACAAAGCTCGTAGGAAAAATACTTCATAGAAAATAATAATTTTCTAAAACATAAAAAGTTTTTTAAAATAAATTCTGTGCATCTGTATCATTTTCATAAACTGTACGTGTAAAACTAAAAATTACTTTATAATTTCAAGGCAGAAATATTTAATATTTGCTTTTAATCTCATTTCTATGAATAAACATACAATAGATATATATACAATAATCTTATATATAGGATAGGTGTACCAGTTTTAGCCGCATTCAATCAGTTTGTCCAGTATTTAGCTTATGATTTGATATTAATCAATAAAATGCATTTTTACACCTTAAGAAAACCTTAATTTATCATTTCCAATCTGATTGGTTTATTTTTCCATAACCTGTGACTTGCAAAAAAAATTAAATGTGTGAACCTATAGTGTGTGCTCACAAATATTAAGATCTTTGCTTAGCTAACAAGTTTTTAGAATCTTTCAACATTAAGCCTTATCAGGCTCTATTTGTTCTAAAACTAATTGCTATTGAGTTTTATGAGATAAGCTTTCTTTCTATATAAATTCTGCATTAAAATTAATTATTTTAACTGTTTAATGGGAGACGGTCAAAACTGGTGTTCTAAATTTGCTATATCTACCTTTTATGGCCATGGAAGTGGCCAAAAGGGGTACAACATATGTTCCACTTTTGGCTACATGATTCATTATAGTGAGAATTTTAGCCATTAAAATAATTTTTTGAATATCTGGATAAAACAAAATCAAGTAATTTATTTTTGTTTCTGTTTTGCCTAGTAGGAAAAGCAAGGCTGGTGAGAGTTTCAGAAAGAGGTTTTGTTATTCTCCCTCTAATACAAATTCACTTTAGAAAATAAAACTGTGTGCTAGTTTTACACATGCACTGTATGTGCTAGTTAAAATTGTTAGTGCTAGTTACTAAAAAATGTAATATTACTAGAGAAAATATAGTATATTGTGTCTAGTGTTGATAAAAAAGGAGGAAAGAGGATATGTATTGTTTAGGAATGATAAATAAAGTAATTCATTTCTAAAGGTTTGATGAGTTATAAATTAAAGTTCTGATTATAGTGGATTTTATTGAATTAACAGCTGTAATAATGAATGAAATAGTATTATTCAGAGCTTATACGTGTTAATTTGGTAAAAACATTTGACATCTGGAGTTGAATGGGCTCATCTAAAAATCCAACAATTCATTTAATATATGTATGATATCTTCATTTTCTGGAAAAATAAACATTGTTTCCATTTTTTTTTCTTTTTTTAAATGTTACAACTTATGTTAAGTCATTTACTACATTGGTTACAATACCAATAAAATCTTTGATCCAAGAACAATTTTCATGCGGGAATCTAACAACTACCTAACATCCAATGGATACTTTTTAACATCCTCTGTTTGAAGATTACTTTCCTTGTTATTCTGTTTACACTTAGAAAGTTATATAGAAAGTAGCCACCATCATCTTGTACATCACACACATTTAGGTGCAAGGAAATTAAAGATGATTCTTTATCGATGGACTCGTTTAAAAAGCTGCATTTTCTTTTTTTTTTTAGTTTTGGACTTTTAGTTAAATTTTCTTTTCTTTTTTTTACCGGCATTCTCTAAAATGTTTCTCTTACAATTTCCTCCTTTTTTTGCATAGCATATTAATAATATTGAGTAACAATTTATGGTTCAGTAAACCATACTATATTAATCATACTACTATTGTTTAGTTAAAACATAATCAAGTTATTTTAGCTGGAACAAAAACGACATAAAATTTGGAAAGTTATCCACTGCACTCTCCCAGTTTTACGCTAAAAATAATGATACTGTAATTAATTTCGATAAAGCAAGAATTATCCATAGGTTCAATAACCCATTTAAAGCCGCCATTAGGGAATCATTGGAAATTAAAATTAGAAAAGATTGTATTTGTAATGATAACTTTTCTTTCAACATACCTAGTTTATACGATACATTTTTAACCCCTTGTTAATTCATTGTTTTGTTTTTCGCTCTTTGGCAACAGAGAGCGCCCGCTTATTTTATTTAAATTTTTCCATACTGTTGATTTTAATTTTCTCGCATCGAAAATTAAAAGATCAGTAGTCGTTTGTGTTGTTCCTCTTCCCCGATGATGGCTTTACGTTTAAAGCCGAAACATGTAGGATTTTAGCTCTTTTATGAGTTTAAAACAATTTTTACACTGATTTTAGCAACTAATAAGCATAATTTGTGCAATTTGTGTTTTTAAAATAATAGATAAAAAGATTCGCCTAAAATACTAGATAGCAAATGAATAAGAAGAAAGAACTGTTCTCTTAGGCTATTTTTATCCTATTCCAAATACACCATGTCCAAAGAAGATGCCTATGTCTTCTGTCTATCAGGGAAATCACGTCCCATGTAGTAAGAACCACTAACATTTTTCAAGGTCAGTCTCATGTCCAAGCAATTCCCTGCAAAAAAATTCCAAGGATGTTTTATTCTTTTTTAACTCGCAGGCTATCAAAGCCTGATAGCTAATGTGCCTGCCCGTTCTGTATGTATGTACGTAATGCGATAACTCTTGATAGAAATATCCGTTTTGCTTCAAATTTTGTTTATAGGTTCACTGTGATAAGCCGCTTCCTTGATTAGTTTTGGGGTTTCATTGGTTAAGTATAAAGGGTGGAACAGGGGGAGGGCTAACCCCCCTTAATTTAGATACATGGGCTTTTCATGCAAAATTATCCGATTTGCTTCAAATTTTGATTATAGGCTCATTGTGATAAATCGCTTCCCTGTTTAGTTTTGGGGGTTCATTGGTTAAATATAAAGTGGGGGGTAACGCGGGCTAATCCCCCCTTAATTTAGATGAATGGGTTTTTCATGCAGAATTATTCGATGTGCCTCAAATTTTATATACAGGTTCATTGTGATAAGGCCTTTTCAAAGATTAGTGTTGTTGGTTCATTGGTTAAGTATAAAAGGGGGGGAACGGGGGGGCTAATCCCCCTTAATTTAGATAAATTGGCTTTTCATGCAAAATTATCCTATTTTCTTCAAATTTTGTTTATAGGCTCATTGTGATAAAGCGCTTCCTGATTAGTTTTGGGGGTTCATTGGTTAAGTATAAAGGGAAGGTACAGGGGCTAATAACTCCCGTAATTTAGATAAATGGGTTTTTCATGTAGAATTATCCGATGTGCTTCAACTTTTGTATACAGGTTCATTGTGATAAAGCGCTTTTAAAGATTAAATTGTTGGTTCATTGGTTAAGTATAAAGTGGGGGATGGGGTGCCAACCCCCCTTAATTTAGATAGTTGGGCTTTTCATGCAGAATTAGCCGATTTGCTTCAAATTTTGTATATATGTTTATTGTGATAAGACAGGTCTCTGATTAGTTTTGGGGGTTCATTGGTTAAGTAAAAAGAGGGGGAACGGGGGGCTAATTCCCCCTTAATTTTTTGATGGGCATTATGCTTTGAAATAAGAAGTGTAATATACAATTAGTGTGAATAGCCTGTGAGCTCAATGCCATCAGTAATAACTTTCTTTTTTTATTTTCTTTCTTGCTAAGCAGCATGGAGCTTTCTTTTTTCCCATCTTGCTATGGACAAGGTCGGACCGTCGGGCGACTGCCAGGACAAGAAAAACAAAGAGGAATGCATAAAGTAAAATACTTAATAAAATCATTTTCTAAAAGGAGTATAGCATTTGTTAGAGGTACAGTAAACAATCTTGCACAGGTCGCCATGACTAGTAAAGCCTTTATCCTCCCAAAATATTTTTTCTTGTTTTTTTACCATTTGTATGCGTTGAGGGGATGAGATCAGGCGACTGTTCGGGATACTAAAGACAAAGGTGTGGAAAATATACACAAAATAAAATACTTAGTAAACACTTTTTTTTTTAATATATCATTTGTAGAGGTGCACCAAAAAATACCACCCAGGGTGCCATGGCTAGTAATCGAAGCAATGAGCATAAAGAAACGTATCAAGAACTATGACTTCATCATTTTTTTATGCTTTTGTAATAAAATTCTAAAACAAAAATAGATCATTCCTTCAAATACAGGACATAACAGTTGATATGTCTGTAAAACATATTTGTGGATTGTTGTATTTTTTAAATCCACGAGAGGAAATATAGTTTTCAATGCAATTTCCGAGGCCAAAATAATTGATAAAGATAATAATTGCCTGAAAATTTTAAAGATGTCAGGAAAAGGGGGAAAAAATGTTTGACGAAGACTGTCAAGATGAAGTCACAAAATTTTCTAGAGAAGATATGTTTAGAGATTCATTGTTGGAAATTGTTGATAGGATTGTAAACTAAATACAAGATTTCAGGCTCTCGAAAATATTAATAATAAATTCAGCTTTCTGAATGGGAGAGAAATTGAGAAATCAGACATTAACAATATTAAGAGAAAAGCTAAAGAGCTGACAAGCATTTGTAGAGAAGATCTGAACATAGAAGAATTCGTCGAAGAAATCGAAAGCTTCATGTTCCACGCAATGGCAGTTGATAAAACTTTTAAAACTGCCCCGACAGAAGATATTTTAAAACTTATTTTCAAAAATAGAGTTGAGGAAATATATCCTAATTTGACTATTTTATTGAAAATATTTCTGACACTTCCTGTCTCTGTTGCCTCAGGTGAAAGAAGTTTTAGCAAATTATTTGCAAATGTATTTGCAGCAAAAAAAGCTCGAAAAGTAAAGTTTTAACATCATTTAAAGATAGTTAATTATTTTATGTAATATAAAAGTCAAGAAATGTATTAATTTAATTTGCAATCTAAAATATGTTTAGAAAATTGTATTTATTTTTTTAAAGTTCTGCTATTAGTTGAATTTTTCTTTAAACAACTTTCTATTACAGTAGAAACTTTATTATTTCATATCTTATTAATAGTGAATTTATCTTATCTGCATTAAATTCCAAATTAGTTTAAGTTTCATTGGCAAATATTAGGCTCGCATTCATTAAAAATCTTAATATATTCCACAATAGAAATCTGATGTAGTATATTTCTATTTCTCGCCATCGTCTCAGTAACAATTGAGCCATTTAAAGTAGCAGTAATATAAGCCAGTATTATAATTTTGAAGTTTAGCGTTAGGTTCAGGAAAGTATCTAAACCTATCCATCTATGAATAGGAAGAAGAGTATAAGTGATAGTTTCACAGAACTGGTTATAGATAATATTTTACGGTATTGGAATTCATTGTTATGCTTGCAGAAAATCCTGGTTTTTGAGTTCTTAAGAACCCACACTGTAGTCACGTGAAGAAACTCGCAAGCTAATGTTAAACCTATGGGAGCGGATTTTTTTTTTCAAATTTCTCGCTTGCATTTTAATATTTTTAAATAATTTTTTTTCGTAGGATAATCTCTGACCAAGTGTTTACTCTTTCGATTTTTTGTTGCAGGTTTATATAAATAAATATATATATATAGTTACTTTCACTTATGGAACATCAACCTCAGCTATCCTAAGAAAAAAATATTAAAATGCTTTTAAGAGTCTACACTAGTCACACGAAAACTCTCGCACACTAATGTTAAACCTATGGGAGCGGTCTTTTTGGAATTCTCGCTTGCATTTAAATATTTTTTCATATCATACCTGATCTCGATATCTAACGTTGTGTGTTTTTACTTTTTCGACTTTTGTTTTGCAATTTTTTTATATGAGGACACTTTCAATTTCACAACCATTTTCAACTAGTTTCATTTCACAAAAGTGAAAAGGTCCGAATTAAAAAAAAATGTAACAAAACCCGAAAAAGTACAAATGCACAACATTTGATATCGACCGGAAGTATCCCATGAAAAAAAGATTAAAAGTATTATGAATGCTCCCACAGATTTAACATTAGCTTCCGAATGTCTTCGCGTGATTATTGTAAACTCTTAAGACAATATGATTCATATCACTGGACTTTAAACGCCTCATTTGTAATGATACACATACCATAAAATCTGTGAAAATGAAATCTGTCTATAATGGAATCCAGTTTTCAATTTTAAAATTACATGTTCTCAACAGAAAGAATACCAACAATTATACCTGCTAAGATGAAAACCTGTATAAAGTGAAATTTTTTCCTGTTTTTTTCTATTCCATTTTGAACGTGTTATTGAATCAATATTTGAGAAAGCTGATTGCGTAGTTCAGTATTACATATTTTTGTGATTACATATTTTAAATTTAAAACAAGTCGAGTCGGCTATTAGAAAGTTGGTAAAATTCTTTTTGCAAATTTATTTGGCTGGGAGAGGGGAGGGGCGCCAAAATCCATGTTTGCCCCGGGTGTAAAAAAAGCTAGTTTCGGCACTGAACTTCCGAATTATAAGATGGAAGAAAAGCTGCAGTCTTAAATGGCATATATGTGTGTAAACTCTGATATTTTTCTAATTTCTTAAACGATTGGCTTTGCAAATACCAGTTGCAATAGCAAAAAAGTTTCAAATTTGCTCTTCATAGTGTTAAAAGATATTTACATCAAAATAGTTTAAAAGTTACGAACTTTAAAATTTTATACGGTTCCTAGGTCCTATAAGTTATGTTTGGAAAAACTTTCTTTATACTCTAACAGGTAAAACAACAAAACTTCCTTTTTTGCGCGACCAAAACTTATCAAGTTATGATACTTTGATTTTTGGAAGTTTCAGCGTTTTCTATCCCTTAGAGACGGAAAAACATGTTTAATCCAAATGCGAAATTCAAAATTTATTGACAATAGTGTGTTTCTGTATTAGTATTCCATCTTATAGGTCAGCACGGGCCTGAGGGCCTGCCGGGTTCGGGCCAGTTTTCATTGAGGTTCGAGTCGTACCTATCTCTCTTTCCGAGTCTAACTTTTTTTCTGCAGACTTGAGCGGGACCAGGCCTGGACTTCATTCTTCCTTGAGGTCTACAAGGGTCGAAATTTTCAGCCACAGTCCCGACTCAACCCAACCCATATGAAAATCATTGCCCGAGCCTGGTCCGTGCAAAATCGGTAAAATGAGACCCCAGCACAACAACTTTTGCCAGTAATGTATAGATTTTTAAATGGTCATTATTGTACTATTAAAATTATTTTTAATGAATAGTACATACATTTCTAGGCAAAAGAATTAAAACACACCTGTGAAATAGAATCTGTCTATGACGGAAACCTGTCTTAAAAGGAAAAATATCGTGATGCGTGCAAAATGAATACAATAATCCGTACAAAAAGCATATTAATACATATAAAACAGACGATGTACCTGCTAAAAATAGAACCTGTCTAAAACGGATTTCTCTTTTAGTTTATTCTATCTTTACAAGAAGAAAGTATTGGATTCGTGAAAACTTTCAGTTTTTGATGGATTTATATGTTTTAGGAGGTCCTGAACACGATTTGACTTTTTTTAAAACAATGTCTGTGTTGTGTGCGTGTGGGATAAAAATTTTGTGGGCACTCTCAAGAACTAATGCACTGAATTTAATAAAACTTCAGATTCAGTTAAAGCTTAATATAAATTGGTGCTGATTAGTTTTTGATGTAAATCGCTCAAAAGGTGGCGCTGCTATGCTGCCTTTTTCACGATTTCTGCAATAGCTCTATCTCAAGAAGTAATGCACAGATTTTCATCAATTTTCAGATTCAGTTAGACGTTAACATAAATTGCTGTTGATTAGGTTTTGGTGTAAATCTCCCAACAGGTAGTGCTGCTATGCTGCATTTTTTAGGATTTTAGCGATAGTCATATCTCAAAAATTAATGCACGGAATTACGTCAAATTTCATATCTGTTAGACCTTGACATAAGTTGATGTTAATTAGGTTTTGGTGTAAATCATATACCAAGTGGAGCTGCCATTCAGCATTTTTATATTATAAAATGCATAATGTGTGCAAATACTTTAGTGCAGCCCTGTACGAGGATAGTTCGAAAAGTTCTCGGCCTGACAAAGAAAATTCAAGATTTTTGACAATATTTCATTTTTCAACTTGCAGCACAATACATTTCAGAAGACTCTTGAGAAATGTTCATTCTTTGGCGTTTTTGTTGACGTTCAACAAACAAGGCACGCATCGAACGGAAAGCTTTTTTATACCCAAAACATCGTGTAAAGTGTAGTGGACACGGTCTATCGAGATATTTGCAATGTCAGCAAGTTCGCGTATCTTCAATCGACGATCATTCAATAAGGCATTGTGAATTTTTGAGACGATTTCGTCTCAAAATCATAAAGGAGGGGGTGGGGATGCAACTGACCCACACTGTCCTTCCTAAATTATGTCTTTGATTTCTATTCATTTTATCATAAATTAGTGTGCAGTGGTGCACACTAAAACACTTCTATTTAAAAAATAGTGGTAACCTGGATAGGTTACCACTATTTTTCAATAGGAATGTTTTAGTGTGTACCTCTGCACAACTTAAGATAAAATGAATAGAAATCCAGGGCATAATTTGGGAGGGCAGGGTAGGGGCAATCCCCCTCCCCCGTCGATTTTTTAAATAATTTTTATATAAAGTGTCTGCTACTGATCCAGTGAGCATCCTGTGAATGTCTAAAAATGACGCTTACTGGACAAGCAGAGAATTCACATTCTATTTATTTTATCTCGTCCTATTGTCATCATATACATGGCAGAAAATGATGTTCACAGAACGAACATAGAAGTCTATTTTTGCTCAAAACTGGATATTCTCCAGTCAGTGTTGAATTCGGGAATTTTTTTCCGGGAGGGATTTCTGTGGCTCCTGGGTGGGGGGGAGGGATCAACTTTTTAACCATCAAAAGATAAAATCTCAAATCTTCCGGGGAGGGGGTGTCTCCTCGGGCCACCCCCTGAATTCAACACTGTCTCTGGATAAGGATGGGATATTGAGGCTTTATCCTTCATATGACGTGTATCGTATGTCGTTAGGACGTTATTGTGCTGTATGGGATTATCCATCCCATGTGACGTTTTAAAAGTCATAAACAGGCCGTGTAATTCGTTCATCGCGAAGCGAGGGGGGGGGGGATGTAGAGGCAAAAATCTATAGGAGAGAGAAACAGCTGGAAGAAATGCGGTAAACATAAACAAAGGCTCCTATAGAAAATGCCTATGCATGCAACTGAAGGATAAATCCACCGCGGGCACAGTGATAAAGCCAAAATAAGCTAGAGAAAAAATAAAGAAAATAAAAGACTCTAAAATTGGAACTGTATCTCAAAAGTCCCTATAGAACGGAATAACATAAATTGGAGCTATATTCGTTGAACAAGAGAATGATTACATGAGTAACAATGAAAGTAACATGAAGATCGGATAAATAGAAGATGAGAAAATCCGTAAAAAAAATATGTGTAGATTTACCACAAGGCGGTAGGGATGAAAATCTATAAAAGCTTATAAATATGGTTCGATTTTTCCAAAATTTTAGGAGGGGGTGGGATATAAACTTAGTCTAAAAAGGCAAAACCCTATTTGAGTGATGAATGGAGGTGGGATGAAACAGCTGGAAGAAACGAGACAAACACCGGAAAAGAGTTGAAAAAAAATAAAGGTATCTGTCAGGTTTCTGACTTTAACAGAACCTATGTTGTATATATCTAGTTAATTTAATTAATTATATTTAATCATTATTGTATTCAGATATATATTTTCTTTTCCTGTAAATTTCTGTATGTGATTGACAATGGAATTTCCCTGATCCTCACAGCTATTTGTGGGGTGTTCACAGAGTCATTATGAAAGGAATCCGGTTTTTTCAATTTCAATGTGGATACAATGCGCATTGAATTCCTAGCGAACTGATTTGGGAAGATAATAGAAAAGAGGGAACGTTCTAGAGAAATGTATTTACAGGTGTGGAAAATCCATGAAGGAGGAAAGACAGGCCCCGAAGATCGAGAGAGTGGGGTGAAGTGTATGACATGAGGCAGTCGCTGGTGTGCAGTGGAGTGAGTAGGACAGGCAGTGTCCTGGGAGAGAAGCTATGTATACGGACCAGACCGGAGAGAACGTGCATCGGACAGTTGGTCCAGGGGTGGACGAAATACAGCATAGACGGAACAGATCGGAATAGACCTGAGGTCTAGACTGTGCCGGGGGTAGCGAGGTGACATACCGCCGGATATATATATATATAGTGCGAGTATGGGAATCATCTTTTGAGGTGGTTGTGATTTGGCTCCACCGGAACTGTGTGTATTAGTGGTGCGTAACGAAGTAGCGTGAAACGTACGATCAGGGAGATTGTCATTCGACAGTCGTTTACGGCAAGTGCTAATAATAAATATGGACCAATAAGGACTATTACTGTAACATTTTTTTGTGCTAATTCAATCAATAAATTATTAGTTGATTATTTAAGTGAGTAACAAATTACCCGATGGACTCGGGAGCCCTCAGTCAGCTGGGGTGCCCCCTTCCAATCGATGGCTGGGGCTTTTGCGGGGTGTACCTTCCAGCGTTCTGCTTTACGTTGAATTTCGTCTGCACGAATACAGACTGAGCCTATTTCTAGGTCGCTATTCATATGGAGGGCTCTTGTGAGAAGGAATTTTTTCTCCACCTGCCTATCTAGGAGCATTGCACCGGCCAGTATTTTAATAGCTGCCGTACTGGTAGTACGGGAGCATCTTGTTATCTGGAAGAGAGCTGATCTATGAGCCAAAACCGCATCCGCATATTTGCTACTAAATTTCTATAAAAAGGACCCGAATTCGAACCCTGTGGTCAGCCAACGTTGTATTCTCGTTCCAGGGATGAGATTTCTGTTCGGAAAACTACCTTCCTCTCAGAAAGAAAACTTCTAACCAGATTGAATAGGTTTCTAGGGCACTTCATTTTACTTAGACCCAGAAAGATCGAGGACCACCACAAGCTGTTAAAGGCTCCTTTGATATCCAACAGGACGAAACAACAATCGTTGTCCCGATTTTGACAACCTTCTATTGTCATACGCAGCTTCTGGAATGCGTCTTCCGTTCCCATACTCGGAGTAAAACCAAATTGGCATGGATTCATGAACCCATGTGATCTAGAATGGTAATTCAATCTATTGGTCACAAGTAAAGTTGCAAAGAACTGGTTTATTTCCAGTGGATCCGGTTTATTCCCCAAAAGACCTGGTTTATTCCCAAAAAACCCGATTAATTCCCCAAAAGACCGGTTTATTTCCAGGTTTAAACTGGGTTTTTCCAGTCTTTGTAACTCTAGCTCACAAGTTTGTCTAGAACCTTTCTCCAGGCGGGCAATAAACATATCGGACGATAGAAGCTGGCCAGCCCACGATCCTTGCCCACTTTACTAAACAGAACAATTGATTTGGAAAGACATGATCTGCTAGACATTTGTTCATGAAAAATGTTTTATTTGCCCTAAAGAGAAGTTCTACAATCTCGAGATGTATTCCATTCATCCGCGGAGCTTTGCCACGATGACCGCCTCAACCTCCTTCTGGGTGAATTCCGGGTCGTCGTCCCCTAGAGCGAAATCCTGAACAGCGCGGTGCTCATTGTCACTTCAAAAGTGATAATCCATGAGCTCTTCTATTGCCGAGTTAAATTCCTTGGTTCGGCTCCTACCCCGATCGTGAATTGCACTATTTTAAACGGTTCAAGGATTTACCTCGAGCCCAATCAAATGAGGACCAAATGGTTTTCACTGGTCAATGTCTTCAAGATACTGGTAATGATCTCACTTGGCCCGGCGTATCGATTTTCTAAAACGGCCCTGGAGTTTTCAAAAAAGTATTTTGTACTCCTTTCTTTGATCCAGGTTGTCATTGCAACGCTGGAAGCGACGTCTTTTGCCATTTGTTCAAACGGCAGAAAGAACGCTCTTGATCGCTAGACTTTCACTCCACCAAGGAACAATTTTAACCCGAGGTTTTTTATTTCTCTTGACATCTGCACATATATCCTGCAAAATTTCCGTTAATTGAGCGACGCTCTCGTTGACTGACTTCCCATCTAGCCAGGCCGTCTCACGAGGTTCGAGCTCCCATTTGACCAAACGAATGGACTTTACCCACGAATGGCAACAACCGCACCTCTGAGGGTAATTTCCTTCGGAAAAATACTGTTTATTGGACGAAGGGGAAGATGTGTTAAAATGTTCTTCACGCCTATCGGCGCTTTTCTTCTCTTTACCCACAGATGACGTTATATGGGTAAAGTCCATTGGTCTTCGAAGTCTGCCCAAAGCTAAATATATCCAGCTTTTGCCTTGGGACCCGATGAACGTGCCTTCACTGGTGGGGTCGTTCCACACCTCTAAATCATTCTGAGCACAAAAATTTAAGGAAAGGGCAACTGACGTCACTGTTGGTTAAAGTACTGTTGGTTTGGGAGAAAACCTGGTTGTTCTTTACAACTCCTACAGTACACATGAGATGGAGCGATTTGATTGGTCTACGTTAAACTGGTCTGTGATATGATTGTCCTACGTCGCCATGACGATTCCTGTAATGATTGCTGCGACAAAAATGTCGTGGTAGATTAGTTGATGGAACTGTTTGTTTGTAAACAAACATGCCCTTTCCTTATAGAATAAGGTCACCCTGGTCGTCAGACTTGTAAAGAGGGTACCCCCAAACCGAGCTCTTGGTATTTATATATCCAAATATTACAATGGACTTGTCCGTGGGACTGTCAAACAGATCCTGAAGCAGCTCCGTCTGGGAAGTGATGTCAAGGCCATCTCTTTGTGGCGGCAAATAGACCGAAATCACAAGAATTTTTACATCTGCACTTAAGTCAGACTGCACCGCAGCGTCTATTTCCGTCATAACTTCCACCGCTGGAACGATTTTGTTCAAGACGTAGACCACAGATCTCGCTTGGACCTGAGAGTAGAACACTGTTTCCCCATCTGGAATACCATCAACTTTACCTTCAGCGAACACATATGGTTCCTGAAAACAGCAGGGGCGGACTGGTACAGTTTGGCCCACCTCGCTAGACTTATGCGTTGGCCACCAATCGACAACACCATTGTTAAAATATTTCAATACTGACTATCAACACGGCTCTTTGCTCTAATTCTATGAAGATGACTTAACCCTAATTCGAATCATATTAGCATCTTTGTAATCGTTAATTATCAATAGGTAGTAATTTTATCGTAAACAAAATCTTGGAGGGAGGGGAGCTTAACTTGGTACAAAGCGAAACGACAAAACGAAAGACATACAGCGATTGGCACAAAACGATGGGCGCGTCGCTTTGCACCAATCGCTGGTCGCGGACAGCCACCATATGTGACGTCATGATAATGAATGAGCCAGCCCAGTATCTAGTGTAGCCCTGCTGTTAGACCGGGAGGCGGCAGCACAGACAATCACCTCATCGAGTTCACGGCTGAAATTCCAGAATTAGTTAAAACTTGATTCGCATATTAAAACGCAATCGGTCTGCCAAGTCATATCTTGGTGGAAAACACTCGAAAACCCGATTTTAGCGGTTGGCTCGTAGGTTTACCATTGTGTTTGCCTGCTGCATAATTTCCCTTTCCACCGCCGATAGACGATTGCGATTATCATGCTTTCTGATTAGTTGTTAAACCGAACGCTTCTTAAGTCATTTCCGGTTGAATTTGGTTTCTTATATAATATCTTTTAATTTCTATATAATCTAATTAATTTATAACTGTAATATAATAAATATTATTAATACAATCTAATTAATTTCTATATATTCTAACCTCTATATAATCTAATATTTCTACATAATCTAATATAATATATATTAATTTCTTATATTATATCTTCTTATATCTTCATAATCCTCCAAAATACCGGAAATGACTTAAGATGCATTTGTTTTTAGAAATAATCAGAAAGCGTAAAAATTCCAATCGTCGATCGGCGGTGGAGACGGAAATTATGCTTGCCTGCTCCCAGTCCTCCATGTTTTCATAGCTTTGGGTGCAGGAAAACACAATGGTAAACCTACGAGTTAACCGCTAAAATCAGGCTTTAAGGTGTTTTCCACCAAGATATGACTTGGCAGACCGATTGCGTTTTAATATGCGCATTGAGTTTTAACTAATTCTGCAATTTCAGCCATGAACTCGATGAGGTGATTGTCTGTGCTGCCGCCTCCCGGTTTATGTGTCTAAGATGACATTATAAATGTTTGCCTTAAATATTTCGGATGGTTACCTGACAATACTTCTTGTCTCATCGTGATAATATTCACCACATCGACGTTTCACTATAGATATTCTCTTTTCCGATAGAAAACTCTCAATTTCAGTGGAGTAACTCATTTTCTATTAGTTGCATCTGAAGATGTTTCACAAATAAGAAGCATTTTTCCGAACCATATCAAAATTATTTCTTATGTGTAGCAGAATGGATTTTAGAGTTTGGATTTTATTAGCAGGAGTCATATTCGTCGATAGCCACATTCACATGATTCAATGACGTCACAGACCTGCCCAGATTCTGCTGCCCTATGCGAAAATTAACCAGTCTGTTCTTTGATTTAACCTGATTACCTCAAGAGCTCACGTAGGGCAATGGAGGTGAAGCGCGACCTACGTTATACACGGCCGGTGCATGACGTTTAAAACGTCACATGAAGTGGATCATTTTTACACGACGATTGGTGCAAAGCGGCGAGCCCACCATTTTGCACCAATCACTGTGTAAAAATGATTCACTCCATGTGACGTTTTAAACGTCATGCACCGGCCGTGTATAACGTTGGTGGCGGGTAGAGGGGTGAATGATTCAATTCGCCCTCTGGTCGACAGGAAACAATTTGCTCACCGTGACACAATTCAAAAATTTCTTTTCTCCCACTCCACATTTGGGATTTTTACAATGCTTGTCCAACTTCTGCTTGGACCTCCCACACTCCAAACATACTTCCTTATTCTTGCACAACTTGCTTATGTGGCATAATTCCCACATCTACGTCTCTGACTACAGTTGCAAAGAACGGGTTTATTTCCAATGGACCCGGTTTATTCCCAATAAAGCCGGTTTATTTCCAAGTTTATTCTAGTCTTTGCAACTATATCTATGACACTGAGTCGGTCGGAGGTGCTCAGCCAGTTTAGCTCTTGTCCAGCCGATTACCAGCTTTCATAGATTCGTCAGGACATGGAAGGCTCCTGGAGTTACTTCCAGAACCCAGTTGGTCAAGTCTTGTCCCTTAATAGGAAACTTGATCTTAACCGACCCTGCCTCAGCACCTTACTGCTTTATTGCAGTTTCGACTACGTCTGTCCCATCGACGTCGTTAGGTATGTGGTATCGCGAGCAACGATATACACGGCCAGTTCATAACGTTTAAAAGTCACACAGAGTGGATCATCTTTACACTTCGATTGGTACAAAGCAGTGCACCCATCATTTTGTGCCAATCGCCATTTAAAGATGATCCACTCCGTGTAACGTTTTAAAAGTCATGAGCCGGCCGTGTATTTCGTTGGTCGCGGTCGTATGCGATGATACGAGGACTTCGAAGCCTGGGAACAGTGCATTTGACAGTATCCTTCAGGCACCTTCTAGGTCAAGTTGTTTATTTAAGTTCTAGTGACTGCTAGATACAGAGCTTGCTGTACAAACAGAAAGCTCTTCCATAAGTGTCACCTTCGTATCTTTTTCATTTTTGTTTGGCTCCCCTTCAACATGACCTTCATTTTATTCACTATGTATCGTGCTGATACTCGTTTGTCCTACTTCCCATCCTCATCGACGGTGGGGATACCCATGTCGGACAACGTTGACTTATTAAAGTCAGTGGCACCCTCATCTGATTGTGTCATCGTGAATTCAATTCCTTTATGTGGATAGTTCTAACCAACTAAAATAACTGATACCCAATTAATTCCGGCTTTTCGAAAATCGGGCAAGCTTAGCCCCAATATGTTCTGTCTCCTGGAGACCGTTTAGGGACAGCCGTGTGCGCCGGGTCAAGGCGTTGCTCCGGTTCTATCCTATGCTCCCACAAGTCAAAAATCTAATAAAATCGTCCGAATTCTGAAAAAAAAAAAAAAAAAAAAACTCTGTCTAGCCCTCTACATCTATACAGCTCTTAATAAATTTCGCTTTTTAAATCAAAAGTACTGACAACTAGCGTTACGTACCAATAGTACGCCGGAATGTGTTTGCACCCGGTTCCTATTTATAAACCAGATCTGTCAGTCCGGCCTAAATCTAATGAAAGAAAATTAGCCTGGGACTGCCTTGGGCCTGTCTGTGCATGCGAGCTTTTTGAAAAAGTGATTGTGTTGCGAGGAAAGGGTGGATATTAATTGATTTATTTAAATACAATACGCTATAAGCGACTCCCTGCCCTACTCGTTGCAAGTTAAACAAACGGCCCTGCACCCTGCCCGGCAGGTAGGTGCCTATCTAAAGTTACGCATCACGAAGCGATTTTTTGTATTTTTTAATAAGATTTTGTTATTTAATTTTTTATGAGAATTGTAGCGTTTTGCGGTAATTTTTAGACTTTTTTTCTCAAATGGGAAGAACTCACCTATACGTTTTGCCGTCGTGATTCAATTTAAGTTTTGAGAATGCCAAATCGGTTCTTACAGCATCTGAAACAACGATGGTGAACATTTTAACGTATGGCGATATTAAAATTTATAATTCAAGGTTGGCTTGATTCGATACAGGAGCAAGATACAATGTATTAAGTCCAATGATACAATGTATTAAGTCCAATGATACAATTTATTAAGCCAATACAATGTAATTAATGTACGATACAATTGTTAAGCCAATACAATGTAATTAATGTACGATATAATGTATTAAGCCCGCACGGGTGTACACAGCCGAGGGCAGTGAAGCCCCAAGTCCATGCCCGTTTAGGAGAAACCGATCAGAGAGCCTTCATTAGTAAGTGAGAATTAAAAAAATATTTAAAAATCGATCATATGTTCAAATCTACTTAACGACCTTTGTACAATTGGTGTCTTTTCTTGTCGGATTTTTTTTTTCCACAAAAATTTGGCGCCGTTTCGCTGGCTAAACACTCATTCCGTGCTTTGCACACTAAGCTAATTACATATGAATTCATCCAGGTAACTGTATAAATAAGTGTGGACTGGTTTTTTTTTACAATTCAATAATAAGTAAATGGTGACCTTGTGATTCCGTCTTAGTTTTCTATTAATTCAACAATTAATAACGGACTTACAAAGTAAATTAAACGTGTAAACGCAATTGCTAGAAACCATAAAAATATTTCAGTTTTAGACACATGTTTCCGTTTTAGCCGGTAGATTTAAAGGGTACTATTTTGTCGAGACTATGAAATCTTTCAATAAAAAGTGAGATTTCGTTATAGACAAGTTCCGTTTACACAGTCTTTACTGCATGAATTAACGAACATAAATTATGATTTATATATAAATATTAAACAACAAAATCTGTGAAAAGAGAATAGCTAGGGATCAAAGAAAAGTATCGTTTTAGGGAAGTTTTCGTCTTAGCAGGTGTTCGTTCCGGCGGGACAATGAAAATGTTCCATTTACGGTACAATACTATGCCGACTGTATAAAACTATGTATCTCCCCCCCCCCCCCCCCCCTTCCCTACAAAAAAAGATTATCTGGATCTGCCCCAGAGTCTGGAGATAATGTTTATTTAATATCATCAGAGATCTGCTGAAAGGCAGCGTTTCAACAGCATAACATTATTATGTCCAAAATTAACAAATATATAATTAATGAATGTTACTGGTTCATGCATTTAAGCAGTTGAAATTAGATAAGTAAAATGGAAAAAATCACATGTGATTGGATTCTTTATTCCTTAAGATTACAGTTTAAAGGGATGATTCATCAATACAGGTTTTCAAATCGCCAATCTCAAAATCCTTTTGTTAGCCTGTGGAGAAATTGAATTAGATGGTGACTCATACCTAATTATCGAAATACGGTTTTCACCACCAAAAAGTAGATGTCTGATGCCTATATGTAGTGCGTTTTTTTAAAGCCTCCTTCAATTTTAAGTATATAAAAAAACTGAAATTTCTACATGCAGAAAAATTTCAAATTTTATCATCTTAAAAATACTTCATTTGAAGAAGGCAATTGCAAACATGAGATTTCGCTATAGAGTGTGTGTTTGGAGGGGAGGGGGGATGGTAAAGCAATAATTAATAAAAAATTAGTAAAATTAATAATGATGTTTACGTAGCCAATATGGTTAATCATTTATCTTTTTATCCTTAAATTGTAGTTATAAAATAAAAAACATTTAAAAATATTACATTTATTATATTTGAACATGGATTATTATTTAACAGTGTATTACTATTTATCTTAATAAAAAGTCACAAATTAACACAATCCTTTGAACCAAGGTGTGCGAATTAGTGGTTTTTTACTATAATTAATTATTTTTTAAAATAAAGTTTTTACGCAAATACTCATATTTTCATGTATCACAGCAAAAAGTTTAAAACTGTAACAGAAACGTATTTCCTTCATAAAACCCCTTAATATTTCAAAAGGTATAAAATATTTTTTTTTTTTTAAAAAGGGTACTGACCCCCCTGCCCCATAATTTTGGTGCTTCGTAACATTCCTTTTTTGCAAAACAAATAGACATTACCTAACAGAAATGTGTTATTTCATTTTAAAGAAGTTCACAATGTTTAAAGTAAAGAAAAAGTAATATATTTTTATACTTGAATTCATTTCAAAGAGAAAAAAAGGCATCTTCCATGTTATTCGGGTACCCAAGATGAATAAATCTTATAATAAAACTAATTAACATAAATTCTATTCATTTACCATTTTATAAAATAAAAACAAATATATATGATAATACACTTAAAGGCTGTTAAGCACCTTTTAATAAAAAGATCTACTCCTACTAGTTTCGTACACACAATCATTCTCCAGATGCAAAAATTATTTATTATTCTTTTCAAATTTTTGGGAAAATAGTTAATTTATAATTATTGATCTTGAGAATGTTGTTGATTATGTGTATGAAACTAGTATATCTGTTTATTAAACGGCATTTATAAGGTTTTTAGTGTACTGTTATCACTTTTAGTATATATATATGTATATTTTAATGATACTAAGGGATTTTCTTATAAAATTATTTTTGAAAGATTTAATTTTAAGAAGAACAATTATAATAACACCCTCAACCCTGCCTAGAACCTTTTATAGGTTATTTACAGTGGTGATGCGTGTAGTCATCTTTAAATTTAGAAAAGTAAAGACAACATGGAGCATCTTAAATCTAAATGAGCATATTTAAAATATGTTGTTTAGTTTTTATCAACTTTTTTTTTTCAAATTTCTCTATTTCTTAAAATGTCTAATGTTGTCATCTATCATTGTCCCATTATAAAATTTCCTTGTATCAGCCAGGAATGTATATAATATACAGTATGGAACCGTTTATCTGAAAACCCAGTTTGACATGTTCATTGTTTGAAGCATTACAACATGCATGGTATAACTTGATGCCAACATCTAGGAATTGAAATATATTCAGCTAGATATTATGCGTTTTGATTTTTATGCAGAGGAATTGCTATTTCCAATCGATTATGCAGAGGAATTGCTATTTCCAATTGCCATAAACTGCTTCTTTCAAACTCCAATTAATTTTTTACCTTGATTGGATCTGATTCTTAATCCGAGTAATCTAATAATTAATTTCAAATCAGAAACAATGCCACAGTCACACATATTCTACAAATGTGGTCAAATGGATGTTGCTTTAATGTCCAACCAGTTAGTCAGAAAAACCAATTATCTGGAATACATCTGACACCAACCATTCAGGATAAGTGGTTCTCTAATAATTAAGGTGTTTGATTTCAAAAATAATACTTTTACCAGCATTTGAATGTTTTGTTATAAAATGTCTACATTTTTCATATACATTCTAAATTAACCCATAAAAACATGAATTTGTTTTCCCAGCTATAAAACAGCAAATACAGAATTTATATTTTTTATTTTACCTTTAAAAATACATTTCAGTATTTCAATGTTACAAAATACACAGTAATATTTTATCAGTAAAATTGTACATTTTTTGTTCGGTTATGACTCTTCTGAAAAATTTTCTACAAGCAGAATCTGGAAAAAAAAAAAAAAAGGATAACATAAATATGAATCTATTTTTGAAGTAACACATTAATATAATAACTTTTTTAGGCTTTTTAAGTAGCTAACAGATGAATGTTGTTAAGTGATACACTGGTGACCATGACAATTATGTATTTTGACATGAAATACATAACACACATAAGGAACTGATTTTAAAACATTTACATAGTTTTTTTTTTTATTTAATTTTTGCTTTTTAAATATCAAGTGAGTGAAAATGTATTCAAAACATGACTTTTTACATACAATGAAAATGAAAAGATAGTTGAACTTGAAGAAAATGCACACATTTATTGAGAGATGACTCAAATTGTGACACGGGAAAAGTAACATCAGTCTTAGCACCTGAAAATACAGAGATATGGTTACAAAAGTAAAATATTGAAACAATGCAGAACTTTTATAAGATAAAAAATGACCAAATCTATATTGATAAAAGAGAGTTTTGCTGTGTGTGGACAAGAGCTAGCAAAATACAGCACACAGAGAAGTCTGAAGAACTGAACACACAGTTTTTTGTGTGGTATTTCATAGCTTTATTTTAACATAAATCAATCAAACCATTCAGTACAGTTAAAATTGAAAGACATATTAGAAAGATTGTACTCTTACATCTCAAATGCTGCAATCAATTTGAAACTATATAATATTGTTGTTAACCCTTTGAATTTTTTTTAAAGGGTTATTTTCCCCCTTATGGCAACGCCCCTCCAGAGTGCAATTTTTGTTGGTAGAGGTACCAACAAAACCAAATATATGCTCTTAAAGCTCAAATGTTCTTCTAATTGACACTGCAATTGGTTTTAAAAAATACGAATTTTAACCTTTTCAAAAATACCAGTGAATGCAATTCACTTCGCACCTCATGGAGATGATTTTTTTTCTGCACTAACAGTAACTTAGACGTTCACATTTCGACACAATCTTTTTATAGCATTTCAGTAGACCTGATTTACATTAAATACAAAATTTTCAAATGTTTTGGATACAGTTATTAAAAAATCTCAGGTAAAAAAAAAAAAAAAGCAGGGATTTAGCATGGCATTTCTCTGCTTCGACTCATGTTTTTATCATTACATAAGCATATTTTTTTATGAAATTTTAATGAGAGCTTCAATACAGTTATAGTTTATAACTGATTTAAATTTCAGAGAGTTTGGAAGATGAGAACTATTTTTTTTATTGTGATTTTAAACAGCCGATGCAAAAACAAACAACAAAAATTAAAAAAAAAGGGAGAAGAAAACATATTTCTTTTACAACTAGATAGCAATGTTTCACAAAATTTTTACATGGACTGTAAAACTGTTATATTTATAATCGATAAAAATTTCCAAGAGTTCAGACAAGAACTTTAAGAAAAAAACTATGAAAAGACCCCACATGAACAAACAAGAAAATGTCTTCTTACAAGCACTTTTATCACTAAATATCAATGTTTTTTCACAAATTTTTATTTAAAAATATATCTTCTTACAAAATCAGGTTAAAAATATAAAATCATACAAACCTGAGGTTTGTTTAAATTTATTATCATGGGCCCGGGTGGATCAGCTAGTAAATAATAAAAATAAATAATGACAGAAAAGATTAATTTTGAAAATGCATCGTTAATGTATGCAAATAAATTTTTACTGTAAAACAGACAGCGGCTTTCTTTAGTAAGTGAAAAAAAATTAAACAAGAAATATTGTCCTCAAATATGCTCAATGAAACAGAAAAGTACTGAAAATTTTCACAAGGTAGTATTCAGTAGTATGCCTGTCTCAAAGTGATGTCAGGAACGAACTAGAGCACATAATTTAATCAAAAAATTGGAGAAGAGATGCATAAAAAAAACAAAAAAAACTGTGATTGGTCTTTCAAGATGCATTTTTTTCATTGAAGGAATGCTCAAAAGAGGCATATTTTGTATTAAATGCATTGCTCGTTTAAAAAAGCAGGACCCACTTTTTGAAAAGTGTCTGGGTCCCAGGGACACAAGATTTCAAAAGCTTATTGACATTGCTGGCTCACTAAGAAATTCTTTAATAACATCAAACTTACGGCTGAGAAACCACATCTTAGCAATTTGAACTGAGATACTATCGCAATTCCTAATTGACTTAGGAAAAAAAACTATTCAACCAAAGGTAACTCAATGTTGAGTTGAAAAAACTTCATGTCATTGGTCAGAGGAATCACAAATTTAGTCCCTTGTATAAATTCAGTTCTTGCCTGGATTTTTTTTTTTTTTTTTGGTGTTTAAACGATGACTGAAAGTACCGTTTTATTACATTATAAAAAAATATTGAAAATAAATATTTTATTAAATTTTTAAATTGTATTTTAACAAAATAGTCATGCAGTTTCATCAGATACCACATAACTGCTCTATGTTTAAACAGTAGAGATGGGAATGCTCGGAAAAAACTCCGGAAATTTTGGAGAAAAAAACTATCTTTTTTACAACGAGGTTCATTATTTATGCCTACTATGAACACTGGATTCAAGACGCATGGTTTCAGCAGGATGGATCTCCTCAACATTCAACAAGAGACATCCTGAACTTGATCAAAAGTTACTATGACAATCATGTCATCGCAAGAGGCTACCCAAATCGCTTTGGCTATGAACATTTTGGCCCACCCCTATAGCCTGACTTATCGCCACTAGACTTCTTTTTATGGGTCTACAGAGATCAACCAAACACCATAGGAGAGCTGAAAACAGCAATAACAAGTGTGATAAGGTTGATTCCAACAGACCAACTTAAGCAGGTTACTGCAAATTTCAAACAGATTTTGTTTCATTGTCTCCTCAGATGGCCAACATTGTGAGAACCTCATCTTTTAATTTCCTTTATTCTCATGTGTAAATCCTGAAATAAGTAAGTAATATGTCCAAAATATACCTATATTTACATCTAAAATGATAAAATGCCAATATAATTATAGCGTCATATAACTCAGCAATACTCTTGGTCACCACAATCTTTAACAAGGAAAATCCATATTAAAAATTTTGTTAAAATATTCTAGAGTGACATCATTCAAAGAACAGACTGCAAAATTGGTGATTTTCCTGTGTTAAACTGAGTGTCTTCCTAAACATTTTTTTAGAAAAAAGACCTGATTTTACTCATAAATTAACTTTTCAGCATACACACTAATTTTTTGTAAGAGTAGGCACATGTACTTTTTATGTATAACAGTTACGCTTTGACAAATACGTGATATTTAACAATAGTAAAACTAGTCGGATGTGGCAATCCCAAAACTTTCTTCTATCTCACACAGGTTTCGCATACACTAAAAAGAATCAGCACCAATTTATATCAAGGTCTAACTGAAACTCAAGTTTTATTAAATTCCGTGCAATATTTCTTGAGATATGACTATTGCTAAAATCGTGTAAATCCTGCAAAATGCTGCATAGCAGTGGCACCTGCAGGGCGATTTTTACCAAAAACTAATCAGCACCAATTTATATCAGGGACTAACTGAATCTAAAGTTTTATTAAATTCTGAGCATTAGTTCTTGAGATAGAGCTATTGCGGAAATCATGAAAAATGCTGCATAGCAGCGCCACCTGCTGGGAAATTTTTACCAAAAACTGATCAGCACCAATTTATATCAGGGACTAACTGAATCTAAAGTTTTATTAAATTCCGAGAATTAGTTCTTGAGATAGAGCGCCCACAAAATTTGTGTCGCATACAGACAGACTCACAGACAGGAATAGCCCAACATTCGGCATTCCTGTATTAAATTCCGAGAATTAGCTCTTGAGATAGAGCGCCCACAAAATTTGTGTCGCATACAGACAGACATTTTCTAGAAACAGTCAAATTGTGTTCAGGACCTTCTAAAATGTATAAATCCGTTGAAAACCGGAAGTCGAAAATTTTCATGAATCCAATACTTTCTTCTTGTAAAGATAGAAGAAAGTAAAAAGTGACAAATTAGAAGAAAATTACAGTAAAAATTTAATTTAAACTCCATGCAATATGCGAGTACCATACACTCCCTCAAAACTACATCATTTGGGACTAGAGATTATGTAGATTTTTGGTCACTGTTTTGGTTATATTTTTAAAACAGTAATTTGAATGTATATAATGCACTTAAAATTATAACATATGCTTATAATAAAGTAAAATGTTAAAATAATAAAAATTAAGAAAATTTAAGAAATGGTTTAAATATTAAAAGTACATAATTAATAATGCATAATTTAATAATGATGAGATGAAACTTTTCTAATTATTTATTCGATGAGATTCGTCTCATAAAAGGTACACTAATAATTTACATAAAAATCTTAAAATAATGAAGTTTTATTTTATGTTTAGCCAGACTAACTAAAATAGCTTGATTAATATACAAATGTATTTGGTAAAAAGATCATAATCCCAAATGATATCAGCGCTATCGCGAATTTTGTCAGAATTAAATTTATACTTCCTTCATGAGAAAACATGAGTTGTCATATTAACCAGAATAACATTAAAATGTGTACAGAATGATATAAAAATAAAACAAATCTTGAATTTTTTCCCCACATTTTAACTAAGTTTCAATGTTTACTTCTGCAACAATGTGCAAATTTTAAGCATTTGTGGATGATTTTAAAGTTGTGGATTTGAAGGAATCTACTGTATATAGTGTAAGAAATATCACAATTGTTGTAAAATTTACAATGGTACAGTTACTAAAAAATTTACGTCAAGCATACTTTTATTTAGTGTTTAAAATCAATGAAAGAAATAAATGTAACACGAATGCATGAATAGAACACATATTTACAGTCTACTTGGGCCAGATATAAGAGAGAGCAAGAGGGCCTTATGAGCTATGCAACAATATTTAATTAATAACAAACACATACTTTTGGTAAAGCTTTCTCCCTGCTAGATGAGTTGCTGAACAGAGCTTTCTCAATTTTACTCGCTAGCATAGATTTCTCCAATAGTCGAAAAAATATTGCTTGTGTATATGATTCAAATAGACCCATACACAACATGCAATATTTATTCAACTTGCCACAATGGCATATAGAGGCAGTTCCCATCAGAACACAGCAGTATCAGCTGTGCTAATACAGTTCCTGGCAATGTCACATGCTGGCGCACAAAATCAGTGGTGTGGAGAGTGCTCCCATTTGGAAGGAAAGACTGGTGCCCACACAGTGTCTCGTCAAATGGAAGCTGCACACTTCGGCGAACCCAATGCCTCCAGGACTTGGTCTGATGCCTACATCCTTCAAGGGGCATAAAAATTAACAACAAAACTGGATCTAAAAAATTCATTAAAAAAAAGTTTAAAATAGAAATAGATTATAAAATGTTCATTTAATAACAATACACAAATATACTACACATGAAGTAGATGATCATTTCAGGATCTCTCTATAAAATATTGTTCATTGAATTAAAAATATATTTGCACACTTTTCATATTTATTTCAAAACAATCTTTTGTGTTTTTTTAATACTGAGTAAATAATTATAAAATTGTTTTCTTATCTATTACTAAAATAAAACTATACTTAATTATCTTTAAGAATAAATAAATTAGAGTGGATCTGTTTTTCCCATTGGGAAGTTTACACCACTGATGATTGTTGGACTTGCATAACTAAAAAAAAAAAAAGCTACATAAATTAAGCTACTGTTCGGTTGATATTGAATATTTAAAATTCACATCATGAAGGAGTTTTGATGATGTAAACATATACTAGAACTTTTTTAATTAATATATTGTTTAGATGGATAGAAAATAAAGATCCTGGGCTGAAAAGTAATGTAATATACACACACAGTGTATCACAACCCATAGGTTAAGTGAGAAATAATTATCTTCTTCAATCAAAATAGACCTTACAAATTATCACACAAACTATAAAAGCAAGTTGGAAATTGTACGTCAAACTTGACAAATGAGATGCGTTCGTACTATAACTAGTTACATAAATATTCAGATCTTTTCTGATTTTTAATTCTGTGAAATGAATTATATCGTCTGCAGATTAATTTCTGTAATAAAATAAGTATCTTGGTCGCTTGACGATTAAACCTCGGAAGCTCCTATAACAAGAAAGCACAGATTTAAAAAAAAAAAAAAAAATTCAAATTTCTTATTATTATTAATATTTCCTAAAGTTATGATTCGATTTTAATAAAATTTGAAATGTCTCGACAAAATTCTGCAAAGATAATATATTTTAAATTGCAACCCATTCGGTTGGGTAGTTTTTGCGTTGTTATATGCGGACGGACGGACAGACCAAGCGACGACAATAGGTGCTACGTATTTATATAATTACGAACGCACCTAAAAATAATGTGCCAGATCTACATTTGGCACACTGACTAGAATATCAGGAGTAAAATAATGTGATAAATGGTGAAAATTTGATTGCTTTAACTGCTTGCTATAAAAACAAGCAATCACTGGCATTCAAAACAGAGGCATTTAGTTATTAATTTATATTAGGTTGAATAATTCAAAAGGAATTAATACAAATGGTAATTTTATTCACTTTTAGCAGTTTCATGGGCCAGTCATTTCTTCAAAATATTTACTGCTGCACTGTTATGCTAGCCATTTTGAAATTTCTTGATGTAGTTTGATTATGATAGTAAGAAAGTTTGGATTATTCAAATAAGAGGTGAGTTTTAGTTCAACATATTCCATGCAACAATTATTCTGAATAAATTTTCTACATTTTTCTTCAAAATAATGTAAAAATTGTATACTTTTTTGAAAAACAAGACCAAATAGGATAAAAGAATTAGACAGCTAGGCTTAACAAAAAAAAAAAAAAACTATGGTAGATGTGTCAGTAAGACACCCTAAGGGAATTTATTTTACATTCCAGTTTTATTTATATTAATCTATCAACAATATTTAACCATTCTTTTACACATCCCAATGTCAATAGAAAATTAATTGTGAATAACAAAAATAAATCAAAACACCCAAAATTCCAGTAATGGGCACCACCAAAAAAAAATACAGGGTAATTGTTTTTATGATTGTATTTAGAACCAGAGTTTAATGAGAGTACACCAATGAAACAAAATTAAATAGTCATTTTTAAATAAATTTAATAATTAGTATCCATAAAATATTTAATGAGAATAATTCATTGTTTAAACTAATTTTGTCATTATTACAAGATCTATACTTTAACTAATTTAAATAGAAGATTTTAAATTACTAAATTTTTTAAGTATTAAACTTTATCAAAGTATTGCGACAATGGGAGGGGGAGGGGGGCTGTTAAAGAAGTTAATAAATTTTGCAAAAAAATTGTCTGAGAACTAGTGAATGGAATCTTATTTCCCATTATTCTTAACAGTTAAACTTCATCAAACTACTTGGTATAATACCTGTAGTAATTAGCATTTCAAATATGAAATAAATGAAACTGTGGGTTGAATGTTTTAAATACTAGTAAATAAAATGATTAAAATAAAACTGCAGACTTGACATTTGAGGCCCCTGATCTGCAGATTAACTAGTTTTATTACTGTTGTAAATTTAATTAATATTATAGTTGTTGAAATAGTTTCTCTTGTACACTAAGTATAGAACAAAAAATTTACTTACTCTTTCTATTTCGATAACTATTTGATCTGACATGAACCTACATTTTGAATATTTAAATGGGTCATTCCATGGTAACCTGTGCTACATTTAGAGTAATTAACTTCAGTAATTTTAATAATATAACACCAGAAAGTATTCAAAATGTAAAGTTGAAGTGATTTTTTAATTAAACCGATTCAAACCGAAATTTGGATGAAAATTACCCAAATTTAGTGTTATTTCTTGAACAGCGGCAATTAAACTTATTATGATAACTTACGTTCTTTTTTCAGTAACGTAAGTTACCACAGTAAATACAATTTTCAGAGTTCAAGAAATAGCACTAAATTTAAGTAATTTTCATTTGGATAGGTTTAATTGACAAATTACATCAACTTTACATTATGAATATTTTTTGGTGTTATATTACTAAAATTACTAAAGTCAATTATTCTAAATATAACGCCAGTTACCATGGAATGACCCAAATAATAGATGAAAATCATTTTGTTTTAATAAATTCTACAAAATATTTCACTTGCTGAGACTAAGTACTCAATACACCACAATTTAACATGTAACAGATCTGTGAAATTAATAAAAAAGAGTAAGCAATTCAGAAAATATAAAGGCCGATAAGATATGCTTTACATTCATTTGTGTTGGTATAATCATCATTCATGTAAAACAGCATACAATTTCTAGGAATTTACTTTACAAATAACCTTTCTTTGACAAAATTACAAGAAACAAGACAAACTTATTGCATATTTAGAAACCTTTCTCTTCATATAGATTTGTTTTCTGTGGCAATTTCTCAAACCTCAAACAGATAAATTTATCTGCTGTCACTTTGAAACAATTGATAATACTCATGAGTCATAAATAATAATTAAAAAAATATATGTAAAAATAAAGCACAGTGGTCGTAAACGATAATTATGATTATAATATACTATGCAAGCTTTGATTCTCGCCAACCAAACTCAAAATACTGCCAAGTTAGTGACCTACGTCATCTAGAGTAACTGGGAGAAAAAAAAATCACCATTTTAATTTTCTTCACATGCACTACTATATTAGCATAGCTAATGAAGCAAACAACAACAGAACATGTATCAAGGGTGGGGAATTGCAATTTTTTACTCGCCACTGGTGAGTGAATTTTCTGACAGGGCGAATAAATTTTTAGAGAGTTTTAAAAACTGCAGGCTATAAAAAGGTATGCCGCCAAAAGCTTTTTTTATTTCATTTGTATACTTGTTAGCTGAATTTTGCATTTCTCCACATTATCACAATATAAACATGGTGATATGTTCTATCCTAAACTTTCCTCTGTTGTACGTATTTCTTAATTTTATAGAAAATAATAATGAAAATGCATTGTAGCAATGGTAATCATATATTTTTGCAATCGCGTAAATTTTGCTATAGCAATTTTCAATTGCATGTTGCAGCCTGCTAAAATAAATCCTTGGCTGGTAAGATTTTATGAAAATTCTTCAACCTTGAACATGCATAGACGCTAAAACAGAAAAACTGAGCAATTAGCATGGCAAAATACAATTTAAAAATTCATTTGCATTTTTGTAGAACAATTGCTTTTTATCCCCTTATTTGAATTACCTCCCTCTTGATATTTTAATCCGAAATACATGGTAAAATTAAGAACAGAATAAGGCACATTCTAGAACCAAACATTTTGTTATTTTATTTAACAGGGTCGAATTCGGTTCAAAACGCCGACTTTGAAAGTACTTTCTGAATGATTTCCCACCTTTACCAAAAAATTTAAAAACGTGTTTCAATTACACAAGTTTCTGAATATGAAACGTACATTATTAGTAAAACTTAGCAAACAATAACACGTGCAAGACAGAAATGTCTTTTTAGCAACACTAACACAGATTAAAAGAATTGGTAACAAATATACAATTTATCAGATAAATATGTATACATATATATTTGAAATCTACGTGATGATAATAATAATAAAAATAAGATAAATAATTAAAGACAGCTGAAGGTATACTGAGATAATTAACAAAAAATAGCACGTGTAGGCAGGATAAAGAAATATCAAAATACAGAAAAAATATGCTAATCATTGTTACCTGAAACTAAAGAGAATATTGAGAAATTGATTAAATTACATAAGCATATGCAATAATAAAAATTAAATAAAAAACTAGTAAGCAAACGAGGAATCAGTACAGCAAAAGCATAAAGCAACAACTAGCGATTCGATTATATTATTTACGATTACGCCAACGACGCGCCGTTTTGCTTATTCGCTAGCCAAGACAAAAATATCGCCAAGTTAGTTACCTGATGATATCACGTGAGTAACTAACCTCTGGTCTAACCTAGAGCTCCTATAATACTTATAGGTCCTATAAGGGTCACGCTGCGCAGTTTTCTGTAAAACTTGGACAAACATACCGTTACATGGTATACCGTAAAGAAAATGAAAAAACACATATGGAAAACAAAATAAAAAATACTCCTGTTACTGTCGTTAGATGGCGCCAATAGCAGGAGAACCATGTGCTTTTTAACCACGTGTATAGCGCGTATAGCGGTCAAAGGAAACTTGCTGATTGTGAGGCCTAGTACTATGATAAGGGGACCTTGACGCAGATTAGTCAAATGTCCATCAATGAACGCGGGCCTTTCAATTTCATTATAGACACACTCCATATTTTAATCTCCATCGCCCGCGCGCTGCCTGATCTTCGGTTCTGAACACAGCCAAAGGTAAATTCTTACGGTGAGCGCGTCCAGTAGACCTAACCAAAGTGACCAATGTGACCGGTTACTTACCGGGGCGGTAAGTGACCGGTTCCTAACCGGTCGACAGACCTACTGAACGAAAGAGGTATTATTTACTTGTAGCGCCATCTGTATTACATCATCGTAACTACATCTGTATCACATCATCGTAAATTTTCAATGTAACCGATCACGTGACCCAACTAACCGAGATTTTTCTTCGGTTAGTTCGGTCCCTTACCGGTCACTTCGGTTACTTCCACTGAACGACGCTGGTTGCGTACCGGTTAGCAGCACTGAACGCTTCGGTAACTTACCGGTTACGTACCGGTGACAGTACTGGACGCGCCCGGTCATTTGTAATCAACAACAACCAACCATAGATTTCAACTCACGTTTCAGTTTTTGTTTTTACCGGGGGAATTTCCCTTTTTCCACAGACAAATGTACCTTGAACCGAACGAGAAAGTTTTTAATCATGTGCATATGTATCACTTTTCACTTGGAAATATTTTAATTTTGTATCTACTCATCGATTGATGAAATTATAGAAATTAGTTTCAAAATAATTCTTGTAATATTTAAGGTTTGTTTTAAAAGAGTTTGTTATATTATTGTACTTATGAAAAATTAATTGTCGTTATTGTATCAGTTGATTCAATTTATTTTATTTCTTTCCGTTAAATAAACTTGAGAAATACTATTCGAAGGAACTGGTTTAGGAAAAATGTCTTCTCTGATTTTTCGCGGTTGTATTATTATTTATTTAATTATTGTTAGAAGGGGGAGGGGTGTGTTCTTATAAAATATCAAAGCATTGCAAAAAATATATGCGTAAAACCCTACTTAAATATCTCGCAAGTAGAGTAAGAAGCACAGTAAAATAGGAAATATAATATTTAATAGAAACCCGATCAAGTTAATAAATAACCTACATATAAGTTGTATAAACTACTAATCCAGAAACAAAATTTAAAATTCAGCTGTCAAACAATAAAATTTAAATGTTTGAAATAATATTTTGGCCTAGGTGGAAAAAAAACGTCCTGGCAAAAATACATTTTGCCACTGGGATTGCCACAAAAATTACCAATATTTTAAAACAGGGTTTTAAGGATTTTATATGATTAAAATCATTGTTTAAAATTACAATCTTGATCAACTGTTTCTTTTGTAAATCATTAAAAAATGCATTCTAAAATTTCTTTAAATGAAATTTTTAGCATCAACAATTAACCTAATTGTTTTGCACTTCTAAAAATAGTTTAACATTAGCAGATGCTTGTCATTTGTGGCGTCCTATAGTACAGAATCCTGTTTGGCAAAGTCATATTGCCATAGTTTAAAAACGTTTCAACCAAGCAGTTTTACCATATCATCAGGGGTAGTACTTGTCCTGATATTCCTGAAAAAAAAATAAAAACGTCCTGAAATGTCCTGAAATATGGTAGTCTGACCTAATATTCCTGAAATTTTGCAAGTTTTGTGCTATATTGGTATTTGAAATCATCAAATAGGGGGTAGGTGTACCTTTTTATTGATGCAAAATGATCACGAAAGTTGCAATTTTCTTCAGTCTATCTATCATTAAAAATAGTGATTTTCGTCAATTTGAAAAAAAAAATATCTCAATTTTTGGTGATCAATTACCAAAAATCATATTTTTTATTGATTAGTCATTAAAAAAAAGTTTGCTATTTTTGTCTGTCAGTCACAAAAAATCACAATTTTTACCTGTCAGTTATAAAAAAATCTTTTGCAATTTTCGTCGATCAGTGAAGAAAAAAAAATAGATTTTTTGTCTTTCAGTAATGCAAAAATTACAGTTTTTTAGCAGCTTGGTCAAAGAGTTCTGGTAAAATTACTTTTCTTTTAAATGTATACTTTTACAACAAAAAAATTGTGTATATAGTGTATTATTTACGATAATAAAATGTATTGAACAGGGAGTTAATAAGGGTTTTTTCGGTTTGGTTTTCAATCAAATGTGTCCTGAAATTGTCCTGAAATATCGTAAAAAGTATGTCCTGAAATATTTCCTGGGCTAGTATTACCCTTGTATCATTTAGTCATATATTTACTACACCCAAAATACAGAGGGGAGTTATTGGATTATGAACAAAAGGAGAAAGCTCGAAAGTGGTTGTAAGAAATAGAACCTGACTACATACCTCTTGCTATAAATTTTGACATTAAATAATCACCCCAAAAACATACTTTACTGTTGTTGTGATTTAATTAAATTCTTTTTTTTTTTTTTTCAAAGAATAAAGGGTGAGCTGCATTATAATTCATAATGTTCTAGTATACCCAGGTATCTGTTCTTTATTCTTTTTAAGAACATATATCTTTAATTATTTGAGCACACAGAATATATTTTCTATTTTTGTTTCTTCAGAGGATTCTATGCTCAAAAAAATAACTTAGTTGATTAATATATTTTTTAATTTTTATCCACAAAATAACAACAACATTACATTAAAAAAAAAAAAGGGAGACTTAATTAACTATAGGAACAGTTTATTTTTCTTTTGACGAAAATAGATATATTTTATCCTCAAAAATATGTTCACTGAATAACAATAAAAGGTTAAGTAAAATATATTTTTATATATAATACACCAATTGCTTTATTTGTGCGACAGAAACAGATTTAACTTGTAAAAAAAAAAAGGTATATCAATGCGATGTAAAACCAAATAAGAACAAGAAAAATTATACTTATCAATAATCTTCATGTTGCTACCACTATTTTCTTAATACAAATTGTGAGAATCTTTAACGTGATATGCCAATATTAGTTTGGCTATATCCACTTCAACTGGACCAATATATATATGTTAATTTATCAATAATTCCATCCCGTAACTAACCAGTGGAAAGCTGATGAATTTTAAACATTTTTTCCTTGAAAATTCGACGAACAAGACAAAATTAACCAGATTGAGGTCCACATCATACTTATTACAATATACAAGCTGACATAACATAATCTAATATGTATATGATGCATCTATGACACACAAAATTACGTATTTTATAATACACTCCATCTCCAACAACACAACCAAAGAACAACTCCGAAAATTCAAAGGAAAATGTGAACCTATCATTGGCGCAAGGACAGGGTTGCCGTAACATGGAAAAACTCGCCAAACAGATGACAACTGCCAATACACGCACGGAAGCTTCATTGAGAAGATGTAAAAAAAAATAAAGGAATGCCAACATATAGGGCTAAATATATGCCAAAGGGAGGGTATAATTAAAATTTAAAACAAACGGAAAAAAATATGAATCTGATTTGTTAAAAATGAAATGAAATCAACCTGACGTCACAAAGACGAAATTGAAAATAAAGAATACTAAATAAACGTTTTGAAGCCGATGGGCTAAATAGGATAACTTAATCAAATAATAATTTTTAAACAAAAAGGAAAACTATGATTAAAGTCTGCCAGGCAAATAAAAAATAAATAAATAAAAGGAGAGAGAAGGGAAAACAAAAAAATAAACTGCGCTATACGGAACCTGAATGTGGTAAAATTACCACACTCACCCACACCTCCACAAAAAAAATGGAGAAGGGGAAGTGCGAGGCACTAAAAGCACTTTCACAAGCCATTTTTTTTTTTTTTTAATTGAGCCAGAGATGGATAGGGGCAGAATGAATGATGGAGTCCAAATACAGCATAAAATATCAAGAAAATAACATACCACAACATATTTGTATATATCCTGTATCATAATGAGAAAAAGAATAAAGTAATTGTACCCAATTTTATAAGTCATAAATTATGTAACATGTTGACAGAAACAATATTTGCTTTTACAATTACATAACTATGTCAAGTAAAACCAACTTATGCTCTTTCATTTCTGTCTATGCAAACACTATATAAAACTTATAACTATAATTTTTTTCTAAAAAGAAATCTAATATAATACACAATACATAATACAATAACAAAAACTCAACTTTTACCAACACATTTTTATGAAGATGTAGTTAATAGTTATTACACAAAAATCCAAAGTGAGATGTAATAACCTAATTTCACAATACACATTATCAATGCAAAAATATAAACAAAAGTAAAATACACATTCAAACAATACAAAAGTTATAACTATTCATAAAATACCATGGTTAATCATTTTCAAAAAGTTTTTGAATGAGTGGCCACTCTAGAGAAAAACCAATCTAACAGAATTGGCAAGGTACTAAACAGACCTTATTCATAATACAACATTTGCCTAGGACTTTTTAATTAAATGTCATTCAGGTCATAATATAATATACATATATACAAAAGAAAGCAATAAAATTATGAACATACCATATATAATGTACCATTAAGTTGTGCTTTCACAATTCCACTAGTAACATGATCCACTTGATAAAACCATGTAAATTACAATAGGTGACAAACTGATATTGTTAAATATTTTTTAACAAAATAATTCACCCATACTTTTTTTTTTTTTTTTAAACAGAATAACTATGAGAATATTGCAAGAGTTAAATAGTAACATGTATTATATATTTTGATGGTGACCTATAGCAAGCAACATTATGTAAAGAAATGCAATAAATCAAAATGCTATTGTATTGTTATTACAATTTTAGCTTAAACATATTTTAAATATGAATTATATATTTCAAAAAGAAGAAAAGTTACAAATTTTTATTATTCAGAAAGTGCAAAATGCAGAGCTTGATAATATACAGTCAAGTGGGCTATTGATGGATAATTATTAAAAGGAAAAAAAAAGGAATACTTATACAGCAGGTAGTCCACATGTCTGTGATAAGAGGAGTAAAAAAAAAAGACTTTCTGACCAGCAGAAAAAAGAGTTCTTAGGTTCTTATCAGTTCGATAGTGTTTAAGGCACGTGATCAAACACTATCAGCAGGCATGACTGGACAACAGCTGAAAGAGAAAAAAAAAAGGTTAATAATACTGGAATTCATCACTGTGTGGCACAAATTTTGGTCGCTTAGGTCGTAGAGCATAAGAGGAGCTGGACTGTTGATTGGTAGAAGAGAAATTTTGAGATGTAGTTGCAGCTTGATTATTATTGTTACTGTCAGTTTGTGGAATTGCTTGTGTGGTATCTTGTAGTTTAGGAGCTCTAGGATGTAATTTTATTACTCGGTTGGTATGTATAAGGATAGGTGAGGAACGGCTGTCTTTTTGTGACACAATTTGCAGTAAAACAGGTGAAATTATCTTTTGCACTATGAATGGACCTTGAGGCTTTTTCTTGAATACATTAGGGAGTGTAATGAATACTGTGTCATTGACTTTTATATCTGAAAATTTGTGCTGTTGTCTAGACTTTTCATAGACTTTCTGACGATTTGTTTCATTATTGAGATAGGATTGATAATAAATTTTATCCAAGAGATCTGTTAATTTGTAGATGTCATGGGCGGTGTCAAGAATTTTCCAAGAGGGGTGGCCTTTATAATTCATGTAAACATCATTAATTTCACGCCCAAAATGAATAAGATTAGGAGTGAATTTGGTGGCAGGATGTACTGTAGCATTGTATATTGATTGATGTATCTTGGCAGCAGTTTTGGTGTCAAAACCTTGTGAAGTCATAGTATTCAGTGATGATTTGATTTGAGAATTCACCCTCTCTGAAAGGCCATTTGCGGCTGGGTGGGCCACTGTGATGTGATTCAGCTTGATACCTAATGTTTTATTAAAAAACGAGAATATGTCACTAGTAAACTGGGATCCTTTGTCTGTCAATACTATATCAGGTCTACCATGGGTAGCAATGTAGTTTAAAAGAACATTGGTCACAGTTGGAGCAGAGATGTTATTAAGAGTAGCCAATTCTAGATGACGAGAACAGTGGTCAATTATTGTTAGGACATTTGAGTGATTATTGAGAGGACCAACAATATCTAATGATATTTTTTGATTTGGAGCAGTTGGAACAGGAGCAGCCATAAATGGAGCAATTTTCTTCTTGCGATTTTTGTGAATAAGACATAGTTCACATGAATTAATATAATTCTGAGTATCAGCAATGATTGTTTTCCATGTGAAACGTTTTCGGAGGTTCTGTAAGGTTTTGTTTATTCCTGGATGAGTAATATGAGCAATGGTAAGTGCTTTGGGAATCAATGAGGTGGGTAAGACAGCCCGATGCAGATCAATTTCTTCAGCAGGAAAAAAATTATTGTAGCAAAGAATATTGTTATTTGGATTGAGATAATAACCCTTGTGTTTCTGGAGATTAATATTTTGTTTTAAATCAAGTATTATTTTATTTAAATTTGAATCTTTGGTTTGTTCACTTGCTATTGTTGCATCTGAAATTTCTAATAATGGATCTTGAGTAGATGAGTTTGTCTGTGACAAGCAATTAATTTGGCACTTATCTTCATGTTGCTGTGGTACTTTATCCAGCTTTGTGGGATGTGATTCTACTAGTGATTTGATTGATTGAAGTTGACCATCTATTTCATCGTGTAGATCATTTATATTCATCGTTACTGGTAGAACTTCTTCAGAATTTATAATTTCAGGATTAGATGTCAAGTCCTGTGTAGGTGGTTGAGCAGTTCTGCTAAGAAAGTCCGCTAATACATTTTCTTTGCCTGGTATATGAGCAAACGAAAAAGAAAATTGAGAGAGCTCCATGAGCCATCTGGTCGTGACATCTGCAGGAGAAGAAGAACTTTTGTAGTTGTCAAGTGGTTTAGCATCAGATAGAACGAGAAAATGTCTTCCAAAAAGGTAATACTTGAATGAGGTGATACCCTTGTATAATGCATACAATTCCAATTTTATGGCAGGGAATTTTTTTTCAGCATCAGACAAAGCCTTTGAAAAATATGAAATAGGTACCCTTAAATTATCTTGTTCCTGCATGAGGACAGCTGAAATCGCAGTTTGTGAAGCATCGGTATTAACAATAAATTCTTTATCCCAATTAGGTAGATTTAACACGGGCTTCTTAAAAAATAATGATTGTATTGTTTGAAAGGCATTTTCATGTACAGATTGCCAACTGAACTTAGTTTTTGGCTTTGTTAACTCGAGTAGAGGGCTAATTAGATCTGCAAAGTATGGAATAAGTGATCGATAAAATGAACATACACCAATGAAAGCTTTAACTTGTCGCTTGGTTTTGGGATGAGGAAAAGATGTAATTTTTATTATGTTGCTGGAAATAGGAAAAATTTTATGCTCTTGAATGTGGAAACCTAAAAAGTCTATGCTGGTATGAAAAAATGAGCATTTCTCAGGTGATAATGTTATGTTGTATTTGATGAATGTATCAAGAAGTAATTTTAAATTATGGATCATTTCTTCAAATGAGTTGGCTCCAACAATAATATCGTCTTGATAAGCATAAGCATCTACACCAGATAATTGAATTATCGTGTCAATAAGTTGCTGGAATGTAGACGCTGCTGTGCGTAAACCAAACATTAATCGCTTATAGGTAAAAACGCCAAATGGAGTTGTGAACGACATTTTATCTTGTAGCTCTTTGGGCATAGCTATTTGCCAATATGCAGAAGGGAGATCCAGCGTTGTAAAAAAATTCTTTTTAGACAATTGAACTAGTAAATTTGGAATTTTAGGTAAAGGATAGGTAGATGGAATAATTACAGCATTTAGTAGACGGAGGTCTAAGGCGAGTCTATATTTTTGAGGCTTTGATGGGTCTGACTTTTTTTTAACCAATAACATGGGACATGCCCAAGATGAATTGGAACGCTCAATGATATCAGCTTCTAACATCTCATTAATCTGTTTTAAGGCTTCTTCCTCTAATGCTTGTGGCACCGGAAATGGAAGAGATTTTATAGGATGCGAATTAAGTAGACTTATTTGTGGAATGACTAGGTCAGTATGACCAAGAGTACGCAGAGACTTCGAAAATGCTTGGGCTTTTCCACATAGCAAGGACAATAGAGTCTCTTTTTGTTTGCTATCAAGATGTTCTAATTTAAAGTCTGTAGGACTTAAATCATTTATTCTCATTTTTATAATGTCTTCTGATGGTTGGATTAAATTGCACATTTCATCAGCTTCATCATTAAAATCGTAAGGCTGAATATCTTTTTCATCAATATTTTCATATACACCCAAGACAGTTCCCTTGTTGAGGTGAAATGGTTTGTTTGAAATATTTTGTACTACAATCAGAAAAGAATTTTTTTTTATGGCTGATAAGGAATGGAGAGATTCCATAAATACAATATTACGGTTATTTAGTGTTGGAATAAACATGAAATGTTCCTCAGGTTGTGAAGAATATTGAGCTTGCATGTACATGCATGTGTTGGCTGGAATAGTTACTTTATGAAAGTTTGAAATTTTTAACTTATTTTGGGGGGAATTTGAACTTTCATGAACAATCCCAGAGCTGTCAATTTTTGTTTGCTGATGTTCACTAAAATCATTTACTGGTGCAGACATATTTATACTTTGAGGGTCCATAGTACAAGTAGAGGTATTAGGAACGTCATTTTTTTGACACATAAATACTTGTGCCTGATCCATATGAGAATCATTGGATATCTGGTGTTTGTTTACTAACGGAACAAGAATTTCTTTCAGTAGAATGGAATTAAAGGATGGTGTTATGGAAATACCATATTTACAAATAAAATCATAACCCAAAATGATATCAAAATTTCTATTACGTATGTTAGTAATATAAAATACATGATTGAAAAACAATTTGTCTATTTTGAAAGACAAACGAATACATCCAAAAAATTCAACTTGGGAGTTTATGGTCGAAATAGATACTTTTCGAGAGAGAAATTTATATTTTATAGTGGGTTTTAACATATTGAAATGTTGTTGATCAATTAAAGAAATAATAGACCCAGTGTCTAACAAAGAAATAACATTATGATGTTGTACATTTAAGGTAATACAAGGAAGAGAGTCATTGTAATTAAATGTGCTATAAATTACATAGTTTTCAATGGCATCACTATCATTTTGGGATTCAGCAACTAAAGTATTTGCGTTATCGACTTGAGAACAATTGCCAGAATTCGTAATATAATCATAAGTATTTTCATTTTGAAAAATAGTCTGTGATTCTGCATCTTTGAGCATACCATTTTTTGGTAAACATTGGTCATTTTTAAGTATACTCTCAGAAGATAAAATTCCTTGAGAAGTAACTCTATATAATTGAGTTTTTGAGGTATTTTCTGGCAAATGTGAAGTATTGGAGGACAGAGTGCCAGATAGATCTGCCTCCTGCATTAGTTTAAACGCTTATCTTTAGAAAATCCATCATTATATTCATGAGTATTTTGTTGATTAGCTTGGTATTCATTAGCAGTATTTTGAAGCATATTAACACCATTATGAGAGTTAGCCTGGTTCATATTTTGAACAAAATTTTTAAATTCAAAGCATGTTTTCATTAAGTGCCCCTGGCGTCCACAAAAAGCACATTGATTTACAGTCCTATGACGAAATGAATTACGAAGATTTCTTTTATAGAATGGTTTTTTAAACGTAATTTGGTTAACATTTTGTTTTGGATGATGTTTGCCATAGGAAGAGAAATTTCTATCACAAAATGACTTTCGTTTATTTTTAGTTTCAGAATGTTTATAATCAGATGCACCGGGATTAGGGAACGAATTATTTGAATGTTCCATATTATATACAGGTAAAGTGACAGGAGCAGGGGTGGTTGGTGATTCAGTGAAGTTGTAAATATTTTGTAATTGTTCAGCTCTTGAAAGAGCATTAGTAAAGTCAGAAATACCTTCCTCTAATAATTTTACGTGAATATTTTTGGGTAAAGCATTCATAAAATATGTGAATTTCAAAATTTGGAGCGAAGCATCATCAACTGTTGGATGAGCTAACTTTAGATTCTTGTTTAATCGGTATGAGAAATTTCTAACTGATTCATTATGTTCCAATTTCATCTTATCTAATGAACGAAAGGCCAAATTTTTGTTCTCCTTTGAAGCGAAAAACTGGATAAATTCAGTTTTTATGTCTGCCAATTTTTTAGTTTGAGTATTAAATTGTGAATCTAAATAAAAATGAAGAGCAGGGCCAAGGAGTTTCGTTTTAAACAGTGCTAGCATTTCTTTTTCGCTATAATTATTTAGCTGTTGAATGTCTTCAAGCTGGTCGAAAAAAAATTCGACAGTAGATGGATTACCATCAAATGGTTGAATATTTAGACTAATAGTGTTCTTGGATTTCGACATGTTGCAAAAAGTTTGTGAATTAAAACAGAAATATAGATAAAACACTCAGAATTTTTCCCTTTTTAAACTTAGATTAATACCGGTTCTACTTCATATATGTATATTTATTAAGAACACAACTATATTCAAGAGCACAGCCTAAATAAACAAATTTTCTCTAAAAAAAAATATTGGAAGAACATTTTTCTATTAAGAAGCCAGGCACAAAAAAAAAAACGTAAAATGATCTTGAAATGGAAAATAATCCATGTTCCATCATCAATGAGAACAACTTTCGTTTTCATTTTAAAAAAAATTCTTCAGTATTTGCACACAAATAATAATAATAATAAATCCTCTAAAGAAAGTGGCCAAGGCACCAAGTGTTGTGATTTAATTAAATTCTTTTTTTTTTTTTTTTAAAGAATAAAGGGTGAGCTGCATTATAATTCATAATGTTCTAGTATACCCAGGTATCTGTTCTTTATTCTTTTTAAGAACATATATCTTTAATTATTTGAGCACACAGAATATATTTTCTATTTTTGTTTCTTCAGAGGATTCTATGCTCAAAAAAATAACTTAGTTGATTAATATATTTTTTAATTTTTATCCACAAAATAACAACAACATTACATTAAAAAAAAAAAAGGGAGACTTAATTAACTATAGGAACAGTTTATTTTTCTTTTGACGAAAATAGATATATTTTATCCTCAAAAATATGTTCACTGAATAACAATAAAAGGTTAAGTAAAATATATTTTTATATATAATACACCAATTGCTTTATTTGTGCGACAGAAACAGATTTAACTTGTAAAAAAAAAAAGGTATATCAATGCGATGTAAAACCAAATAAGAACAAGAAAAATTATACTTATCAATAATCTTCATGTTGCTACCACTATTTTCTTAATACAAATTGTGAGAATCTTTAACGTGATATGCCAATATTAGTTTGGCTATATCCACTTCAACTGGACCAATATATATATGTTAATTTATCAATAATTCCATCCCGTAACTAACCAGTGGAAAGCTGATGAATTTTAAACATTTTTTCCTTGAAAATTCGACGAACAAGACAAAATTAACCAGATTGAGGTCCACATCATACTTATTACAATATACAAGCTGACATAACATAATCTAATATGTATATGATGCATCTATGACACACAAAATTACGTATTTTATAATACACTCCATCTCCAACAACACAACCAAAGAACAACTCCGAAAATTCAAAGGAAAATGTGAACCTATCATTGGCGCAAGGACAGGGTTGCCGTAACATGGAAAAACTCGCCAAACAGATGACAACTGCCAATACACGCACGGAAGCTTCATTGAGAAGATGTAAAAAAAAATAAAGGAATGCCAACATATAGGGCTAAATATATGCCAAAGGGAGGGTATAATTAAAATTTAAAACAAACGGAAAAAAATATGAATCTGATTTGTTAAAAATGAAATGAAATCAACCTGACGTCACAAAGACGAAATTGAAAATAAAGAATACTAAATAAACGTTTTGAAGCCGATGGGCTAAATAGGATAACTTAATCAAATAATAATTTTTAAACAAAAAGGAAAACTATGATTAAAGTCTGCCAGGCAAATAAAAAATAAATAAATAAAAGGAGAGAGAAGGGAAAACAAAAAAATAAACTGCGCTATACGGAACCTGAATGTGGTAAAATTACCACAACTGTTAATGTTGTTGAATCAGTTACACCTCACAAATGGTCAGAAAGTATTTCATCTGTTTGCAACATATCAAAAGAATTTTTGTGAACTAATTACTCATTTGCAAATTTGTTGCCTAAGTTCTGCTGCTGTTGAGAGAACATTTTCAAATTTTTATTCATTCTGACATCAGAAACAAACTTTCTCTGGAAACTTCCACAAAACTTGTAATTTGCTATGCAATGTTAAAACAAGAATGGAAAATCATGCTTCAAGCATTGATTATGAAACACTTTCCAACACAGGCAGAAAATTGTAACGAAACTTCACCTTTAAACTTTAAATAATGTGAAAGAAGATATGTAAGTAAACAGTTTAGAAAACATATAACACATTGAACAATACAGTTTTCGAAATTACCTTGCAGGGTTACTATTTTGTCCACTCTTTTGTAAAAAGTCCGGGACACCGGAAGAAATTGGACAAAATGAAAATCTTCTGATATTCCATATGTTTGACATATAAAATTATTTCTATTACTATTATCTTCCTATATTATTTATTAATAATAAAATATATTTTTTCAATTAATCATTTAATTAAAATAGAATGACTGCATATTAATCATAATCTAATAAATCCACAAAGAAAATGTTGGAATCATTCCACGTCAAATCAACCAAACATTTTCAATATTCAACCTGACCGTTTCAGATTTTAATGAAACCTTCAGGAATCATTCTCCCTGATGATACAAATGAGAATGTACCATCATAATTTTTTTATCTCAATAAATTTTCATACAGTTAATTTTTTTAATTTCAAAAAATCATCATTTTTTGGCTTGTATTAATGTTTTCAATTTTGAATTTCTCAAGTTCTATCAGGGCTAGAGAGTTGTTTGACCCTTCATTTTAAATAGAATTTCATAAGGTTTAATTTGATATGGAAGTTGACTATGCTTGGATTTTAAAAATTTAATTTAATTTAAAATATTTAAATTTTAAAATACCGTAATTTTTGGAAGAAACGCCGCAGCGTTTACGTGTTTTAAAGTTAAAATTTCAAGCGATGCGGCGTTTACGTGCAGTTTAAAATTTTTTTCACTCCAAAGATGAGAAATCTTACTATTAATAAGATTTTTAAATAATGTGCATGGGCCTAAATTTTTAGACTTCATTTTTAGTTTAATTACTAATAAAACAAGATTGGCCCGAGGCCGTGCAGATTTTAAGACGAAAATCTGAAGGTGACACTTAAGGCAAAAATTGTTGTAAAAAGTAAGCCTTCATTTAATGCTTTTAGTCTTACTGCCTCAGATACACTTTTAAACACATGCATTCATTAACTTTCATTCATATTTCACCTTTATTTACATTCATTTAATCTCAGTATAAAGCTCATAAACAGTACATATCAACAATATATCTTTATTATAAAAACGTAAAATTACTATAGTTAATATATATTCAACTTACCTATATTTCTTAAGTTCTCTGTTCAATATTAATAGTTCACTCTTTAAAAGCAGTTAATTTTTACTTTACAATAGCTGACAAATTATATTTATTTCATAAACATTCAAACTCCACACGGCGATGTTCGATTGAGACGATAATCGAATAATCGATTGCCGTAGTACGCATTCGTTCCAAGAGATGGCGCCAGACAAGTCTTTGTCTGATTCACCGATCTCGTGATTATTCATGTTTTTAGCCACGCGTCACTTCCTTGAGCTTTCTGGATATGTGTTTTCATTGGCAAGTGTACGTTTGGCAAGGTATATATACGCATTACCTTGGTTGTTTAATTCGGTTTTGTTTTCATTAACTAATCATTTCATAAACAGTCGTCTTAGGATGGCTGTAGTGTTGTGTCGTGTGCTGTAAATTTAGAATGGAACAATTTCTAAATTCAGTTTATTAATGTGTTTCTGTTTGCAAGTCATTTACGATTACAGCCTATATGCTGAAATTTCACCTGCAGTGTTTACGACCATTTCTTTATTTTTTTTTTGTGCAATTTTTCGTCGTGCGGCGTTTCTTCCAGAAATTACGGTAGTGTTTTTTAAAAATTTTGAAAAAAAATGTTTTTTTAATATTATAATCTTTAAATTCTGAAAGTTTTAGAGTGAGATCTCAATGGGATCAGCACTTATAACAAAAATAATGTTTTAAATGAATAAAATAATACTATCTTTAGCACAATCATAAAGTTGGCGAGGTGCCAACTTTAAATATCAGCCCAACTGGTGTTTAACATTAGTTTTTTTAACATAACTGCTGAACCCATTGAGATCCCACTCTAAAACTTTCAGAATTTAAAGTTTATAATATATTACAAAAAACATATTTTTTTCAAAATTTTTAAAAAACACTATTTTAAAAATGTTTAAATTTAATTTAATTTTTTAAATCCAAGCATAGTCAGCTTGCATATCAAATTAAACCTTATGAAATTCTCTTTAAAATGAGGGGTCAAACAACTCTCTAGCCCTGATAGAACTTGGGAAATTCAAAATTAAAAATATTCGTATAAGCCAAAAAATGATGGTTTTTCGAAATTAAAAAAATTATTTGTACGAAAATTTACTGAGATAAAAAAATAATAAAAGTATATTTTCATTTATATCATCAGGGAGAATAATTCCTATAAGTTTCATCAAAATCTAAAATGGTCAGGTTGAGTCACTGGTTGATTTGACATGGAATGACCCGTTACATGTTGGTACAATTAATTTTAGACAATATTTTACTGTAAAAATAATCTTATGCTGCATATGTCAAATAGTTCTGATTAAGTTTAATCAGAACTTAAACCAAAACTGAAAACTTGAACAGAAACTAAAAACCGAAACTAAAGAAGCTGAACTTAGGCTCTCTTATGAATTTTATCAGTGGTGGAGTTGATTGTCTTTTATTTTAGTCTATAGTTCTGTCTAAGAATTCCAGTCATCACGTAGCTAAAGGGTTTCTAAATTCTTATGGTGGTGTAATGCCTCAACTTCCTAACGAAATTCGATGGAACAGTCACATTAAATGCTTGGAGATGTATGTGTAAAACAAAGATGTTTTCTTGAAAATTATTGATGAACATGAAGTAGTAGTAACTACAAACATAAAGAATATGATTAATATTGCTTTATATAAAAAGTGAATCATCTAATCAGTCTGTTGAAACCCATCAGTATTTCACTGGATGTGCTACAGAGAAATTCCTCTACTATTGCAGATGTAACCAATCAATTCTTGACACTTTTGAAATCTGAAGAACTTGGAATTTATAATAAATGTTTACAGAAAAGATTCGATGACTGTATCACGCCAGCTCACATTTTATCACATGTGCCGCACCCAAGATACCTGGGTGAGGGACTTACTAATGACCAAGCAAGGAAATGGGTGAATGGTATTGATAAAAAAAATTTGCCAATGTTTGTTAAATTTTCTTTTTAAGGCATCTCCATTTCCTGATACATATTTTTCTGATGCAATCATAAGTAATCTATCAGCAGCAGAATGGTGGGAATCACTGAATAAATACAGCGACTTGGAAAATATTTCAAATTTTGCATGTCATCTTTTTCATTGCGTAGCCTCATCAGCAAGCATTGAACGAATTTTTTCCAATTCAGCATGATTGAAAACAAACTTAGAAATAGGCTTGGATTACAAAATACTTCAAAATATTTAATAGCTTATAAAATGTTAAATTCTAAAGACAAACAACTTGCTCCTGATCCTGAAGCATTTGGCGACTGTTAAATATTTTACAACCTTTATGTATCTTGAACAACAAAATTTCATAGTATGCATTTCTGTTAATCTATATATTTAAAACACTAAGCGATTTCTTTCGACAATCCGTTAGAACAAACTACTGCATCAAATTACACCATTCTTTTTTTAAATGAAAGATATTAGGACACAGATTTGTTATCGTGCATTTGTTTGTTCGAAAATTTAATTAATTAGCTGTAATTTTCAATTAAACATTTACTTCTGCTTATGACGTCATAAAGTTGACAACTCCCACTTTTGAGGGCATAGAGTTTTTTCCCTGAACTCTGTGGTTCGCCAATCTTTTGACATTAACTAATATCAACTAGGTAATATTTTAACATTGTAGTATAAAATCTTTAAAAAAAAAAAAAAAAAAACTTAATTAGCTAGAATATAATCATAATAAAATATATAAACGTAAACATATCAATATGAATAACAAATCTCATGTAAAATGTTGCAATTTAAATGATTCCAATAGAAACAAGATTTGGAGAGTTATCCTTGACGCCCAGCTAACATAAAAGTACCTATTTTATTTTATTTATTTACACACATATTCAAATTTATTATAAAACACCAGGTTGCCATACAAAGCAAAAATCGTCATTTAGGCGCCAAAAAATAACCCAGGTGCGTCTGCGATATCTGTACTGATTTAATCAAAATTATTTTGGTTGCACCGCATATTGCAAAATTAATTAAATCCATGATTATTGTTTCATTCTCAGATTAAAAATAAGAAAATTGGTACTTCTCTATTATCCCGTCGACCACTTTTCATAACAAAAACCTATCGCGAAACTGTAACGCCAAATAAACTGGAGAACGTTGCCATTGGAATATCAAAATAAATAAATAAATAAAATAAATGAATTTAAGGACACAATTGTTATTTTAATTAATGAAATAACTAATAAATCAGTAAAACATAATGAAAAATAGACGCAAATCTCGAATTAAAAACCACTTGATGACGTAACAAACACGTATAATGCTTCTGACATCAAGTAAATCGGACTGTGTTTTTGGCGTTTAATTTTACAGTTTGGCGATAATTTTTTGTTATGAAAAGTGGTCGACCAGATAATAGAAAAATACCAGAAAATTTAATGTTTAACGAAATTCAATTATTTGATCGATCGCAAATTTTGGTTCTTTTCCGTTATACCGACACCATGCCATACATGTAAATATATGCTTGGCGACAATGGTGTCTGTATAATGGAAAAGTACTCAATTTTTTCTTAGTTCGGGCTATACCAAAAACAAACATTTTACAGGTAACAAAAAAAATCGCCGAAAATGGCTGCTTCATCAGCTGTTATGACAGCAAAGTTGGATAAAATATAATAACCTGAATTTTACAACGTTTATGCGAAACACCACAGAGTACACACGCAATTTTTATATAAGTAGGGTATATTTAAACGAATAAGAGAACTAACAACCTTCAATAATATAATGCATGAAAAAGTAAACAACTAAGTGATTCAGCAAATCATAAAAATATGTATTTCTTAATATAACTATAAAATACAGAAAAATATTCTGGTACCATAAAAAATATTCATTATCCCGTCGTCAGATTAAGAAAAAAAAAACTATATGCAAATTAGGTACTTTTCGGTTAGCCGGCGCCAATAAAGTATATATATATATATAATAACAAACTCCAATGGAAAATTACTTGGAGAATCATTATCACAAAAGCCAACCAACATCTATAAACCACATAAATTCAATACTAGAAAAACAAAACTATATACATTATATATATTTGTATATATGTATGTATATACTATATATATATATATATATATATATATATATATATACACTTCATTGGCGCCCTGCTAACCGAACAGTACCTCAAATAATTCGCCAAACTGTAGCGCCCAATAAACAAACGGAGGAATGTTGCCATTAAATCTCAAAAAAAGAATAATAATAACAATAATAATAATAAAATAATTAAGAAAAGCCCCATTTACTAAAGTATCATTTATCAGTAACTTTTAACAATAAAATTTACAATAATGAAAACAGAATCAAAAATAATCTTGGATATTTATTTATTTACATTATTTCTCTTAATTATGGAAAAGGAATAATCATCCTGATTATGTAAAGGAATGAAGAAACCATACAAATAAATTACACTTGAAAACATTAAAAATCTCCTTTATCTGCAGATTGATTTATTATTGTAAAAAAAATTCCTCATCTTTACATAAAAATTGATTAGCTTAAAACAATAGATGCGTTTCAGAAGATATGGATTTAAAACGAACAATGATTAAAGAAGACATTTTAAAAATTTTGATCAAAACATTTTAAAACTTTTTTTAACGTCGAATTTCGACGGTGCGTTTGGGGAGAAGCAATGCACATGCGCATAGGAGCTCATTCGGTTGCATTATCACAGGGGGGGGGGGAATGTGTGCCTTATTTAATATGTTCTTTTATTGACTGAATATGAGATGAACGTAGAGATATGCTATTTGTATGATACTTCATAGGTTCAGGAAATTTTCTTTCTTGCCGTGGGGAATAGGGCGGTAATGTCAAACTGATTTCCATTTTGTTTACGGATTGTTTGTTTGGAGTTTGCATCGGAAATAATAACGTAATTCACTGGGGGAAATTTTTTTAAAATAAAATATTTGAAAGATTGTTTCATATAAGCACACCTACTTATGTAATAACAGCTTATTTTACTAATATTGCTATTGTAATTTTTTCCGTCAAGTTTTGACGGGTACCATCTAGTTTATTTATTATTTCCTGGTTATTTTGCATTTGATATTTTAACTAAAAGAAAATTTTTATCATTATATTTTCTGCTTATTGATGTCCCCCCCCCCCCCCTCCATAGTAAAATGTATATATACTGAATGTTTTTAGGCATATATTAAATTATTAATGTCATTACAAGTACAGGTTTCATTTCAATATAACGTTTTCTTAATTAACATTAACTTGCTGTTTCATTATATGACTTCTTTTTTAATAAGATTTGAGGTTGTCAAACATTTAAAAATTTATTTCTATTTTTAATTTTGTAAACTGATTATTAATTTCAATGGAACTGCCATATGACAGATAAACAAATTAAAAATTGCTGCAAATGTATATGTTTTACAATTTCTATTTAATACATTATAACTTAATAAATATTGATATACATTTTATTTATAAACATGTTTGCATAAAAAAAGCTTCTAGATGAACTAAACTTAGTTTTTCATTTTCATGCAAAATATTTCACGTGCTATTGTGTACGTAAATATGCATGGGATATTTTGATATAAAAGTTGTTTCTTGAATGGTAAGAATCAATATATTTATTTATTATTGTTAAATTCTGCATTTTTAATTTAGTATTTTCAATTTATTAAAAGTGAACAAAATTATATTTTGTCCGTTACGATTTTTTTTTCAGGTTTTTTCTGCCAGTTTTATCAAGAGTAAACAAGAACGAACAATCATGCGTCAAGCATAGATTATGTAGCACTTTCCAACGCTTCCAAAATAATTTTACAAAACATACCGTTTAATAAGCTAAAAGATAACATCTAAGTAAACAATTTGGAAAACGCATAACATATTTAAAAACATAATTTCAGGAATTTCCAACAGATACAATATTCGGAAAAATATCCGAATACTTTTATTCAGCCCTGTATATGATCTATAGATTTGTATATGCTAGGATGCTAAATTTTAGTTTAGTTAGGAAACGCGTAGCACAGTTTAAAATTATCTTTCTGGAGTTTCTGTCAATAAACGGAAATGTGTTCACGAACTTTTGTGCTGCCCTGTATAGGATCTACAGAATTTATACACACCACGTAGTAGACAAAAAGCGAGTTAAAATTAAAATCGCGTTTAGTAACTTAAAACGCACTTCCAGGAATTAGTGTTAACAGACAGTAGAGAATTCTTTTGTGTGTCCCTGTAAATCAGTGGTTCCCAACCTTTTTTTAGCCGCGCCCCACCAAAACATCTCTAAAATGATGATGCCCTCCCTCCCCCTATAACATATAATTCTTATAAAATTTTAAAAGAATTTACTCCTGATAGAGTCAAAAGCATTTAACATTGATCCTGAAACGGGCCGAAGGTAATGGATGAATCAAATATTTTTTATAATCATCTGATACTCCTCGTAGTTTACTGGCACACGGTCGCCATGTATGCGTGATGTATAGAGTGCTCAGAATTCTTGATTAGAAAAATCAATAATTTTGAATAAAACATTTTTGCCTTATTTAATCGCTAAATTTCTGCGATTAAATTAAACAACAATTTCTAATCAGAATAAAACGTGGTAAAAGATTCAGTAAAGGAAGGTCGTCAAGTAATTGTTAAATATACACTTGAATAGTTTCATGTGTAAAATTGATTTTCATGTGATATATTGCAGTGCGACTTATTCAATAAATAATCGAAAAAGTTGTTTAAAATTCTAAAATACTTATAAATCAGAAAAATTATAAAAAAAAATTTATATATAAAAAAAGTATTTAAATATCTTTGAAAGTTGTCACTATAATTATTCTGGTAGAATTGTATTTGAAACTTTTGAATGGATACTTTTTAAAAATTGAACAAAAAACTTATTTTTTTAAAATTATCTTTTATTTTTTTTATCTTTTATTTTTAGTCTACAACATTACTATTAGAAAAACAATTCAAAAGATATAAGTTCACAGAAATTCCGAATTGTCCCCTTGAAAAGTTAAATTGCCCTCCTGAAAAATCAAATTGCCCCCCTGTGGGGCGTACGCACCCCGTTGGGAACCACTGCTGTAAATGAACGATGACTGCTATACACACACTATTCTGTAGTAAGCCTCTTGTAATGCACCTTAGATATATATATATAAATTTCAATGTGTTTAAAATAGTGAAACATTATTTAAATAAACCGCAGACGATTTTTCTCCATAGACGTCATGTAACGGAATTCTTTTGACTGTCCCTGTAAAGTAACTATAAGTGCTATGCACACCCTATTCCATATTAAGCTTCTTCTAATGCACCTTAGTGATATATATAAATTTCAATGCGTTTAAAATAGTGAAACATTATTTAAATAAACCGCAAATGATTTTTCCCCATAGACCGCAATGTAACGGAATTCTTTTGAGTGTCCCTGTAATAAAACTATAAGTGCTACACACTTCCGTTGAAATAGGGAACATGCTATAGATAACGACAATAACATATAAAAATTGCAGAGCAATCCGAGCATATTTACGGGAGTTAGAGCACGGCCATACGGCCAGACAAACCGAAGTCATAAGCACTTTTCAACTAGGTTGGAAAGTGCTAAAAAACCGGACCACCCTGCCTGTATCTATGACCCCTGCTAAAAAAAAAAAAATTATTCCCATTCATTCGCAGTTGTAATCTCCCATTGTGTGCCACACATTTTATTTATTTTTTTATTTTATATTATTTAACAATGTTATGCATTTAACACCTTAAGCACCACGACGTACCTGCGTATGTCATGAGCTCTTCTATTTGAAATACCAGGACATACGTGCGCACGTCCACACTTTAAGTCCTGATTGTGATGCTCTAAGCATCTGTTTTTTGACATTGCTAATTGCTATTGGGATTGTATTTTGTAAAGGCTTCGTAGCAGTGATCGTTTTTGCACCCAATAGATAGCATTATGTATATTAAAAAAAAAAAAAAACTCATTAGTTTTCCTGCTGCGATGAAGATTGGAACTTCAAACCTTATTTCTGTTTGTATAATATAAATAAACCTTTATTTCATCTCCTTACATTGCATATGTAATTAAATAATTCACATGTAATTAAAAATAATGACAAAAACTACTTTTGACGAAATTTAATATATCTGGTATTCAGCATACTATCACTAAATTGAATATGGTGCTTACAGGGTTAATGTTAAATTACTGTTTTGAACATGATTGACAATGATAAACAAGATTTTTATTTGGCAACCATTTTTGGCGATCTATTGCCTGGCCCGGATAATATGTAAGTACCAACAATGTATAAAAGAAAACGATCTAATTGGTATAAAAATGTTAAGCTAAGCATGACAACAGCTTTTCGGTATAGGTTGAATAATTTATTTTATTTTTCACTTTTAAACTCATATTTGTGCTGCAGTGCTATTACAGTATACTATCTGTATATGTGTAATTTTACATTGTGAATCCGCTACTTCAAATTTTGCTCGTTATTTGGTGAAACATCTTTTACAGTATTTTCTTCATGGCCTTCATTCAATGATAGTGCATAAAGCTCTGACGAGGTAGACGAGTACACACCTGATACTTTGTTTTAGAAGATTTCTTTCATTGGAAATAGTCTGAATTTTAATTTGACAATTATTGACTATATTTACTTATTTCTTTCACTATGATGATTCCTTGGACTTTTTGTCTGTTATTAATCTAATCTAACTAATCTTTTTCTCATTTACATATTTACATGTTTTTTTTTTCCTCTTAGGTGGCTTGAAAATTATATTGAAGGTGTATTGATATAAGAATATAATGGGGAAAAAACGTCGTAATCGCAAGAAAACAAAAGATAAAAGCCAAATGTAAGATTTTTTATTTATTTTAATTAAATTACTAAATTAGATGTTACCAACATTTTTTAAAAATTTGATTAATTAAATTCCATTATTGCATGTATTTTAATCCGAATGTTCAAAAAAAATTTTGTGTTTTGTGCTTTTTGTTTGTACCTTCTATGAACTATGCTAAAGAAACTAAGACGCCTGATTGATTCTGTATCTTGATAGAAAAAGACCCATGTCTATATTTACCAATAACTTCATTAGTCATAAGAATAACAGACAAAATAAGTGTTTATACATATTTTTATTAAATCACAAACACTACGTCTGTTTACTTTATTTTACACAATATAATCAATTTTTCACTCATGTTGGTTTAGTGTATTTAATTGTCTGATAAAATGTGACTTATTATATTGTGTAAAATAAGTGTTCTCCCTTCAGTATATTCCATAATAATCATAATTATTTTTCCTATATCCACAAACAACTTCACAATAGCCATAGATATAACAGAAAAGAGATGCCAATACAGGATTGGCAAGTTTCTTCAAAAGTTGAAAAAAAAACAGCCAGAAGAAATGTTTTATATATATATTGTTATGAATTTTGTATATATCTGTAAATATTCCATTTGTTTAAATTTATTTTATTTTATTATTGTGAAAATTGCAGTATTATTGGGCAATTCCATGCAAAATAGGACATCATGAATGTTTTTTTTTCTTCTTAAGACATAGGTGTATTATATATCTTTTTTTAGTAAAAAGTCCAAAGAAAAATAAAATTAAGAAATTTTTCTATATTTAGGTGTATTTTTTTTGTAAATGGGTTGCAAAGTAAAAAAAAAAAATTAACAGCAAAAATTGATGAATTTCATATCATTCCAAATGCCAATTAATCATAATAGTTTTGTTTGTTTCATTACAGTTTTATTTTTTACAGTAGTAGTAAGTATCTTTTTATTAGTTATATTTAAAAAATAAATATACATATATAATATTTTAATTAAAAAGGTTAATTAAATTTGTTCTTTGACATGTAACAAGAGTAACCAAAAACATATAAAAGTTTATCCTAAGGAGAAAAAAATTAATTAAAATCGAAATTATCCATACAGATATGTTGCTTATCTGTATTTATGCAATTTTCAACAGTATGAAATTAATTTATAAAAATTATGATTTATTACTTTAAATTTAATTTTGTAACAAGAGTAACTTTAGACTTTTTGTAACAAGAGTAACCACAACTTGCTTAATTCATTGAGTGATTTTAAATCACTTTTTTCATCATTTCAACACTATCTTTAATAGTTAGATGAAACTTGAAGTTATTGTAAACAGTTAAACAGAAGTCTGGCACAATAACAACTCAACTCAGCATAAATTAAATTATAAATTAACATGTGACTGTTCTATAGAATGTCAGGATTTTTTTTTTTTACTCATAATAAATATTTTAATTAATTATGATCTGTGACATAGCGACAGAAAATTGCTTGCTTAAAAAGTGTGATGAATGTAATTTCGAAAAGACTTTCTTAGACAAGTTCAATTTATCAGAAGATGATTCTGTTTCATGGTATGTATGGAAAAGAGAGAATAGACAAAGTTCTTCAAGGAGGAACAACCAAAGATTTATGTGATTATATATATTCTCTACTTCCGACATTCCTGGAACATTGCTATATAAAAAGAAATCAGGCTGAAAAATATAATGCTGCAAGGGAAAAAGCTTTATCAGAAGATTTTGACAGGAAGCAAGCACTTGTACAAGTTGATTTTTCCGAAAATTATAAATGTGTGTTCCAGGGTGAGATAAAGTCTGCTCACTGGGACCAGTCCCAGGTGAGTCTATTCACATCAGCACTTTATTATGATGGTAAAATACATCCATTAGTTTTAGTATCGGATGAACTAACCCACAGTAAAGAAACTGTGATTGCATATATAGATATACTTTTGGAGAAAATCCCAAGCCATGTTGAGTTTATAGATGTATGGTCTGATGGGCCCGCATCACAATTTAAAAATTTGTATGTGATGTCATCGCTACTTCATTTAGAGAGATAACATAATGTGATTATAAAATGGAACTTTTTTGCCAGATCGCATGGTAAAGGACCAGTCGACGGAATACGAGCTACAGTAAAGCGTGTTGTTTGGAGCAATACAAAAAACAAACGATGTTATGGTATGCAATGCTTCTGATTTTTCAAAAGCAAGTAAATCATCAAAGATTGAGGTGATAAATATAGAACCTGACATTATTGAAAAAATAAATATGCTTTTAGATTGTAAATCTATTTTCACTGAAAGTTTGCCAATTAAAGGCATAGGCAAAATGCACTTTTTCTCAATAATAAATGGAAAACCCATAGGTTCTATAGTAACAAAGAATGATGCCCCAAACATAGCAAACCAGGAAGACGATTACATGACAGGAGAATGGGTATTAGTAGAGTATGGATGGAAAATTTTATCCAGGTGAAGTTATAAGCAAAATAAATGAGTCTTATTCTGTAAATGTGATGATTCCTGCAGGCAAAAATTGGAAATGGCCTAAAAATCCTGATAATTTTTTTTTTACAAAAAAGAGAATATTGTAAAAAAAATTGAGTTTCCCATCACTTGTAAACTCTAGAAATCATTTTGCGTTTGATAAAATTTAATAAATGCATCATTATATAGTTATTTGCACTCATGATGTGTCTTATAACTTTTTTACCAAATCTTTAGACGGGAATGTAACAAGAGTAACCATTTTTTTGTAACAAGAGTAACCTGCTTTTTTTTCAATTTTAAATAATATATTAGAATTTAAAACTTGTAGATGGTTTTCATTTAATAAGTAATCATTCCTTTTTTGAAATAATTTTAAATTTGAAGATTTTATTGTGTAGTTTAGATAAAATAATCTTTAATGTAGAGGGGTAAAAAATGTATGTCTTTTTCAGGTAACAAGAGTAACCATACTTTAGATGACTCAGTCTATAAAACTAATAAAGTTTATCATGTTTTTCTTGCACAAATACAAAAAATAGACATTTTTCTTTATTATTCAACAAAAAATTCTGTGCATTTAAATAAAAGGCATAAAAAATAATGCATTTCTATATTAAAACAGAACCATAAATGTAACAAGAGTAACCATGGAATTGCCCTATTAATGTATTTCCTATTGAGCATCATGTAACTCAGTGCTAAAGGCCTCAGATGGTTTGCAAGAAAAACAACCTTACACCCTCATCTTTATAAGAAGTCTATGGAAAAATCGCCAAGGAATAGGTTTATCGCCAAGTTGGCGATGGTTTTGGCGACTTTTTGTGCAACCCCCCCTTATACATTTACATTGGGATCCTTTCACGTTTGGAGTACTCTGTCGAGAGTTGAAGGACCTTCTGGTAATTTCTAGCATCTGAAGGCTCTGGAATAATCTGGAAAGATCTCTGAAACCTATATAAGGACCTCCATCAGTTCAGTTTAGTTAGTTGTCTGTCAACTGCGATTGAATTCATACGAGAGGCTTTGCATTGAGAACTGTGTTTCTCGGATCGATTTTGTCATTGATACGTCGTATTGAACGCATTGTTTCTGTGTGAAATTTTGCTGCGCTTTTATTGGATTTGAAGATTACTGAATATCTTGTAATTTTCAGAAGATATTTGTGATCGTATTGCCCTGTTTATAGTGAATAAAGCCTTTTTATTGTCCTTATATATTGGCATCAGTCCTTTCGAACCCCGAGCTCACAACATTTGGTGTCAGAAGTGGGATTGAATGCCGATTACCAGAGCAATGGAGGCACAGCTGACTAAATTATTGGAGAAATTAGGGGAGATGGATGAGAAAATGACTGCCAACCTTGCTGAGTTGAAAGAAGAAATGAAGAAGGAAATGACTGAGAATCAGGCTGAAATGAAGGAAATGTCGGAAGAAATGAAGAAGGAAATGTCAGCGATAGATGAGAAAATGACTGCAAACCAGGCTGAAATAAAGGAGATGTCGGAAGAAATGAAGAAAGATATGTCAACCAACCTTGGTGAGTTGAAAGAATTAATAGATAATAAAATTACATCTTTAAATGAAAGAATTGACAGCATGGAAAACAAATTTGAAGGAAGATTTCAGTAAATAGAAGAAAAAGTTCAAAAGACAGCCAATACCGTAGAAGAAAGAGTAGAAGAAAAAGTTCAAAAGATCTCCAAAACCGTAGAAGAAAGGATTAAGAGTGTAGAAAAGGAGTTGGAAAATGTGAAGAAACAAAAGATAACTGCCGAAAACTATCCCGAAGATGTCAAGTATCAAGGTATGCTTCCTCGGGCCTCTATTAAACTCTCGACCTATGACGGAAAATCCTCATGGCCAGTTTTTAAGACACAATTTGGGATCGTTGCAGACGCCAATGGATGGGATTCCCAGACAAAGGCTTGCCAGTTAGCTGCTTCTCTACGAGCCTATGCTGCCGACATCCTGCAGACTTTGCCTGCAAATGAACCGCTGGATTTTGAAACGCTCGTCAGTGCCTTAGAACTGCGCTTTGGCGAGAAATGCATGAAGGAATATAGCAGACTCCAGCTCAAATCTCGACAGCAGAAATCCACTGAATCCTTGCAAGAGCTTGCTACGGATGTCGAGAGACTTTCACACCTTGCTTATCCTGGCTGTCCGACTGAAATTAGCGAAAGTTTAGCTCTGCAACATTTTATTGATGGTGTGCGTGACCCTGAGATCCAGACAGCACTCCGGATTGCAGATCTCAATGATTTAAAAGGGGCTTTGGTTTACACTCTGAAATTCGAGGCAGCCCAGCAAGCTACTAGGAAAGATCGACACTTTGTGCGAGCAGCCAACCTGCCTGAGACGTCGGATAGAGCTGTGGAGTGCTTACAGCAGCAGATGAATGACATAATGAGAAAGATGAACTCCTTAATGGCCAACAAACCTTACAGGAAGATCAAGTGCTGGAAATGCGGTGGAGAAGGCCATATCCAAATCGACTGCCTAAGACGACCCAGCACCGAAGGTAATAGCTCACCCGCTAACGGAGGAGCAAGAAAACTGATTATTGACCATCTTGCGGGGCGGAGGTTTCCAGATCTTAAGAAGCCTCATTTTCAAGTATGTGAAATTTCTGCAAGAAGTTGCGGCGAGAACGGAGTTTTTCTAGTCGGAAGTGTGAATGATTTGCCCTGTAATATGATCATCGATACAGGAGCCAATGTGACCATCATTCGGAAAGATCTAGCTCAGCGGCTGAAAGAAAAACTCTTCTGGACCCCGCCACGTGTAATCCTTCAAACTGTGACAGGAGATAAGATCGACATATTTGGAAGAATGACACTGGAAATAAAGTTTGGGAACGCCGCTTATCGCCATACAGTCTACGTGGCCGATATTTCAGACCCTTTCATACTCGGACTGGACTTTTTAAAAGAGTATGGATTTACACTGGATTTTAAGAAGAATGAGTTACGCTCTGCTCAAGAAGATGTCACTATTTTCAGACTTGGAAATGAGTCCGGGTCTATTCAGCGGATCACACCCAAGGCAGATGTTATCATCCCTCCTCGGTCTGAAATGATGATACCTGGATTAACTGGAAACGAAAGAATTTTCCAGTATGGCTTGACTGGATATCCTGAGAAGAGCCCAAAGGGAGTGCTAATAGCATCAGCGCTGGTAGATCTGTCGAGAGATGTGATACCTGTGAGGATTGTGAACGTAAGTGAAAAGTCTAGAATTATCCAGAAAGGTGAAGTGCTTGCAACCTGTGCTCCAGTCATCTGTGTTTGCAAAGACCCGAACTTGACGTTATCGGAGCCGCCTACAAGTTTAACACCTGTAATTGGACGAAATGAAAATTTATCTCCTGAACAGAGACATGCCGCAGAAAGACTGTTCCAGGAATTTAAGGATGTGTTTTCACAAAACGAGAGTGATATAGGGCGCACTTCACTGACACGTCATAGAATTGATACTGCCAACCATCCACCGATTAAACAGCATCCAAGACGCTTGCCGTTCGCAAAACAAGAAGAGGTTTCTAAGCTGTTACGAGAGATGCAGGATAGTGACATCATCGAACCGTCATCAAGTCCGTGGGCCTCTCCCATCGTGTTGGTCCGAAAGAAAGATGGCTCCACAAGATTTTGTGTGGATTATCGTAAACTTAACGATATCGCGAAGAAGGACAGCTATCCTCTACCAAGAATAGACGACACGCTAGATACTCTTTCAGGACATAAATGGTTTTCCACACTGGATTTGAAGAGTGGGTATTGGCAAGTAGAGATCCATCCTGATGACAAAGAGAAGACCGCATTTACTACTGGACAAGGACTTTGGCAATTCAAAGTTATGCCGTTCGGGCTCTGCAATGCTCCAGCAACGTTCGAGCGCCTCATGGAGACAGTGTTAAAAGGCCTGACTTTTGAAGCTTGTCTCATCTACCTAGACGACGTCATCATTGGTGGCCGCACGTTTGAAGAACATCTAGAAAATATTCGAAAAGTGTTAACGAAACTAAGAGCGGCGAATTTAAAGCTGAACCCTTTGAAATGCAAGTTCTTCCAACGGGAAGTAAATTATTTAGGACACATCATCTCAGCTGAAGGTGTTCGAACAGATCCTGAAAAAGTGTCTGCAGTAAAGAACTGGAAGCGTCCGGAAAACGTCCATCAGTTGCGAAGCTTTCTGGGACTGTGCACTTATTACAGAAAGTTTGTACAGGGGTTCTCCAACATCGCAAGACCCTTGCATAGGCTCACTGAAAGCAAACAGAAGTTTCTATGGACACAAGAATGCGACAATTCCTTCCAGCGGCTGAAAGAAGCTCTCACATCCTCTCCAGTCCTTACCTATCCACACCCCGACAAACAGTTCATTGTGGACACGGATGCCAGTCATGAAAGTGTCGGCGCTGTACTTTCCCAAGAAATAGATGGCCAAGAACGAGTCGTAGCATACTGGAGCAAATGTTTATCGAAACCAGAGCGGAATTATTGCGTCACTCGTAAGGAGTTATTAGCTATAGTGAAAGCCATAGAACACTTCCATCACTATCTCTATGGCAGGAAATTTCTCCTTCGTACTGATCACGCATCCCTAACATGGCTGATGAATTTTAAGAACCCAGAGGGCCAAGTAGCCAGATGGATACAACGACTCCAGGAATACGACTTTGACATCAGGCATCGTAAAGGCTCATCGCATGGAAATGCTGATGCCTTATCAAGAAGACCGTGTCCCGAGAGCTGTCGCTATTGTTCCAGAGCGGAGAGCAAGTATAATCCCGAATATCTCATACGGCAGACGAAGACTTCACTATTGACGCCACCAGATCCCTGGAGTGATGAGAAGATTCGAGAAGATCAAATGGCAGACTCTGACATCAAACCAATCTTGGAGTTATTAGAATCTTCTGGCACGAAGCCCAGTTGGAAAGACATCTCGACCTATAGTCCTACGACGAAGCAATATTGGGCTCTTTGGAACTCCCTCCATGTCAGGAATGGTGTCCTGTACCGAAAATTCGAATCGGAAGATGGGAAGACATCTCGGTGGCAGTTGGTACTTCCTCGATCTCGAATCCCAGAGGTCCTCGAAGAATTACATGGCAGTCCCACCGCAGGTCATTTTGGAGTCATGAAAACATTACACAGAGTCCGAGAGCGCTTCTTTTGGGGAAAAACGAGAGCTGATGTCGAACAATGGTGCAGATCTTGCGATGCATGTGCAGCTCGGAAAGGACCAAAGAAACGTAGCCGAGGAAGACTACATCTCTACAATGTAGGAGCACCTTTCGAACGCATCGCCCTTGACATCCTAGGTCCTCTACCAAGAAGTGCTGATGGCAACAAATACCTCCTTGTTGTCATGGATTATTTCACGAAATGGCCTGAAGTCTATGCCATCCCTGATCAAGAAGCTTCTACGGTTGCGGATGCCTTGGTACACCAGTGGATATCAAGGTATGGAGTCCCCCTTCAAATGCATTCTGACCAGGGGAGAAATTTCATCTCTGCTGTGATTGAGGGTCTCTGTCAACTTCTCGGAATGGACAAAACTAGGACGACGCCTTTACATCCACAATCGGATGGCATGGTTGAGAGATTTAATCGTACCATCCTCAACAATCTCTCACTGCTAGTCTCAAGAAACCAACAAGACTGGGACCAAAAACTTCCCTTGTTTCTTCTCGCCTATCGCAGCGCCGTCCATGAAACAACCGACTATTCCCCGTCTCAGATGCTTTTTGGTCGTGATCTTCGTCTACCTTGTGATCTGATTTTTGGTCGCCCTCCAGATGCGCCTTCATCGCCAGAGGGATACGTGCAGAATCTCCAGGCACGATTTGAAGACGTCCACAACTTGGCTCGAGAGCGGATCAATATACAGACGGAGAAGATGAAGACCAGGTACGACACGAAAGCCACGGGACATCAATTCAAAGAAGGTGACAAGGTTTGGTTTTATAATCCGACTCGATGTAAAGGACTTTCTCCCAAACTGCAATCGCACTGGGACGGTCCTTATACAGTCCTAAACAGACTGAACGATGTCGTAATTCGGATCCGAAAGTCACCAAGTTCGAAGCCTAGAGTCGTTCATTACGACAGGCTAGCTCCATACTATGGCCATAGTACATAGTTCATATGGTATAGTGCATTGATTGTAAATAGTGTAATGTAAATAATGTAAATTAGCATGACCATGGTCTTGTATATAAGTTAATGTAATTATTTATTTTGCTTAGCATTATCATTATTATTATTATTTAAATATTTGTATGTAATAATGTCTATGCTTTAATTTCATTTTTTTTAATAAGTGTATTTTTGTATAATTCAGCATTATGCATGTGTTTAATTGTTATTTTTCATGTAAACTTTAAGTGTTTTGAATAGTATAGCATTTGTTGGCAACGGGTTTGCTTTCCGATCAAAGGTTGAACTGCCCGGGACGTGCAGTCCTTGAGAGGGGGGCAATGTTATGAATTTTGTATATATCTGTAAATATTCCATTTGTTTAAATTTATTTTATTTTATTATTGTGAAAATTGCAGTATTATTAATGTATTTCCTATTGAGCATCATGTAACTCAGTGCTAAAGGCCTCAGATGGTTTGCAAGAAAAACAACCTTACACCCTCATCTTTATAAGAAGTCTATGGAAAAATCGCCAAGGAATGGGTTTATCGCCAAGTTGGCGATGGTTTTGGCGACTTATTTTTGTCGCCAAATTTGGCGATATATCGCCAAGTTGGCGACGGATTTGGCGACTTTTTGTGCAACCCCCCCTTATACATTTACATTGGGATCCTTTCACGTTTGGAGTACTCTATCGAGAGTTGAAGGACCTTCTGGTAATTTCTAGCATCTGAAGGCTCTGGAATAATCTGGAAAGATCTCTGAAACCTATATAAGGACCTCCATCAGTTCAGTTTAGTTAGTTGTCTGTCAACTGCGATTGAATTCATACGAGAGGCTTTGCATTGAGAACTGTGTTTCTCGGATCGATTTTGTCATTGATACGTCACGTCGTATTGAACGCATTGTTTCTGTGTGAAATTTTGCTGCGCTTTTATTGGATTTGAAGATTACTGAATATCTTGTAATTTTCAGAAGATATTTGTGATCGTATTGCCCTGTTTATAGTGAATAAAGCCTTTTTATTGTCCTTATATATTGGCATCAGTCCTTTCGAACCCCGAGCTCACAACAATATATATATATATATATATATATATATATATATATATATATACAGTAAAACCCGTTTAAAAAGTTCCCGCTTAAGAAGTTTTCCGTTTAAGAAGTTTATATTTTCGATTCCCATTTTTTTCCTATTCTTACAATGTTAAAATAACCCGTTTAAAAAGTTTAGTTCCAAACTTTTTCCCGCTTAAGAATTTTTTTGTCCCCTTAATTTTACTTTCAAAACACGTTTACTTCAGTCTTTTGAGGGATTTTTTCCCCCATTCTGTACTGGAAAAGCATTTCTCTATATTCTTCGCTATTCAAAAGGGCACATTTAAGATTGAAAAGAATTGTCGTCACCTTTATTTCACCTTCATATCAGTTTGTCTGATGAAATGTAGAGAGAGGGGAAGTCCGAGTTCCTTATGGCTGCAACAATAGTGACTGATAAGGGATTAAAGAGAAATGGTTTGCTCCTACTCAGGGGTAGTTCTTTAAGTTGACCAGTTGCTTTCTCTTAGAATAGAGTCTCTTTCACCCCTTTCCAGGAATGGAATGAACCAAAGCTATGTTTGGTTCATTCCAAACCAAAGCTGTGTTCAGTTTGGCTCATTCAATCTGTTTTTGAGTGAGTGTAAGCGTCAAATCTCTCTTGGAAAATTCACGAAAAAAATTCTTATTTATTTTTTCCTCTTCAAAATGTCGGGCAAGGGAATTAAAAGAAAGGCCTTGTCAATTGAAGACAAAATCAAAATTTTGAAAGAAGTTGATAGCAACCCAAACGTAACAAGAGTTGAAATTGCTAAGAGATTGAATATGCCGGTGACTACTCTGAATGGAATTGTAGCAAAACGCAATCTTATATTAAACGACTCCTCTGATAAATCTCGAAAAATTAAAAAAGTGAAAAAAGGAAAATATGAAGCTATGGAAGAAAAATTATTACTTTGGTTCAAGCAAGCCAGATCAACCAATATTCCTATAAGTGGACCTATTCTTAGAGAAAAGGCTGAGGAAATTGCCAAAAAAATGGAGATTGAATTTGCACCTTCAAATGGATGGATTGATAGAATGAAAAAAAGAGCTGGTTTAAGTTACAATACTATAAAAGGTGAGAGTAAAAGCGTCGATCCACAAGAAAGCGAAGAATGGAAACAAATCTTACCAGATTTGATAACCGGCTATCATCCTAAAGATGTCTTTAACATGGATGAGTGTGGGCTTTTCTATAATCTTTCACCGGATAAAACGTATGCATATAAAGGTGAAAATTGTCACGGAGGTAAAAAAAAAATAAAGAATGACTTACAGTTTTATTGGGTGCAAACATGGACGGTTCCGAGAAATTGCCAATTTTGGTTGTTGGGAAATCCAAGAAACCCAGATGTTTTCAAAATGTGAAATCACTGCCTTGTGATTATGAAAATAACAAAACTGCGTGGATGACGATTACAATTTATGAAGCCTATTTGAAAAGATTAAATGTTAAAATGAGGAGAGCTAAACGGAACATCATCATCTTTGTAGACAATTGCGCCGCCCATTCCAAAGACACGAGTAACTTTACTAACATAAAAGTGCATTTCCTACCACCGAACTCGACTTCGGTTTTGCAACCGATGGATCAGGGAGTTATTAAAGTGTTTAAGCAGCACTATAGAAAACGGCTTGTGAATTGGATGATTGAAAAACTGGACAATACTGGAGAGATAGGAAAAGTAAACGTTTTGCAATCTATTCATTTTATTTTATCTGCATGGGAGTTAATAACGCCATCTGTAATTGCCAATTGTTTCCAGAAAGCAGGATTTTTGGAAGGAGAATCAACAGAAGAATATGAATTGGACATTGAAGATGATTGGAAGACGTTACAAAGAAGAATGGATTTCACAGCATCGTTTGAAGAGTATGTGTCAGTAGATGACGAGATATTGCCATGTGAGGTGCTTACAGTAGATGATATTTGTGAGGTTACAGAAGATGAAGAAATGAGTGACACTGAGGAAGAGCACGAGGAAATTCCTAGTTTTTCGGATGCTGTGAAAGGACTAGAAACATTTCGCCGTTTTATCGAAAGTGTTGAAAATCTGCCTGAGGAAATTTTTAAAAACTTAAGACAACTGGACTGTTATCAACTAAAAATTGCCGAGAAAAAACATAAGCAAAAATCTATAACCGATTTTTTCTGTAAAAGCATATCAAATGATGCTTAAAGAGAAATGTCCCCTCTCTGTCTTCAAACATTGGATTAAATAAAGAGTTTCTAAGGTAATTATGCATTTTTACTTGATTGACAGATTTTTTTTTAAATGTGCAAATCAGTTTAAATTTCTTAAGTAAAACTCAACTTTATATAAATTTATGTATTATTTTAACAATGTAAAAGACCTCTCCTGACTATGAAAACTTAAACTAATGATTGTTTCAAACATTCTTAATTTCCCGTTTAAGAAGTTTTCCCGTTTAAGACGTTTTTGCCTTCCATTCCCTTGGAAAACTTCTTAAGCGGGTTTTACTGTATATATATATATATATATATACATATAATTTACTACTATGTCATAACTTAAATTTTTTAGGTGTAGGCAATAAATGTATTGTCTTATAGATAAGCCTTACGTAAATTTAGTTAGGCTTTTAAAAAATTAATTGTGTATGCTAAATTTATAATTATACCAATATTTCACTTAGGTCATTACACTTGATGACTTGACTAAACTAACACTTTTCATTATGCAACAAGAGAAATTTTAACGAAAATAAAAACCCATTAAAAAATTATATAGTTTTGCATCAGTTTTATTTAGCTTATACTAGCTGATCCGTCGGACTTTGCTGGAAATCAGTAACTTTCTTTTGCAGTTTCGATAATAATAGTCATTTTCAGCATGCATTCTGCTCTAAACAATCCTTTTTCCGAACGAAACTCTGGCGCTTGTTTTCGCTACCTACGGTTCCCTACCCTCCCTTTGATGAGATACGGATACAGGGCTTGAATTTCAGGACTGGATTCGCGCTGAAAATTTTAAAATCCCGCCCAAAAATTTTCACCATTTTCTGGAGAACATTGTGTTATTTAATTTACTTGCAACCAAACAATAAATTTCGTGCGTTTTTTTTTTTTTTTTTTTTTTTTTTTTTTCCACGCAACCGATTGACGAACTTTGCATTTTTTTCCACAATCGATCGACGAAATTTGCGTAATGTCTCTTTTTTTTTTTTTATTACGACAGATTGACAAAGTTCATGATTTTTTTTTTTTCCCTGTGTCTAACTGACAAATTTAGATTTTTCTTTTCCTGCGTTCCACTGATGAATTTCACTATTTTTCCCCTGTGACCAACTGATGAATTTTTCAATAATTTCCCGTGACTGATTGACGAATTTCGTGATATTTTCTAGCAAGCAATTGACGAATTTCGCTATATTTTCTGGCGAGCAATTGATGAACTTCACGGGGATTTTTTTCCCTTGACCAACTGACGAACTTCTCAAATTTTTCCATAACCGATTAGCAAATTAATCATTTTCTTCTGGCGACAAATTGATGAAATTCACTATTTTTTATTTCACCTCACTGAAAAATTTCACTTTTTCTGCAACTGACTGATGAATTTCGCATTATTTTCTTGCGACCAATTGGCAAACTTCACCATTTTTTCCTGTGACTGATCGACAAATTTAGTGATTTTTTTCTATGAACATAGATAGCCTTTCGAAGAAGAAAATCGTTTCTCAAACTGTGTAGGGCAGTTGCATTAGTTCGCCTACTTCTTCAAGTCGTCTGCTTGACAGACATCGTCTGGTAGGCATAATAGAGTTATTCTATGGTATGTATCCGTATTGTTTGTAGGTGGCGTTACCTTAGCACAGTTGTATGTACACTGGCTGCCATATAGTTCCAAAGTCACAAATCGATATTAACACTATTTCGTTAGAAGTCCTTTATCTATTTCTATGTGCATGCATAAGACGAATTTCATTATTTTATTTCCTCAACCAATTAACTAAATTCACAATTTTTTCTTACGACCAATAGATGTATTTAAAGATTTTCTTTTTTCCTGCGACTGAAAAGAGGGAAAAGAACAAAAAAGGGCAGTAAGAGACGCTGGTCGTTGCACCCTGTCAAATTGGCCTAAAGTCAGCACTAAACGAAAATGAGATAAGAACTGCAAAGCAAAGATCTTATTACTTTTACTCCCTGAGGTAAAGGAGTAAATCCTTTTTAATCCTTGTGATGGAGTTAAAGTGTACCTTGTGAAAGAGGCTTCAGCACCCTAAATTCAGAAATTCTTTTAACAACCTAATTGCTAAGGGCCTCTAATAATTGAAAAATATACTGCATATATAAAATTTAACATTCTTCCTTTTTTTATAATAAAAATAAACATTTTACATAATCCGAGTTGACTTATTTTTTTCAAGACTCAATTTTGTCATGTCTGCATTAGAGATGAGAATGCTCGGGGGGGGGGGGAAAAAAAAAAAAAAAAAAAAAAAACTTTGGCAGAAAAACTGTTTTTTTTTTTTTTTTTTTTTTTCTTGAAGGGGCATTTTTCAATTTTTTCAATTTGGAAAAACTGAAATTTAATTTATAAAATAATATATTCAAAATGTTATTATGGCTGCATTCTGATTTTTTTTTTTTTTTTTTCATGTTCAGTGTCTCCCATGAAAATGTTAACTTAGAAAATATGATCTGTAAGCAGTTTAGGAAGAACTTGAGTCCTTTAAAGGATTCTTTTACAATTTTTTCACCTTAAAACATAGGATCCTTCAAAAAATTCGGATTTTTTTTTTCAATCTCCATTCTGAATCCTACAGAAATGTGATGATTTTAGAACAAAGCATGTCACATAACTTCTGAAATCATCAATGAATCTCTTATCTAGCTGTATATATAGTATTGGCCAAAACTGTGGAAACCTTTTGGGGAAAATGTTTTTTTTTTTAAAGTTTGATGGCTGATAACACCCAATATTTCTTAGTTATACCATGAAAGCTATGTACCACTGGAAAGATAATTTAATCAAAAATATCACACAATACAGTTTGTTCAATTCTAATTAATTTATCAAACGTTATAGCCAAATAATCAGAAAAAAGCAGTAAAATCTGGTTAGGTTGCTGATAATGATTTTTCTTTTTCTTGAATGAAGCCAATGCATATGAATGTTTGGAGTGTCAGACGGATTCTAATTTATTTGGTAATGTGTCAATCAAAGCTAGGGTAGGATTTCAAAAAAAATATGTATGCCATATTTTGATTCTTATAGGTGGACTTTTATCACTATTATTTATGATTGCTATCAGGTTGATAAAGTTATTTGCCACCTTTCAATTTTTAAGCTAGTAAAGCATAATAAAATTAACAAAACATTATAAAGAGTTGATTAGTTACCCAGAAATCAATCCGCAACAATAATTTTTAAGTGTAGAAAGCTATGATTATGAAGACATTTGAAGTGAAATTAGAAGTAAATTAACAAAGGGATGTCTAAGTCAAGCAAAACACGACTGGTAAAGGCAGGAAAAAGTTCATGAGAGCAATTGGCGGTAGAAGAGTAAGGTCCCTGTGTATAGGTCACAGAAAACATCATCTCTGTGAATGCAACATGAAATGGCACACTGAAATGTGGAGTTGAATCAAAGTATATAGTTCTGTAGAGAATGCAGTATTTTGGTCTAAATGCTAGAATTTCATGAAAAAAAAAAATTATAAATCAAATAAAGTTTGAAAATATTAAACTGAACTAAAAGGCATGTTTATTACACAGAGAAATAGTATGGTCGTTTTATTTGGAGTGTTAAGTTTTTTATGGAATTCTAGAATTTAGATCAAAACACTGCACTCTGCACAGAACTGTACTTTGTTTCAACATGAAATGGCACACTGAAATGTGGAGTTGAATCAAAGTATATAGTTCTGTAGAGAATGCAGTATTTTGGTCTAAATGCTAGAATTTCATGAAAAAAAAAAATTATAAGAAGATTACAGTGCATCATCACATACCGAGATGATTGTTTTCTGTGACCTATACACAGGGACCGTACTCTTCTACCGGCAATTGTTCTCCTGCACCTTTTCCTGCCTTTGCCAGTCTTGTTTTGCTTGACTTAGACATCCGTTTGTTTATTTACTCCTAATTTTACTTCAAATTTCTTAACAATATTTTTAAGTGTAGAAAGCTATGGCTAAACATTGATTTCTGGGTAACTAATCAACTCTTTTATGATGTTTCGTTAATTTTATTATGCTTTACTAGCTCAAAACTTGAAAGGTGGCAAAGAACTTTAGCAACTTGATAGCAATCATAAAAAATAGTGATAAAAGACCTCCTACAGGTACCAAAATATGGCATACTTTAAAAAAAAAAATCCTAACATAACTTTGATCGACACATTACCAAAGAAAATGGAATCCGTCTGGACACTCCAAACATTCATATGCATTGGCTACATTCAAGAAAAAAAAATTGTCAACCTAACCAGGTTTTACTGCCTTTTTCTGATTATTTGGCTATAACGTTTCATAAAATAATTATAATTGATCAAACTCTATTGTATTATTTTCTTCAATAAATTATAGCTTTTATGGTATTACTGAGAAATATTGGGTGTTATGAGCCATCTAACTTCAAAACAGCATTTCTTCCAAAAGGTTTCCATCACAATTTTGGCCACTACTGTATTTATGAAGGACCTTATTAAAAATATTTAAACAAGAACCTAAATATAACGATAATTTCTAATTCACAAAATTTTAATTATATTTTTTATGACAATTTTACATGATTTTTTTTAATAAGGCAATATTTGTTATACAAAATGTTCACAAAAACAGGATCGTGAAAAAAAAATGTATACAGACCCATGCAACTTCTCTTGTTAAAAATGAAAATTCATGTGTAAAATTATTTCAATAATATACCAGAAATTTAATATAAAATTTGAAACATGTATTTATTGTTATTGGCCTAGCTGTGATCTTTCATGTAATCTGACAATAATCGCCAGAAATATTTTAACTATTATTAGAAACAAGTTATTTTTTAATAACATGCAATTGAAATTAGTCTTTTCAAGCTTTTTTTTCTCTTCTCTTCCTTTTTCTTAAATATAGATTTTAAGACTTTAACTGTATTTTTTTTTTTTTTTTTAAATATAAATGCATACAAATAAACTTTGCAAAGAAAGTGTAAATATTCTGATAAAAATTGTTTTCAACTAAATATTTCAAAATATTAAAAAATCCACTCGTTTTATAAATTTCATTAAAGAAATATATATATATATATATATATTACTTCCATATTAAGAATCTAAAACCAAAACATAGGATTGGTTTAGGTTTAGACTGGAAAGCTATACCAAAGCTAAATACACAAGAAATGAAAATTCTAATTGTACGAAAAAAAAATTGTAATATTGTATATTATTATCAATTTTTAAACAGTAGAAAATATAAAAATGATAATATTTATAATGTCACATGCATGGTATTATTAGGAGTTGGCAAATATAATGGCAATGTCAATAATCAACCAATTAAGACTGAGTTTTGGCATTTTCCTTATTTTATGTGAATAGCCTATTTTATTTTATACAAGTCTATCATTGTAACAGAAAAGTATACAGTTTTGTTTATCTGTTTTCATTTTAAAGTTTTTTTTACGTTTTCCACCATTACCAATGTAATTTAAACGTACCCCAGGTTGGGAACCGTTGATCTATATTAATGAAAGAACTGTTTGTGTGTGTGTGATGGCTAGGGAAATCTATCGCATGTAGGTCTGCAAATTTGGTTCTGGATATATGAAAACAGGTTTGAGTACACTGGGGTCAGATTTTTGATTTTCTTTAATTAGTTTTTTGTTATTTCATATTTATTAAACTGAAAAATTCTTGTTTTCCAAATTTGTAGCCGATTTTCAGCCAGTCATAAAAACAATCCAAATTTAATCTTTTAGTGTAATACAGTAAATTTTGTTCTCTGTTGAATAAATTTTATTTGAAATTCATGCATAATTTTTTTACAAAAAGTCCCTTTTTTTGCTAAAATGAGGCCATTGTTTTTTATTAACCAATTTCTGTTTGGTAGCTTAGCCATTCAATGCTATATTTTATATCTCTTTATGGAGAAAAACCCAGAGAATCATTTTAAAATAATAATAATTTGAATTTATACAAATTTTTAAAAACATTAAGAAAATGAGAAATTTTAATGACTGGAATAAAGTTTCAGCAAGGGAATTGTTCTGTATTGGTTTGCTACAGTAACCTTTTTTCACCAAATCCTGTTATTATTATGATGGGATTTCTTCAGAACTGAGGTCTACTTATAGAACAGGGTGATTCATTTGTTATGATGCATTTCAGCGTTTTGGTAAGTAATTTATATTGTTCTGCTTTTCAATTAAATCATGGTTTTATTTTTGTTGCTGCATTCAGTAAAGTTTGCATGGGCCCGGGCCTTGCTTGAAGTAAAAACCTGAGAAGCAACCCACGAGCCTGTCTTAAGCCAATTTTCACTCATTAGACTGGGGCTGATGCCATGCATAATTTTTCTTTACAAACTGGGATCCAACCGGGCAATGGTGGGTGGTGAGTCTGCTAGTTTTGTCATAAAAATGCTTGATGATTTATTTTTCACTTTTACATCATGTAATTTGTATTTCATTTCAGATCAGACAATTCATGGTGTACTACAAAATCTAGTGATGCTTTTAAAAATGGTAAAGAAAAGGATAATCCAGTTGGAACAAAAGAAGTTGAAGTAAAGGTACTTCAAGATGATACAAATCCTTCAGGTAAATATAAATTTGAAAAACATGATGTTCCAGATTCGATGCATCCAAAAGTATATCAAGCATCATGTTATGAATTGTCAGAACACTATTACTGTGAAAGCGATGATGAGTTTGCTTGCTCTACTTCAGATTCTTTCAAGCCTATTTTTGAATCAAAGAATAATCTGGAAAAAAAAGCAATGAAAGAAAAGGTGTTTTCTTCTGTTGATCAATACAAGAACTCTGTGCATCAAAATATATATCAACCCTTGTGTTACGAATCTTTAGGAAACTATTACTGTGAAAGTGATGATGAGTCTCCTTGCTCTTCTTCAGATTTTTTCAAGCCCATTCTCGAATCAAAGAATAATCTGGAAGGAAAAACAATGAAAGAAAAGGTATTTTCTTCTGTTGATCAATACAAGAATTCCGTGCATCCAAATATATATCAAGCACCGTGTTATGAATCGTCAGCACACTATTACTGTGATAGCGATGATGAGTCTGCTTGCTCTACTTCAGATTTTTTCAAGCCCGCTTTTGAATCAAAGAATAATCTGGAAGGAAAAGCAATGAAAGAAAAAGTTTGTTCTTCTATTGATCAATACAAGAATAGCAAAGCTTCCTTTTCCAAGATTTATCATAGATGGATTCCAGAGCGTGAAAGCACATTGGAAAAACTTCAATCATTGCTTAAAGAAATACATGATAATACAACAAATTACTATAAGACACAAGCAACATTTAAAGATATAAGTTACAATTCTCGTTGTTTCAAAGAAACAACAGAAAACCAAGCAATGGATTTTTTTGCTTCATTGGCTGCTTTTGTAAGTGATGCTGCTAGTGGAATAACATCTTTTGCTCAAGCTTTTGAAGTGGATTCTTATAAAACTAGATTGCAGGAAATCTTGGATCATGATGCAAAAATCACTAAAGATTTATATGCTTCTAGATCCCAATGTGTTTCACAGTATGAGGGAATTGAAGAAGTGATCAGAAAATTCAATCCTAATACCTTGACTTCTACTGTGGGTGAAATATCTAGTACATTGCTAGTACATAAACATTGGGCAGCTATGAAGAATGCTTATGAAGAAGATAATATGTCAAAATTATTAGATGAAGTTTCCAGGTTTTTTGACAATGCTTGTCAATCTGAGGTACTTCAAAATGTTGGTGCTTCAGTAAGTAGGTTCGTTACAGATAATCCAGCTGCTTTAGAAGCTTGTAAATCCACAGGAAGAGCTGTTTATGGAGCTATAGATACATTTAGTGAGAAAAGAAGCAATAGGAATGCAGCTATTGGATATGTTAACAAAGCTACTAATTTATATCTTATGTCAGAAGATAAAAAAGAAGTTGATCATCTTAGAAGCATAATTGATGAAGATACGCATCAGAGTAAATTGGAAGCCGAAGTTGAAGAAGCTATAGATTCACTTCAGGATGAAATGAGAGAAATGAAAGAGATATATTTTAGGCTATTCAATGTTTATGATAGTGATTAAAATAATTTTTTTAAATATTTGCTTGTGATTTGATTGAAAATGTTTCGATAATCTATCTGTAAAGAAATATTTTAAAAAAAGAATTCTATAAGGAATAAAAATGCCTTAACATTTTGTAAAATCTTTATACGTATTTTTATAAAAATCTTTTCTGTAGCATAGCATTTAGAATTTTGATAACTTTGTCTTCAAGCAAATATTTTATCAAAATGCTTGTGATTATGTGATTTAACTTATTCAATTGTTTTAAGTTATCTGTAAAACTGTAATTTAACAGATTATTTTACTAATCTTGCCATTTATATTTACAAAATAAACTGGTGATATATTTTTTTCAGGATTAATATCAAATAAAATGTTTTTTCAGTGTGCACTAGAGATTTGTGAAAAAAAATCTTTGATAATCAATCAGTGCCATTTATAATCTTGTTATTTATATATAATCTTGCCATTTATATTTACAAAATAAACTGGTGATATTTTTTTTCAGTCTGTGCTAGAGATTTGTGAAAAAAAAAATCGTTTGATAATCAATTGATGAAATTTGGGTACTTCTTTATTATAGGAGCCTTGGTATGATAGAGAAAAAGGCGAGGTTGAATTTGACGAAAAAAATAAGTCAAAAGCACTTTCTGGCAATCTTTATGTACATTTTAAAATCTCATGAAATTGTTATATCTTTATGAAATAACTATCAATATATAAAATGCAAAAGTAATTTATATACTTTACACTATTTAATATATATATTTATATTGCGAAACAATTTATTTGTAATATATTCATAAAAAAGATATATAATAATATAATATGAAATATGTAACATACGTCTACACAAATAAACTGTACAATAATGCACATTTAGCAATGCATACATGCAATTATACAAAATTTATATCCATATATCACCTGAAATACACTGTTGTAGTCAAATTTCCCCAGAGTTTTTTCCCTTGCATGCTTTTTTATCAATTCAGAACAGACTTTTTGTGCATGTAACTAATCCAGTCTACAATTAATGTTTCGCACAGATTTAACTGCTTTTCACACAATCGGATTGAAGTAGGATCCTCACTCTATCAATACATAAATCACAATGCCATAATAAAAGGTACTTTAGATCTTTTCAACTAAGTTTACCATGCGAGCACATTTCTTCTTTGCTTAGTATAATTGTATCTCCAGATTCCCCCCCCCCCCCTTCTCAATATACAGTTGCATATTATGATAATTTTCACAGATTCCTTCAGATGGTAAAAAAAAAATGCCTTTCTTTTGCAAAAAAGCTATAGTTTCATTTTCTGTCACTGGTAAATTAAAAATAGTAAACATGTTAAAAATTTTAGAAACAAAAAAATTCCAATTTATCATATACAAATTTTGCATGCTGGAGAAAAGCTACACTGCAGAGTAGAAGTTTTTTTCGTTGGTTGCAGTTTAATTTTTAGAGATTCGTTCATCTCACACAACCCTATTAGTCCTGCTTGTCTGTCTGTGACAGAGCTGGTTCTCAGAAACTATATAACTTACAGTCATGAAATTTTGTGTACTTATAGCTGAATACCTACTATGAAGCTCAAAATAATAAAATTTCAAAAAATCGTATTATTTTAATATATAGTGATAAAAAAACCAAAAATCTAACAGCCTTTTCCTATTAAATTTAAATATTTTTCGTTATAGCAGTTGCCAACAATTAAAAATCCACAATAAAATTCTTTCTGCAATAATTAATTTTCTATTGAAAGATTTCCACGTGGAAAATGAGAATGAAATAAAAAGTTTCACCAATTGAAAAAAAAGATTAATATGACGTCATATTGGTAAAATAACGGAAATTTTCAAACATTTCTCAATAATACAAATACAGAAAGCAGCTTAATATGACATCATTAGAGAATTAAAAAGAAAATTCTGACGTCTAACATTTATGACAGAGTATAATACCCGCTATCAGACTGGTTCAGATTTTCAAAAAAACAAGAAAAATAGAAGATTTTACATTATAAAAAACAACTTTTTTTTTTTTTTAATGAAATTTATTTGGATTTATTAAAGAAAGGATAAAGTGTTTTCAAAGGAATATTAAATGAAACCCTTTGTGTGATCTTCGATCACACTTACCCACTTGTTGTGATTGTTTATAATATTTTGTGCAAAACTGCACTTTCTTAAGGTTGAGTTTATACCAAAGCCCATATGACAAAGAAGTACTGGAATTTGTATATACAGTCAACTTTCTTTAATCTAGACCTAAATTATGCAAATGCTTTTAATCTACAATACATATTTAGTTGTAAACAAAGTTTTTAGGAAAGATGTTGGAGAAATTTAATAGCAGCAACTTTTCTTTTCCCCATTTTTTACAGAAGGTTTCCTTTTTTTTTTTCTCTTTAGTTTAGAGGGATTTTCAGGTTAATCGTTACTTCTTTCTAAACTATCTTTTTTAAATGTTTATATCAAGAGTCTTTCATTTCTGAACAGGAAATTACATTTTTGCTTAATTTGCAAGATAAAAATTTTAAACAAATTTATGGTATTGAAGCAAATAATTTCATCATTGTTTAAGAAAATTCAAACTAATCTGGGATGAATGTGCATTTGGATTTGTATATTTAAATATGCATGCTTATTTTACTGCTATATATTATTTGATTATGCTTGTAATGGTTACTTTTATGGAACTGATAAGCTTTTTTAATGTTGAAGAGATGTTTTATTACAAAACTTATTTGAAATCTTTATCTTTCCAATTTAACATTCATTCTTGCATTAATAAAGATAACTCATTTTGTATCTCCAAAGAAAAAATATAAAAAAACAACGATCTACAATCTGCATAACCTTTGATCAAAAGCTTTACGGATTAGAGGGAGTTGGCTATAGGTATGCACAATAAGAATGGTTAAATGTTTTGAGAAATTTTTATAAATATTTTTAGGAAAAATTTATTTGAATAAATAATGAAGTATTGTTGTGATGTAATATTCAAAATAAAAAAATAGAATGTGTACATTGCTCTCTCTATATATGTATAATATATATATTATTATATTATTATATTTTTTACATAGGAGACTGTGATTAACTTTTTATGGTTAATTTATTTATTGTTTTAAGTTATTTGTAAAGCTATAATTTAACTGTTTCTTTACTGATGTTACTATTTATACTTTAAAAGTAAACTCAAGAAACAAGTAAATAAAACTGTAGACGTGTGATTTCATATTTAATAAATGTTGCATTTAGAATGTTTCTATTTTGAATTTCTTTTCTTGTTAATTTTTTATCTTTATTATGGAATAAAAGTATGCTTGTATTACTACTTCTACATTATTAGGTTTACAAAAAGTAAGAAGCTACCTATTGCAGCCATCCAGAAAGAAATCAATTCTGGAAAATTTCGGTATATTTTCACTGATCATGATCTCCTCTCCAAAACCACCCTCTATCCATATGTTGATTTATATAAATAAATGAGATATATAAACAAATGATTAAATAAAATGCATTGTAAAGAAACTTAGATGCAATTCGATCTGTAACTCCTATGTTTAGACACGTTATCTTTGCATGATAAAATTTATTTGCTAAATAGTTTTATAAAACCATTAATCAGCAAGTTTAGCTTTGTATTACTATCATACAATACAGGGCATTTAAAGTGGTAAAGGCGCGGGCGACACTTACAAAACTGAAGGCTATGATACAGTTTGCTGTGCATTGTGTGATTATTGTACTTATAAATGATGTGGACCACATTGAAAAGTTAACATTTATTTTCTCTACAGCAGCGCCATCTGTTGGTAACAAATTTAACTATTATAACATTTAAAAAAATTATTATTATCAGAAATCCCACAGATTTCTAAACATTTCTGTAAAAACTGCATGTTTGTATTGTAAATAAGAAAATGTTTTTTATTTCAATCCCATAAACTCAATGTCTAACTCACCATTCAGTTCAACTTTAAATTTTCCAATCATCTTGTTATCGTCAGAGTAGAGTCGATGATTCTTAGGATAATCAGAAAAATTAAATAGAGATTTATACAGTTTCATATCATGATAAACATTGTTTGTTTAGATATGATAGCAGAACAAGTCTGTGTCAGTCTGCCTGGTCTTTATGTGTTTTCTTTATGAAGTTATAACAAAAATCATACATAACTAATTTGGGTAATTCCAAAATGGCAAACATAGATAGGAGGATTAATCAAAATACTAGTTTTAAGTCTTACCACAGCGGTCAGGTGTTCATCAAATGTTTTAAATAATTTAAAAGTGTGGGAGCTACTTATTTTTTTGCTCTTTTTTTTTTCACCATTACAAATCACAATATTTCTTCTTTTCCGAAGATTCTCTGTAGTCTTCCCTAAAACAGAGTTATTCAATAACTTTAAAAAGTCCTTTTCAAAAGAGGATTTTACTTCCTTTTCTTTCTTTTTTTTTGGGGGGGGGGGTATTAAAATTAATATATTTTTGTAGCCATGGTGTTTGATTTAATTTAAGGCTTTATGCACAGCTATAATTGTCAATCCAAGTTGTAAATAAAATTTCAAGTTGCAATAATGGACAATATAATTTTGCTTATTATTTAAATTGGGTACAAGTTTTGGGATACCCACAATTTTTCTATTGTTAAGCAATTTTTTTTGCATACGCAGACAGCATATCTTCTTCCACATTTACCATCTCTAAAGCAACAGGATATTCGTTATACAATTTATGAAAATGTTCTGGGTATTCAAGATCAGCATTGAAAATATTTCATGAAATCCAATACTTTCTTCTTGTAAAGATAAGAAGAAAGTAAAAATGACAGAATTTAAAAATAACTAGAAAATCCAAAAATATTTAACTGTGCCTAACCGTTCTATTTTTACTTTCTTCTATCTTTACCAGAAAAAAAATATTGGATTCATGAAAATTTTTTACTTCTGGTTTTCGACGGATTTATAAGTTTTAGAAGGTCCTGAACACGATTTGACTGTTTTTAGAAAATGTCTGTCTGTATATGACAAAAATTTTGTTAGCATTCTTTCTCAAGAACTAATGCACGAAATTTAATAAAGCTTTATATTCTGTTAGTCCTTGATATAAATTGGTACTGATTAGTTTTTGGTGAAAATCGCCCGACAGGTGGTGCTGTGATTTCCAAAATAGCTCTATCTCAAGAACTAATGCACTGTTTTTATCAAACTTCAGATTCAGTTAAACCTTGACATAAATAGATGCTGATTACATTTTGGTGTAAATATCCCAACAGGTGGCGCTGCTATGCTACTTTTTTGTGATTTTCACGATAGCTATATCTCAAGAACTAATGCACAAAGTTTCATCAAACTTCAGATGTTAAACCTTGACATAAATAGATGCTGATTACGTTTTGGTGTAAATAGCCCAACTGGTGGCGCTGCTGTGCTACTTTTTTTCATGATTTTCACGATAACTAAATCTCAAGAACTAGATTACAAACAGGATTCCGTTATAGACCGGTTTCGTTTTTAAGGGTTTTACTTTACAATATTATATCGATTATATGTAACTCTGTATATCGCTTCTCCCAAAAGGATTCTCTTTATCTGCCCCTGCTGTCAACACTACTTGTCACATACACAATACACTTGCGGGCACTAAGAGTAAATCGGCATATTATCCACCCTTACGTCAAGCTAGTTGTAAATGAAGTTATCAGACGGATATTTAAAACAGGAAAAAAAAGTCATGTGTGTAAAAGTATATTATAAGTTTAGGATAGATTTTAACCATTAAAAAAATACTCTTTGAAAACCTTAATCTTTTGACACAGTAAAAGGAATTTGTGTATAAAGGCGATGCGTATATAACGTTATCACTTTATGGGGGGGAGGATGAGGGGTCTGGCATTTGATATCGTAAGATATCTCTTCGGGAAGAGGTGAGGTTGTCTTTTGATATTGTTATTATCATTTTTGAACCAACCAAATATGTTTTGTGTGTGTGCGTATATCGAACTTTTTCTTTATATCAAAATAGTTTGTCATCTTTTTTTTTTTTTTTTTTCATTTGTTATCCGTTTTTATGAAAATACATAAAGTTATTATTAAAATAATTAAATAATATGGATAGATGAAATGGATTGTGATATTGATGAAATACCTGAAACTCAATACTCGACAGAAAGCGTCCGATCATTCAGCTAGTTCCCACATGAGAAGATATTCTGTGAAAAGTACTCTCTCGCATTTTTAAATCGAAATTGTTTTCGACGGATTTACACGTTTTAGGAGTCTGAGATTCCGAAAAACAGGTTTTTATAAAATGTCTGTCCGTTTGTGTGTCCTCTTTGTACCATCGATTGAGCTATAATTTTGTATTTCTATGTTTGAAGCTTCTAGAAATCAATTTATATTAAAAAAATTCATAAGTTACAATTCACATTTTTCTCAAAAATTAATTTCGAAAAAATATATATTTATAAATTAATTTTTGAAAAAAAAAATATGAATTGTATCCTATGAATTTTTTAACAGAAGTCGATTCTTAAAAGCTTTAAATATGCAAATCCAAAATTACAGCTGATTTCGCCAAATAGTTTTTGAGTCATTCGCCAAAAACTACTCGCATTACAATGTGTTTTGCAACAATTAAAAATGAACTTTAACATTAGGAGTTACAAACTTTAAATCTGTGTGATTCTTAAATTTATTGAGCTAATGACTTCCTGCTTGGCATCTGAAAGTAAAATTTACCTAAGAATACGTATATGATGCCAAAATTAGATGTTTGTACCAAATTTTAAAATTTTCAATACTGTCTCTGTATGTAGACGACCTCCAAAGCAAACTTTAACAGCATTAATTAAATAGTCTTTAATACTAATCACTTGGTACCAGTCATATTTTTATACGATGATTTGAGGTAGAGTTAGTAGGAGGTAGTGCTTTTTTTTTTCTAGAACTGTACTTTTTGACTAAAAACTATTTATGATATCTCGTTCTATTATCAATACTTGGAAATAGAACAACAAGAAGAAGAAAAACACTTATATTGCGCAGTTTAAATAAGTAATTTTAAATAAACTATTCATAAAATTCGCCTAAGAAACTGAAATGATAATAATAATATCAGGAAATGAACACCATCTCCATCAGTCAAAAATCGAAATTTCATTCTAAGAATCAGGAACATTTGTAAAATTTACCGTAAAATCCTGCGTATGAGCCGTAGATCATGTTTTGAACCAGAAATATTACTTAATAAATGAAGTCAAATTAGTACGACACAAGAATAAATTATATTTTATTAAACAAAATTTTTGGTTCCAAACATGTTTGTTTGATCTGCGGCTCACACGATGTTTTTTTTTTCCATGGTTTTTATTAAAATTCGACCGAATATTAGTTTTCGTTATCGACCCAAAATATGAGTTTCAGCGAACATTCGTTTTCGGTGTAAATACTGCCTAATTTTCGGCGGGGACCGAAACTATCTGTATTCCTTCGGGAATTTTCAACATTACCCATCAATTTGAGTTGTATTGCCTCAAATGAGACCCTCTGTTCATTTATTGCTATGAACTTCACTGTTTATAAATCAGTTATCACTGACTCAAGACCTAAGTGCAAATTATAAGCAATGCATATATGACTGAACTTTGAAAACTTTTTCCACATGCTTATTAAAACCTGCTGATTTAACAGTGGTAGAAAATTTTTAGTTTTAATACCGCAAAAGTGCTTCGAACGGACTCTAAGAAAGGTGCCGAATAAAACAACTGATGATAATTTACAAGTTATTATAAAAGGTAAAACGAGGTATTTATACCTAAACCATTTTTTCATTAGATGACATTCTAGAGATAGAATTCTATAGATATTCATAAAATACTTTTCGCTATAAAGAGCCTTTTTTAGGTAGATTTCGTAAGAAATGCTACCTATTACATTCTCCCCTAAATTGGAATTTTTGAAAATTTTCTGCAGATCTACACCGATTATGATTCCTAGAACCCAAAACCATAGTTAAAAACTTTATATATCTATCTATGTCACTTTTTTATTGGCACGATAACTTCAATAATTCTGCACAAATCTCTTCCAAACTGATACATAAAATCTCGGTCAAGTTCGTTAATGGGCAAAATCGAACCAAGGGGGGAAATGGGGGGCTTTTTGTAAAAACATTAAAAAAACCCATAACTTCTTAATTATGATACGTATCGAATCCGTTTAAAGTTATTATTACTTCTAGGAAAGGGCCGAAAATTTTTGTATGACAGATTTTTGATATCATTAAAAAATGGCCCCAAGGGGGGGGGCTGCGGAAATAGGGGTTTCAGAAGAAAAAAAATCATAACTTCGTCAATTCACAAGATATTAAATCCGCTTAAATTTATTATAAATCCTCTTAATATTATCTACAACTTTTATACTGACAAGTTTTTTATAGGACCAACCCTTATAGCAAAAAAAAAAAAAAAAAAAAAAAATCCCTGCCGGCTCCGCTTGCAAACAAGTTAGATTGCGAAGTGGGCGGTCCCAACTGCGGCATCATGGCAAAAAGGTCATTTCTTCCCCAATTCCCAACAAACAGGCGCCCCACGGTCTGCGTCTTCGAAATCTACCTGTGTCTGTAGGCCAAACCGTCAGGGATTTTTTTAATATTTAGTAACTGTTTATATTGTTATATTTCTGTTTGACAAAATAATCTCAATTAATGCGACTTCGCTTTTTTCAAATAAGCTCAGTGAATAACATTTTTTTATGTTCTGTGTATTAATGTAAATTTTATTGCTGCAGTTCGTAGTCGTATGCACGTTTTTTGATGTCCCAGTATGAGTAATGGTAAAATAGTGATTTTCATTTCTAGCATAAGCACCCCCCTCTCAATCATGTCCTTGTGTTATGTGAGTATAATATTTGGACACTGACAAAATTTTATAGAATTTTTCTTGAGAAAAACAACAGATTAAATTTTTATCCCTAATAATAATTACCAAAAAGAAGTTTGTACAGTTGGTTTTTGTAAATATCCTAAATTTTAATCCAAATACTCTTTAAAACTACTGACATGTTGATGTATTATCAAATGCAATCACATAGTTCAGTGAATTTGAAAATGGTGTTGTACATAAACATGACTTATGAAAATCAAACTAATATTGACAGTTCATTTCTAAAAAAGAAAAGTATTTTATGTAAGTAAAACAAACACTGTTTCTTTTGGGTAAAGAGTGCGAATAATTTAATGTTGGGGTTTTTAATATAAACAATTGAAATAAATTAAATTGCTAAATATTATTTTTTAGGGTTTCGTTCATCTCACGAAACCCTATCAGTCCCGCTTCGTTGTCTGTTTGTCACAGAGCCGGTTCTCAGAAACTATATAACTTACAGTCATGAAATTTTGTGTACTTATAGCTGAATACCTACTATGAAGCTCAAAATAATAAAATTTCAAAAAATCGTATTATTTTAATATATAGTGATAAAAAAACCAAAAATCTAACAGCCTTTTCCTATTAAATTTAAATATTTTTCGTTATAGCAGTTGCCAACAATTAAAAATCCACAATAAAATTCTTTCTGCAATAATTAATTTTCTATTGAAAGATTTCCACGTGAAAAATGAGAATGAAATAAAAAGTTTCACCAACTGAAAAAAAGATTAATATGACGTCATATTGGGAATAAAACACAAATTTTCAAACATTTCTCAATAATACAAGGAGTATGTGTAAATACAGAAAACAGCTTAATATGACGTCATTAGAGAATTTAAAAAAAAAATTAATGTGACGTCTAACATTTTGAAGGTCTCTATACAACATGTTTAATTTTGAAATTGATTTTTTTTTTTAATATTGCATTTAGGCCACATGTCAGATATTATTATGATTATGACAGAGTATAATAGCGGGGTTTATTAAAGAAAGGATAAAGTGTTTTGAAAGGAATATTAAACTAAACCCTTTGTGCAATCTTCAATCAAACTTACCCACTTTTTTAAAGATTAGATTATAGTCTTATCACTAAAGAGATTTATTATGCATATTATAAAAATCTTCGTTTCTGAATTTTATATAATTTATATGTTTCTTAAAAAATTAAGACATAAGAGTTTAGTTTTCCTTTATGCGTTGCTTTCAGATATGCTCCGACCTTGTTTGTAACATATATCTATTATCGCATATAAGTATATAAGTTCACTCTATTAAAAATAATAGAAACATTAATAACAAATTAAATAGCTTTAGCATTTAAGTGTAAAAATTAAAACACACATTCTATATTTTTAAGGATGGATGTTTTATTACGCTCTTAAAGCAACATATTTTAAATATTTCTTTTCGACCAAGTGAAAAGCTAAATATTAAGCATGTTGAAACAATTTGTACACATGCACATTGATGCATATGCATAAGTAATATTGTCTCTGTAGATTGGTATGTATGTTTGTGAATAATTAATTAATAAATAGTAATTTTTTTATGCATGTATATATTAATAGCTTACAATTTCATTTGGGATAGTTTTGTTTACGTCAGCCGAAATTTGGTTTTGGCATAAAAACTTGTTTGGGTCGATCCCAAGTTTATTCATAGTACCATGGTTTCTATGATTAAAACTTGCTTGGTGCTGCTATCTATTATCGCAATGTTGAAGTAAAGATAAATTTTTAATAACCTGACTAATAAATAATTGTATGGTGCTGCCATCTAGTAGCTAAACTTGGAATTGATCGATAATTAATAAGTATATATTTTTTAAATAGTTACCAGATAAAGCTTTTAAAAGAAATCACCTTAATAAAATGAAATATACACTTTTAGTTATAAAACAAGAACAAAAAGTCATTCGTCAAGCATAGATTATGAAACACTTTCCAACACATTCAGAATACTGTAACAAAACGTCACAGTTTAGTAAGTAAACAGGTTTTTGTCATAATACATGCCCCATCTCTTATACAATCAAACCTGCTATTACGAAATCGCAGTGGCATCGGAAAAAATTACGTTTTATATAGACTTCGTCTTAACAGATATAATTATACTGCATTATTTTCACTGGAACTATAAATATTTCTCTTCTAAGGCAGCATACTGTTATAGACAGGTTTTGTTTACACAGCTTTTGCTGTAACTGTATTTTATTGTTTTAATCTGGACCATGAAATTTTTCTTTAAAGGTAGTTTTTCGCTGCACACAGGTGTTACTTCATTAAATATCGTATAAGCTTGTTGGTCTGAAAATTTGATAAAATATCAGAAATGTTTTAATTAATTTTAAATAAATAAAGGTAAAATATTTTTAATCAACTCACATTTTGTTTAGTTAGAATTACCGACTTTTTAAAAAAAATAGATTGGATAAACCAATAAGATGCAGTGTTGACTAAATCAATAAATTAAACGTTTCATGAAAGGTATCTGACTTTTCAATTTTATATTTAGAAAATTATAACATGAAAATATTTATACTTTTTTACAATATCAAATGCAGTCTTCTTAATATTTTTGAAAATTTGTCTAGAACTATGTCATCCAATATTTGTATGTTATCTTCAAATCTTCTCTTCATCTGATAAATTTTTGATCCCATATTGAATTATCAATCGAATTCAGACAAGCTCAGTTTTTCTAAATCTGTTTATTTTCTGTAATTTCCATGTATTTTGATTTAAAACCGCAATTGTTGCCATGCAAAAAATATCACCATGCGCCTCCTATGGCACTCGGGCCATAAATTTACTGCTGCTGTGTTAGGCCATTCAATACTCCTTCACTCATTGTATTTCTTAACTACGATTTTAATGATCGCAAAGTTCAGAAGCTTCTTCCTGCAGTTGCAATTGACACTGAAAGCTGAAAGTACACACAAAAATTTTAGTGAGAGTGACTGACGTAAGTTTGAAAATATCGCTACCGTACATTCCACAAAAGCATTAATAGCTGATCCATAGAGCTATATTTTTTATTACTATGAAATCAAATAGCGTTCTCACTTCTTCAATAAATGCAAATATATATATTTTTTTTTAAATATTAGCAAAATTGGTGTTTTGAACCAAATTTCTGGACGCTACAGCCCGAGAAAGAAGATCGCTATGAGTCACCAGTCACACTTACAACTCAACATGTAACTCATTTATCGAAAATTGAAAAACGCTATTTGATTTCAAATCACTTACCTGCTAATTTTATGCTTTTACGTTTTATCCTTTGCACCCCAAGCTTTTTTTTTTTTTTTTTCTCATGGGGGGAATTAACAACTTTGCAATATTTTAAAGTTCAGGCACAAGTAATGTTGAATACACTAATGTTGATTCTGATTTTTTTTTTAATCTTGAATTCATACCAGAATTAAAAAAAAAAAAAAAAAAACATTTGAAAATAAGATAATGGAATTTTACAGCCTTTGTCACCAAAGTTATAAAAATATATTTTAAAAAAAATTGGTAAAATCTTGATTAATTGTTCATGTAAATTAAGATGGTGAGCGAGACTCATCGTTAGAGTTCATGAAAGGACTAACGTGGTAAATGAACCTCGCCATTGGAGTGCAAAAGGTTAAAAATGATTCCTTGCATGTGTCAGACAGTTTCCTAATGTTGAATGGAGAAAATGCACTTATACAGTCTGCTCTTAAACACTGTTGTTCTTCACATTAGTCTCCACATTAAATGTTACTCAATTTGATGCAAAAAACATTTTTGAACTACATTTTTTTTTTTTTTTTTTTTTTTTTTAAGCCATTCAGATATCGTACCCCGCCTTATAAGGTTCGGGCCCCTGTGCAAACTTTTTTAAGAGTCTAATTAATTTTTCAAAAACTGGAAAATATATCTTTTAGTCTCACTGGTGATCTCTATTAGACCGGGAGGCGACAGCACAGACAATCACCTCATCGAGTTTACGGCTGAAATTCCCGAATTAGTTAAAACTCGATTTGCATATTAAAACGCAATCGGTCTGCCAAGTCATATCTTGGTGGAAGACACCTTAAAACCCGATTTTAACGGTTGACTCGTAGGTTTACCATTGTGTTTTCCTGCACCCAAAGGTACAAAAACATGGAGGACTGGGAGCAGGAACACACAATGATAAACCCACGAGCCAACCGCTAAAATCGGGTTTTCGGGTGTTTTCCACCAAGATACGATTTGGCAGACCGATTGCGTTTTAATATGCGAATCAAGTTTTAACTAATTCTGGAATTTCAGCTGTGAACTCGATGAGGTGATTGTCTGTGCTGCCGCCTCCCGGTCTATATAAGTGCGGGGCTTAAGTACATTGCATTTTCCGCATCCCCTTTGTGACCGGCCGTGTTATTGAATCGCATATGTAAAAATATATGCGTTACAGTTTAACAGAATATTGAAAATTATCTATTAAATAATAAATAAAACCGAAGTAAACCGTAACTTTAACATTACTTAAAGGGTATTCTCATTCCTCCCCCATTCCCCTCCTCTTCCACTTAACACATGTACGAAATCATTTTGGAACATGACATTTGCAGACTTTACTATTTATGTATCTAAGAATCGAACAGCGCTTCAATTTATCATAAATGGATACATTTGGAATTACAGTCGATACAATAAAACCTGTAAAAATAGAAACTGTCTATAACGGAAACCTAGTTTAAAAAGAAAATTTCAGAGCCATGCTAAATTACGAATCTTTTAAAATGTACCTGTTTAAAACAGAATATTTTTCTGGTTCCTTTCGATTCCACCTTTTCATGATTCACTACATTTTGGAAAACATTAGTAATTAAACTATATATTTTTTTAATTTGGGGAAGGGGGCTGCAGACCTGTTAGTCCCCCTCCTTACTTGGATACGCCACTGAAACTTACTAAGATAAAATTGCACAGGACGCTTTATACAGGTTTTCGTTTTCGCAAGTATATTGTCGATTATTGCATTATTTTCATTGCAACCATGAATTTTCCATTCAAGACAGTATTCCGTTATAGACAGGTTTTGTTTTAAGACATTTTACTCTACTTGAAAAATGTTTCATTAATAGGTCATACAAAGTTTTAGATTATGTATGATTTTGAATAAGAAAATTATTAATATACGCGTTATGAATTTAAAGGGAAATTAAATAGAAATAGATATTATTAAGAAATAGGGAAATAATGAATAATGTCGGAATTTAGAATAATTTAATGGAATATCGCGAAGTAAACTTTTTATATAACATTATCCCCCTCCCCCGTAAAAACCGATGAACTGGTAGATCCGATGCCCTACAAGTTCATTTAAGGAAAAGTATGAATTCGGATTACAATATAGTTATCTGGTAGTCTAGTTAATGTCAAAAATTCTATGATTTTGTCAAAGCCAAATCAATAATTAATTTCGTAAACGCAAATATGTGTGAATTGTTTAACTACAATTACAATATAAAGAATTTTGTTCATAAGTTACAAAGAATATCTTATCACTCCATAATTTAATACATTAACATAAATAATGAAAAGTATGAATATAAAGTAAAAAAGATAATAAAACTACTTTTTTTTTTTTTTTTTTTTTTTGCAAAAAAATTTTAGCTAGTTGTATGAAATCCGGCAGTCCTTTAGTTGAAAATTAGTTGATGTCCTGACGCAATTTTATAGTTGTTGTGAGTGTCCACTATAAAAATAGTCATCTTAATCGGTAAATAAAGTCTTTCAGTCCTATTGACATCTCATTTCTAATTAAAAAAATTTGTACGGTTATGAAGGGAAACACGTTTTACAGCAATACAGTTCACAGTAATACGTTCGTATTGTCTCTTTAGCAGGATAATTATTTCAGTCAATTGTTAAAGTTCAGTCAACTAGTAAAGTTCAGTAAACTAGATATCTAGTAATTATTTAACTATTTTTATAATATGTTTTGCTAGCAAGATGTTATCTTTTACCATCAATTAATTTACTATTAATTACTCTCTTTTATCACAATTCTCAACATTATTATTTTTTATAATATTTTATCATATAATAAATAATAACAATAATAACTTAATAATAATTTCAACAATAACAAACAATAATTTCAAAATAATACTAATCAAATATCTTAATAATTTATCAGTATATATAATTAATTCCTCATTTTTTCAATATCAGTGAGGAATGAAAATATACTCAATAAAATAAAACAAAATAAGAAATAAGTAAATAAGAAATTTTTGTGAAAAATCATCAACAATTCAGTAGGATTATGTGATCATCCTGTTTTCAGTCAAACAAGAGAAATAAAAGTTTTTAATGAATATAAGACATTGAAGTATTCTTAAGAAAGGTTGATAATAAGCTCAATTATTATTATTAGCAGAAAATTTTATTCTATTATCATAATTTAATTTAATCCAGTTAGTTTTTATTAAATTTAGTTTAATTTAATTTAATATACTATTCTATTATCATAATTTAATTTAATCCAGTTAGTTTTTATTAAATTTAGTTTAATTTAATTTAATGTACTATTCTAACCTAATTCAATCCAATATAAGAAATTCTTAAATCAACCAATTTACGCCTGCATAAAAAGCTAATTCAAGTAAAAATCTCAGCAGTAATATTCTTGTGAGCGCTCTTCAAAAACACACTATTATACAGAAGAGAACTGATTAGTCAATTATAATTTGATTTCATTAATTTTAGTTAATTTTTTACTACTATAAATTTAATATTAAATTTTGGATTTAACATTAGTTTGTTGTTGCTCATGGGATAACTTTAGTTTGTCAGGAGGGTAATAAGGGCGTAATTATGATAGATGGATTATTTCAGTAATTTTATTTTGAGTCTGTCTATTAATTTCAACATTTGCATCAGATAATTTATTAAGGATTTGATAGGGACCACTAAAAACTTGTGAGAGCCTTCTGGTATTGAGATAATGGAACTCTTCATAAATAACAAGATCTTCTATCTCAAATTTTGGCTCGACATAATTTTTATCATAATATTTTTTACTTTTCCAATAAAATTCATCAGTGCGTTTTTAGCAATGTTGAGGGCTTCCTGGACAGCGGGTAAAAATTTTGTTTAAGGGGGGAATCATAGGGTAATTGGCCAAAAAGTAAATAAGCAGGAGGAAATTTGGTTATGGAATGGGGTGTTTTATTGGATTCATTAACTACTTCTGTCAGAAGTTTGGTCCAAGGAATTTTTGAGGTAGTAGAATTAACTTTACACTTTAATCTAGTAACTATTGATTGATTGACACGTTCTCATTTTCCATTCGTTTGAAGATGATGTGTTGGTGTTAAATGCTGCTTAATATTGTGATTCCGCAAAAAAATTTCAAATATAGGTGAAGTAACGGCTGCATTCCTATCCCCTAATACCTTTTAAGAAACCTGTATATTGAAAATTTTGTTGAAACAGAATAATTATTGAGGAAATTGAATATTGAAGACTTGTTTTAAACAATTTGTGTATGTTTCTGTGGTAACACTTTTTAAGGGAAATGCCCAAACATATCTAGTTGCATGGTCTATTATGATGTGTAGATATTTTTTGGTGGAGTTATAATAATTGAATCCTCCCACAGTATCAATAGAAAGACATTCAAAAGTTTGATCTGTGGTTGGTATAGCTTGTAATAAGCCAAATTTTTTCTGTCTGGGTTTTTTATTCTTTTGACAAATGTCACAATGTTTTGCAAAATTAGTTATATCGTGTGTTATGTCAGGCCAATAATAATTAGGGGAGATTAAATTTAACATTTTTTGGATGCCAGGATGACCAAATTTCTCATGAACAACATTAAGTATTTTTCTGCTTAAAGACTTGGGGACTACTATTTTTCGAAATCCTTTCTTTTTAATTAATTGATTTTTAACTATCATAAGTCCACTTTCATTTAGATATTTTTACCACACACATTATCTTTTTCCTGCATCTCTATAATTTCTTTAACGTCTAGAAGAAAAGTAAACGGTTGAATAAAATGTGAAATAGGGTTTCTCGACAACATGTCGGCTTCGACATTTGTGGATCCCTTTGCGTATACTATATTATATTCAAACATACCTAGCTTCAAAGACCATCTAAATAACCTTCCTCTCAGATATTTAGTATTCCTTAATCAAACAAGAGATGCATCATCGGTATGAATGGTAAAATTTACACCATGAAAATAATGATAGAATTTGTCTAATGTGTCAATGATGGAAAGACGCTCTAATTCAGTAATAAAATAATTTTTTTCATAACTTCTCAATCCTCTAGAGCAGCGGTTCCCAACCTTTTTTCTTTCTCGTACCCCTTTCTTAGGCTTTTCATTTAGGAGTACCCCCTTTTCTCATTAACACGCTCTTCACCTACACAACGCAGACATGCTTATTTTTATTAAATTATTAATATTCTTAGCAGAGCTAAACAAATCCACTTAAGTTACATTAACATCTCTAACCTTTTATTTTTTTTTTCTTGAATTTTAAAGTTAATTTATTTTTATAATATTAGTTTAACATCAAAACAAACATTTTTTTTTAAATAATTTGCTATGAAAGTTTATAACAGTATTGCTGTCATCATAATATACAAGTAGCCAAACATGGCTTTTAATACTCTCAAGAGAATCCTTGGGCTTGTTTCATGAAGCTGAGTTTTTAAAAATGATGTTCAAATAAAGACAGGTATAATCTCAAGTCAGGAGCAGTGTCAAGCTTAATACATGCATCCTTAATATATGCATAAGATGGAAAATGCTCTTTCGACAAGCTCTGTATTTGTGAAAGATAAGTATTTTAATGCTTTTCACTGAGTTTTTGGTTCTCTTCAATTTTCACGAAGATGGGGGAAATGCAATATGATTACAGGCGGGCAAAGGTAGCAACACTGAATTAATATCAATGAATTACTAGATCTTGTGGGGGTTTTCCCTAATTTTGAGAGTAACATATTGGAGTAACGCACGAGACTAACTTCGTAATCTGAAAATGTCAGCTTTTATGCGTTTATGCGTTTTCAGTTGAACCATTTTTTGTGATTTCCGCCATTACCAATATTACATTCACGTACCCCCAACACCCCCGCCACGTACCCCAGGTTGGGAACCGCTGCTCTAGAGTAATAAGCAATTGGATGTAAAAACTTATTACTATCTGTTTGTTTAAGTACTGCACCTAATGCCACCTGTGAAGCATCAACAAACATATGAAGGGGTAAATTAGAGGCATACATTTTTAAAATAGATTTAGCAATTAAGGCATCTTTAAATTTTTGAAAAGAATCTTGGCAATCTGTTTTCCATTCCTATAAGGTATTTTTATTAAGTAATCTATTTAGAGGGCATTAAATTTCTGCATATTTATCTGTAAACTTATGATAAACATTGATAGATCCTAAGACTTTCTGAAGTTCTTTTACATTGGAAGGAAGTTTTAATTTTTTTCATTACTTCAATATTAACATTAGCAGGAATTAGGGTACCATTATGGATTGTATATCCTAAGAAATTAATTTTATTTTTAACAAAATTGCGTTTGGATAATTTAAGTTTAATGTTTTCAAGTCTACATTGTTCAAATATTTTGTTTAAATGTTGCATGTGTTCTTCTAATGAGGAAAAAAAATAATGATTCAAGCAAAATCCATTTAATGTTTAGTGAGAATTCTCCTAAGGGTGCTATTGAAAATTGGTGGACCAACTTTGACACCGAATGGAAGAGTCACTCGAAGAGACCAGGGTTGGTAGCAAAAGACAATTTTTCAGTGTCTGCTGGGTGTATAGGTATGTGCCAGTAGCCAGAGACTAAGTTCAAACTGGAAAAATACTGAGCATTACTTAATTTGTCAAGAATTCCATCTATACGAGGTAGGGGTTCTGCATCATTTTTCATTATCGCGTTTAGTTTTCTAGAGTCAACACATAATCTAGTTTTTTTTACCTTCCTCTCTTTTCACGACTAAGATAATAGGGGCAGAATAAGGACTATTGATTTCTTTAATTAATCCAGCTTCTAATAATGATGGAAATTCGTCTGAAATTTCTTTTTCTTCTAAAGAGGAAGTTCTGTAAAGCCTCAAAGATATTGGTAGGTCAGATTTAAGGAAAATACGTTGCGGTTCAATATTATTTTTTCCTACATCATATTTGTTTTTAGAAAAAATGTCTAAATAATCCCTTATACTATGTCTTAAAGTTTCATTTTTTATAGAATTTATTTCCCCAAGTAATTTAGAATCATTAGTATTATATTCAGCAAAGGATGGAGGAGATATGACATTTCCATAATCTGGTTGCACTCTCTGATAATCATTGTTAACATTTAAATGAAGTAATCTTAAATTATCACTTAGATTGATTTAAAACAAGGTCTCCTTGTAATACTTTACATTTAGCACAATCAATAATTAAATTAAATTTAAAACAGTCCTGGAAATCTAATATGGCATAATTTAAATGAGTGTTACATGAAAAAAATCTAATACATTTTTGCACATTACCTAATTTAAACAATAAATTACAAGATTTATCTATTACAACAGCGGACGACAGCCTCTTGAATGCGCTGGAGGAGGATACCCTCCGCAACCTAGCAAAGCTTCAGAACTAGAGTTGCAAAAAACCCGCAGTTTTTGAGGGACGGGAATTTTTGGAAATAAACCCGGAATTTTCGGGAATTGGAAATTTTGAAGAAGTTTTGAAAGCAAACAAAACTAGTAATTTTTTCAATTTAATTTTTAAGAAATTTTAGACATTGTTCTGAAAAGTTTAAAATAGGTTTTTTATTATGAATTAACAAAACTTAGGATTTTGCGCTCTAATTTTTATAATTTATTATAACAAGTCATTTACTTTACAATAATGGCGGCTGTTAATTTTAAATGATCTGAATGTTTCTTTGATAATTAAAATTGTTTAATTTCTGTTAGCTGGTTTATTTACTATTCAGGCATACTCTATATTAATTTTCTTTTGAGTTAAAGTGTGTTTTTGCATTGATGTCTTTTAGTTTTCTTTTTTTCGTTTTCTTTTTTGTTTACATTGTCTAAATCGGAAAACACGGGTGATGATTATATTCATGATGTTTATATTCATGTCAGGCATGATGAATCTGTCATATGGCTCTCGCACTTTTTACTTATCCACAATTAAAATATGATATAATGCTTACTTATGTTATTTTAATTTCTCTTACTTAATATTTCTGCAGCGTAAACATGTATTTAATTAGCTTCCATGTAAACTGTGCCATTTTTCTATATTTATTTTATTGGTTTCGTTTACATTTGTAAAAAAAAAACATTTTATTTCGAAATTAAAAAAATCCATGTCTAAAACTTTCTGAAACCTCCTGGGAAATTTTAATATTTCCCTCCCAAAAAACCCGATTTATTCCCGGGAATAAACCCGGTTTTTTCCACCCTTTGCAACTCTATTCAGAACTGCATAGACTGGCTGATGCAGTGGTGCAACACCTGCCACCTACTCTGGCTTTCTGAACAAGAGCATTGCCATCGACTTCTCTCGTCGCAAACACATGAAATCAACCGTTACCCTCAGGGGTTCGGAGCTCGAGTGGAATTCCGCAGCAAAGATCCTTTTAGCGTGTTTTGGGAGATCTCTTCTACTTAACCACCACTTCTCCTACCTCCACGGCTAAGTCTTTAGGAGGTTAAATTACTTCAAGTCAGTGGCATCATGAAGTCATGGTGTCAACAGCGTTCACATGCTGGATATCGTCAATTCCATCGTTTCAGTCTTCTTGAATACGCCTGCCCCCCCTCTTTCTCAAGACTTTCACGTCATCTATGAATTCCCTAGAGGTTATTTACAACGCTGCTCTTCGATTTGCCACTGGCCTTCTAAAGTGCACGCCTATCCTACTTTTGCGCCGCGAGGCCAACGCCTCTTCCATGGGCAGCCGAATTCAATGTCTCACCAATAGATTCCTTGTCCGCCAGCTCTCCCTTCCGCACCCTCCTTTATCAGCTCGTTCTTATGCCACATCGGGTAACCTTTCTACTTATGCCGCCGAGCTCCTTGCTGTTTATAACGTAGATCTCAGTTACATCATCCAGTTTTCGTGGCCTTTCCACCCATTTCCTCAACCGGATTGTCATGTCATCATTGATGGCCGTCCTTTCCAGGGTCATTTACCAAGCCTGGAACTCGTGGCATTCCTTCGTTCCTTCTAGCACCATACTCTCGTCCGACGTCTCAAAAACGGCCATTGCGGCCTATAACGAGTAAATTTGTTCCTGTATCGCAATTCTGGTTCCCCACTTAAACTCTCTTTCTACGGCCGAGGCCCTGGCCATCTACACTACACGGCTCTCGCTTTATACGTAACTGCAGACGGTTACTACTTCATTCTCATAGACAGCCTCTCAGTGCTTCGTCGCTGCAGAAGGCTTCACTTTGCTCTCCCAAAGTTATCCTGCTCCATAACATAATTTGCAAGCTCCTGTCCACTCTATCTCACTACCCTAGTGTGGTGTCCTGGCCACAAAGGCATTCCCTCAACGAAGTGGCGGAATCTCTTGTCCGCAACGGTCCCTACTTAATGCGCACATTTAATTGGGTCGCCCCGAAAATCTTTCTTCACAGATGCGACGCGACTGGGAAGCTGAAAATACGTACTCCTGATTGAGAATGCCAACTTTCGGCAGTGTATCAGCCATCTCCGGGAGGATGTCTGGATTTCTAGGTGGCGCATCCGTACGTAACCCACGCATAATCGCCTGTTCAATATGAAGCTTGTCCAGTCTTTGCTTTGAACAGACGCTTTCAGTCGTGATGTCAGTCATAACGTCATAACGTTTCGCTTGGAAACTGAGTCCAAACAAACGGTTGCTACGGTTCATTTCGTATTTAATAAAAATCGTAGAAAATGTTACGACTGCTTATAAAGTATTAAAACACTTAGATGTGAGATATATTTATAAATTATAGTTATAATATACAATTGAAATAGAAAATACAACGTAGCAACCGTTTGTTTAGAGTCAGTTTCCAAGCAAAACGTCCTGATTGACGTCACACTGAAAGCGTCTATTCTCTGTTGCGAAGTTGAGTTCCTGGATCACGTTCTCCGCTGTGGCAAGTACAGCTTGGATAGGGATCAGTTGATATTCACGCTTGGTCTGATACCGCAGTCCACCTATTCTGATATTATGTTCACTGCTCTTAGATCTCGCGTTGGCGTCAATGCTCTTATTCGCTTCTCCTCCCTGGTTGCTCGAAGATAACTTGCCTTTAGTTGCCGGATAGCCGGTGCGTATCTTCTGCTGGATTATTTGGTATAATGCCGCCTTCAGTGTAGCGAAGGTCCCAAGCTGTGCCAACCAAAAAACTTTTCAGCTCTTCGGTTTGCACAATAAACGCTGTAACCGAACTATAACTAACCGCACTAATTTCAGTTTTGCCAGCTTAATTTTTTTCCGAGCATGTTCCACGGTCTGAACCATGAACATAGATCTAACGAAGGACTTCTAACGAAATAGCCTTTCCAAGAAGAAAGTCGTTCCTCGAAAAAGGCTCAAATAGGTGGCGCATGTGGTAAGACGGATTCTCCATACGTCACCAGTTCGTCTGCTTCATCAAACCGTATGTCGTCTGGTGGGTATTTGATATACAGTTTCGGTTTGATGTTGCAGGTGGCACTGCCTTGGCAGGGATTCTCGCTGGCTGCGCAGAACTACAGTGCCTAGAAGTAACTAGTGTGCTTATCGCCAATACAACCATAAGAAGAAAAATGTGTCAGAAAGGAGGAAAACCAAATTCTCCGCCAGAGGGCGTCGAGTTCCCACCGTGGTTATTTACATTTGAAGTTTCATTTAAAAGGCTTGATCCTAATGTGAGTTTCGATATAATTACCGCTATATTTTCAAACAAACTATACGAATTTTTCTATTTCTCTAATATTTTAAAGTAAACATATATTATAACATATACTATGCTTCTTTAATGATAAATTAATATGGATAATTCCACAAATACTACGAAAAGAAAAGCTGATCGAACATGCTTCGTTTCTGGATGTTGAATTGTATATAAAAGAAACAAAACTAAAATAACTATTTTCCACCCCTAAAGACAAAAACCAATTTGAAAAATGGTTAAAAGTCATTCCTCGAGCCGATAAAGACTTGAACTAATATTCAGTTGTGTGTGAATCGCATTTTGATGAGCGATTTATTGAGAGGAGTTACAAATACACGATTTATTAATTATTGATATCCTAACTTTTAAATTTATTTTAACATGACTATTTTGTTTCATTAGTATGCTTTCATTGAATTATGGTTTTAATACATTCACAAAATCAATTTCTTACTTTTTGTAAGGTGTCTATTACTGGAATTAAAATTGTTTGATTTATTTCTTTTATTAAAATTTTGATTCACATTGGGAAATGTGAGTATGAGAATGGTTAAATATTGTTGATAGATTAATGTGATGGTTAAAAAAAAAAAAAAAAAAAAAAAAAAAAAAAAAAAAAAAAAAAAAACTAAAATATAATAAAAACTATTAATTAAAAGAATTTTTTTAAAGGATGATTAGCACATCTACCCCAATTTAAAGAAAATGCACTCTTGTAATACTTTCAGGAGAATTTTTTTTTTTTTTTTTTTTCTAGATTTGAAAGAATCATAGATTTCTTATTTGATGTTAACAACAGAAATTTTTAACAACTAATCATTATTAATTAAATTTATCATAGCTTGAAATGTTTTGAGCTTGAATTTACATAGCTGTGTTATTCAATTATTTTAAATTTAGTATTTTAACTTTTCTATCTAAAATAATCAAAATATTGATTTTGTGATAATGACAATAAATAGTTTAAACAATGAATTATTATCATAAATATTTTATTAATTATTGATATCCTAACTTTTAAATTTATTTTAACATGACTATTTTGTTTCATTAGTATGCTTTCATTGAATTATGGTTTTAATACATTCACAAAATCAATTTCTTACTTTTTGTAAGGTGTCTATTACTGGAATTAAAATTGTTTGATTTATTTCTTTTATTAAAATTTTGATTCACATTGGGAAATATGAGTATGAGAATGGTTAAATATTGTTGATAGATTAATGTGATATTTAAAAAAAAAAAAAACTAAAATATAATAAAAACTATTAATTAAAAGAATTTTTGTAAAGGATGATTAGCACATCTACCCCAATTTAAAGAAAATGCACTCTTGTAATACTTTCAGGGGAATATATATATATTTTTTTTCTAGATTTGAAAGAATCATAGATTTCTCATTTGATGTTTTGCTTTTATACCTTAAATTATTAAACCCAAAACTACGCTCTGAAACAACAGAAATTTTTAACAACTAATCATTATTAATTAAATTTATCATAGCTTGAAATGTTTTGAGCTTGAATTTACATAGCTGTGTTATTCAATTATTTTAAATTTAGTATTTTAACTTTTCTATCTAAAATAATCAAAATATTGATTTTGTGATAATGACAATAAATAGTTTAAACAATGAATTATTATCATAAATATTTTATTAATTATTGATATCCTAACTTTTAAATTTATTTTAACATGACTATTTTGTTTCATTAGTATGCTTTCATTGAATTATGGTTTTAATACATTCACAAAATCAATTTCTTACTTTTTGTAAGGTGTCTATTACTGGAATTAAAATTGTTTGATTTATTTCTTTTATTAAAATTTTGATTCACATTGGGAAATGTGAGTATGAGAAGGGTTAAATATTGTTGATAGATTAATATATTTAAAAAAAAAACTAAAATATAATAAAAACTATTAATTAAAAGAATTTTTTTAAAGGATGATTAGCACATCTACCCCAATTTAAAGAAAATGCATTCTTGTAATATTTTCCGGGGAATAATTTTTTTTTTCTAGATTTGAAAGAATCATAGATTTCTGATTTGATGTTTTGCTGGTATACCGTAAATTATTTTACCCAAAACTAAGCTCTGAAACAACAGAAATTTTTAACAACTCAATTTACTCTTAGTTTGTTAAGTGGATGTAAACAATTCTTTACAAGTTATGTAATAATAAATACCGATTAAAAAGTTGTCAAAATAGGGGTAAAATAATTTAACTGTATAAAAAAGGACATGTTTTTACAACAATATATCGTAGTATGATGTATTTATCCAATATATTGTTTTAGAAATAACTAAATATTGTGGGAAGAAAAACGTCCTATGAAAAATTTTGTAACTGTTTGATTTCTTTACAATTAGTTATTATGAAAGCAGTTACATTTCTCCCGAACTGCATATTCATTATTAATTTTTTTTTCTTGTTTATTTTTTATTTGAAGCATTGTAAAGTACTGATCTATTAGAGAAAAAATTAGATTTAAAACGATGTTTATGTACAAACGAAAGTTACCATAGCCGCGGCGAGAACACTAGCGCCATCTATCCGCGTCCTCTATTTCAGAGATATAATTTGACGGTGATAACAACACTATTTACTTCTAGGCACTGTAGCAGAACCATACGCGTAGCTGTGCAGCTGCTATTTTGTTCCAAAGTCGCGACACGATATTACCACTATTTCGTTGGAAGTCGTTCTTTAGTTCTATGTTCATGGTCTGAACTGTAGTTCGCAATCTGATTGGTTAATTACTCATTATGTTGTAAAAAACGTAGTTTAGCTTTATTTTGTTCTGGCAATGTTATAGCATATTTTGGCGATAAAATCATACTTGCTAAATACTACTTCTGATGTCTTTGTTTAAATTTCATTTTAAGTTATTTTACTGTGAGTGCGTAGTATCCCTGTGGTATGTCGTTTGCTTCCAAATCTGAGGATTTGAGTTCTAATCCAAGCGGCGGAAAGTTTTAAAAAAATGGAATTTTTTAGATTTTTCAGTATTTAATTTTAGGTTATAAAAATAATTTCAATGAAAGATCTTAAGGACAAAATCGCGTTTCCGTGACAGCGGCTTTAACGAATTTCAGGGATTTTTTTAGATTTCTACACGACAAGGTTGCTGCGTACAGTCATGTTTTTCTTGGTTATCATTGGCGCAAAGTGCTTATACGTGCGTTAGTGATAGCGGATTTTACGAATTTCAAGCATTTTTTAGATTGCTACACGACGAGGTTGATGCATCCAGTGGTGTTTTTTTACGGGGTTTGTCATGCATGCATTAGTAACCGTGGCTTTCACAAATTTCGTGTATTTTTTAGATTGCTACAAAACTAGTGCCGTGGCACGAAGGGGCGAGTTCAGCAGATTACTCATTATATTGTAAAAGACGTATTTTTGCTTTATTTTGCTTGTAGAAATTGAATTTTTTTTTTAAATAAATGTAAGCAAATAGTTGTATGCGAATTTTTTTTAATTATTCAGAATCATCATTAAATTTTTAAATTACTATAAAAATAAGATTTATTCATTCATTTCCAAGCTCACGGAATTAATAAATAAAATCTAATATTAAGTTTATTTAGTTAGAAATAATATAACGTTTATAAAAATTAATTTAAAAAATATTGCAGACCAATATTACTAAATTAGCATTTATAATTATACAAAAGACATTAACTAACTTTCAGCAGATTACCTATTATGATGTAAAACACCGTATTTTTGCTTCATTTTTGTTTGTAACGTATTTTCCCCAAACCAGTGCAAAGTCGCCAAACTTGGTAGGATAATATCACGTTCAGATTATGATAGCTGAGTCACTTTACTTGAAGATTTTTAAGGCGGTCGACCCGGAATCAAGATTTTCGACTTGAGCAAGTTTCTGAAACTCACTTATACCCCATTCAGATTGCATATTTACGATATCTTAGACCGCCATTTTGGAGGTGGTACACCCCGGAATTATAGAAGCTGTTCGCAACGTAAAACTCATCTAAGATAACTCACTAAACGTCCCTGTGTCTGAGAGCTGAGAAATATAAAGTGTGTGCAGTGATCCTCTATAATTCCGGGGTGTACGACCTCTAAAATGGCGGTTTAAGATGTCTTAAATATCCAACCTGAACAGGGTATCACTGATGGAGTTCATGGAACTCCCTCATCAGTGAGTTAGAACTTCCTATGGTTAGATATAGCCACTACCACTCACTCTGATTGGCTGTAGAAGGTCGCTTTAATTGATTGGCTGCTGAAGCTGGATTTAACTTATGCGCCTGCATACACTTTAACATTTGTTCATATCTCAGACAATGAGTTATATTATATGAATTTTTCTGTGCGGATAGGTTCTATAATTCCAGGGTGAACCACTTCTAAAATAGCTGTCTAAGATGTCTTAAATATCCAATCTGAACTCTGAGATCCTCCCTTAACTATGAGTTGAGTGAAACTCTGCCTTCTGAATTATTTTTCTTATTTGAAATTGCTTTGAAATTTCGAGTTGAATTCTACTAGTAATTAATCAGCTTTTTTGAACGATCTTCTCAATCGTTTATTTATTTAACACGCGGTAAAGGATGAAAACAATAACAATAATGTACAGTTAAAAGTTTCATTTACAAATTTAACAACTTATGTGCACGCCCAAACATCTGGTCGGGTAAGTAATATCGATTAACGGGCGCGTTCACGGACCGCAACCTGAGTTACATAGGGTAACACGTGGATAACCCGAAGCGTTCAGAGACGCTATTTTACAAACCGTCATTGCTAGCGCAATTAAGAGCAATGTCAAATGATGATTGGTTGAAACATGATTACGTAGAGGCTGGGGGAGAAGTTAAAATTTGAATCATGAAGATTTTTGAATTCATATTTAATTAAATTTGTTAATTTATTTTATTAAATTAATTTACTTAAATTTGTTAAATTATTTTATTAAATTAATTTAATTTAATTTGTTAATTAAATTAAATTAAATTTATTTAATTTAATTTAATTTAATTCATATTTTATTAAAACTTGAATCATAAAGATTTTTGAATTCATATTTAATTAAAAAAAACTATACATAAAATTAAAATAAAATCTTATTTTATACTGATGTTTCCTTCTGATTAAATATTACTACTTCCATTTTGTGTATAAGTGATTAAATTAAGTTTATAATAATGTAGGAAAAAATAATGTGTAAATTAATATTAAATAGTTAGGAGTTTATATGAACTTGAAAAGTGGTTTACTATTTTATTTTCTCTTTATATATGTTTAATTTTTAGTTAGATGGGAGGGGGTGTTGTTACAGAAACAAAATCGATTTTTTTTTTGGAAGGGAGGACTTTTACTGGATACAGCTGTCCAAATACAATTTTACTGCTTCAATTTTTGCAGGAAAGTTCTAATGTAATATAGTTTTAGAATTCATATTTATTCTTAATGTTGTATTTTTATAATAGATTGCGCTACCATGCAGGAAAGGGATGAATTATTCAATATTGGCTAGGTCATACAAAAATGCTTAAATTACTTTAAAAACTGATTTTAATTATATATTTAATTATATATAGCCTTGTAATTTTTTTTAATGCAAGGAATTTTCTACCGAATAAGTTTTATTTAACACAATGTTTTCTAGGAATACATGGGGGGAAATGCAATGTTTTATTTTTTGTAAAACTAAAAAATAAATAAATTTACATGAAAAATTTTGTATTTTGTGCATTTTTGATTTAAAGCGATGGTTTAAAAAAAAACCCTTTGAATTAACACCCTTTCCCCTAAAGATAAAAGTATAAAACTGCATTATTTATATGCCAATTTAATTATATGTCCATTTTATGAAACAGTTCAAAAAGTTAATAACAGTTTGGTAAATTTATCTTTACTTTTACTTCAGTTATAATTATGACAATAAACATTCATTAATATTTTTGTGCCTTACTTAATTTCATTCTTGTGAAACACTAGTTTAGTATGTTGATTTAAGTTTAATCCTTTAGTTCCAGCTAATTACAGAAAATTCTATAAATAAAATTCAAAATAAGAGCTGCTTCTACAGAAAAAATGTAAATTTTAATGTAATTATATATTATATATTTGTATATTTTAATGTAATAATAAATAGTATAATTGTACATTTTAATGTAATAATGTAATTATATAAATTTTATTTAAAATTTATTATTATGTAAAAATGTATTAATATTTATTTTTTAACCTTATACAAGGTTTGTTATGTATCAAAATTATCCTAAACGAATATATTTCTCCTTAAAAAATTACACAAGCTGCTACAAATTAAAATTATTTTTCATTCACGATTTCAGTTAAAATATTACTTTTCTTTTTCTTAAAAAAAGAGAATACAAGTGAGGAAGTATATTTGATTACTAATTCGACCTGTTTCATATTCAATGATACTTGAACATATGGATTGTTTTCTTTTAAATGGATTAAGTTAATAATATCTGTTTGTCACATTTAATATGTCACAAGCATCATTAAAAATAAAACAAATGTGAATATGCAAGCTCTGACGCTTTTATGAATCTTCAACGAAATGCAAAATATCCTTCAAGAGCGTAAAGCCAGGGCTACTCTAGATACCGTGCTGGCTTTTATAGGAGTTCTAGTGCTGGCTCATTCATTATCATGACGTCACAAATGGTGGCTGGCCGCGACCAGCGATTGGTACAAAGCGACGCGTCCATCATTTTGTGCCAATCACTGTATGTCTTTCGTTTTGTACCAATCGCTGATTGCGGCTAAGACTCCTATAATAGGAGCTGACACATATCCATTTTGTTTCGGATTATTGGTACACAGTTCAGCATCAATCTACCGCAGCCGGAGTTGGAGTTGCCTATGACCGCGACCTACGTTATACACGGACGGTGCATGACGTTTAAAACGTCACATGGAGTGGATCATTTTAACACCGCGATTGGTGCAAAGCGACGCGCCAAACCGTTTTGCACCAATCGCGGTGTAAATATGATCCACTCCGTGTGACGTTTTAAACGTCATGCATCGGCCGTGTATAACGTAGGTCGCGCTATGACTCGGTTCTGATTGACTGAACTGGTTCTGACTAGCTTGGTTTTGCGACTGGGCTGCAATTCGGGCACCAAATCTGCGAGGATGCGTCAGCCTCTATTAAAATCACTTCCAGTAAAATCGCTTCAGAGACCGATATCACGTGACTTTTTGCTGGTTACTTGTACCATTCAGAGCCCTGGGTAATTACCCAGATTTCTGGTAATTCACAAAATACCCTGTTCACATCGAACATATTTAAGATATCTTAGACCGCCATTTTTGAGGTGGTACCTCCCCGGAATTGAATACCTGTCCACACCGCCAAACGCATTTAAGATAACTCACTCAACATCACCGTGTCCAGTGCGCATGCGCATATGTTAAAAGCAAACTCAACAGCCAATCGGCCTCCAGAACCAATCAGAGTGAGCGGTACTGACTGTATCTAGCAATGGAACGTTCGAACTCACTAAGTGAGTTTCTGGAACTCACTCAGTGAGTTCAGCTGTCTAAGATATCTTAACTATCCGATCTGAACGTAGTATTACCTACAGAATTTTGTTGGGTAAAGTGATCAAGTGGTTGGGAAACCTGGTTTGTTTGTTCAGTTTACACCTAACTGCAACTGTTAACTGTTGTTATTTAAGACTCCTACTGTACTCTTGAGTTTTGACCATTTGATTGGTCTACATTTGACAATCTATGATATAATGGGCTAACGTCGCCAGGACGATAACTGGCAATGATCGCTATGATAATAATATAACGGCAGATTGGTTGAAGAAAGTGTTTATTTGTAAACGTGCCCACAACTTTACCCGAAAGCGTTCACAGCCGTTTTAACCCAACTTTACCCTGAAGAACTCGAGACTAACGAAAAAGACAGGGTACCGCCAGGGCTACACTACATACCGGGCTTGCTCATTCATTATGATGACGTCACAAAAGGTGGCTGACTAGGAGGAAAGACATACAGCGATTGGCACAAAACGATGGGCGCGTTGTTTTGGACCAATCGCTGGTCGCGGTCAGCCACCATTTGTGACGTTTTGAGAGTGAATGAGCAAGCCCGGTATCTAGTGTTGCCTTGGTACCGCGGTGCATTCCACTTATCTTTTTTTACAGACCGCTAAAGTGACGTGATGCTCTTTTCATACACCTCCATTGGTGCATTCGAGCATCACGTGACTTCCGCGGTCTGTATAAAAAGGTATGCGTAAAGCACCATGGTAGCCTTTCTTTTTCGTTAGCCTCGTGAGGTACTCATATGGCGTCATTCCCCAAATATGCGAGTTAGAGCTCCTATAATATAGGAGTTCTAACTCCTATAATATAGGAGCTCCTATAATAATATCCTATTATAGGAGCCTTAATGCGAGTAACCCGCGTTTCAGCCTCTGAACGCGCTCAAACTGTTTTGTAATGTGAACGGGTTAATACCCCGTTTGATAATTTTTATCGTTAGGACGCTTGTCGTTTCTATAGTCTCTGTACTTCGTTACTCTAAAAATCCTCTATCCGTAAATTGATGTGTACTGGACTATAATATCTATATACTTTTTATGTAAATTTTGTGTTTTAGTGAACCTATGAAGAAGATATCAGACCGCCGAACTCACTGATAAAGGAGTTTGTGGAACTCTCTCAATGAGTTCGAACTTTCTATGGCTCGATACACCCGTTACCACTTACTTTGATTGGCTGTGGAGGCTCGCTCTAACAGATTAACTGTAGATGCACACTTTAATTTATGCGCATAACATACTTTACATTTGTTCAGATCTCAGGCATAGTGCGTTCAATGAGTTATCTTCATCGAACAAGGATCCTATTGGAAGGAGCATCAGAAGTTAGTTTCGTTCTCATTTCAACAGAGAATTGTGGGGGTAGAATTCCAGTAACCCAAAACGTTTGGCGAAATTTTAGCAGTTTTTTCTCCTCCTCCCAGCAGCTTTTCAAAGTCGATCTTTCCCTACATTTGTCTGATTGATGGCTTGGCTTATCTTTATACTCTTGTCCTCGAAGGCGTGAGTGCGGATCAGTACACAACAAGCGTTTGTACGCGAATACTTTTGCATTGTTGGAGGGGGGATTCTTTTGACATTCTACAAAATTAAATTTTTGCATTTCTAAAAGTCTATCAGAGAAAATAGGGCAGTTGCAATTGACGTCAGGTTGGAGGTCACACACTACAAATAGGAAGTTCTGATTGATGGAAGTACAAGTGAAGTACAATGGTTGGTCCGCTGATTGCAACTTCTCTATTTCGGCTTCCAAAAATAGATAACTTTAAATAATTTTCAACAATAACAATACTTATCTCATAAATTAATTTTTTTTTCTTTTTTAGGCCGATCTTCATAATGATTCACGTGGTAAAATATTTCAGATTTATTTTGTACGAATTATTTTCGATACATATCAGTTAAAATCCATACATACTCATTAAAAATTAAAATTTTCCTTTTATAAATTGGGACTTAAAATGCCTATAGGGCAGTTGCAATCAGCTGATCTACCATTGTATTCACTTGGAGGTAAGGGTAATTCCACCAATCAGAACTGCCTATTTGTACTGTTTACCTCCAAGGTGTCGTCAATTGCAACTGCCCTATAGAGCCGCTGATTGCAGCCGTCGTTGGTACAGGAAAATTGTCCCTTTAACTAATGCTAAAGTGAAATCATTGTTTATTATAAATGCGTTTAAAAGTTTTAGATATTCAAAGTCGGATAATTTTCACTTTTTAATACACCACGGAACAGAAATGTCACATGAAATCTGAAATTGTACAAAAAAATAATCATTCTGAACAAATTAAAAATATACATGTAATTCAAGCAAAATTTCCCTGTCCACCGCGGATAGACGATTGTGATTATCATGCTTTCTGATTAGTTGTTAAACCGAACGCTTCTTAAATCATTTCCGGTTGAACTTGGTTTCTTATATAATATCTATTAATTTCTATATAATCTAATTAATTTAAATTAATTAGATTATATAGAAATTAATAGACATAATTATGACTGTAATATAATAAATATTATAATATAATCTAATTAATTTCTATATAATCTAATCTCTATATAATCTAATAATATATATTAATTTCTTATATTATATCTTCACAATTCTCCAAAATACCGGAAATGACTTAAGAAGCGTTTGCTTTTACAAATAATCAGAAATCGTAAAAAATCCGTTGCATGGGATTTTCCTGAAGCGAGAAGTTATATCTTTTCTCCACCAGATGGCGTATTCGGCTGCTTGAATTGCCAATAAAATGAAAAATATTCATGAAATTGCATTAAAATAGAGAGAAGAATTCATGTGTAAACTATATCTGTCCCTGAAAAGGTCTAAAAGTTTCTAAGCATGCTGCTTTTTGCGTGGTTCTGCAAGCAGACGATTTTTTACAGCCTCGAACCCAAAGAAAGAGTATGGTCCATTAAAAGTTCTCGCAAAATGCAAAGAATAAGCTGAATGTGGATTTCAATTGCCAATCTGCGAAATTATTTCCAAAAACTTTTTTGTCATTTCATATATTTTTTTTATTGTAGTATAGAAATCACTATTTCTTCAGTACATTTTCAAATATATTTTAATAACTATTAAAATCGCTTTGCTATTAAAATTCAATTACCTTACCATCTTTGGGCAGCTGCTGCCCCGACCGAGAAAAGGAATTAACTGTAACCGTATTTTAATTCTTGCTCATGCGAGTCGAAAAGTGTGCATTTTGCGCTCTATTATCTGAATGGGGATAGCAATATTTTGCGTTGAAGTTGTTTACTATTATTAAATGAATTATTAATTTTTCCGAGGGCCCTTTTATGTAACCCTCCTGTTTTCAATAATCTAAGATCTTACGCAATTTTACATTTTATTGCAATCCTTTCAATAATGGAGACCGTACCACATGGTATTGGCGTGCAAAATAGGTACGCCTTATTTTATGATGAAGATGTAGATCCCCTGGAAATTCTACGACAACAAGAAGAAGAAAAACTGAAGCGTAAGACAGAGAAAACTCAATGCAAAGACAAAGCCAAGGTAACCAAATCAAATAAGTTGCCTGCAACGACGCCATCTCAGAAGAAGGTTGTTGATAGTGCTTCTACCAAAACAACAAAGTCATCCGAGAGTACTGAATTTGTTTCCAAGCCTAAACCAAAGGGCCCAACGGATCGTTTTCAAAGGAGCATTGGAAGCAATCAGGAATCTAAAGATTTTGAAGACCGTAAAAATACTCGCAACAGGGAAGATCAACATTTTAATTCAGAATTCAGAAAACGCGATCCAGAATTTCGAAGAGGACGAGGAGGTCCTCGTGGTCGTGGTAGAGATCGTGGCAGAGGTTTTTTTGGAAATGCTGAAAACAGAAATCGTCGCATGTTTGATCGCCATAGTGGAAGTGATAGAACCGGAGTTCGGCCTGTTGACAAAAGAGAAGGCTCTGGACCCAATAATTGGGGAGATATTCGGAGTGAGGTGAACCAGCGCAAAGAAGAAGTAATGTGGGAAGAAGAATTTGAAGGAATGGGAGAGAAAGTCCGTGAAACTACATGGGCTGATGAAGAAGCAATTGAAAAAGATGATGTAGTGAAAAATGATGCTGATAATACTGATACTAAGGAAAATGAACCAGTGCAAGGAGAGCCAGTTGAAGAAGCTGTAAAGGAAATGACTCTGGATGAATGGAAAAGAGAGCAGGAAGCCAAGCGAGTTGTCCCAAAATACAACTTAAGAAAACCTGGTGAAGGAGAAGACGACAAGCAGTGGAAAAAATCATACATGTTGAAGAAAAAGGCAAAGGAAGAAGATGATGATCAAGATGAAGAAGATGAAGATGATGATGAAGAATACAACCGTAAGGGGAATCAGCGCTTACTTCTTGATATTCAGATAAATTTCAGTGATTCTCGACGTGGAATGAGAGGTCGAGGTCGTGGTGGCAGAGGTCCTCCACGTGCTCCTGGTCGTGAAAGTGTGGGTGGTCGTGAAGATAGAGGACCCAGAGGTGGTCGAGCTGGAAATAGAGATACTCCTAAAAGTAAAGGGCAACAGTCTGCTCCCCGAGTTGATGATTTCAATGATTTCCCATCGTTAGCAAACTAACTTTACTTCACAAGTTTATGGACTACGTTCTTTTCTGGCATTTCCTGTCTTGGTAAATATATCTAAAGACTCGTGATATACAATACAGTGATGACTTGTATGTAAGTGTCACATTTTACAACTTTTTAATTTTTATAAACTTTTAAATGCCAGCATGGAATGTATTGCTGTAAACACTGATTAGTATTTGATTTTTACCTGTATCAACTCATCCAAATTGAGATGTTTTGAATATTTTGTTCTGTATGCTGGAAAATAACATCTGTCACATGATCAGCTTGTGCATTTTGCCTTATATGCATCAATAGTTATATATTTCATGTTTGTTTTTAGACCTGCAAGATGCATTGGTACATATATTTACATCTATTTCTTCAATATTAAGTTTGGGGCAGCTAGTTGCTGTTCGCCATGTCTTGTTCAAACATTTCATATAATATGAAGCTAGTAATCAATATTTTCATTTAAATGTAGATTGGTTTCTATCAAAAGCATAAACACTTTTTCTAACATTATTTGGATTCCTGTAGTTTGTTTTGGGAATCTGAATAAAAATGAGTTAATGCTCTTTCTTTAGATGTTACACAGTTGTCTATAAAATTTCTTAGAGCAACAAAATACAAAACCTATGTTGTTAGATATTCATTTATCAGAAAATAATTTTTCATTTGAATGAAATTTGAGTATTAAAAACCGTTATAATTTTAGTTTGCCCTGATTGTTAGGCATAAGTTGATAATATAAAGTGTGAATGCAAAATGATTTCTTGTATAATTTGTATTATATATATTTACACAGGCTAAGTGCTCAAATTAAAAGCACTGTTACTGATGCTACCAATCAAGGCACTCTAAATTTTTTCTTTTTACTAGAAAAAAATAAGCATGTTATGAATCTGCTTATCATGGCTACTTAATCAAATGTGGTTTCATCAAACGCATTCATTTTTGTTTATCAGATATGATTTGAAGTAATTTTATAATGACTTATATTTTCATTGACTTTCTGTCCATTTTCATAATTTAATCAGTATGCAGAGATGCCAAGCTCCCACTAATCTTCCGTAATATGGGGATTAATTTGGCCCAGTTTAACATCGTTTCGAACCAGAAAATTTATTTGATGAATCTTTATGTAATTTCGGGTTTCTACATGGAATTTTGATTTCATTTCTTAAAAAGATTTCTGGTGCGAAACGTATTGAACCTGGGTCAAATTAACGCACAATATACTGACGATTAGTGGGAGCTTGGCACTTCTAAGTATGGCAGCATTTACAATTTGATAGAAAAGCATTAGGTCCAATGAAAAATGTTGCTAAAAAGCATTAGTTTATAGATTTGGAATAATTGATAACTTGTTTACTAACTTTTAAATATTTTCTTTTTTTTTCAAATAGTCATTTAACTTATTATTGTGTTATAATTAGTGTTCAATAAGACAAGCTATCAATTTTTTTTTTTTTTACTGTGTATAAACTATTGCTTTGGTGTGACTGAGAATTTTATTTAGAAAAAAAAATTAAGAATAACTTGTTCAAACAGGAGTCATATTCACATTCTGCGTGTGCTTAAGTTACACGAAATTGCAATTTTACTGTCTGTGTTTGTTAACTCATGGTTAAATATGTGCCTCTCTACAGATACTTCAAAAATATTTTTTCGTAAACAAACTGGAGAAATTCTACTGTTCCGTCATTAGCTTGTACAAAATTAGAATACATACTATTAAAAGTATTCAAATTCTAGTTATTTATTGAATAGTTTTTAATGGACGTTTCCTAATATTCTTTTATGTAAAATATTTTATCAATGTATTGGAGAATCTTTTCAAATCTTTTATTCTCCAGTACTTTGATAGCTTAATTTTAATATTTTAAACAATTTTAAGATTTTTTTTTTCTGTGTTCAATTTTTCCTCCCATACAAATTAGTATATCAAAATCAAATTCTTTGCATTTGCTTTTACTAATTTATGCATTTCTTTTAAATTAATTTAGCTAATTTATCGATCTTACTTTGTGCAAAATCGCAGCAGTAAACCATAAATTTCTGCTGTTTTTCTTTTTTTTTCTGTAATTTTCGGCACCTTATTTTTTAAAAATTCAGTTTTGTACTATTTTTAATTGTATATCTTAATGTTTCTGTATTCAGTTTTACTTTTTAAAGAAACCGCTCTTTCTGTTTCATAAGTCTCCTGTCAGGTAACCTGAAAGTTGATCTTGTGCTTATGTTTGTTATCAACTTAAATAAAGCTTCACATTTTGTGATGATATTTGTTTGTCATTATTGTTTCTTTTTAATTTATTGTTTTTCAATTCTAGATCATTTGAAAGTTACGTGTGGTGAATAGATGTTTAAGAATTTACCATCTCTTGACTATTATAGTAAAGCCATAACTTCTAAAACTAAGTTAAAAATTGGTTGATTCCAGCTAATTTTCAGGTTTTTATTTTTATATGATCTATTAGGTTTTAAAAATCGATGCGTTCTCTAAATCCTGCATAGATTGGTTGAGAAAAAATATTGTAAAATCACTAGTAGAAAACATATATTTTTATTCTACAAATGTGTGTTAATTTCATTACACAAAGTATAATCTTATATTTTTTGAATTCATTACTTTAAAATATAACATTTCTGAATTCTGGTTTAACTTTGTTATTTATATGTTTTAATTTTACTTGGACAATTTTTTATACCTAATATTTGAACATTTTTTAGCATGTTTCCTGTTTAAAATCTCAGTTGCTTAAATGATTTTTAGACTTAAAATCAATGATTGCTTGTGACTGGCTACATACATGGCTGGCAAGTTTTAAATGTTTTTGTTACCACTATTTTTTAATAGAAATTTTTGCCCTATTTAATTGTAGAAATTTTACAATTATTAAATAAGCCTAAGATTTCTATTAAAATAGTGAAATATAAATAAATTAGTCAATAAAATTAAATAACGTGTTTATAATAAGTAAATATGGATGCAAATTATTTTGGAAATGAGAAACAAAACAGATATGTTTCAATTTAAAAAACAAGATGGTGGACAGCAGGCTAATCCCAAAGCTTAGCCATGGTGACAAAAAAAACGTAAAATTTCCAGTCATGCAGGTAGCATCCTAAAAAGCCAGTCATGAGCCACCACGATTAAAATAAACAATCCAATTTTCTACCAATAATTAAGCAGTAAATTGACATATTAACTGATTACAGTAACAGTTTCTCTGCTCAGAGCCGCAGCAAGGATTGTGCATTCACACCAGGAGTCAAGCCAGTTAAGTACTTTCAGTTACTATCACTCCTAGCATGAGTAATTGGTCGTAAAGGGAATACAAATTTTCAAACCAAATGCCAAATAGAGTTACTGCAATGCTTCCTCAGAGATATTCAGGGTTGTAGTGATTTAAATAAACTGATTTTTATTTTAAATCGCTGATTTAAATCAATTTTTTTAACATATGGAAAATTATCTGTTTTAATTTAATATAATTATTTATGCAGCTTTAAAAAGTAATTTAATTTTTAATATTACACATTTAAAGCTATAATATAATTTATAGACCATAAATATGTATAAATTTCATTGAATTGATGCAACAAGTATGTTTCATATATATATATATATATATATATTTATCTTACGTAGCGTGAAAATAAGGCTGAATTTCTAGCTTGGAGTGGTTCATTGTGCGGCCACGTGTTTAATTCAGCAAATCAAAGTTCAGAGCTGCATCATTTTTAAAACACGGCATCATCTATCGGCTGAGTAGCTGTTTTCAGAGATACATTGTGCTGTCCTCTTAAAAAAACCCCAGAGTGAAATGTTTCCTAGAAAAAACCCACCCTAGTATTTATGTCAAACCATTAATAGGTAAGAAAATGCTCCATTTTCAGCTGAATATACCAGGTGTGAGTTCTTTTTTTTTTCTTTCCCCAGGTAACATGGGTTACCTCCCCCCCCCCCCACCCCCAAAAAAAAAAATGAATTTAAGCCATGCTGTACAATATTATAAGTACAATGAGTTTGAAATTAATTGTGTTTCCTTTCCAAGATCATTTTTTCATAGCATTTAAATGATTTATTCTCATTGGTAGCGACAACTAAATGCATTTTTAATTGTTTTCAATTACTTTCTTTTACATTAAGAAATTAGTCAATTTCATATGTTAAAATGATTTATGATAGTACTTACTCCGGCTAAAGTTGCTGCAAAAACCAAAAAGAGCGAGCTGGGACCACATAGCGGTCTTAATGTGAATTGCTTCGCAATTCACAAGGGTTGGCGAGCGTTAGCGAGTAAGGGGCTGAGCCCTTTAGTATCTTTAGATTTGAAAATGCATTGAAATTGAAAGCAAATCAAATTTTATATTAATCTCTTATGAGCAGAACAGTAAAATACTGAAAGTGAGATTACCTCACCCTCTTTTAATATAAAAAATAAATGAAACAAACATTGGCAACAGAAATAAAGAACAGTAAAATATAGAGGTTGTATTCATATATATATATATTTTTAATTTAAAATTTCTGAAAAAAAAAGAAAAGTTTTGTGGACAGAACATGTTTTTATATGTTATTGCAGTGCTTACCCAGTAGCAGAAACAGTGCAGCAAGGCAGTGGCGCTGCATATTATTTTAGACTTTGCATATCAACTGCTTAAAATAAAATTCTAGACTATAAAAAATTGCTAAAATTTCTTTTGTCTCTAGATATATTGTATTTTCTTCTTATTTTTCTTTGTAAATACAAATTTTGCGTATTTTATGAGTTACTTTAATTTCTTATAATAGTAAGCTTGGGCATTCTTGGGTCTCAGATAAATTTTGGTTTTCTGCAGATTGACACAGAAAATTCTGCTAGTGCATATAAACATGTTCTGTCTACAGAACTGGTCAGTTCTTACAAAAGTTTGTGAAGATCCCAGATCTGAGTTACAGTATAAAATCCAATATCCAAAAAAAAATTTCATTTGAAAATTTTCTGAATTTGTAAATGTTTTTTAACATTTTGAAAATACCTGAAAAATTTCAAAAATTTTATGGATTTCTAATGTTTTAAGTCCATTGCTTCAATGTGTTAACCACTAAAGTAATAAGTTACTTCAGTGGCGTGGGCGTGAGCCCCCCCCCCCCTACCTAAAAAAAAATGAGAGGGAGAGAGATAATTTCGTCAAACAATTGTAGAAAACAATCACTAATTTTTAAAAAATGATCGGGAAAGAAATTGCGAATTTAACAAAACGATCGCAGAAACAAATCACAAATTTCATCAATTGCTTCTGGAAGAAAATCTTAATTTTTGTCAATTGGTCAAGACAGAAAAATCTAGAATTTTGTCAAACCAGTGCAGAAAAAGTTGCGCATTTTGTCAGTCACTCGTGATAGGTGACTGCGAATCAGACATGAGATTCTTCTGCGGTTTTCGGCTTTTTTGTCCTTTTTCGCCATTTTCTGAAATTTGGCTGAAAATCACAAATATCGCCAAAGGATAGCAGATAAAACGTGAATTTCGTCAAAGGATCGCTTAAAAAACACTAATTTCGTCAAAAGTTCGCTGAAAAAGCACTAACTTTGTCAAAATAACACAAAAATCACCTAAATATTGTGAATTTTGTCAAAGGATTGTGGGAAATATCGCGAATTTCGCCAAAGGATCATGGAAAAAACATAAATTTTACCAAAAGATTGCGGGAAAAAACACTAATTTCGCTAAGAAAACGTGAATTTTGTCAAAAAAAATCCCGCAGATTTTATTAGGATTTACTAGCTCAAAAATTGAAATGGCAAAGATGTTTAGCAACTTGATAGCAATCATAAAAAATAGTGATCTAAGTCCTATAAGTACCAAAATATGACATACGTTTTTTTAAAATCCTACTCTAGCTTTAATTGCCATATTACCAAATAAAATGGAATCTGTCTGGACACTCTAAACATTCATATGCATTGGCTATATTCAAGAAAAAGAAAAATCATTATCATCAACCTAACCAGGTTAATTTTCTTTTCAGCGATATTATTAATTTAAGGGTTAAATTAAGGAATAAAAACTGTGAAAATTTTGAGACAAGGGTAACTTTTAAAAGCTGACGTTTTTTTCTTTCTTTTTGTAAATGTTCAATTTATGTTCAAATGTAATTCATGTAAAGTGAAAAAAAATATTCTTTAGTATGCAGAAATTTAAAAAATGTTTATTTTATATTTTTTAAGAAAATGTAACTTATTTTTGAGAAACATTTGTAAGAAGTCAATTTTTCCAGAAAAAACTGGTTTTTTTCCAGCGCTTCAAAGTTTCCGGAAATTTTACATTTCTAATCTTGCTAAAATAGATTTTTTATTGAGTAAGTAAATAATTTCTTTTTAATTACTCAAATCTAAATTGATGTAATATATATATATTTATTTAATACCAATTATAATATTTGTTGCGCTTGAAATTCATAACTCTTATTGCTGAAACGTCGTTCGTGCAGTTTTCAGCTTTTTTGATGTTTAGTCAATCTCATCTCTGCTGCGAATTTCATCAATGAGTTGCAGATTAAACTAAATTCTGTCATTCGGTAGGGGGAAAAAAAAAAAAATTGTCGGACAATTGCAGAAAATAATCATGAACTTTGTGAAGCGTTGCATAATAAAATCTCAAGTTTTGTCAATTGGTCGTGAAAACAAACGCAAGTTTTATCGAACGGTCGCAGAAAAAATCTAATTTCGTCGAGTAAAAAAATCAGAAATTCAGTGGAAGGGGGATTCCTAATTTTAAAAAAACCGGCTTTTGGTCACTAAGGTTTCCGCATAATGGGTGCTATACTGTAGTGACAACTCCAGTAAAATCTTAAATATTGGTTTAAAAATAAATGTTGAGGACATGATTGTGTTATTCGGAAACAATTACCAAAACTATTGATTTAGTGCAATGGAATAACTGCTCCCTCGCTGAATGTATAGTAACATGGAAAAAGTTGGAATGAAGCTAAAAGAAGCATCAACACCAAATAATGAAAAGGTCTTATCAGCATATAAACAAAGATTTGAACAATTATTAATAGATGCACACTTTGCTGTATATATTTTAAGCCCATCAGTATTAATTTCTAACTTCGTATTGATGTCACACAATAAGGGTCTTAAAGTCATGAAACAAAAATGTGACTCTGGTTTTTCCTAGCACTTACATTAAAACTTTTGGGGGAGTGTGAACTATTTCATAATCATGACCAAAATGTTTTTTTTTTTCTACCTTAAAGTTGTTGATACAATGTCTGATTTTGAGTGGTGGAATAGTTTTTATAATGTTTCAAGTAAATCTTTTATTACAAAGAGTAATATCCAATTTGTGAACATAACTACACCCAAAGCATAGACTCTCTGTGTTGAACAGATTTTTTCAACATTTCGGGTAGTTCATTCTAAATTACGAAACAGGTTAGGAGTAAACAAAGCATCAAAGTTAGTATTCATAATGAAGCAAATGAATAATTATTGAGGATAAAATTAATTATTCAATGCTGGTGTAAGATAGTATACTGGTATAAAATATCTATTCAAGAAATGTCAGTTTTTTCCTCCTTTCATTAATAAAAAGTTCTGATATATTTATTTATATACTACTAGTATATTATTCTTTATCTATAGTTTGTAAATATTTTTTAAATAGTTGTTATTTGTGTCAGTTAGAATTTCTTAGTTTAATTTTCTTTAAAATCTAAATTAAATCAAATTAATTAAAAAAAAAAAAAATCAACAACCATGCTGAGATTATATTCATTTTGCTTCATTTGTGCGCAAATACTTTTTGCTGATGGATGTTTTCTTAATATGGAATTTAAAAAATAAAATAGCAAAACTTCTGTTAACTCCTTTGGAATGGGCATCATGTAACATTTTAATTTTTAGTACAGGTATTTTCCTAATAAGTAATCTTTTATGGGTGATTCTATTCCAAAAATTTAATGTGTTCCGAAAATTTTTAAAAATTGGGGGACAGATGTGTTACACTCATGCACCAATGTTGACGACTTTTTGATTGGCATGCTTTCCAAGCCTGTGCCAAACCAATAGCTTAATACAAGTATAATAGCCAGGTTATCATTAAAGGAAAAAATCTTCAAAGTTTGGTGACTTATTTTCTTTTTATAACCGATTAAAAAGAAAAAAAAAACTGGTGTGTGAGCGTAAGACAAAACAAAAAGTAGTCATCAGTCCAAAAATTCTAAGTGCAAGAAATAAATGTCTGGGATGGTAAACAAGCTTCTTAACATAACTCTTTTAATAGATTATTAGCCAAGAGTAAATTGTGTTTCTGTGAATATTTACATCATGAATTCCCTTCCTCAGAAGCAGAAGTGCCATTTCAAAAGTTTTTGGAATGAGGCAAAGTTTCTTTTTAGGAGCAGGGAACGATCGTAGAAAATATTGTGTATTTCATTAAAGATCTCAGAAACAAATAGCTATTTTCTTCAATCGGTCATTGAAAAAAATAAACAGAAATTGCAAAATTCAACAATCAGTTGAAAACAATTTATCCATCAATCGTGAAAAAAAATCTCAAATTTCGATAAACTATCAAGGAAACAAAAAGCAAATTTTATCAAACACTGGAAAAATATTGTGAATTTTGTCGATTGGTTGTGCAAAAATATCACATTTTGTCAAATAGTTGCAGAAAAAAAATACATTTCATCGTTCGATCTAAGGAGAAAAAAATTGCTATCTTCATCAAAGTGTCGAAGGGAAGATACACAGTGTCAAAGAATCGCTGAAAAGGGATGTAAATTTCATCAAATGGTCTCTGAAAAAAATCTTGTCACAGTCCACTCTGTGAAATCCATACACTTAGGGACCGAAGATTTTGCGGATTATAGATCCCTTTGTTTACATTTTATTTTTTAAAATCTGCCTAGAAATTAGGAAAAGTTGCAATAGAAAAGGAAAGGACAAAATTAGTTTCATATATTCAATAATTAAGTCAATATAAAGAAAAATTATATACAATACAAATTTTACTGATTATTCATTTTTTTAAATATTGACACTGGTTTGTTGTCAATATTCTTTTTATTTTCTGTAGTCAATGAACACTTATTAGTTTGTGCTATGAGATAAAATTTTGTTGCTCAAGGGAATTTAAATATTTATATCCCACTTCTAAACCCTGTACATAAGTTATCTTAGTGTTTTCATCCTTTGATTCAGTGTGGATTAAAAAACAATAGCTATAATTTCATCATCAGTCGTTGATTGAGTTATAGTTGACTCATCTGCACAAGCTAGCAATTGAACCAAATTTTGTTTCTCTAAAAATGCAGGAATAGCATTCACTGCATCTTTTGCATAATTTAGAAGTTCACTGGTTTTTGCTTTTGCACCTCTAATATGAAAAGCCATTGAAATCTTGAATTGGCTGGTTTTGGAATCAATGAATAATAACTTGTAAGGATCATGTGCGGCACACAAAAAGAGGTATACAGTAGAAGATCTTTATAATGTAATCTTCCATATAACGCACAACTTCTCAGATGTAAACAATGAATTTTCAGTTAAGAAACACCTGAATTCCCACATTATAAATAGTTGCTATTCTCTAGAGGACTAAATTTGATACATTGGTTCAACTTTATCTCCTTAATTAAAAGCTAATTACTGAAAAAATTGCCATGATTTGATCAGGTATGTTTGGACAATGTTTATAAAGTAAATTTAACAATGTGTGGAATGATATATATTATGCAAAAAAATTATCTGCACAACTCCTCGTAATATAGAATGCAATATAAAGATACTCTAATGTATTTTGGTATGTTTCACACATATTTGGGCATGTTTTACAAGCTAAATTTAATGATGTGTGAAATGTGATCTATATAATGCACAACCTCGTGTTTTTAGGTTTGCGTTATAAAGATCTTCTACTATATATACACTCATAGAACTTTAACTGAAAGAAGTATTCACTTGTATTGTAGGATAAACATGTTGAGATAAAATCAGTTAATGTTACAGTTTCATCGGTGTTTGACAGTGTTTAGCCACCTGGAAAAGTCAGGGAAATTTGAAAATTCTGAGAGAAAGAAAATTTTGAACTTTCAAAAAAAAAAAAAAAAAATTCTTTTAAAACTAAGGATTTGAAATTGCAGCACCATTAACTTTGCTCTTCATAAGTACTGTAAAGAGTATTTCAACCTCTCGTGTAAATCATTTTATCTACCCCCTTTCAGTCCTTCTTTGTAACTCGGAGATTTTCAGTTCCATTTTCACTGAAACTTTCTACTGAATGTTGTAGGATTGATTAGGTTTTTCACTCTACTTACCTATCTTTGTTTGGGAACTGAACAATTTGTTAGCTTAATTTATTGAATATTTATTATTTGTATTAAAATATGTCAAAGCAATCTGTATTTAACTGTGACTGGTGTGATAAAGAATTTCATCCTGATTTGACAAAATGGATAGAACCTGATGCTAAAAGTATGTATCTGCAAAATGTTTACCTTGCAAAAAGTTCAACAATTCGTAAATTTTTCAAAAAATTTTGTAACAAATCAGTAATTTGTGCTCCAGAATCAGTTGTGCAAGTTTCACTCTCAAATGGGGAAGTTGCACACACTTTAGATTATGCATTCTTTTATGTTTAATTGATGAAGACAACTTTACATACCTCAAAACTGAACTCGGAATCGAAAAAGTAATTTTAACTAAATAGTTATAGGAGTTTTAAACTCCGCTAAAAGCAAAACAAAACCACGTGATCGGAAAACGCGACGGGATTGGTTTGACGTCACTACACATGAAACGCGGAATTCTCCCTAGAGTCGAGTGCATGCAAGCTGTTTTATATTGCTTTCTTTGTATTATAAACATCTTTTAAAGACTCGTTTACACAAAAACAAAAACAAAAATTAAAGTCAAAAGATTATTTTATCATATCTAAATATAATGCACTATTAATTTATACATTTGCATTAATTTTCGTTTAGAAAAGTGTTGAAGTTGGTCGGATTCGAAAAATACAAAATTATGTCTTTCGGAAATAGTTTTTTATTTTTTTAAATTCAAATTTGCTTTTAGGACGAAAAAACTGCATTTCATGTGGATAAAAATACAGGAAGCTAAAGCTAAAAGGCACGTATATTGTTCACTTACTCTGATTTATTTAAAGGAAATAAGAATGATACTTTTATTACAAAAGAAATCGTAAGTAAAATCGCATTTATATAGTTCTTGAAATGCATTATTTTCTTAATTCATTTTAATGCTTAATAATTCGTTTTAATATGAATATAAGTTCGTGTTATGCAGGTTATATTACGGATAGAAAATGTACTCAAATTAATTATGAGAAAACGAAATTTTGAGCAACAATGCAGAAAAAAAAAATGCTTTATTTAATACTGATTTATTGAATAAAAATTTTAATTAAATACTGAGAATAATAATTGTGTATTCACTCTTCAGAAAAAAAATTACTGCAACATACGTGATTAAATTTATCACTATTGTCTTTTATTTTCTCTTTTTATGTACTTACTTAAAAATAAGTATTAAATTAAATATATTTTTTAAATACACACCTTTTATAAGCATCCAATGTTTATTTTGATAATCACGCCTCCTTTTATAATTGGAATTCGTGATTTTTCAAAAAATGTCCAATATAATACTACAATTTGGCGTGGCCACCGAAGCTTAATGGGGAAATTCACCGCTTTTTTTTAACGCTTGATAGAAAATGAGAGCTAATAAATTCATTAAAATAAATGTATAATCTTTGCTTTTTTCTATTTTAAGGTATGGAAAGAGGAAAGAAAAAAAAAGCATTATTTAAACTATCTTTTTAGGATTGCTAAATTGATTTCTCAACGTATAATCATAATTCAATTAATATAGAAAAGTGTAAAAATAATTTAATTTTGTTTTATTATTATTTGCTTACGTATAATTTTTGAATGGATGCAGTACTTTTTGTTTGTTTGAAATGTAGTTTCTCAGAATGTCTTATTTTTAGATTTATCAGGTTCTAAAAATTTTATATCTTTATTTTCCTCAATGTTCTAACTTTCGTAAAAAATAAAAAATAAAGAAAATATTTGAAAATCTTGTTAAAGAAAGCAGTATCTTAATTTTGAAAATAAGCATTATATTGCACAAAGCTTTTTTAAAACAGGGCGAGATGTGCTGAGAATTTGAATATGTTATTGAAGTAGAGCCCACTCTTTTCACTTTTGAAAACAGCCATCTCATTACACGTAAACTTTTTATAGTAACATATAACGAAATCAAGATATATTATCATTCAAGATTTATTCTTTGTTTGAACAATGCATTAGTATCATAAGGGCAGGGCATTATGTTGAGAGATATTATGCTATAATATCACAATGGTTTTTAAATTCAATTCACAGGTAAGGCATGAATTTGCATGATTAATTTTTTTAATTATTTGGAAGGTATGGATTATATATTAATTTAGCAACAAAAATTTAACATAGAACCAAAGAATAAAGAAAACATTTATAGATCATGAACGAAAATTCAAACATACTACCATTCTTTTAATGTTTAAAATGTTAATAACAACAGTAAAATTTAAATATACATAACATTGCTTCAAATACATTTAGAATTATTATATTTCTGCATAATATTTCTCTTTTGGCCTTTTTTTAATTTCCGTAGAAATATTGTTAATTTATAGCAAAAATAAAACAGATAATTTTTAAACTAAACATCATCTCTAATCTGCAAAGTTCTATAAAGCATAAAACCTTCAATCCCACATTCTGAAAATTTCACAAAACTGACAGTATTTAAAATAATTACTTGATTGTTTTGCCTGTATGTAGTGTAGTCCAGAGATCTGTTTACGAAGAAATTGAGCCCTTTAACGGACCCTTCACAAAATTTTTCATATTAAAACAGGAACCTTCACAATACATTCCACCTTAAAACAAGGCCCTTCACAAAATTTTTTGCCTTAAAAATAGGCCTTTCACAATTTTTTTCCATCTCCAAACTAAACCTTTTCCAAATTTAATTATTTAAAAGAAAAATCTGGCCTGATACAAAACAATTGAAGCCGTCAAAGAATCTATTTATGTAGCTTTTACATATATAAAGAATCTTGTCAAAAATTCATAAACAAGAAACTGAATGTAACAGTTATTTCAAATTAACAAAATTATAATTAGTTTTTTCACAAATATGAAATACTTTTCACAATTTCACAAAAAAAGAACCCTGTGAGAAAAGTCTGGATAGGTCCCTGGAAACATTTGTTGAAAAATTATTAAACTTTTCTCGTGTATATTTATATAAAAATTCTGTAAGCCTGTCTTAAAGCTATCTTAGCACATTTCGCTCTTTCTAATAACTTTAGCTGTTTTTCAAAGATTCAAAACAGTTTATTTAACAATTAAAGAGCTAAAACATATAGTGGAACCAAGCAAAATTCATAATTTAAGTATAAAATATAAATACAAAAACCCTTTTATAAGTTGACTCCACCCTACCTAATAAAATAAATCCGATTTCTACCAGTTTATTTTATATTGTGCTATATATATATATAAGTATATATATATAAGTATACCTTATTCTGTAAAATACAATATTGTAGTACGAGTATTAACTTGTACCGATACTTTATTTCTACATCGAGATTTGGAAAGGAAAATTCTTAGAAACGCGATGGAATAAAAATATCACCTGGAATTCACAGTATTATTTATTCATTACAGCAATTTACAATACTTTTAATTTGTTATACTAATCATTTTTAAGAAAGAAAGAAATCGTCCAGCGTAAAGCAAGCCGTCCCCATAGGAAATAACAGGGAGAAATACAGCGAGGGTTTGTTTACATGTGTAGTGACGTCAGAACAGCTGTCGTCACGTGACGTGGCTTTTTCCCGCCACGGCAAAAACTGCGTTTTAAAAGTTAATTTAATGAATTATACAAGTTTCAAATATATATAAAAATGGTATCAAAATGTTCGTATTTTTATACTCTATCAGATGCAAGTTAAATTGAAAAACGTGCAATTTCCCCATTGACAACTTTTATGATTTTTTGTGTGTAACATCACAAAATCTCAATACCTGGAATTTTTCTTTTATTGGTATGGAAAAGTCAGGGAAATTCATTGCTGATCTGGAATAGACACCCTGGTTTGAGTAAAATGTATGTGTGTGGTATGCATAACCAAACAAACAAACATCGATGCCTATTTAAAATGAAAATTTTTATTTCAGTTTAGTTGCCTTTTTACTTAGCTCAAATTATTATTTTCAAATGCAAAGTACAAAATATGAATTTTTTAAATTACCATTCATTTCATTGGAAAATTGATAATTCATGAAAAAAAGCACATTTAACTTTATGTATGTATTTAAGTGTTAACTGAAATTTTCACTGTTTACATTCCAATGTGTAGTGTGGATAATAGACATTTGCAGATTATACATTGGCAGAGTTGACTGTATTCAATGTGTTAAAATGTAATCAGCACACGAACATCATCAATAGGTTACAAAATTTTCAAATAGTTGCTCCATAGCGATAAGATTTTCATTAATGGTTTTGTGTCGGTGAAAAGTTTCAATAATGATTTTGTGCCTTCTTCAGACTATGATTTAAAATTCAGACATCTACAAAGCCCTTGGCAGATAGAGTACTGCATCGGGTCAGTCGATGCTACTTTTTTTCGATGTGGGTCGAGTTGACTTTAATTTTCAAGTTTCGGTTGTTTTTCACTATTGTGAGTAGATTTGTGTTGACACGATTTTTCATAGAAAAATTGCCAAAAAACGCTGAAAATCTCGAAAAAATTCAAACAACACAATTTAGTACTGCATTGGGCTAGAAGAACGAAACAGTTCTTTTTAAGAAAATCAAAACATCTCTCTGAAATGAGAAGAAATGCTAAAAAATTTATAAAATTCGTCGAGGAGAAAATATCAGTACTTTGTAGCGAGAACCAATGCTACTTTTAACGCTACTTCAGGGGGAAAATGTAGTATTCTGCAAATCACGTGACCGAAACTTGATTCTTTTGTGAAAAATTTATTCTGCTGAACAATCAGCTGCAATGTATAACAACGGAACACATAAAGGCATAGATTTTTACCATTGACACTTGCTGCTAAAATTAAGTACTAAACAAGTAGAATTTTAAAATCATCTGAATTAACATAGAAAAGCATTATGACATAAAAGAAAAAAAAAATTATATTTTTCGAATGAATGCACCAAATTCGAAAAGTATACAGCTAATTCTGGGTACCTCATCGACATACCTACCTAATTACAGACCAGGGGTCAGAAGTACCAAAACTACAATAGTCGCTACTTTTTACAGTAGTTTGTAGTGTAGCATGTTGCATTTTGAACAATGTACTGTAGCAAGTAGCACAATACCAACAAGTTGGAAATTGTACGTTGTACATTACAAATGAGGTGCATTTGTACTATAACTAGATTTACAATGTAAAAAAAATCATCTATATATTTAAAACAGTAGGCCGCGTTTTTAAGTAATCTGCCCTGAACTTTCTACTGAATTAATTTTAATAATTATTTTTTTTAATGAAAGCTGTGGTGCACTAGCTATTTTTTAAAATATTCCCATTTTTAGATTTTAAATCTCTAAAACATAAGATTAATTTGCCTTTCACATTCTACCAATCAGAAGCAGGATTCCATCAGTGTAAATGTCGTCATATTTAAAAGAAGAATATCGATGGTTTTTCATAAAATTTAAGCATAGTAAAATGATTGTGTTCAATTACGCAGTAATCACAGAAGAGCATAATACAGATTATTTGTTGAGAAATAATACTAAGCAATCTATGTAAGTAAACAGTAAATAATCTATCATACGAATTAATTTGAGAAACGAAATATTTCGGATGAAGAAAATAACATCATTCAGAAAACAAAAGATAAATTTTCCTACATGAATAAAGTATTTTACTAATCTTGTGTCAGTATGACGTCATATTAACTGACCCTTAAACCTGCATCTAAATAGACTGAACTTCTGCTATTTATTTACTTCTTCGGTACGCACAAAATAAAATAATTCTGAAAATTACATCATTTCCATTTAATTACAAAATATATTTAATGACAATTTTAAAACAATTGATTAAATGACTCCTACGGTAATATTTTCCTATATATTAGTTCATTGAATTTCATGAAACTGATTTTATTTTCAAAGTTTATTATTCCACATACTCTGAAATTAAAAGCAAAATCGTCTGCTTATGAAAATGATATCATTTTCAAACACAAAATTTCAATTTTACAAAGCTGAATGATGTAATTGTTTAGATTTTTACTGAGATCAGGACTTCCATGGAATGTGGTGTTCGTGTGCAAAGTTTTGAGTATGTGTTAATATCGTGCTTTAAATTTGCAGATTCACTTTCTTTTTTCATTATATTATTCTTTTATACATACCGTAAAATACCGTTAATCCACCCCCCTTAAACATGACGGAAAATCGTAAAATAAGCAGGGGGGCGCTTACACGGTATTAAAACTGTAGTATATGATACATCGCAAAGCATGCATTATTTTAATAAAGTAACAAAAGAAAAGCATTTTGAAAAAAAATGATAGACAAAATAGAAAAACAGTATAACTTCACGATTAATGGCGATTTCAGATTATAGAAAATTCTGGATTTCAGAAGCTTTGAAACTGGAATGCATTTAGACAAATAATAGCACTAATATCTGTCATTAATATGGTAACAGAAAAATAAAAGGAACTTAATAATTTAAAATAATTTAACACTGAGAAATTGCACTTGAAAATGTCCTGAAGTAATTCCGAGAACTAGTAACATTTTATGTGGTGTCGCCATCTGTTGTAAGTTAGGAAGTTTAAATAACCGTTTTTTTTTTAAATCCTGATTTCGTATCTATAAATGCTAAATAAATAATACAAGTCACAAAAATTGAGAACATATAGAACGAATTGGTAGTGTTGCCAGATTATTAAAACAAAAAACATTACTACCACAAAGAGAGCACAAATTAGGCTACAAATTCGACTGTGTATCGACAATTCGATTGAACTGATCAATCAATCAATATTTTTTTTGTGATTGGTTTTCATAATAATGTTAAATACGACTATAAATTCTTTAATAAAATAAATAGATTCTCTTTTAATCAAAATATTTTCCACACAGCATCAAATACACATTTTTTTAGCTTATTTCATGAGAAACTTTCACTATCGATATTTTTATTACCTTCCTATCGCCATGGAGATAAATTTACAGCAAAACTAATGTTTGGTTATATTGCTTTTTCAGATCGACAATGTGTTTATGCATGTTTGCGATATATCAAAGAATCGTCACGCCTTTCTGATCTGAAAAAAAAAAAACACTCGGGAGATAAAATTTTTGGTGTTGATCTTGACGTGCACGGCGAAATTTCTTTTGGGGGGAGGGCGCTTTCTTGGGATTTTTTTAATTTTCCAACTTGTTTACAAAGTGGGAGGGGGGCGCTTAATCGGGAAGGGCAGATTAACGGTATTTTACGGTAAGCTTAAATTGTAACATACTTATTTACTATATTCTGTTGTCTCGAATTTTGACGGTTGCAACTAGTTGTTATTATTTCAGTTAAATGAATTATATCGTCTGTTATGAGTGAAATGAGCATGCCTTTTTTTTATTATATATGCCACGTTTACAGATGCAATTTTTTTTTTTTTTAACACCAGGCAGCACTGCAAAATTCACCATGGAGATCTTGCTTTGTGAATGATTGCCTCCATGTTGTTTAACGTTTCTGTGACTCACATTGAATGAATCTCTTTTGTTTATTTACTGTAATGGATTGAGATATTCGGCTGTAACCTAATGTCCACTGAAGTTATCACAGAATCTATACATTTTTTAATGTAACTCATCTCTGAAGCAAACAATTTTTTTTAACAATCTTTCTAATAATGTAACTTTTATGCAATTTTATTAAAAAAAATAATTTTGAATAAAAATGGTCGCTTGGCATATGAAAAAAGATGTGGTTAGCCCGTATTTGTTTTTTTTCAGTCACATGATTTGTGCTTTTATTAACCACTTCAACGGCCGCATAGATAGGGAAACAATGTTATTACCCTTGACTTAACTTGGGGGCAGCCGTTGAAGTGGTTATATAGATTACGTATGATAGGATTTAACAGAATAAAGAAAACTTTTATTATCTTTTTAAGTTTGGATTAGATTTTCATAAAATTTGAAATGACTCGACAAAATTCTGCAACGATTATATAGATTAAATTTAAAATAATTCGGTTGTATAGTGTTTGTGCTGTTATGTGCAGACCAGATGACGACTATAGGTGCTACATATTTATATAATTACAAACGCACCTAAAAATCAGTAGTTTTTAGAAAAAACCAATGCTACTTCGGGGAAAAAAGAAAAGTGCCAATCTGCAAAGAATGTGGTCATAACTCGTGGAAAATTGCTTTGGCTCAACAATTCGGGAATCTCAGCAGCAAATTTCAGCTGCAGTGTATAGCAGTGGCATAGCCAAGGGGACCCCCCCCCCCTCCCACCAGAGTTGCTATAATTGTTGCTTATATGAATCATCAAAACTAAAGTTAAAATTAAATTTTTTGGCCTTTCTGCCTTGGCGGAATCCGCCGCTTTGTTAAATCAAATTCTATTCAACAATGTGATTCAATTAAATGGTGAAAATTGTACTTAAAACTGTGAAAGCGCATATTACATGCATCGGTTATGTCAAAACTAGTTATTTGAACTGCGTCACTTTGTCGAGACGTCTTGTAGTAAAAGAGGGGTCATATACTGCCACACAGATGCTTTGAGTTATATAGTATACAGTGGGCTGTTTCTTAATTGCATTTTTGTCTTTGTTCCATGTTCAAAACAATAGCAGACCATCAAATTCCAGAGAAAAAATAAAACATACACTTTGTAAGTCTCTCTCAGTTTTAAATGCATTTTTTGCTCTTAGTTATACCTAAGACCAAGCTATGTGCGTACCCAGGAAATTTTTTTTGCAAAAGTAAGAATTAAAAAAAAGAGTTTTAAGTTATAAAAAAGCTATTTTTTGATTGTGATTGAACATATTTTCGCAATTGGTGTTCCTTTCGAATCATTTGTTTCGTATGGAGTCTGTATACAAATTTAAAGACAATATTTCATTTGGTGGTAATATAGCAACGACGTCTTGCTCTCTGGGAGACACTGCATCCTGTCCCTCGGAGGAAAGAAGCACTGATTGTAATTTCATTGACTTCTATACTGTACTTACTTGTATTGGACTGTAATTTCATTGACAATTCACATGCCTGTGAGCAGTATTTAATTTGTGCCGGAGCTCGGCTCCGATACCTCTTTGTTTTTAGTCAATGTTTAAATATTGGTCAGACTTCACCGGAGCTCATAAACATTGCACTCCAGTGCTCAGCAGAAGAGTAATAAAAAATATTGATATCTAGCTATAAAATAAATGTTTTCGTCTCGCTTCTTTTTTTGCTGTTGTTTTGCGATGGGTCCTTTAAAATAACAACAAAAAAATTTTTTTGTCCGAACTCTCTGAAATTTTATTCGATTGTAAATATAACTGTATCTGACCCCTCTTTAAAATTCCATGAAAAAAGTCCAAGTATGTGACTAAAGTCAAAGAACAGTCACAGAAACAGAGTCACATAAAAAAAGACTAAGTCACATTCAGTGCTTTGGTTGGAAAAAAATATTTGTAGGAACTCTCCTTTTCATAGAGTAGATCTTGATACTACCAGATTTTTAATAAACCAAAAGCCGACATTTTTTAATTAGTAGTTATAGTTATTATATTCTAGTTTTTATAGTATTGTATTTATATAGCCTTCCTCTAAAAGCAATATTTAATCAATCTCATAATAACATTTTCCATTATGAATTTAATTGAAATAACAGAAATAAATCCATACCAGACGGCCCGTGCGAAGATTTCGCACTGAAATCTAATATTTTTTAGGTACTTCTCTATTAACCCGTCGACCGCTTTTCATAACAAAAAACTACCGACAAACTGTAAGATTAAACGCCAAAAATGCAGTCCCATTTACTTGATGTCAGAATAATTATGCGTGTTTGTTACTTCATCTAGTGGTATTACATTCGACATTTGCGTGTATTTTTCATTATGTTTTACTGATTTAGTAGTTATTTTATTAATTAAAATAACAATTGTGTCCTTAAATTCTTATATTTTATTTATTTTTTGATATTCCAAGGGCAACGTTCTCCCGTTTATTTGGCGATAGTTTTTTGTTATGAAAAGTGGTCGACGGGATAATAGAGAAGTATCATTTTTTATCAATATGTAATATTTATTAGATGCAGGTTTAAACTTCTAAAGAAAGCAAGGATAAAAATATCTGTAAACAACATTTAGTTGTTAGTCAAGCCAGAATATCATCTAATTTATTCCATCAAAGTTAGACTAAAAACTGATCCAAGATTGCTAAAGGCACGCGCGAGAAAAAAAATTAACAGTCGTATTTTGACTGCATTAGAGGATGACGTCATCCGCTTCGGGAAAACCATGAGACTTAGAAATATCAATCTAAACATTTCAATTTCAATTTCGCTTTTTAATCATAAGTATAAAATAAACCCGTGCGGTGTTTTTTATAATAATTGCTATGAGCATCATATAATGTGGTATTTTATTTTTTTGGCAACAATAATTTCAGGAAAACCTTTCATTTATTTCATGAAAACAATGCCGATTTAATTTTTTTAATTTCAGCAAATTTTACTCAAAAACATGTTTTAACGAATTGTTAAGTGGGCTATGTCAGAAGCCTGTTCTAAAACCTTTCATATGGTATCTCATTCGTTGTTCTGCGTTTCATATTTTCTGAGTAAAAGGGATGTTGACAGGAGAAATAATATATAAGGATATAACTTATTGGCACATCTATTCTAGAAGTTTCCATAAAGAACGATAATGAGAGGTGTTTTCTGTGCTCTCTGATTTACGACAAGCTGTCTCGTCTGCTAATCTTCTTCCTGATCGCAACCAAGATTTTACATATGATTCAGGACAAAATTCTTTTAAGAGAGGTCCTATATGGCTTATGAATATAAGTAAACTGGCTCTTTCAATAAGGAGTGAAGTTTTCGCATAAGTCATGATGTTATTCATGCAGCTGAATGCTCTTTCGCATTCAGACATTGAAATGGGTATAGTTTTCACAGTCTGAAAAAAAAAAGGCTTGTGATCGTACGCGATACACACACACACACACACACATATATATATATATATTTATTTATTATTTTTTTTTTACAGTAACAAACCAAATATTTCTGGGAACGGCGTTTCCACCCAACTACAGCACTGGTCACATTTAATAATGAAAACATGAGCCAAAGCCGAGCGAACCCACGTCGAAACACTGAACTTTCTTTTAGCATTTTCATCGAAAAATTCTCAGATTTTTTAAAAACTACTTTTATTTATCAGAGTGTTTCAAAATTTTTGTAGGCGCTGCAGATACGGGTATTTGCATTATCTATGCGGCCAAAATTATTTATGCTATACATCTATTCTAAAGGATACAATTGAAAGAAAAATACATTTATTAAATTTATAAAGATGATTTATTAAAATAAAGTTCAAACTTTATTTTTAAAAACTAATGTTAATTTTCGTCACTCTCTGAAGAATCCTTACGAACATTGGTAAAAGAAGAGCAAATGTTTCTGGCAAAAAGAAATTTATCCTTCTTACTTTTACTTTTCTCATGCTACTTATAAGAGTGTCTGATGTTGAAAGTAGCCGATTAAAAATATCTTTGTTGCAATTTTCCTTCGAGATTTTTCGCGCGAAGTCTTGGCGGTATACCCTAAAATGCTTATTACGTGCTTCTGCGGCCTCTTCTGAAAGCTGCCCAATGGGCAATAATGCGTTTTTAATGATAACTGCACCCTGAATTAATATTTCGTGCATTGTTGAAGTCATGGGAATGCGCTGGTACAAATCTACATATAAGCGAGCAGTATCTAATGCATATTTCTCGTATTTTTCTGGATCAATTGTATGTCTGCTTGAAATTGTCTCCAGTATGACTTTTAAGTGGTATATTAGGTCATAACTAATAATGCCTGTTTTTTCACAAGCCAATTTCAGTTCTTCAAAAACCTCCTACTTGTATTACCGTCATTGGTATTGCCAAAATTTGCCTTTGGTATGTCTACCACTAAACCAGTTTCTTCGCGAAATCTTTTCTGGATTTCGAGTTTTTTTCCAGTTTAATTTTTTCTCTGCTTCAGTCTTCTGCTCTCTATATTTCTTTACTGGCAACTTATAAGCCAAATGGAGAATGCTTTCAAAAAGTCTAATTCTAGTGTGTAAAATTGAAAGGCCAAACTCGACAGCTTCAGAATTAATTTCAGTTTGAATATCAATTTTGATAAAGTCCTTAGAAGTTGCGTCACATTTGTAGCATCGATTAGGAAGTTTTCTGCTCATTTCTTCCTCTTAAATTTCGAATTTTTTTTTTTATGTTCTAAGGAAACATTTACTACATAAAAGTAATCATCATGCCAATTTCCAAGTTTCCATACCAGTTGTATCACATAAATCGCAATTTTAGAATGGTTCTTACTCTTGCATTCTTTTAGCTTTTGAATTGAAAAAATAAATTCTGGGTGAGCTTTTACGTCTGTTAAGTAACATCAGAAAGAAAATTTCAAGACTCTAACCTTAAATGTTCTAAATATATTATGATTTAGAACATTTTTAGAACTTTTTTTTGCTTGTTTCGCTTTTTTAAATTTCGAATTTTTTTAAAACCGTTTTGAACGAGTATTTATATCTTAAAAATAACCACTATAAAAACCAAGCATTTAAACCAACTGTATCATACAAATCGCAGTTTTAGAATTTTTTTGTTCTTGTATCCTTTTACATCCTTTCCAATTTTTAGAAAACTGTTCTGGATGATCATTTACATTTCTAGAGTAACAGCTATGCCAAATTTCACATATCTAGCACAAACAATTCCTAATTAGTAATTGTTTTTAGATCATTTTCAGACCGTTTTCCGTTCATTTAATCTTTTTAAATTTAGAATTTCTTTAGAAATCGTTCTTAGAGCATTTACATTCCAAAAGTTACCACCATGCCAAATAACAAGCTTCTGTACCAACTGTATCACACAAATCACAATTTTAGAACGTGTCCTTCTCTTTTTCTTTTTTAAATTTCGAACTTCTTAGAAACCATTTTTAGTGAGTATTTACATCTTTTTAAAGTAACCGCTAGACCAAATTTCAAGAACCAACAATATCGTAGAAACCGCAATTTTAGAATGTTTTTTGTTCTTGCACCCCTTTTGAAATTGTATAAAATATAGCCTATGTTAGAGAAGAGATGGTTACCAGAATTTTGACACCATTATTAAGGTTCCATACTTAAAAAGTAAAAACGGAACTATTATAAGAGCTCTCATGTGTCTTATTTTTCTTCCGCTCAGCGAGGGAGTTGAGGGTTATCGATGCAGAATCATCTAAGGATTGTTGGTAATGATTTTCGAAAAAATGTGTCTGTAATTAGCCGATATATTAATTAAAATCCCATCTAGAAAACAACGACATGAATCAAAACACTGTTGCTACTTTGCAACCTCCTTTTGAAGAGCACTTGGCACAATACTAAGATTAAACTTTGTACAAGATCTTTGCTTTAGGTAAGACAAATCATAGTGATAGTCAACATTTTTCATTCCAACTGAATTCAATAACTGAAGGCAAATATTGAAAAATAGTTCATAGAATAATTCCAAGACATTAACCTCTTAACTGCCCCGAATGTATATATACGTCCTTGAAAAAACCCAGCATGTACTATATGAATGGCAAACTTGCATGACCGCGAGCCAATTTTCACCAGCAGAGCCGTGTTTTGAACACGTATAGCAAGTGCACTTTCTTACTGTTATATCAGAAAACTAATCTTTGCGTTATTTAATTGCTAAATTTGGTGATTAAATAAGGTATTGAAGATCACGTCAGATTTCGTCGGCAGTTAAGAGGTTAAAAGTCAGTAATTTTGAGACAGCAATCGCTTATAATTGAATATATAATTCATTTATAATGAAAAAAACTTTTCGATAACAAATCACTTGAATTATTATGCCTGCATATGCTTTCATTTTTGAAAATGAATCTGAAAGTTTCACATTGCTCAGCATACTTTTTTTAAATGCTTTAAAATTGTCTACTATTACGTCAAATATGATTGACAAGTAAGTTTTCGTGTGAAACTCAGCGACTTCTTCCGAAGCGCGATTGGTTCTCTGCCAAGTTTAAACTTTGTGCAAGGTCTTCGTTTTAGAGGGAGATATATTCATTGTGTTTCAGTCCAATACCAATAAAATTAAATTATGGCATGTGGTATTGTTTTAGGTATGTAAGTATATTGTCTTTGAACAGTTCTGATATTTTGTGTGGAGCCCTTTGTAAGTGAATAAAACTCACATATGATCAATTACTTTTTTAAATCCGTTCTGTAGTTCCAGAATTAACCCCTGCAAAAAGAACAAACGTTGCTGTTTTATAATATTAGTATAGATGTGACTTCAATTGAAACTCGGATATTTTTAGAAAACTTTAACAATAATAAATATACAGTTGGCTTCCTATTTAACGACTTTCAAGGAACCTCGAAAAAATGTCCTTAGGTAGAGATTGTCCTTAAAAAGAATTTGAGGGAACATTTGAAAAACATTTCCTTTCACATTTTACAGGCTTAGGACTGCCATACATTTCTTAATATATTGGCGTGTATAGAAACGTTTTATTTATTTATTTAATTTTAATTTATGTTTTGTTTAATTATTTTTTTATTCATACAGATACTACATATTTTTATTGCACAAAAGAAATCGCTTTCATTATACAGTATACAAGAAAAACATTACAGCATACAATGTTACTTACAGCACAATAAAAATATTTATAATACGTTTAATTAAACAAATTAAGATTTTAAAAAACAAAATGTGTAGATTGCTTCAATGGCGGTCCTGTTTTTAGTACCCTTGCTTCAAGCTTCTCAAGAAGTTTTAATGAGTCATATTCCACATTTGATAAAACAATGTACCGGCGAAAAATATTCAAAGCAGAATTTGCATATGAGTAAGAATTTGGAAGTGTCTCCGTTTCTGTATCATCAACTTCGTCATCATATTCTACATCAAAAACTGCATTTTCATTTGTGATGTCTTCATACATTTGATCTGTGTTTCTGAAGTCAGTTATTAAAACATCTTCGTCACAATCGAAACAAATCTTGTACTGAAACATCTTCATCACAAACAAGACTTTTCCATTCTTCGGTGGTGTTATCTTATGTGTCGAGTTGTACATCTGTTATATCCATTTGTTCTTAAGTGCAAATTCCAGATGCCCGGAAGCAGCTTTCAATTGTGTAAGAAGAAACTTCTTTTCATGCTGATGTAATCATGTACATGGCTTCTAAAATTGTAATTTTTTTTAATTTCTCTTTTTTCTTTGCAAATTTATTTAATTTCCTAATTAAGGATTTTCAGTAATATTCTTTTAGTCTGCGAATGATTCCCAGGTCTAATGGCTGAACTTATTTGTGCAATTAGCTGGTAAAAAATGAACAGGCACATTTGTAAGTCCTGGAATATTTGGAGGATGTGCAGGGCAACGATCGATCAAAAGTAGAATATTTATTTTTTCCTTGCATATTTTCGCATCACGTTTTTTAACCCATTCAATAAAAATAGATTATCTCATCCACGATTTGTTGTTGTTTTTGTATCCGAAAGGTTTTCTTTTAATGTTCTTAAAACACCTAGGTTGCTTTGATTTGTCTATAACTAGTGGGGGAAATTTCCCAGATCCATCCGAATTAGTACAGAGTAAAACAGTCAATCACTCCTTACTGTGTTTTCCACCAAAACATTTTTCGTTCTTATATTTCAAAGTTTTATTACACATCATACTGTAGAATAGGCCAGTTTCGTCGGCATTAAAGATATTCTTCTAATCGTATCCATTTAAAATAATCTCTAATTCATCTTTCCATTCTTCTACCATTTTTCATCCACTGAGCCACTTTCGCCGCATATGCTTTTAAATACAAGTCGATATCTTTCTTTAAATTTTCCTAGCCAAATAGCCGAAGCTTGAAAATTTTCCAATCTAAATGTTTCTGCTAAAATTGCAGCGTTTGCTTTGAATAGTACTCTGGAAATTGTAATATTTGTAGCTCTTGCTTTTTAAAACTATTTCAGAAGTACTTTATCAAATTCTTCTGATCGGCGACCTTCAATTTTTTGTCTTTTGGAAGCTAATCCATACTTTTGTGCTCTTTCAAGAATTTTTTCTTTATTTTTCTAAAAATGCTTTTGAATGTAGACTCGGTTAGAATAAACTTTTTTGTAAATTGGACTTTTGATAAACCAAAACTTTTATTCCACTCTTCAATAATTTTCACTTTTTCCTGTAGCGTAAGATGCTTTCATTTCGATGCCATTATTCTTTCTTCCTTCTCAGAATTTGGATTCGCACAGGAAATGAGCAATCACTACTCTAAACCCCTAAGCTCTCTCTCTGACAAGAGCTGTGGGTGACCGGTTGGAGGGGAGGAGTGGAATGCGCTTTTGGACAAAGAGGAGAGGAGTGGGCGTGCTATACGTAATAATAAAAAAAAAGGCATGCTAGCATGCCTTTTTTTGCCTAGTATTGAAAACATTCCCGCATCCATGCTATATGGTGAAGATAACTCACCTTTGCAGAACAATGGAAAGAAAATGAAAAATGAACATTTTCGGAACCTTGCATGCTATCTGGGCTCATTTTGCTCATAGCAGATGATATAATTAATATCACTGAAATAATAAGGATGATTTTTTTACATTGTGAAACTAGTTATAAAATGAATGCACCTCATATGTCAAGTTTAATGCACAATTACCAACTTGTTTTATTTGGTGACCAAGGTGTTTGAGCTTGTGGGTTTTTTTTTTCATTTTATTTATTTATTTTTTTTTTTTATGGTACAAAAGTTGACTTAAGAAATGAGAACAAATGCTGTTTTTCTCTCCTCTACCACTACTTGTGTACGACAAGCAGTGATTACCCTCTTCTCCCGTACTTTTATTGGAAAAACCAAATTTAAAAAACATTTTCCATCTGCACAGAAAATGTAATTCTTTTCCGCTGTAGCCAGCTAGCATGTCACTAGATTAGAATGTATGGAGAAAGGGCGGAGATTACAATAAAACAGTAAGAAATAGTGTCAATTCCTCAGAGCAAAGATTAGTATTAGAGTGAGTAATCAGTTGTTATTCCGTAGAAAACTTGAATCCAACATCACCCCTGATTTGGCGCTTTAAAGGCTCTCTGTTTTGATGGTATTCGCTTCCTTGGCAACTTCAATTTTATTCTCGCAAAATAAAAAATGTAAATAAACAAAACTGAAACTAAAAAGTCTCGCTCGTGTTGTTATGATATTCTAGGATTTTATGTCAGAGCTAGGATAGAAATGAGATGTCTGTGGATTTTATATGTGTAAAATCTACACAAGGCTGACATCGGGGCCCGGTACATATCAAAGGATATGTGCGGGAGTGGGTCGCAAAGAGAGGGGTGGAACCGGTACAAATAACCGAAAGTCTTTTTTGTTTTAAACAGTCTGCCACAGGCCCTGTCTTTAGATGAAATAATAAAAAAATGTAGAATGAAATTGATTTTTATTTAAATTCTGCAAGTTAAAAACTAACAAGTAAGAAAAATAAAAACTCCAACTCTGAGTAATATAATTTGTGTATTTTAAATTTGGCACAGCATTAAGAAAAAATATTTTATTTCTTTTTTGTTTACTTTTCCCTTACTAATAAATTATCAGCAGTGCAATTATCGAGTGGCTAAGATGACGGAAAGCTAGGGATCCCCAGCTTTAACTGTCCCATTGGCAGAAAATAAGTATCACCTGACCGCTATACTTTTAACAGCAGGCGCAGTTTTTCTGTACTCTGTTAATATACATTTAAATATTAAACTTTTTTGTAATACCCCCAAAAAGTAATTATTCAGCAGTTTTATTTATTAATAAAATTCTTAAGTGTCCACATTCGAATCACTACTGAGACCATCAGACAAAAGGTTCCCCACTACAATCTGTACCTTATCTCAAAATTCTTGTCATCTGCGCTATGAATAATTGCTTACTTTTATTAACTGTTAAGATATTTCCCTTTAAAATCCATAAAATCCTTGGTTATTTATTCTGATTAAATAAAAACTCGAAAACTATTAACAGCTGGATTTTTCTCAAGTAACTTGCTTTTGCACTAAAATTTTCTCAACATGTCTGCTTTCCTATCTTCTTAGGCTGCTTAGTAAATCCATAGTCAACTAAATGTTTTGAGCAATCCCCATCCAGTTGTTTGAGAATTTTCATATAAATTGAAATTTGAAAGTAAAATTTATATGTAGATTATACTTTTGCTTAGAACGGCCACTTAATTAAAACATTAATAAGTAATTTCCATTTATACTTATGAATTTTTTTTTATTGAGGTGCACAATAACATCTTATCCACAGAAAATGTTGCATATGATATTTTATGTTTTTCTACAGGGCAGCGCGTGTGTGTAAAATAATATGTGGTATGTAAAATATAAATTAATTTAAAATGAAATCGATTTTTTTGGTTTTGTACCCTTTAAATCTCATAAAGCAGAGCATATCAAAGATGTAATTTTGAAGATTTCAGATCTTGGTTTGGACATGAAAAACTGTTGGGGCCAATGTTATGACAATGCTTCGAACATGTCATGAATTTATGGTGGCCTTCAGGGAAAAATACTCGAAGAAAGTCCGACAGCATTTTATGCGTTAAAACCATTCTTTAAATTTAGTAGGAAATAATGCTGCTGAATGCTGTAGATATGCCGTAAGTTATTTTGATTTTGTGAAAAATATGTATACATTTTTTTTAGGTAGCTTTCAATACAAAAAAGTCCTTCCGGCCTGTACCGGGAGGAAAAGGTAGCTTTCCTATATCTACGTTTTAAAATTTTAGCTAATGTTACACGAAAACAGCAAGCTAAAATGCAAAGAAACGTTTACAAAAGATTCGTTAATACTGAATTTGAATAAGAAATTCGTCAAATTATTGAGCAATAGCCAAATTGGCTTCATTTATGAAGACTTATTTTGATCGCCAAATTTCGCGATATTTCGCCAAATGTCGCCAATTTTGGCGCTAACGGATATGAATATATAGTTTTATGCGTATGATTGGGAAAATTATTACAACAATGAAAGAAAATAATTTGCGAGTAATCGCGTTAATGTGCTGTTTTGTTTCAAAATGTCAGCCACCCTAGAATTTCAAACTCCTCTATCTCAGCCATTTTTTAAGATAGAGGTAAACCAAAAAAAGCTCTGGAATCCTTGTATCAAGGCCTAACACGTAATTAAAAAATAAATTTGAATTTTTAACTTTTTTGTATAGTTATTTTAGATTTTAAGTTAATTTAAATCTTTAAGTGGCCGCCATCTTGAAACAAGATGGCGGACCAAGCTGGCCAACGAACTCGGTCGAGACATTAGTGACCTTAATACACACAATTAGTTTCATCAAAATCGATTCATAAATACGGGCGTTATCGTATGACATAGGTCATATATATATATATATATATATATATATATATGGATATATCTATATATATAAATCAACATTTGGACGGAGGGTGGTTTTGGGGTCTGGTGGTCATGATCGGTGAAAATATATCGAATTTTTCCGGAACTGCTTTCCTCCGAACGGCTGCAATAGGTAGCTTTATACTTTTTTGTATTGAAAGCTACCTAAAAGTATAAAGCTACCTATTGCAGCCGTTCGAAGGAAAGCAGATCCGGAAAATTTCGATATATTTTCACCGATCATGACCCCCAGACCCCAAAACCACCCTCCGTCCAAATGTTGATTTATATATATAGATATATCCATATATATATATATATATATATATATATATATATCTGACCTATGTCATACGATAACGCTCGTATTTATAAATCGATTTTGATGAAACTAATTGTGTGTATTAAGGTCACCAATGTCTCGACCGAGTTCGTTGGCCAGCTTGGTCCGCCATTTTGTTTCAAGATGGCGGCCATTTAAAAATTTAAAACTAAAATAAATATACAAAAAAATAAAAAATTCAAATTTATTTTTTAACTACGTGTTAGGCCTTGATACAAGGATTCCAGAGCATTTTTTGGTTTACCTCTATCTTAAAAAATGGATGAGATAGAGCAGTTTGAAATTCTAGGGTGGCTGACATTTTGAAACAAGACAGCACATTACAAAAATTTTCATTGTTGTAATAATTTTCCCAATCATACGCATAAAACTATATATTCATATCCGTTAGCGCCAAATACTCGCCAAACTTGGCGACATTTGGCGAAATATCGTCAAATTTGGCGACCAAAATAAGTTTTCATAAATGAAGCTAATTTGGCTATTGCTCAATAATTTGGCGAATTTCTTATTCAGATTCAGTATTAACGAATCCTTTGTAAACGTTTTATTTGCATTTTAACTTGCTGTTTTCGTGTAACATTAGCTAAAATTTTAAAATTAAGATATAGGAAAGCTACCTTTTCCTCCCGGTACAGGCCGGAAGGACTTTTTCAACTTCAACCTATAGATGGGAGAGTCTTAAATCTCATATTCTATCAAAGTGTACAGTAAAACAATTGACACTCCATAGTCAGCAAGAGTCGATGCCGTATCAGCATTACATGAAAGTTACAGCGAAATTAAAAATAAAACACTAATCGAAGTTTCTGACTGTGAAACTGAAAGGCCATCAACCATATTAGAGGCTAACTCTTCAGCAAAAAAATTTTGATAAACATGAAATTGCTTTTAGGACAATTTTGTGGGACAGAATATTAAGGCGAATGGACAAAGTTAGCAAAATTTTGCAGAAAAATGGCCATAAACCAAATTCATTCTTTAAGGCTGCTCTTCAGTAAACTTCCCGATTCCCCTCGATAATGTTATTCCTATGGGCGTAGGATGCATTCGTATTTTTAAAATATCTCCTCGGAAAATTAATATTTTTGACTTCTGTTTTCTTTGTACTGTTCTTAAAGAATGTCTCCTTTTTTCTTAGTTATCAAAATATTTCTAAATTATGTGCTTAATTTATATTTTTATGCATTAAAATCTTAGCGAAACCGAATAAGATTTTAACGTTTCATATAAATTAAGTATATATTTTAGAAAAAAATTGACAACTAAGAAAAACAGAGACATTCTTTAAGAATAGTACAAAGGAAACAGAAGTTTAAAATATTAATTTTCCGAGGAGATATTTTAAAAATACGAATGCATCCTACGCCCATAGGAATAACATTAGCGAGGGGAATCGGGAAGTTTACTGAAGAGCAGCCCTAAGGCTTTTCTTTGAGGAAGTGCGTTGTAATACCTTTTCAACGCTGATCGGATTAAAGATGTTTTTTGGTACCTATTGGAACAATGCGAAGAAAACAAATCTTTGCCTCTAACAGAATTTTTATTGTATAAACAAAGGAAATTCTTTATGGAAGTAAAAATATGGCATTACAGTTTTTAGAATTAAAATGAATAAAAATGAAAGGTCCTCGGCATGATGATTAAGTTTCAAAAGAGAAAGTTCGGACACAATTGTCAAGGTTCATAAAATACTTCAGCGATGATTGTCAAATTGGATTTCGTAGAGAAATCAGATAATGTCTCTATAAGTCTTTTTAACACCAATTAATGGCTTTCTGCCGGTATAGCGTACAATCCCACAGGCACTTGGCGCGCCCTTACTCTCGTCTAGAAATCTTGCACATCTCTGTCAGGTAACTTTTCCCTGATACTTGGAGTATCACCAATTGAGGTATGGCACCTCTCAGCGTCTATTTCCGCTGCTAGGAAACTTGGCGTTTCCAGTTCTCTCCGCAGAGAGAAACAACACTTTTCGCTCCTTTTCTCGAACTCCTTGTCCAACTCAAAATTATCTTGCTCAGGATTTTCACAGTGGGAGGGATCTGGTCAGAGGAGGGGCACGCTAGGGCCACTCATTTGTTTAAGAACCTCTGGGAAACAGCCTCCCCATTCAAAACCAATCTGTTATGGGTTTTTCCAAAACAGTGGACATAAGTCGTGTTATATTCGCTTTCCCATGGAGATACTATTTTCTCACAGGACCGGTAAGTATTAGAGCAAAGAATTTCGTCTTGGGAGATCTAGGCTATCCATCACTGTTCCAGAGCTTCACTTGATTCACAAAGAAGTTCGGCATTTCACACCACTTCAAAATAACACCGACGTGAGAAAATATGCATGAAATAGTCTTTCTGAAATCTTCTCACGGGAAATGTTGGACCACACATATAAACACATGAATGACGAAAATCAATTCTTTACAGCAGCCCCCCCCCCCTTTTGATGATTCCTTCGGGTGAAACACGAAGAATCACTAGACAGTAGGTTAAGAATTGCAAGCTCAAATACATCAGAGTGAAAAAAAAACACATACATGTATAAATTAACACTACTTTCATTTTCTTTTTGCGCGCTCTGATATGAAACATAAACAAACTCTTAAATAAAACAAAGTGAGATAAAAAAATAAAAAATAACTTAAAATAATTATACATAAATGTTTATCAAAGAATCTTATTCTACTCGACTCAGGCAATCAACATGGGGGATGTCTCTACCAGGTCGATGAGAGATCGCGTAATTATAAGGTTGCAGAGCCAAAGACCACCTTAATAATCTGGGGTTGTTTCCAGAATTTCTTTTTAGGAATACTAAGGGATTGTGATCCGTTTCGATAGAAAAGTTTTGACCATCAATATAATGCCTTAATTTTGTTATCGCGAAAATCATTCCGGCACACTCTCTTTCAGTGGCGCAGAAACTTTTTTCACTTTCGGTAAATTTACGGCTTAAGTATATAATGGGTGTTCTTCAGATCCCTCTCTTTGTGCTAATACAACGCCTATTCCTTTGTCACTTGCGCCGGTTTGCACTATGAATTCTTTTTGAAAATTTGGAGCATACAGTACTGGTTTTTCAGTAAGTTTTGTTTTCAAAGTCTCGAAGGCTTCACTCATTTCGTCGCTCCATGAGATTCATTCTTTTTTATTCTTCCCTTTTAGCGCTTTCGTCAATGGTTCCACAATTACAGCATAATCTTTTATATATCGGGAATAATACCCAGCCATTCCTAAACATCTGCGAATTTCGGTTTTAGTTGTCAGGACCGGTAACTCCTTAATCGCTTGTATCTTTGCCTCCGCTGGTCTCCGACGTCCCTCTCCTACTACATGCCCAAGATATTTCACTGTTTTTTGAGCGAACTTACATTTTGAAAATTTGATTTTAAGTTTAGCGTTATTAACCCTTTCAAGTACCACTTCTAGATGCTGCATATGGTCTTCCCAACTGTCTGAAAAATTTGCCTTATTATCTAGATAGGGTAAACAGAATTCCTCAAGCCCTCTCAACACCTTATCCATAAACTTAGAGAACCTATTGTTCAAAACACCGAAAGCCATGACCAAAGGGTAGTAGGAACCGAAGCTTGTAACAAAATCGGCTAATTTCTGAGCCCTTGGTGTCATTGGAATTTGCCAGTAGCCCTTCGTTAAATCTAAAACAGTTATATATTTTGCACTGGAAACCTTTTCCACACGTTCTTCAATATTTGGTAACGGATAAAATTCTACTTTTGTGATGGCATTTAACTTTCTGTAGTCTATATAGGGTCGCGGGTCCTTTCCCGGAACTTCCACCAGTATTATGGGGAAGCTAAATTCTGATTCCCCCTCTCCTATGGGATTTAGCTCTAACATTCGCTTAATCTCTTTGCGAAGTATTTCTGTTTGTCTGGGTGATGTTCTATAAGGTCTAGACCTGATGGGTTTATGCTCTGTCAATTCTATATCGTGCTCGATTAGGTCCGTACGTCCTGGGTCGTTCGATAAAACTGTCCCAAAATGATCCAATAAATTTTCCAATTGTCGCAATTGTTCGGAAGTGCATCTAGTTTTTAAATTACTTTCTCTCACAACTTCATCGAACTTATAAACTTCGGAATCAGCACTTGGAAAAAATATATCTAAGTCTTGTTTACCCTCAACTTCACTTATCTCTCGCGTCAAAATATTCACTAACTCTACCCGTTTTTTTATAGGGCTTTAATAAATTGACGTGATAAATTTGGGATTTCTGTCGCCTCCCTGGAACATTTACAATGTAGTTCGTTTCCGAGATTCGTGATTCAATTTTTCCCGGACCTATCCAACTAACAGACATTTTATTCGGTTTACTCGTTGCTAAAACCAGAACTTCGTCTCCTACATTGAATTTCCTCTCTACTGTTTTTTTGTAAAACCAAAATTTTCTCTTCTCCCGTTCTGCTATCATGTTTTCAATAGCTAAATCCTGACATCTTTTTAACCTGTTTGTGAGATTAAAAACATACTCGTCACGAGTTCATTTTCCTCTCCCTCTCCCATCCATTTTTCAAATAATAACGTCTCAGGCGTTCTCAAATTCTTACCATGTATTAATTCAGCTGGGCTGAAACCTGTGGAGTTGTGTGGCACCGTTCTTAAAGCTAATAACGCATAGGGCAAATTCGCTTCCCAATTAGATCCATTTTCCACGCATAACACTTTCAAAAACCATTTAACTGTCCTGTGCCAGCGCTCAACACTATTGCTTTCTGGTCGACATACACTCGAATTACCTATCTTAACACCGAACTTTTTAAGAAGTGCGGTCGTTAAATCACTTACAAAACTTCTTCCAAGGTCTGTCTGTATTTTCCTGCGAAATCCTAATCTGCTAAATATCAACATTAGGGCTGCAATAATAGTCTCAGACTTTATATCGGACACAGGGCCGTAGCTAGGGGGGGGCCAGGGGGGGCTCAGCATCCCCTGAAAATTTTTGAGCCCCCCCCTGGGAAAGTTGCCAAGGCCATCAAATGAAGTTCTGTTTCAAAAATCCAAATGAAACTCTGTTAAAAAATTAAACTTAGTTTTGGGTGCTTTTTACAGTTTTGCACAAATACTAAATTTTAGTACTATTTGTTTAAAGACTGCTAATAAGTGCTTCAATAGGCACTCATCCTATCTGCACATACTCAGAATTAGCAACCTTTCGCTGATGCAGACATTGACTTTTGCATTAGTTATGTACTGAAAATTTTCATTTTGCAGCGTTTTTCAATATTAGCATAAAACAAAGTTATTCTAATGAGTTATAACCATGATTTAAATACAAGTGGTTTTAGCTTTTGATTAGACACAAAAATAATTTTAAAATGCAAAATACACCCTTGATTTTTCTAATGTTTTTATCATATAAAAACAGAATCCTTAAGGGCAGGGAATATTCAGAAAAAAACTAAAAGTTGCAACTCTTTTGAAACAGGTCAACTGTCAGCTTTTTATTTACTTATTGACATCATCACTTATTATTTCACTAGTATAGTGTTTTTGAGAAGAGGGTTTATTGTATACCTTAAAATAATCCAGAGGGTATACGGCGTATCCACCGTATATCCTCCATTACATCCCTGTCTGCAGCCTTTACTTTTCTAGCATCAAATAAAGTTATTATAAACAATTTAATAAGAAACATAGTGCCTACAATATGAATATGCACTAATTTACCTTTCTATATAATACTTTGATCATATATATCGGTGTTTGTGTGTGCATGTGTCAGTGTGAGAGAAATAGTATGAGCCCCCCCCCCCCCCCTACATTTTCTTGAGCACCCCCTAATTTTTACTTCTAGCTACAGCCCTGGAAGTAAGGCGCGTCAACACGCCTGTTACAGCTGAATGTAGCATGTCGGCATCGATGCCACCGACAGTCCGTCGAATGGCATCTTTCAGTTCCACCAAAGTTTCTGGGGAGCCCCGGTGTACACGAGACTTTAAGTATCCCCACAATCAAAAACCTGCCGGGGTCATGTCTGGAGATCGTGCGGGACACTCAAACTTACAACCTCGACTTATCACTCGGTCTTCAGTGCAAGTGTTCAACAGGAACGTCTTGACTTCAAGTGCAACCTGGGGCAGGGCACCATGCTGCATGCAGGCTTTCCTGCAATGCAGGCACAATGTGGTCACGCAAAAGCGTAACATACCGTTCTGCAGTGACTGTATAGGTTTTCCAGCCGGATTTAGGACAAGACTCTTAAAAAAAGAAAGGACCCAGAACGAAAGACGCTGTGAAACTACACCAAACAGTCAAATGAGGAGCATGCAGTGGCTTGGTCAGGTACTCACGAGGGTTTGACGTTGTTAAGATACGACTGTTTTGCGTATTGACGTCATCATGCAGTGAAAAGAGTGCTTCATCCGTCCAGTTGACGTTCAACAACCATTGTGGGTCCCGCTACATTTTTGCCAGCGCCCATGTAGCAAACTTTAGTATTTTATCTGTATCTGCCAGTAATAACTGGTGAATTGCCTGTATCTTGTACGGATACAGATTCAAGATTCCGTGCAGAATACGTCGAATCGGCGATTACGGAATCCCCGTTATTCTCCCAGCTTCACGAGCACTGCTACTTCCCGTTGATGTCTCGGCTGCCAATTCTTCCATGACACTTTTTACAACATTGACGCGATCCGTGCTCGAGGATGGTCTGCCACTACGTGGACGATCCTCCAAACTCCCCGTTTTCTCAAAACGTCGTACTAAATTGAGTATCTCATTCAATGAAATAGGGTTTTTTTTTGCGCATGAAGTTCTTTCTCCGTGTGAAACTTTCGCAATGCAATAGTTGTCGATTCACCATTCTTGTAAAAAAGTTTAACCCCTTCGGGACCGGCGGCTTTTACACAAATTTTATTTGGTTGGCGCCACTTTTTTTAAAAGAGCTACCTTTATTTAAACTATCACAAAAATGCGCTAATTAGAGAAAGCAAATATTACTTTTATTTTTTACTGGTGCCTAAAACAAATTCTGTATGCCCTTTTTGAGGGTGCATATATGCACCCATGGTCCCGAATGGGTTAACCACCAGCGCTCGATCTGGTAACGATAGCATGCTGCCGAGATCGAATGACGAATCCATTTCCAGCCAGGTGTTTTATTGCGAGCTTGATTTGCATTAAACGCCTCAGTATGACGTGTGAGCGCTCGCTATTGGTTACTTTTGGAATCATTTTTTTTCATACATGGAAAAAAAATCCAAAATCCTTTTGATCATACTCTCGTAAAACGAAAATTTTTCCGAGCATTATTTCTTTTATTATGAATTTTTTAAGTTTGCACGAATTTATGACGCAACCGGTCTATATATATACGCTGGCCTCCAAAAGTTAAGGTACAACATGTTTTTCAAAGCTCACCAAAAAAAATGGCAGTCAGATTAAACTTCATAGTTTATATGAAGGATAATAATAAGTTTTAAAAAAACTTACGCAAAAATTACAGCTACCACTTTTATTTTATAGAAAAGAATAGGTATTTGTGAATGAGAGAAAAATATGCAATTACAAAGCTTTCGTAATTTCGCGTGTAAGTTTTGTTGTATTCGAACTATTGTTATCAGTTTTGTTCACAACAGCCAGAAGAGTTAGAAATGTCTACTAGAAGAAGTCGTTTGCCCGATTCATTAAGGTGGCGGGCGGTAGGATGGATGGAAATGGGGTTGTCACAGGCCGATCCTGCTAGACGGCTCAATGTGTCTCGCAGTGTAGTCCAACGACTCTGGGATAAGTATGAAACCGAAGATTCTGTGTCCAAAATACATGTTCCAGGCTTCCCACGTGTTACAACACCTGCAGAAGACCGGTTTCTAGCTCTTTCGGCCCGAAGGAGAAGACGCACTACTGTGCCGCAACTCATCGCAGACCACTTTGCAGCATCAGGGAGAAGAATCTCCGCTACTACGGTGCGAAGACGTCTTCACAATGCAGGTCTCTATGCAAGGTGACCAGTTGTGTGTGTCCCTCTCAACAGACGACAGAGAAGGGCCCGCTTATGTTGGGCAAGAGAACATGTTTCCTGTACCAGTGGGCTTCTGTACTCTTCACAGACGAGTCCAGATTCACACTGGAGAGCGATTCAGGACGTCTTCTAATCTGGAGAGAACAATGCACTCGATACCATCAATAAAACACTGTCGAAATACACAGGTACAGAAACGGTGGAATCATGGTTTGGGCAGGGATCTCACTCGGAGGCCACACTGACCTGCATCTGTTCCATGGAGGAACTGTGACTGGTGCGAGATATCGGGATAAGATCCTTGATTCATATGTGCGCCCATTTGGCAATGGTTTCATTGAAATGGATGATAATGCGAGACCACACCGAGGTGTGGTTGTTGAGGATTATCTTGAGGATCACGGTTTGGAGAGAATTGAATGACCAGCTCACTCTCCAGACTTGAATCCGATAGAATATTTGGGATTATCTTAGAAGAGAGGTTGCGGTTTTAAGTTCTCCTCCAAGGTCATTAAATGAGCTGGAGCAAGGCTTACTCCAAGTCTGGTCAGCGTTACCTATTTCAGTGTCCGACAATTTAATTGAGAGCATGGAAAGTCGATGCCGCCAATGCATTCAAGTCCGGGGTGGACATATTCCGCATTAGAACTTAGAACTAGTTTTTTAATGTTTCTGTCACATTTTACTGCATAATACTGCGATGTACTGATTTCTCCAAGAATGGAATTTTCCACCATGAGTGCTTTTTTGTTGTAATTTCATTTATACGTTTAACTTACGTAAATTTCTATGTCGCATTTAATAAATAACAGTTTAGCGCACATTTCCTCCAAATTTGTCGTTTCTATATTCATTCATTTGCAAATTAGACGCAAAAAATCGGTTGTACCTTAACTTTTGGAGGCCAGTGTATATATGTAATATAAAATTATATATAAGACGTTATCAGTATGATCAGGCCTGAATCCTGTTTTAACTGCAGCATTGGTTAAGAGATCAATGAAAGTTTTTTCAAGACAAGCGCTGACTGTATCACAAAACGTTAACTAAATGGCTGATATAAATCACACTCTTAGTGTAAGCCGAGGCTAACGAAAAAGAAAGGCTACCGCAGTGCTTTACGCGAATATTTTTTTACAGACCGCCGGAGTCACGTGATGCTCGAATGCACCAATGCAGGTGTACGAAAAGAGCATCACGTCATTCTAGCGGTCTGTAAAAAAAGATAAGTGGCACCGCGATAGCCTGTCTTTTTCGTTAGCCTCGGTGTAAGCAACAGTCGAAATATTTAGAGTATTTGGAGTTGTACAATCGAGCTGAGTAGTGGCAACAGTTCCCAAAGATGTTTCTCCAAAGCATTTAGGAGACTGGGTTTGAGACAAACAGTTTATTCCATACTAAATTATACTAATGCACAATTCCACATAAACACAACTTCAATAGAAGCTTCAGACGCGATTAGATCTATTAAAATTTATTGATGAAAATCTATCGACGCGTAGAAGAAGGACTTCTCAAGTGACGAGGTTATTTGGACCCTTCGGCATGCGTAAAAATGTGCCTTCCAAGTCAGTGTATGCGGTATAAGTATAGAAAAGACTTAGCTCAAAGTTACATTGTGCTCTCTAAGAAACCAACGAAATCTGTGTTAGGAGAAAAAAAAGGGGTAGTAAGAGGTGCGGCGTGCTTGCTAATGATTGAAAAAGTGGGCCAAAAGGGGGTGCCATTGACATCGTGTCGTAACTCTTTCTTTTAGAGCAGAATTTAAAAAAGGTGAATAGTTTACGTGGGAGTTGAAATGAATCATGGGATATGGAATGATAATTTTAATGAAAAATAAAAATGATGTTACAAAATGTTCCAAAGAAATAAAAATTCAATGTCTTAAAGTATGAAGAAATAAAACAGGTGTTTTTTACAAGAAGTGTTGCATTTAATAGAATAATGTTTTTAGATTAAGAATTAAAAGAACATGTTGATTTAAAGTTATGGAAATAAAATATAAATGGTACTTAAGATATTATTAAAAGACAGGACAAAAAGTAGAATTGTAAGAATTTGGATTAAATTAATTAAAACTAAAATGGCGAAAATTTATTATTATTACACACATATATTAGTTAAATTAGGTAAAAAAAAAATCAATTTTACTCAAAAAAGCAACAAACTAAAATAATGCTTTAGAATTAAAAAAAATATATATGTAACAAATAACTTTTCCATTCCTTTAAAATTATGCACAATTTATTTTTTAAAGTTATAAAAAACACTCGCGCAGAAAATATATTCTAAACGAACACATTTAAAAAATATATAATAGTTGAAAAAAATCGATTTTCTCAAGAAAGGAAACATTTTTTACCGAATTTTATTCTAAATATAATATTCATATTTTACATCTAACAATCCAATTAAGAATATATATAGTTCATGTTTTATCCTCTAGTAATACTAAACTTTTAAAACCTCCACCATTATCTCATGACGCAATCTCCCCGCATTTAACTTTAAAATTACCAGGTTTCTAAGTCCCAAGCCGCGATTTGAAGAAATCCACTATCATCATTTCAAAATCTTATTCTAGCAAAGGCCCAATGGTCTTACATGTAAAACACTTGGCTAGGTCCCTAGTTCGAGTCACATAAAATATTCAGTCATAAAATGGTCAGCCATAAAATATTTTTGAGGTATATCAAATAATAAATCTACAGATGGCAGCACAAAGAGATGTAATTTTTTTAAAACCGAGGTTATTCATAACGGAAAATTTCCCTTCCTGGCAGTAATGCCAGGAATATGTCTGTGATTCGAAGAAAGTATTTTTGAGAGCGTAACGGAAAGTTACCGCTTCTTCAAACGGAGTTTTTCCCTTTTTTATCTCTCAAAACGAAAAATCTATTAACGGAACGGAAAAAGTCCGACAACTTTGCTGCCAGTAATTTTACCGTGAATTAATGGATTTATTTTAACAGTGCAGGGTAAATTATAACCATGTCAGGACTCTCGTCCGTTCTAGAACGACACAATGCTCCCCACATTAAAGAAGGTGACAAAAGGGCAGCCGTCGCAGAATAGGATCTGAACTCACCTGGATGCGATATTAAATGTTGTCGCCAAGCATACAGAGGTACCAGTGGGTAGAGAGAGACAGGGTGAGTTCACATTTCAGTAACATCGCTTAACATCTCAATTCCTCCATGACTCAATGGAGGAATTGCACATTGTAATAAAATTCTCAAAGGAACAACGAACTCTTTTGAAATAGAGCTATAGGATAGAAGATTACAACACTACTAGTAGTAAAATGGTTGTTCGGATTTTTTTTAGAATTATCTTATACTACGGTAGGACGATATATATACAAAGCATTCATAGAAAATATTTTTTAGAGGAAATGTGTACACTGTTAAAAATAAATCCGTCAATACACGGTAAAACTACTGGCAGCAAAGTTGCCGGACTTTTTCCGTTCCGTTAGTACATTTTCCGTTTGAAAGATAAAGGAAGGGAAAACTCCGTTTGAAAAATCGGTAAGTTTCCGTTATAAATAAACTCGGTTTTAAAAAATGTCATCTCTATTTGTGCTGGCATCTATTGATTATTACGGGAGTATTTAATATTTGATATAATGCAAGAACATTTTCTGCCATATCTGAGGATTGAACTGGGGACGTTAGTGGTTTGAGCCGAGTGCTTTACCGCAAGACCAGCGGGTCCTTGCTAGAGTAAGAGTAGGAAACGATGATACGGGATGTTTTCAAATCGCAGCTTGGGACTTAAACAATTTGGGGTTTAGAAAATTGGTAATTTTGAAGTTAATTGCGGGGATATTTCGTAATGAGATGATGATTGAAAACTATAGTATTAATAGAGGATAAAAACATGAATTGTATATATTCTTAATTTGATTGTTAGATGTAAAATATAAATATTATATTTTGAATTAAATTCGATAATTTTTTTGGCTTTTTTGCGAAAATCGATTTTTAATCAACTATTATGTGTTTTTTAAATGTGTTCGTTTAGAATATATTTTCAGTGTGAGTGTTTTTATAACTTAAAAAAATAAATTGCGAATAATTTTAAAGGAATGAGTTTAATTCGAAAGCATTATTTTTGTTTGTTGCTTTTTTAAATAGAATAGATTTTTTCACTTAATTTAGCTATTTTATATACATATTAATCTGTTTGTTTAGAATATATTTTAAGTGCGAATACTTTTTTATAACTTTAAAAAATAAAATGCAAATAATATTAAGAGAATGCAAAAAAATAAATTTCGCTTTTTTAAATTCGAAAGCACTATTTTCTTGTTGTTTTAAATAAACTTGAAATTTTAATTTATTGAATTTTTAGTTTTTCTGTGCAGCAACATGTCAGTTTTTGAAACATTGAAAATAAACATGCAGCATATAACGGAATATCTCCGTTGGCTGCTTTTTTCTCCGTCCGTTCCGTTGTTTTCAGGAAATATGAGGAAATATTCTGCTTTTAACTGAAAATGCCCTTTTGTCATGAAAAGGGACTTTTTCTGTGAAATTCAGGAAAAAAATACCCGTGAATTTCAGATTATTTTTAACAGTATACTGTAAAAAAAAAATTCCGTCAATTTACGGAAAAAGGACTGGCAGCAGAGTTGCCGGAATGTTTCCGTTTTTTGATGAATGTTCCGTCTTTGTAGTCCATAAATGGCGCGATACAAACGAAAGGAGTTGAAGCGCATGTGTGGCGATCAAAAATACTGCAATCATTGAATGATAGATTTTTACATTAATAATTCCGTATTTGAAACTCTGTAGTCTTAAAAGTCTAAAAAGTGTACAATTTAGGGATACAGTTTATGTACTTTTTGTGCACAATTCAGTTTGTAGTTTTTATACATAAGTTGAGGTGCCAAATAGGCTCGGATTTTGTGCACTTTTTTTGCAAGCTTTTTCTAGCTGGGTAGCAACAGATATACAGGATAAATTCCATTTTTCTAACAAAACGGAAACTTTCTGATCAAAATTCACGGAAGACAACCTGTCAATAAACGAAAATTTTTAACAGTGTATATCAGGACACGTTGGGAGATACATTCTCGAAGTCGTATAAAGGCGCAATCTTTTGAAGGGCAATAATATTCTTCAGTTTACTAATAGTGACAGTTTTAAGCTTTAATTACTCTCCAGTATTCAGAATTAAGTCAAAAATATTAACTAGATATAAGACTTCTTGTTTCTTTATAGCTAAGAATTTCGGCGGGCTCCTCCGGAGATTTCGACTCGGCCCCTTCAGCGGGAAAGATGACCGGGAGCCCGACACAGCGAGATGTTTGACACGACGGGGGCAGGACACGGATGCATCGCCACCTCATTGTGGTGCGTCGGTGATAGAGGTAACACAGGACACTGAGCCTGGGTCTACCCTTCATAAGCTTAGGTTTTCTGCAGCGTGAGGACTCGGTCAATGTTGGAAGTCTCCTCCCTAGGTGGTAGAAGGACGCCTCGTAGGCCTATCTCAGTTGCTCGAGCGGGACCCTCACCCTGTGTCGAGGTAGGCGACGCTGAGCAACGACTAGCTAACAGCGGTCAGATCGTTTCCAAATCTTTATCTGGGGGCGTTTACGGAGGCGAGATCGAACTCCGAAGAGCACGGTGCGTGGTTGCTCTGCAGTGACGCTTGGTTACCGGGTAAGGCGGCTTGAAGCAACACTCGGTACTAGCACCTCCTCCCCTAGGATTCGATGATCAGAAACTGCCGTACAATAAGCGTCGTTGGGGTACTACGGCATAAGGCCTATTACCCGGTTCCCTCTTTTGGGTTCCAACTGCGAAGCTGGCGGAGGACTTCAGTGTCTCCCCAAGTGTTTTGTGGTGGTGTCCTCGAAGTGTGGGCTGCACCGCATATCGCAGCGACTTTTGTCGTCAATCTCTTGGGTTAAAAGAAGTGGTCAGCAGGTGGTGGCGCTGCTACCGACCGCAGCACTTACAGGAGGACCCTCGTGGTTTAGTACGTTAAAAGTTCCCCAGGCGCGGCGGTTGACGTGCGTCATTTTATAACTAAGATTAGTTGTAATTCGATAAACAATTTTTTAAACATATTCAAAGAACATACATTCAGTACCTATGAGACGTTGGCTGAAATAAGCATAAAAACCCCATAAAACTAGCTTAGATATGTCGGTTAGCTGTCTACATGGGTCGAAATTTCCAGGCCCAGACTTTTACCGCCCTGTACAAAAAATTTAATGGCTCAACCGATATACAAGCTAAAAGTTCGGCCCGAGATCGACCTGGTCCGTACAAATATATATATATATTGTAAAGAATTGAGCCTCCACATCCAGGTGCACTATGTGTCATTCTAGCACTTCCTGTGAGTACACTTAACTGCATACCTTCCCACGCTAGTTTTGCCTTGAAGACAAGCAAACGCCGAATTCTATTGTACTGCGAGCGGAAAGTTCGGACAGTGATGCATTGGTAAGGTGGTACCCAAAGAGGAGTCTTATGCTTTGATCTGTGCCGAAGTCGTGGGAAAGAGAGCATCTGCGAGGGAAGCGATCTCTGCACACGATTTTTAGGTTTGCACACGAAACTATGCCCTTTGTCATAGAACGTCCAATGACGGACTTATTATAGATGAAAGAGACGTATCTCAAGGCTGCTAAGAGGCTGGGGAGTTTCAAGGGGCGCTGCCTCGACCAAATCCCCGCCCCTAGTGAAAGATCCCCTGCGAGAATGAAAAAGTTAGAAAAGACAGTTTTGGAATAGATCGGAACGAGAGTGGTGACTCTCTGGAAAGAGTGAGGTCTGACCTTTATTTGATTGATACAGCAGGTATCAGGTGAAAATCCCAGCGAAGTGAAAAAGCACGACAAGTGCGATAGTGAGAGTTCTTTAACTCTGAAGCATCGTGATTTAGTATATTTCTCCGAAGAGAAGGAACGGACGAGCCTTGTTCGAATGAACTTTATTTAGAAGTTACGACTGACAGTAATTTTCTGAGACTTTTGTTTGATCGAGTTGCACTTAGAGTTAAGAGGACATTAATTTATAAGCGATTGACCCACGAAAAATAATTAAATGCTGTATTAACATCTTGTACATATTTTTTATTAGAATTAATATTGTTATGCAATAAAATTCTATTTTCTAATTTATGCGAGAAATTCTCTTTGCCAACGATCTGACCTCGCTACCACTCAACATCTCTATCGGGTCGGTATAGAGGAGTTATTACAACTGGTGGCTTGCGGTGAGGGATTAATTAGCAAAAATTAATGACATTCTCTAAAGACAAAGAGTGAACTCTGTAATTTGAATCATCTAGTGCTCCAAGAAAGAATCTCCTTGCGACCCGAGTCTCCTTAGACGTCCCTGTGGATCAACGCAGCATAAGAAAGAGAAATCTGCCAAGAATGCTGGAGAGTGGTCCCCATCCAGAAAAGTCTGTGCTCCTATGCATCCAGAAAAGTCTGTGCTCCTGTTCATCCGTAAAAGTCTGAAGTCTGTGCTTCTGACGCCCTGAAAGACTCTTAGTAATGAAGGTAAGCTCTTTTTATATTCAGAGTAGCTTTAATTGTTAATAGTGTTTATATAAGTGCTGTAGGCTTTAGAAAAAAAAGAAAGTTGTATGTTTATTTTTGTGAGAGTAAATTTTTGAGAAATTTTTCCGGTAGAAAAATAAATAAAGTAGTATGATGAAATATATTTCAGATATAACTGTAACTTATTTAATAGACAAATTTTGTAGTTAAAATTAAATTATTGTTGAATTAATTTAATGCAAACTGAGAGTTGTGCAGTGTTACAAATTTTAGCTGAATCTATAATTGTGAGATCTTTGGAAAAAAAAAAGAAAATATCGAACGCATTTCATATTTTAAGATAACAGAGTTGATTTTATATATTTTTTTTGTGAATTATTCTAAATCTTTTACGAGTGGATGCAGAGATTAAGACCACCATTGATAAAAAGAAAAAGGAATTGAATAAGACTTTTGCAATTTAAATATTTTTACTGTACTTTTTGAAATTGAAATTGTTGTTTTGTGTAAAATTTATCCCATATGTATTTTATAACCAAATACCAAGGTGAATGTGGATGATAGGATAGGGTTGCTTATTTTTATATGTTGCATATTTCTTATATATTATTGTTATGCGTACTTTTTATGAGTGTATATTTCAGTATTATTTTAGTGCACTTGGTAGAAATTACATTTAATCTTATTGTATTGTTTTATAATTGTGGGAAAGATAATTTCTAATTTTAATCTTTAAAAATGTCGGAGCTCAAATATTTTAGGAAAGCTGATTTGCAAACGTTAGCTTACGAATTTGAGGTCATTTTAGAGGAAAATGATACTGTACCGAAAATTATAAAAAAATAGAGTCGTCAGAGGGTTTTGAGAAAGAGCTAGCTTTAGCACAAATTAAACTTATAGAAAAAGATAGGGAAAATAGATTATTGGCAGAGAATAAAGAGAAAGATAGACTGTGGGAAAAAACAGAAAAAGAAAAAGAGCGGGAACATGAGTTGGCTAGATTAAAAGCAACACAAGAGTCAGATGACTGAAGTACAGCATCCAGTAGTGTCTCAGTTAGAACGAGTAATTTACCCCTAAAAACAATTATGCATCGCTTTGATGAAAATAATTCGGATATTTCGTTGTTTTTGAATTTATTCGAGAGACAGGTAAAAAAATGTAATCTAAATTCGGATGAGTTGGTGACGAACTTACTATCATTATTACCTGTGGGAATGGCCGAGTTAATTTTGAGAGAACCCGAAGACAAAATTGATGATTTTCAATATGTGAAAGAAAAATTGTTAGAACGATATCGTTTGAATGCAGAGACGTACAGACAAAAATTTAGTCAGCATCCCCGAAATCCTAATTCAGTTTGGAAGGACCTGATCTTCGAACTTAATAGTTTTTTAGAAGGATGGCTGTCATGCTTACAAGTTTCGGATTTTGAAGGATTGAAAAATTTGCTTGTCACGGACCAGATCAAACGGAGGGCGTCTCCAGAAATGCGCGAACATTTTATGGATAACTGGGCAGAGATTAAAGACCCGGAAGAATTAGTAAGGCTTTTAGATGCGTACGAGGCAATCAAGCGCCCCTCTAAAAAGACGTGAAATCCGAAACTCCCTTTAGAGAAGAATTTTGAAAGACCCAGGACTTTTGAAAATGTGCGAAACGGTAACAGAAATCCAGAGATTAATTATAATTGGAGGGATCGAAGTGACAACAAAGATAGGGAAAAGGCGTTCGAAAAAAGGCGAGAAGTTAAGTGTCATGCGTGTTTTCGAAGCGGGCACTACAAAGTTAATTGTCCTGAAATTAAAAAGAAAGAGGCTGCGCGGGTCAGTCACTTGAATTGTGAGCCAACACTTGAGGAAGCTTTCTCCCCCTATTTAAGTAAGATTCTAGTGAATGGAATTCAAGTAACTGCCTTAAGGGACTCGGGGAGCCAGATTGATTTGGTCCCGCACCATTTAGTCAGTTAAGATAATTTGAATGGAGATCATGTTTGGATTAAAACCCCGGTGGACAGGAAATTGTATTGCTTACCTATAGCAGAAGTCACTTTAGAAATTGAAGGTGTAGGAATCATTGAAACCAAGGCAGGAGTAAATAATAGAGATTCAGACATGAATTATTATTTGTTGGGTAATCAATCTCAAAAGTTATTAGAGCAGGCGAATATAAAACCCGAGTTAGTAAATGCAGTTTTGACGCGGGCTCAAAAGAAAAAAATTGACCATACTCCAAAGCTGGAAGATAAGCGGATTATGTTTTCCGATAAGGAAGGGGAGAATGTTCACCGACGCGATGAAGCGGAAACTTTGAATTCGGTGAAAGAGAAAGAAGAAGCAGAGGAAAATTTTCGCGAATGCGGTGAAACGGAAAGGTTGAATTCAGAAAAAGAGGGAGAAAATTCTAGCGGAGGCAGTGAAACGAAAACGTTGAATTCTAAAGAAAAGGGTGAGGAGATAAATAATCCCATCGAGTTGGATAGTTTAGACAAAGGTTTGCTGCCATTAGTGATCGAAGACGGATTTACGGATCTGGCAAAGATAAACGAGGTTAAGGAGTTAGAAAGTGTTATTGAGTTGCTTGGTGTAGATAAGGGATTATCGCCTTCGTCGATATATGAGAACTCTTCGATCTTAGCAAACATTGAAAGAGAGGTTAGTAAAATGGAACATGACAGGTATCCATCATTCGAAGAGATTAGAGGAAAAGGGGAATTGGAAGAAACGCGTTGTAATGCGGGAGATTCTGTAATAGTGGAAAAAGCCAGAGACGAACGCATAAGTGGCAGGGAGCGGGTGCTGGTCCCATTGCCTTATCAGGTAGATATTTTTGGCACGTGCTTGGAAAATGTGTCCTTACACTTAGGGAAAGCGAAAGTTAAAGGAAATGTGTCAGGATACTTGGAAATTGGGAGAAGTTTGATGAATGATTTAGCGACCGCATTTCTAAAACGGTTCTGTGTTAAGATGAGAGATTCGATAAGCGATAGTATTGCATTTTGGCATCGAAAATTTAGAAAGCTTTTGAAAGCGTTAGTGTTTGGAGAATGGATAAGAGAGACGGAGGAAAATAAATTCGTGAAGGGAGATGTGTTTAATCTCGCGAACAGGTTAAAAAGAGGTCGAGTTTTGGCCGTTAAAAATGTGTCAGCAGATCGAGAAAAGAGGAAATTTTGGTTTGACAGGAAGGCGGAAAAAAGGAAATTTAACGTGGGAAATGAGGTACTGGGGTTGGCGACCAGTAAACCAAATAATATGTCGGATATTTGGATAGGACCGGGAAGTAATGAATCAATAATTTCGGAAACCAATCATATTGTGAATGTTCTTGGGAGGCGACAGAAATCTCAGTTTTACCACTTGGATTTATTAAAGCCCAATAAAAAACGGGTGGAGTTAGCGAATATTTTAACGCGAGAGATAAACGGACTTGAGGAATTCTGTTTACCGTATCTAGATGATATGGCGATTTTTTCAGACAGTTGGGAGGACCATATGCGTCATCTAGAAATAGTATTAAAAAGGGTTAATGACGCGAAACTGAAAATCAAATTGGCGAAATGCAAGTTCGCTCAGAAAACCGTAAAATATCTTGGGCATATTGTAGGGGAGGGCAGACGGAGGCCAGCTGAGGCGAAAGTAATGGCAATTAAGGAATTACCGGTTCCGAAATCGAAAACTGAAATTCGTAGATGTTTGGGACTGGCTGGATATTATTCCCGGTACATAAAAGATTATGCAGTGATTGTAGAACCATTAACGAGGGCGCTTAAAGGGAAAAATAAAAAGGAAAAGATTGCATGGAGCGACGAAATGGGAAAAGCCTTTGAGACTTTGAAAATGAAACTTACTGAAGAACCCGTGCTTTACGCTCCTAATTTTCAGAAAGAATTCATAGTACAAACTGATGTTAGTGACTTAGGTATTGGCGTGGTTTTGGCTCAAAGAGAGGGATCGGAAGAGCACCCCATAATATATTTAAGTCGCAAATTTACTGATAGTGAGAAAAGTTTCTGCGCTACTAAAAGAGAGTGTGCTGGGATTATTTTTGCGATAAAAAAGTTAAGGCATTATATTGATGGACAAAACTTTTCTATCGAAACTGATCACAATCCCTTGGTATTTCTAAAAAGAAATTCTGGAAATAATCCCAGGTTGTTAAGGTGGTCCTTGGCTCTGCAACCTTATAATTATGCAATTTCTCATCGCCCAGGCAAAGACATTCCGCATGTTGATTGTCTGAGTCGAGTTTAATGAGATTTCTTGATAAACTTTTGTATATAATTATTTTAAGTTCTTTTTATTTTTTATTCTTCATTGTGTTTTATTTCTTGCCACTCTGATGTAATTTGAGCTTGCAATTCTTTATTCGACTCTTAGAGATTCTTAGTGTTTCACCCTTAAGAATCGTTTGAGGAGGGGGTGCTGTAAAGAATTGAGCCTCCACATGCAGGTGCACTATGTGTCATTCTAGCACTTCCTGTGTGTACACTTAACTGCATACCTTCCCACGCTAGTTTTGCTTTGAAGACAAGCAAACGCCGAATTCTATTGTACTGCGAGCGGAAAGTTCGGACAGTGATGCATTGGTAAGGTGGTACCCAAAGAGGGGGTCTTATGCTTTGATCTGTGCCGAAGTCGTGGGAAAGAGAGCATCTGCGAGGGAAGCGATCTCTGCACACGATTTTTAGGTTTGCTCACGAAACTATGCCCTTTGTCATAGAACGTCCAATGACGGACTTATTATAGATGAAAGAGACGTATCTCAAGGCTGCTAAGAGGCTGGGGAGTTTCAAGGGGCGCTGCCTCGACCAAATCCCCGCCCCTAGTGAAAGATCCCCTGCGAGAATGAAAAAGTTAGAAAAGACAGTTTTGGAATAGATCGGAACGAGAGTGGTGACTCTCTGGAAAGAGTGAGGTCTGACCTCTATTTGATTGATACAGCAGGTATCAGGTGAAAATCCCAGCGAAGTGAAAAAGCACGACAAGTGCGATAGTGAGAGTTCTTTAACTCTGAAGCATCGTGATTTAGTATATTTCTCCGAAGAGAAGGAACGGACAAGCCTTGTTCGAATGAACTTTATTTAGAAGTTACGACTGACAGTAATTTTCTGAGACTTTTGTTTGATCGAGTTGCACTTAGAGTTAAGAGGACATTAATTTATAAGCGATTGACCCACGAAAAATAATTAAATGCTGTATTAACATCTTGTACATATTTTTTATTAGAATTAATATTGTTATGCAATAAAATTCTATTTTCTAATTTATGCGAGAAATTCTCTTTGCCAACGATCTGACCTCGCTACCACTCAACATCTCTATCGGGTCGGTATAGAGGAGTTATTACAATATATATATATATTGGCCTGATACGATAGAAACGCTAAAAGTTCTGCCCGAGGTCAGCTCAGCCCGTACAAAAGCTTAATTGGCACGGGCTGGCACGACTTAATTTCTGAAAACATGCCAGAGGGAGGCATCAAAAACTCTACCTTGAAGAGTTGCCTTAATCAGGTATCCAGGGTCAACCCAATAAAAAAAGAAGACTGGGTTAAACCAGCCTGCAAAGGTAGAACAGAAAAAGTAAGGCCCGGGCGTGGCTCAACCCTGAAAGAGCGAAGACCATGTCCGGTCCCAGAAAAGTGAATGGAAACCGGACCAGGTTCGAGCCAAACCCGTTCCCAGACGCAAACATCTTTCTTCCCTAATACCCTAATTTCTTCCCTAATAAATAATATTTCTAGTTTTTTTTAATGAATGATAACAAAAAGGAACTGATTTTCCAGAAAACAAAACTATCCGAATATAGCTAATTAATTTTCATAACGGACACTCCCAAATATCGAAAAGCTTTATTTAGGAAATACTTTTTAAATATTTTATATAGTAAAACCTCTGAATAATGAACACTTCGGGCACCGTGGAATTTGTCCGATATTCAGAAGTGATAGCATGTACAGTAAGTCTTCCGTACTGTAGTGTGCAGTAAAGAATATGATGTTTAGAGAAATATGGTGCACAGTTCTTAAGCTACTGCGGAAATCGGGATAAACACAGCATAGAAGCAATACCAGTTGGACAATTTACACCCAAACCTAATAAGCATCTATTTATGTCAAGGTCTAACACAATATCAAGTTCATACAAGCAGAGACGGATCTAGACTAAATTTTAGCCGGGGCAAGATTGTAGATTTGCCCCCCCCCCTACTCCCAAGAATATTAAAATAAAATCTTCGTAAACAATTGCTTAAGGAAGTAATATTAATACTCAATACTCAAAATCTATATTTTTACTATGAATTTTTTCAATATAAAACGTACAATATTGTACAATACGAAAGTTACAGAAATATACCGGTTTTACCATCTACAATACCTATTAAAGATTTACTTTGCGAGCTTTCTTTGACGCAAAAGTTTTTATTATGTCGTCATAAGGTAATTTGCAAGCTATCTCATTTTCTAAATTTATTATACGTAAATTGGATAATCGTTGTTCTTTTGTTAAATTTCTTAACTATCTTTTAATCAATTTTAATTTACTGAAACTTCTTTCATAAGAAGCGACGGATACAGGTAGTTTTATGAATATTTTTAGACAAGTAGTTAGATTTGAATAAGCATTCTGAATGAAGTCCATATAAATTTATCATTCTTAGCAATTCAATAGCCGAACTTGATTTCATCTTTTGGTCTAACTCCAGTGCTTCTGAATCTTTCGACTTCCAGAAGAAGTTCCTCTTTATCTATATCGTTTTTATATATATTTGCCAACTGCTCAGTTTCCGCTTATACTAATTCTTCTTTTGAGATTTTGAATAGCTTCAAATCTGTTTCTTAATTCAGTTAGGATTCTGTCCACTACTTCAACGATCTTTAGTTTGAATTTCTCCTCATCACAAATAGCACTACTTTCATCTTCACAAACCTCAACAAAAAACCTATACTTTTTTGTCTTCCTCGTTTTCCTAAATTTTGCCTCAATACCAATATCAGTAGCAATGCCATTTGCATCCTGTATTGCATTAGTTACAATACTTGCCCTTTCTGAATCTAACATTTTAATGAGACCATTTAAGTGTTTTACAGATCTGTCAATCGTCATGTCTTCCCTTTGAAAAAGTGTATTCACTATATCGAGTTGTGTCGGCACTTTACGCCAGAAGCATGTCATCACTACGAATTCAAATTTGGTAATATTAAAGAGTAGTGAAGAAGTTTCTGTTTTTGTTTCAGGAGTTGCTAATGGGTCAGTTTGTAATCCCTTTAGAACATTTATGATCTTTCCAATATGTTTATAAATTACTTTTACAGCTTAACGTTTTGATGACCACCGAGTAGTACTTTGTAATTTTAGTGAAAGAGGAACATGTTTTCTTAGAATGTCCCATCTACTAGTTGAGACACAAAAAAATTGTAAAGGCAATTTAAGATATCAAAAAAAGTCTCAGCTTCTGGTACAATTTTGGCAGCATTTACACCAAGATTGAGGGTATGAGCAGCACAAGGAACAAAAAATGCTAAATCGTTTGCTTGCAATATTCGGGTTTGGACTCCTTTATATTTTCCGGACATACTGGAGCCATTGTCGTAGGATTCGCCCCTACAGTTATTTATATCTAGACCATCATTTTCTAATTTCTGTAAAATGAGTTCAGTAAGGGCTTCTTCTGTTTTCTGGCTGAAATTGAAGAAGTCAATAAAACTTTCGATTATTTCAGGACCATTTTCACTCATCTTTACATATTTAATAACCTGTGTCATTTCATCTAAATGGCTTACATTAGGAGTAGAATAGAACATGATGGTGAAGTATTTTGCTTCTTTGATATCACTAAAAATATGTTGTCTCATTTTCGCAACAATAATCTTTAGAAATTCATTTTGAATGCCATGTGAAAAGTAACTAACTTGACCTGTCTTATGACGGTTAATATTATCGCGAAGATCTGCATAATAATGTGATACTAGCTCAGTTATATTTAAGAAATTACCGCATTTAGGATTAGAGAAATCAAGATTTTCATGTGATCCTCTTAGAGAGCAACCTATCTTTGCCAAATACGTTATTACATCGACTATTACATACAGAACAGATTTCCAATGATTCTCCTCTTCCGAAATTTTATCTTGAAAATCTTTATCAATACCACCAACTTTAGAAAGTGAATTTTCGAGCGTTTTCCACGAACAAAAGTTTCTTTTATGAAACAAAGAATTTTCGTGCTCGGGAATTCTCGCACTAAGTTTTTTCCACTTAGTAAACCCTTCTTCTTTTGCTAAAAATGACAATTTATGCTCAGGAAACACGCTTGGAAATAATTTACATGGAATACAATACAATGAATCTTTTACTGGTGCTGTATAACTAACAGCCAAGATAACAGCAAGCTGTGAATCCTACTCTTCTCTTTTTTTTAGACTTCTTTCTGTAATAATCACCCGAATGTCTTTTAGACATAATCGAAATAAAATACTGTATACGCTGTAAAACAACATAGAACAAGGTCGGAAAAAAAATAACGCAAAATCTTTGAATTTTAAATAAATAAAAATTTCTTAAAAATACTGGTGGCAATGTGATATTTTGTATAATGTAATATAAATTAATTTATTTTTTATTTCTGATCTTTATGCAACGAAAGTAAACCGCCGCTGAAGAAAATAAAATTGAATATTTTTTCATGTGAATTTTTAATTTTCCTTTTCTTAATCTTTCACGATTCCTCATTTTTGCGCCCTTCCAAGTCTTGCACCCGGGGCAACTGCCCCGGCTAACCCCCCCTTAGATCCGTCACTGCATACAAGCGCCCCTGTTAAGCGACTTACACCAAAACCTAATCAGCGCCAATTTATGTCAAGGTATAACTGAATATGAAAATTGATTATACTCCATGCATTATTTTCTCTGATTTATCACCCAAAAATTTGTCTCACATACAGACAAACAGACAAACTTGCGGACAGACATTTTCTAAAAACAATAAAATCGTGTTCAGTATCTCCGAAAATATATAAAACTTTAAAAACCGGAAGTCGAAAATTTTCACAAATCCAATACTTTCTTCTTGTGTATGTGCCACTCCGAAAACTTTATTTTATCTCATACATGTTTCACAATCACCAAAAACACAAAAGTCACATACACCAAAGTCGAACTGAATCTAAAGTTTTATTAAATTCCATGCTTTAGTTCATGAGATATGACTATCGCAAAAATCGTGTAAATCCTGAAAAATGCAGCATAGCAGCGCAACGTGTTGGGAAATTTACATCAAAACCTAATAAGCAACAATTTATGTCAACATCTAACTATGAATATGAAGTTTGATGAAATTCTGTGCATTAGTTTTTCAGATATAGCTGTCGTGAAAATAGAGAAAAATGTAGCATTGTCTACAACTTAGCCTACTACATTTTAACGACTACAGCAGAGCCACCTGTTGAACGATTTGCACAAAAAACTAATCAGCACTAATATATATGCAGGTCTAACATAATATAAAGGTTTAATAAATTCCGTGCATTAGTTATTAAGATATAGCTATCTTGAAAATCATGAATAACCAGCATACAATGCCACCTGTTGGGCGGTATACACCTAAACATAATCATCAACAACTTATGTCCACGTCTAACTGAATTTGAAGTTTGATCAAAATTTTTGCATTTGTTCAAGACAAAGTTTTTTGCGAAAATCCTGAAAAATGCAGCGCCACCTCTTGGGCGATTTTCACCAAAATCTAACAAATAAAACTTTTGTCAACGTCTAACTGAATCTGAAATTTAATGAAAATCCCAGCATTAGTCCTTGAGATATTGCTATATTCAAAATCGTGAATAATGCAGCATAGCACCACCACCCATTGGGCGGTATGCACCAAAACATAATCAGCAACAACCTATGCCAATGTCTAACTGAATCTGAAATTTGTTGGTAATCCCTGCATTAGTTCTTGAGAAAGAGCTATTGAGGAAGTCGAGAAAAATACAGCATAGCAACGCCACCTGTTGTGCTTTTTACACCAGAAACGGATCAGCACCAATTTATATCAAAGTCTTATTGGATAGTTTTATTAAATTCCATCCATTAGTAAGACTATCGCTAAAATCGTGTGAATCCTAAAAAAATGCTGCATAAGCTGCGTCACCTGTTGGGAAATTTATACGAAACCCTAATAAGCAGCAACTTATGCCAACGTCTAACTCAATCTGTAATGTAATGAAAATCCGTGCATTAGTCCTTCAGATAGAGTTATCTTGAAAATTGTAAATAACGCAGCATAGCAGTGCTACCAGTTGGACGGTGTACACCAATACTTAATCAGCAACAACTTATGCCCACGTCTAAGTGAATCTGAAGTTTGACGAAATTCTGTGCATTAGTTTTTTAGATTTAGCTATCGTGAAAATCATAAAAAAGTAGCATAGCAACGTCATCTTTTGGGCTATTTACACCATAGCGTAATCATCGTCTATTTATGTCACGGTCAAACAGAATCTGAAATTTTACGAAATTCTGTGCATTAGTTCTTGAGTTATAGCACTCGTGAAAATCGTGAAAAATGTAGCATAGCAGCGCCACCAGTTGAGCGATTTAAACCAAAAACTAATCAGCACCAATTTATATGAAGGTCATAACTGAATACAAATTAGTTAATTATTAATTTCGTGCTATTATTAAATTATTATACTTATTAAATTTATTTATTTCGTGCATTATTTCTTGAGATGGAGCTATCTTGAAAATCGTTAATAACGCATCATACAGCGCCACCTGTTGCGAGGTATACAACAAAGTATAATGAGCAACAACTTATATCCACGTTTACCAGAATCTGCAGTATGATGAAAATCTGTGCATTAGTTCTTGAGATAGAGCTATCTTGAAAATCATGAATAATGCAGCTTAGCAGTGCCACCTGTTGGGCTGTATAAACCAAAATCTAATCAACAACTTATGTCCACTTCCAACTAAATCTGATGTTTGATGAAAATCTGTGTATTAGTTCTTGAGATAGAGCTAGTGTGCAAATCCTGAAAAATGCAGTATAGCTGCGCGACCTGTTTGGCGATTTACATCAAAAAATAATCAGTACACATTTATCAAAGTGTAACTGAATCTAAAATTTTATTAAATTCCGTGCATTAGTAACTTATGTCAATGTCTAACTAAACCTGTACTGTAATGAAAGTCCGTGCATTAGTCCTTGAGATAGAGTTATCTTGAAATTCGTGAATATTGCAGCTTAGCCGCGCTACCTGTTGGGCGGTATACACCAAAACCTAATCAACAACTTATGTCCACTTCCAACTAAATCTGATGTTTGATGAAAATCTGTGTATTAGTTCTTGAGATAGAGCTAGTGCGCAAATCTTGAAAAATGCAGCATAGCTGCGCCACCTGTTTAGCGATTTACATCAAAAAATAATCAGTACACATTTATCAAAGTCTAACTGAATCTAAAATTTTATTAAATTCCGTGCATTAGTAACTTATGTCAATGTCTAACTAAACCTGTACTGTAATGAAAGTCCGTGCATTAGTCCTTGAGATAGAGTTATCTTGAAATTCGTGAATATTGCAGCTTAGCCGCGCTACCTGTTGGGCGGTATACACCAAAACCTAATCAACAACTTATGTCCACTTCCAACTAAATCTGATGTTTGATGAAAATCTGTGTATTAGTTCTTGAGATAGAGCTAGTGCGCAAATCTTGAAAAATGCAGCATAGCTGCGCCACCTGTTTAGCGATTTACATCAAAAAATAATCAGTACACATTTATCAAAGTCTAACTGAATCTAAAATTTTATTAAATTCCGTGCATTAGTAACTTATGTCAATGTCTAACTAAACCTGTACTGTAATAAAAATCCGTGCATTAGTCCTTGAGATAGAGTTATCTTGAAATTCGTGAATATTGCAGCTTAGCCGCGCTACCTGTTGGGCGGTATACACCAAAACCTAATCAACAACTTACGTCCACTTCTAACTAAATCTGATGTTTGATGAAAATCTGTGTATTAGTTCTTGAGATAGAGCTAGTGCGCAAATCTTGAAAAATGCAGCATAGCTGCGCCACCTGTTTAGCGATTTACATCAAAAAATAATCAGTACACATTTATCAAAGTCTAACTGAATCTAAAATTTTATTAAATTCCGTGCATTAGTTCTTGAGATATTACTATCGCTAAAATCGTGTAAATCCTGAAAAATGCAACTTAGCAGCGCCACCTGTTTGTCGGTATACACGAAAACTTAATAAGCAAAAACTTATGTCCATATCTAACGGAATTTGAAGTTTGATGAAAATCTGTGCATTAGTTCTTGAGATACAGCTATGGAGCAAATCCTGAAAAAGTGCAGCTTAGCAGTATAGCAGCGCCACTTGTTGGGCGATTTACACCAAAACCTAAAAAGCAACAACTTATGTCAACGTCTAACGGAATCCGTAATTTAATGAAAATCCGTACATTATTTCTTCAGGTATAGCTATATAATATCATGAATAATGCAGTGTATACATTTTGGGCGGTATACAATAAAACCTAATCAGCAACAACCTATGTCAATGTCTAACTGAATCTGAAATTTGTTGAAACTACCTGCGTTACTTCTTGAAATGGAGCTATTACGGAAATCGAGAAAAATACAGTATACGTCTAACTGAATCTGAAGGTAGATGAAAATCTGTGCATTAGTTCTTGATATACAGCTGTTGCAGAAATCCTGAAAAATGCAACATACCAACGCCACTTGTTGGGCGATTTATACCAAAACCTAATAAGTGACATCTTATGTCAACGTTTAACTGAATCTTAAATTTAATGAAAATCTGTGCTTTAGTTCTTGAGATATAGCTATCTTGAAAATCATGAATAATGCAGCAGGGCAGCACCACCTTTTGTGCGGTACGCACCGAAACCTTATCAGCAACAACTTATGTGAATGTCAAACTGAATCTGAAATTTCTTGTAAATCCATGCATTAGTTCTTATGATAAAGCTATTGTAGAGATCCTGAAAAATGCAGCATATAAGCGCAACCTGTTGGGCGGTATACACCAAAACCTAATCAGCAACATCTTATGTCGACGTTTATCTGAATCTGAAGGTATATGAAAATCTGTGCATTAGTTCTTGAGGTACAACTATTGCGGGAATCCTGAAACATGCAGCATAGCAGCGCCATGTTTTGGCCAATTTACACCAAAACATACTAAGCAACAACTTATGTCAACGTCTTACTGAATGTAAAATTTGAAAAAAATTCGTGCATTAGACCTGGAGATATAGCTTTCTTGAAAATCCTGAATAATGCAGCTTCGCAGCTCCACCTGTTGGGCGGTATACAGCTAAACCTAATCAGAAACTTCTTATGTCCACATCTAACTGAATCTGAAGGTAGATGAAAATCTGTGCATTAGTACTTGAAATACAGCTAATGCAGAAATCGTGAAAAATGCAGCATAGCAGCGCCACCTTTTGGGCGATATTCACCAAAAACAAATCAGCACCAATTTATATCAAGGCCTAACTGAATCTAAAGTTTTAATAAATTCCATGTATTAGTTCTTGAGATGTGACTATCACTAAAATCGTATAAATCCTAATAAATGCAGCATAGCACCGCCACTTGTTGGGCAATTTATACCAAAACCTAACAAACAACACCTTATGTCAACGTCTTACTGAATCTAAAATTTGATGAAAATTCGTGCATTAGTCCTTGAGATATAGCTTTCTTGAAAATCCTGAATAATGCAGCTTCGCAGCGCCACCTGTTGGGCGGTAAAGAGCTAAACCTAATCAGAAATTTCTTATGTCCACTCTAAACTGAATCTGAAGGTAGATGAAAATCTGTGCATTAGTCCTTGAAATACAGCTAATGCGGAAGTCGTGAAAAATGCAGCATAGCAGCGCCACCTTTTGGGCGATATTCACCAAAAACTAATCAGCACAAATTTATATCAAGGCGTAACTGAATCAAACGTTTTATTAAATTCTATGCATTAGATCTTGAGATATTACTATCACTAAAATGGTGTAAATCCTGAAAAATGGTGCAGAGCAGCGCCACTTGTTGGGCAGTTTACACCAAAATCAAATAAGAAACAACTTATGTCAACGTCTTACTGAATCTAAAATTTTACGAAAATTCGTGCATTAGTCTTAGAGATATATAGCTTTCTTGAAAATCCTGAATAATGCAGCTTCGCAGCACCATCTGTTGGGCGGTATACATCTAAACCCAATCAGAAACTACTTATGTCCACGCCTAACTGAATCTGAAGGTAGATGAACATTTGTTTACTAGCTCTTGAGATAGAGCTATTGCGGAAATCGTGAAAAATAAAACATAGCTGTGCCACCTGTTGTGTGATTTACACCAAAAACTAATCAGCACAAATATATATCAATACCTAACTGAATCTAAAGTTTTATTAAATTCCATGCATTAGTTTCTCGATATATGACTATCACTAAAATCGTGTAAATCCTGAAAAATGGAGTATAGCAGCGCCACCTGTTAGGTAGTTAACACCAAAACCAAATAAGCAACAACTTATGTCAACGTCTAACTGAATCTGAAATTTAATGAAAATTCATGCATTAGTTCTTGAGATATGAAAATCGTGAATAATGCAGCATAGCAGCGCCACCTCTTGGGCGGTTTACACCAAAACCTAATTAGCAACAACTTATATCCACGCCTAGCTGAATCGGAAGGTAGGTGAACATCTGTGTATTAGTTCTTGAGAGCAGAGACGGATCTAGACTAAATTTTAGCCGGGGCAAGCTAGTAAATTTGCATCCCCCCCCCCCCCCTGCTCCAAAGAATATCAGAATACAATCTGCGTTAACAATTGCTTTAGGTAGTAATATTAATGCTCAATATTCAAAATCTGTCTTTTTACTATGCGTTTTTTCTATATAAAAAGTACAATATTACACAATACAAAAATTACATAAAATATACCTGTTTTAACATCTACAATACCTATTAAAGATTTACTTTGCGAGCTTTCTTTGATGCAAAAGTTTTTATAATGTCGTCATAAGGTAATTTGCAAGCTATCACATTTTCTAAATTTATTATACATGAATTGTATAATCGTTGTTCTTTTGTTAAATTTCTTAGATATCTATTATCAATTTTAATTTACTGAAACTTCTTTCAATAGAAGCGACGGATACAAGTAGTGTTAGGAATATTTTTAGACAAGTAGTTAGATTTGGATAAGTATCCTGAAATCCATCTATATATTTAAAACGCTGAATATTTTCTTTCGATAGTCCGTGAGAACAAACTGCTGCATCAAATTACATCGTTCTTTTTTTTAAAATGAAAGATATTTGGACACAGATTTGTTATCGTGCATTCGTTTGTTCGAAAATTTAATTAATTAGCCGTAATTTCCAATTAAACTTTTACTGCTGCTTATGACGTCATAAAGTCGGCAACTCCCACTGTTGCAAGGCATAGAGTTTATTCTGTAAACTCTGTGGTTCGCCAATCTTTTGACATTAGCTAATATCAACTAGGTAATATTTTAACATCTATATATTTAAAACGCTATATGTTTTCTTTCGATAGTCCGTGAGAACAAACTGCTGATCAAATTACATCGTTCTTTTTTTTTAATGAAAGATATTTGGACACAGATTTGTTATCGTATATTCGTTTGTTCTAAAATTTTATTAATTAGCCTTAATTTTGAATTCAAATTTTACTTCTGCTATGACGTCATAAAGTTAATCGCCAGAGGATACTGCAACTTTTCATAAAATTTAAGTCTGACTCTGACCGTAACTTCAAGCTATCTGGGCAAGGTAGAATTGTAAACAAAGATCGAATACGTTATAAAAATATCAATGTCACCAATTTATTTACTTTTAACATTTGCTCAAACATTAAAACTAATACAAAAAGATTAAAATATATTAAATTACTCATAAATTTGTTTTTAAACGTTAATAAATTTTATTTATTGAATAAAAAATACAATTACATGGAACAGAAGCAGCAGACGCACAGGAATTGACGCGATTTATTTTTTGCGCTATTTTCGCACGTTATTTTTATTAAACACACGCAATCATTAATTAGTATTAATTATTTAATTTTAGAATATTTTAAATTATTTATTTACATACGTATTCAATTTTATTAACACCAAGTTGCCATACAAAGCAAAAATCTCCATTTTGGCGCCAAAAAGAAACGCATGCGTCTGCGACATCTGTGCCGATTTAATCAAAACTGTTTGGGTGACCGCATCTTGCAAAATTAATTAAATCCATCATCATTGTTTCTGTAGGAGATTAAAAATAAGAAAATTTAATTCTGAACGAAATACAATTATTTGGTAGGAAATTTTTTCTTAGTTCGGGCTTAGTTAATATTCTGGTACTTCTCCATTATCCCATCGACCACCATCCATATAAAAAAACTATCACCAAATTATTCGCCAAACTGTAGCGCCCAATAAACAAATGGAAGAAGGATGCCATTAGAATCTCAGAAAAAAAAGAAAAAAGAAATAAATTTGGAAAAGCTCAATTCACTAAAGTATCATTTATCAGTAACTTTAAACAATAAAATTTACAATATATTAATGAAAATAGAGAGAAACAAAAATAACCTTGGAAATTTATTTAATTAAATTATTTTTCTTAATTATCTCTGTCGACTGCTGGATAAATGTTTGTGACGTCAGTTAAAATTGATCTATTGTACGTAACTGCGCATCGCAGCATTTTTTCAATGCTTTTTCGCTTTTAATATCATGTTGTCGAAGATGTAATTTCTATTTTAATTAATGAATTAACTAATAAATCAGTAAAACATCATTAAAAATACATTAAACTACGAATTAAACATCACTTGATGAAATAACAAGCACGTGTAACGCATTTGACGTAAAGTGAGTTTGAAGCCACGATAATACATTTTTGGCGTTAAAATCATATAGTTTGGCGATAGTTATTTTCTTAATGGAAAGTGGTCGACCGGATAACGGAGAAGTATCAAAATTCTTATAAATCGTATGAAATTGAAGGGCATATGTATTTAATGTGTTTAAAAATACGATTAATGTTTCTCAAACTTTGAATCTGAAAAACAAGCGAGTACGAGGTATTATTACGTATTACGTAGGTCGCGATACGAGCCACCATCTGGACAGGGTATATACGGCAGATGCCATTTTTTCAGTACAATTATATACAAAAATATATTTTTATTTGTATACATGGTGGTTAAGCATAAAAGCAACGTATATAAAGTACGTGTGAAAAGTTTGCGCCTGTGAAAATGACGCTATGCTTATCTTGAAATGCATTTTTACATTGATAAATCTAAAGAGAAAAATTTATAGGAATGTGTCAACATGACGTAATTTTAACCGATTTTAAATTCTTCATTATAAAGAGTAGAATGTATAACGATTGTGACAAACGGCTCTATCGCTTTTGTTTTTATCGCGCTTACATCACTTCTACATATCGTACTATTTTAATATACACATCATCAATTATAAAAATGTTAACTTTCGAATGAAATTTATTTGAAAACTGCCGCTTAATTTAACAACATTTTAAATAATTTTCAAGCATGAATTATCTTTTTAATCTATCTCAACAATGGCCGCCAGTTTTCTTCAGTAATATAAAATAGCACCTGGGAAAGTTACCACAATTGGAAATTGATTTCCCTAACCAACATAAAAAGTGAAGAAAATAATAATAATAAAAAAACCTCTGAATAAACCATAAAATTAGATTAATCATAAGCATTTTGGCGCTAAACTGAAATCTTTCAAACAAAAAAAAAACGATTTTCAATTTATGTGCAACATAAATTGTTGTTTGAGGTTCACTCGGTTGCATTATCACAGGGAGAGATATGTGTGCTTTATTTACTGAATATGATATGGATGTAGGAATATACTATTTGTATGATACTTCATAGCTCCACGAAATTTTCTTTTTGCAGTGGTGAATATAGCGGTAATGTCGAACTTATTTTCATTAAACAGTTGTTTATTGATTGTTTGTTTGGAGTTTGCATCGGAAATGGTACTATATTTCACTGGGGGAAAAAACTTTTAAAATAAAATATTTAAAAGACTTTTTCATACGCACCCCTTCTTAAATAATAAAGAAGCTTTCTTTACTGATATTGTTATAATATTTTTTTCCGTCAAGTTTTGACGGGTTCTATCTAGTTTCAAATTAAGTTCCTAGCTTAACCAAATTAATCAATCATTAAAGATGTATTGTGATCCTCCTAATTAATTATTTGCTGAAGGCCACTTGAACAACCCCCGCCCCCCTCCCGGCCCGTCCTTCAACGTTTTTCCTCTAACTCTGCTCCGTTTCCATATCTCAGCAACTATCTTTCTGATTTCAACGCAAGTGATTTCAAACATTATAATTAATTTAATAGTCACCCTTTATAACATTAAACTAAATTTATGAGTAGCGGTTACCACTATTTACGAATAACAGTTTAAGCCAAACTTGTAATTAAATTCAAAGCTTAAGGAAACGAACGAATTTTGAAAGATGCATAGTGGTCCTCCTAATTAGTCATTTGCTGAAGGGCACTTGAACATCCCCTCCCCCCCGCCCCGGGACGTCCTTCAAGGTTTTTTCTCTAACTATGCTCCGTTTCCATATCTCAGCAACTATTTTTCCGATTTCAACGCAAGTGGTTCCAAACTTTATAATTTACTTAATAGTCACTCTTTATAACATTAAACTAAATTTATGAGTAGCGGTTACCACTATTTCCGAATAATAGTTTAAGCCAAATTTGTAATTATGTTCCTAGCTTAAGGGGACCATGGACCTTCATTTGGGTTAAAATCAACTAAAAAATAATTTTTCTTATTTTGGTTTATTACCATATTACTTCAATTTTAACTGCAACATTTGCAAAAAACTGCATGCAATTGCAAAGATTCCTATCAAAGTTATGAGCATTTCAAATTTGACACCGTAATTGAGTTACACTAAAAAATAAAACTTTAAATCGTGTTTTCTATAAATGAGAATTTTCGCCGAGTTAAAATATTCAAAATGTTCCAGGCGTCTTATGTTTTGTTCAATTTTCATAATATTAAGTACTATTGTTAGCAGTGTGCTATATTTCAAAACTTGGTATTAATTTGCATACATTACTGTACATTATAGGAGAGTTTCGTAGTTATATGACTTTTTTCCGTGAAAATTTAAAAATAAAATGTAAATATTGTAAGTTTTTTATTAATTTTTTTCCATATATTGGTACAATTTTAAAACGCATACCAACTTTTGTTGCAATAATATAAAGCTACCATTTAACAAAACACCATGTTCTAGAAACATAATTTAATGCGCATGGAGCATTTTTAATTAGAAAGATTAATTAATATATTTTAATTAATAAATTAATTAATTATACACATTTTTGCATAAAATTGCTTAATTTACTTATAAAATGTATGAATTACATGTGTGCAAAATTGCAGTACAATCGAGTGGAAAAAGAAAAAAATGCTTTTGAACGTCCACTGTCCCCTTAAGCAAACGAATGAATTTTGAAAGATGGATAGTGGTCCTTCTAATTAATCATTTGCCGAAGGACACTTGAACAACCCCCCCCCCCCCCGGCCCGTCCTTCAAGGTTTTTTCTCTAACTATGCTCCGTTTCCTTTTTACTCTAACTATGCTCCGTTTCCATATCTCAGCAACTATTTTTCCGATTTCAACGCAAGTGATTCCAAACATTATAATTGACTTAATAGTCACTCTTTATAACATTAAACTAAATTTATGAGTAGCGGGTACCACTATTTCCGAATAATTGTGTAAGCCAAATTTGTAATTAAGTTCAAAGCTTAAGCAAACGAACGAATTTTGAAAGATGCATAGTGGTACTCCTAATTAGTCATTTGCTGAAGGGCACTTGAACACCCCCCCCCTTTCCCCTACGGCCCCTCTTGCAAGGATTTTTCTCTAACTATGCTCCATTTCCATATCTCAGCAACTGTCTTTCCGATTTCAACGCAAGTGATTCCAAACATTATAATTAACTTAATAGTCACTCTTTATAACATTAAACTAAATTTATGAGTAGCGTTACCACTATTTCCGAATAATTGGGTAAGCCAAATTTGTAATTAAGTTCCTAGCTTAAGCAAATGAACGAATTTCAAAAGGTGCATAGTGCTCCTCTTAATTAGTCATTTGCTGAAGGGTACTTGAACAACCCTCCCCCCAGGCCCCTCCTTCAAGGTTTTTCTCTATAACTATGCCCCGTTTCTATATATTTTACAAAATTTAATTTTTTTCCGCAATTATTCTATAAAATTTGTCCATTCAATAATATTCGGTATATAACCCAGCTTATTAAAATAATTCTCATTCTTAAAATAGCCTTTTACTATCCATATGTAAAGTCAATTTGTCCTAATCCACTTAATAATATTTATTCGAATGTAGTTAGTCTAAAAATGGCGATAGCTTTTTTAATTTATTCTTTAAATAGAACACCTTTATTTTAATCCATTATTAAAATTCATTAGTATTATTCCCGTGTGGTCAAATTGCTATAACTTTTTTATTTAAATGCTAAAATATCGTATCTCTTAAAATATTCCGCTCAAAAAACCTTATTTCATAAAGTTATCCTATTATTAAATATCAAATGTCTATTAAAATATTTCCGAAAAACTTTAATTCTTTCTTTTTTTTCCCCTTTTATAAAGATTCATTTTCTTTTCTTCTTATTGTTTTTATTACGTATTAAATTCGAAGTTTAGCTACAGCCTCAAAACAGATAAGCTCGTTTGTTGATATGGCAGGCATCTGGTACGAGATTATGGAATATTCTGGAAAGGCGTAGAAAGTTTTTGGCGGTAAGGAAGTCATTTTACGACAAAATAAATCCACCGGAAATATTGATAAAGTTCCAAAAGAGACCTTTTGATTCGATAGAAGTGGGTCACGTGACGTATTCTGTATTATTACGCAAGCTAGTTTTAAAAACACGATCCTCCTGATTCGGAGAGAATTTTTTGACGCTGGTGTTTGCTAAAAGAATCGGGACCTGATTCTAGAAAATAATGGAACGTTGTAATTTTATTTTGTTTAGCGTTGGCTAACGAGCATTTTCCCTGAAGAGATGTCTTAAACTGGAAATAAAATGTTCTTCGACAAAAAAAATGGACTGAATTTTCTTGCTGTTGTTGATGATACCACACGGCCGCCTGATGCGAGCTAAAAGGGAAACCTATCACATAGCTAACCCTGTTTATCAACGAGCACGACTGCCTTTCATCCCTTATTTGAACTTGGAAATACGACATAAATATAATAAGTCGAACAGGATAAGATTGGACATTAGATAAACAGATGGTGATCAACAGAAAGTTTGTGTAGTTTAAACGTGAAATTTGCCGATTGGAAAAATATGTTACGAGGACGTCTACGCCATTACAGCACGTTCACGTCTGGTGTGTTGCTATTTTGTAGCTTTATAATAAATTAAAAATGGTCAAGCCTGAAAGAGAAAAGAAGAGGAAAATTTGGCCTAAGTGAAGTTGTTGCTAGAGAATATACTATTCATCTTCATAAGCGTCTTCATGGTGTTGGTTTTAAAGGATTGCGAAAAAGCAGAACTTTTGTGTTATCAGGAAATTAAAGATTTTTAGATGTGTGAAACTTTCCTGTGAAATATGTTCAAGAGTAACTGTAAGTTGGTATTTTTATTTATTGATATTTTTATATATTGATATTTATTAGTTTATGTTATATTTAAAATGTTTTATTTATTTAATAGTCTACTTTGAAATTTAAAGGTTTTATATACTATGTTATACTGATTAAATTTTTGTTTTTAAAATTTATTTCTGTTGCAAATATTTAAGTGTTGTTAAGGTTAATTAATTTATTTGATGATGTCGTGTGATACGTCATTGTAATGTTATAGACAGCGATATAATTTTATATTTTCATGTTTTAAGAACAGAAAAAAAAAATTCTATTATTTTTAATATGTTACTGAGATCTGATCTGTATTTTATAAAGAGACAACTTTTATCCTAAGGGAACATTCCTGGCACCATGCCAAACCTAAGTTACAAAACAGCTATTATGAGAAAAAAAAAAATCTGTATCTTGAATAATAAGTGACTGGTGGTTTGAATTGTGGTAAATTAATGGGCCACTGAAAGATTATTTATGATGTAAATATGTAAATAGAGTGTTAGTATTTTATGGTTTATTTAAACTGTGAATATATAAAAATAATTTTAGTATGTTATTGTTTATTTTCATTTAATGTAGGATTTATGATGCATTTACCAACTTGCTAAAATATTTAATATAGAAATTTTGAAAATTTTTGATGGTGTTATAATATTAATAAAGTGTTTAAATAAAATGCTAGGTCAGGTAGAAATTAGATTAATGGAACATGTAGACATTTAGCACTATGTTAACCTAGCTGAATTGCGCTATTAGGTAATTTGAATTTTAATAATCTTAAGCTCACCAATGGGGAATTTTTTTTACACCTCATTTGTCCATAGCTTAGGTAAAAATAAGTTCATTATTTACCAAATTCCTTAGCAGTAATAAATTTACTAGAATTGAATACTCAGAATAATTATGATGTGATGATAGAATTCATACGTGATGACGATAAATATGAAGATAAAGTCATGTTTTCCTTGATGACAAATAATAAAAATATTTAGAAGAGAAATTGGAAAATTTAGGTAAGTTGCATTCAAACAATTCATGAGGTAAATAAATAAAAATTTTGTTGATGATGTTTCTCTTCTTGTTCTTTTGCTGATGATACAATTGTTATTATTATTATTACTATAATAAAAAAGTTATTCTAAGGTAATTAATGCAACACATTAAATTTAAATTTAGCAAAAATAATAAATAAAATTTAGGAGATTTTTATGTATTTTATTGAATAAATGTTCTGGTTAATGCTTAATTTGGATTCACAAATTCTTATAATTCTTAAAAATTAAATAGGAAAGATTTGAATTCAGTTATGTTTCTGTCAGAAGGGTATATATGGTCTTAATTTGGAGACATGGAACAATTCGCAACCATATTTTTCACCAGATAATTTCAGACTATTTCATGAGCAACCCAAACAACAATCAAAACCACAACAAACATCACAATCACCATCACAAAATCAAACTAAAGTAAAAACAATAGATTAAACTCAAATTCTTTTAAATATCTCTTATTACCATAATTTCAACATTATCAGGTATGTTCTTGGGTGTACAACGAGAATATTACTTGTTTTTGAGAGTTTTTGAGGTTGAGTAGACACCTTATGCAGGCATAAGATGTGTATTTTGATTTTAGGAATTGTCAAATTGATGTTGAAAAATGAAATTAAATGTTTTAACTCTATATCAAAATAAATTATTTTTACTTTATTTACTTTTTCTTAAACCAATTGTTTCAAAATTTAGTATTATGTTATTTACTTCAATAGATAATCAAACAGTAACAGTTTATAAATATTTCTATAATTATACAAACATATAAATAATTGGATAGTGATGATATGATTTTACAGTGATTGTTTTGGTGTGACAATAGAAAATTAAGTATCTAAACTAATTGCCTTTGTATTCCATTTCTCAGCTAAAATTAACATTTTTTTATTTGTTATTTATTGTCTTTATTTATTCTAAGTTTGCCAAAAAACAACTCTCTACATTTAGGATGAATACTTATAAATTAACAGTATAATTTTGTAAAAGGGTATCAGAGGAAAAAATTATTGTAAGGAACTACTGGTTGAGAGTTCAATTTCTAAATATTTAGATTTAAATTTATTTGGATTTTGAAATTATTTTTTTTTGTATACTTTCGACTGGCAAAAATACTTTCTTATATAATTAAAAAATAAGAAATTTATTTATTTGCTATGTAATTATTTTATTCCTCAACCAATATTTTCCCTAACAATAAATAAACAAACTGTGATATTTTCTTAAATTATACAAATGTTATTATAATATTATTATTTCTACTATTGAATTATATTATGAATTACTACATATGTTGAGAAGTATTAGTTATATTGAAAGTTATTATTGTTATGTTTATGAATTGAATTTTATTATAGCATTTATTTATATTATTGAAGCGTTATATTATTTATTAGTGAAAAAATGTTCGACAAAAATTAGTTAAAGATGTTGGGATCCCACAGGAATATAACAAAGATAACATATTCCAGGTATGAAATAAACGACCAAGAAAATAATTTGATAAACAAACCTTTAAAGGGAGTTTAATATTACTAAAAGACTTGTTTATTATGTAGCAAAATTAATGTGATACTTAAGAGAAGATGTTGTGACAAAATGCTAGCATTATAAAGTCATTATAAAGTATTGGTAAGAATGACTACAGTTTTAAAATTTTGATGGAGTAATGTCTTTATTTTCAGCCTTTACATAAAAACTGTCTTTTTAAGAAAGGGACTGCAGTAATCATTTTTAAAAAACAAAATGAGGACTTATCACGATCCAAGAAAGAGACTGAAATAAAACAGTTGGATCTAATGAACTCAAATTTGAATGAAGTCGAAATTTTTTTAACTTTGTTTTAACAATTTGCTAGTGACTACTTATTCTAAAGCTTGTGAACTTGGTAAAAGCAAAATTCTGTTACTATTATTATCCTGTTTTTCTTGTTTATTAATATTTATTATTTATTGTTATTGTATTTTTCTTGTGCACTTACAAATGGTAAGTGAGATTGTAACCATTTCTTGTATTATTTTACAGGGGAAATGCTCGTAGCTTTATTTTTATTTATCTATTAATTTTAATTGATTACTATTATTTTGTTTTTGTTTTTGTCTTCCAGTTCTTCAGAAATTTCCCATCTCCTTGCTGGCAGTCTCTAAATGTATACTAGTCAAAATTCAATTTTCTAAAGTATTAAATTTATATTGTCTGAATTTATAGTTACTTAACTATTAACTTCATCCAAAATCTTTAGGGAGGGGGGATAATATTACAAAATTTAATTTTTTTCCGCAATTATTCTATAAAATTTGTCCATTCAATAATATTCGGTATATAACCCAGCTTATTAAAATAATTCTCATTCTTAAAATAGCCTTTTACTATCCATATGTAAAGTCAATTTGTCCTAATCCACGTAATAATATTTATTCGAATGTAGTTAGTCTAAAAATGGCGATAGCTTTTTTAATTTATTCTTTAAATAGAACACCTTTATTTTAATCCATTATTAAAATTCATTAGTATTATTCCCGTGTGGTCAAATTGCTATAACTTTTTTATTTAAATGCTAAAATATCGTATCTCTTAAAATATTCCGCTCAAAAAACCTTATTTCATAAAGTTATCCTATTATTAAATATCAAATGTCTATTAAAATATTTCCGAAAAGCTTTAATTCTTTCTTTTTTTCCCCCTTCTATAAAGATTCATTTTCTTTTCTTCTTATTATTTTTATTACGTATTAAATTCGAAGTTTAGCTACAGCCTCAAAACAGATAAGCTCGTTTGTTGATATGGCAGGCATCTGGTACGAGATTATGGAATATTCTGGAAATGCGTAGAAAGTTTTTGGCGGTAAGGAAGTCATTTTACGACAAAATAAATCCACCGGAAATATTGATAAAGTTCCAAAAGAGACCTTTTGATTCGATAGAAGTGGGTCACGTGACGTATTCTGTATTATTACGCAAGCTAGTTTTAAAAACACGATCCTCCTGATTCGGAGAGAATTTTTTGACGCTGGTGTTTGCTAAAAGAATCGGGACGGATTCTAGAAAATAATGGAACGTTGTAATTTTATTTTGTTTAGCGTTGGCTAACGAGCATTTTCCCTGAAAAGATGTCTTAAACTGGAAATAAAATGTTCTTCGACAAAAAAAAATGGACTGAATTTTCTTGCTGTTGTTGATGATACCACACGGCCGCCTGATGCGAGCTAAAAGGGAAACCTATCACATAGCTAACCCTGTTTATCAACGAGCACGACTGCCTTTCATCCCGGATTTGAACTTGGAAATACGACATATATATCAGCAACTATCTTTCCGATTTCAACGCAAGTGATCCCAAACATTATATTTAACTTAATAGTCACCCTTTATAACATTAAATTAAATTTATCAGTAGCGGTTACCACTATTTACAAATAAGAGTTTAAGCCAACTTTGTAATTAAGTTCCTAGTTTAACAAAACGAACGAATTTTTATGCATGCATAGTGTGCCTCCTAATTAGTCATTTTCTGAAGGACACTCGAACATCCCCTCCCCTCGGCACCTCACTCAAGGTTATTTTCTCTAACTGTGTCTTATTGCAATAACTGGGCTAATAATGTTCCAATCTTCTCGAAACCAGCTCAATTTCGTAGTGCGCCTACTATACAGTAACGTAGGCAGCGGGGACCTGTCTCAGAAGTTCGTTCGGAAAGAGGTTTGTTTAGAGCAGAATGCTCCCCTGGCGGTGGTAGGGGGAAATAAAAGATTTTCTAGAGCGTACGAGCTTGCCGGGTATACGGTTCCGAAGCGATCGTAGACCGTGGCCAGAGTTCCGTTTTTTAAGAGATTTAAGTTTATTACAAGGGGTCGGGCAACGCCGGGCGGGTCAGCTAGTATAAATTTATGATTCTTAGCAGTTCAATATTCGAACTTGACTTCATCTTTTGGTCTCACTCCAGTGCATGATGTTTGAAGCTTTCGACTTCCAGAATAAGTTCCTCTTTATCTATATTGTTTTTATACATATTTGCCAACTGCTCAGTTTCGTTTGTAATTCTTCTTTTGACATTTTTAGGAAATGCCGATTTTGAATAGCTTCAAATCTGTTTCTTAATTCAGTTAGGATTCTGTCCACTACTTCAACGATCTTTAGTTTCTCCTCATCAGAAATAGCCCTACTTTCATCTTCACAAATCTCATCAAGAAACCTCTTCTTTTTTGTCTTCCTCGTTTCCCTAAAATTTGCCTCCATACAATATCAGTAGCAATACCATTTGCATTCTGTCTTGCATTAGTTGCAATACTTGCCCTTTCTTAATCTAACATTTTAATGAGACCATTTAAGTGTTTTACAGACCTGTCAATCGTCATGTCTTCTCTTTGAAAAAGTTTGTTCACTATATTGAGTTGAGTCAGCACTTTATGCCAGAAGCATGTCATCACTATGAATTCAAATTTGATAATATTAAAGAGTAGGGAAGAAGCTTCTGTTTTTCTTTCAGAAGTTGCTAATGGGTCAGCTTGTAATTCCTTTAGAACATTTATGATCTTTCCAATATGTTTAAAAATTGCTGTTACAGCTTCACGTTTTGATGGCCACCGAGTAGTACTTTGTAATTTTAGTGAAAGAAGCACATGTATTCTTAGCATGTCCCACCTACTAGTTGAGACACTAAAATATTTGTAAAGGCAATTTAAAATACCAAAAAAAGTCTCAGCTTCTGGTAAAATTTTGGCAGCATTTACGCCAACAAGTATGAGCAAGTATGAGGGTATGGGCAGAACAAGTTTCGTTTTCATTTTTTAGACAAAAATGTCTGTTAATTACAAGAATATCTAAATTTAGAAGAAATTAATGACAAATCGATTTATAATTCTTTTCTTACATATCAACTTAGCTATTGCATAAAAAAGGAGATTTTTAGAACAGAAATAATACATATAAATTATTATATGGTGTAGCACGTATAAATTATTGGTTGTTTACCTTCATGAATATCGCTAAGCCATGAGGACATACTAGATCAGCCATACTCAACCTGCGGCCCGGCGACTCTTGATGTGCGGCCTTAGACACATAATCATCAAACCATATATATAAAATTAATTGAGATGTGCATAAAAAGTATTTAAGATCTTCAGTGTTGTTTTAATTATTTTCATGGGAAGACAAAACGTGTCCTGTTATTTATAATTAATTTAAAATCATCTTAAATGCATTTTTTTAGTCAAAACTATTTTATATATATATAGTCCTACATTTGTGCTACAGTAGTGTATACATTTCCTAATACTCAATACACATCAAACATTATTCAAATTAATTAAATTTGCACTATATATTTCTACAATTAAAAAAATAATAATAAAGAGTTTGCTCAAAAAACCGGAGGATATCCTCTGATTATTACCACTATTTCCAAACAACAAAATTTGCGGCCTAATTCTACAACATTTGCAATCGAAATCTACCACGAAGTTTACTGTTTGGAAATAGTGATGTTAAACTTTTTGTAATATTAAATTTGTTATATTGCTTTGTTATACCACTTACGTTATCTTATTGTATTAATTACTCTATTTTAATTACCCTTTTTTAAGTGTGTTGCGGCCCGCGAGAAAAAAAGGTTGAGTATGGCTGTACGCTGTACTAGATGATAGCTGTGAAGCCTCCTCTTCTCTTTTTTCAGCCTTTCTTTCTGTAATAATCACCCGAATGTTTTTTAGACATAATCGAAATAAAATACTACACACGCTGTAAAACAATATAAAACGGTATCGGAAAGGAAATGACGCAAAATCTATAATTTTAAATAAATAAAAATTTCTTAAATATACTGGTGGCAATGTGATATTTTATATAATGTAATACAAATTAGTTTTTTATTTCTGATCCTTATGCAACAAAAGTAAATCGCCGTTGAACAAAATAAAATTGAATATTTTTTCATGTGAATTTTTAATTTGCCTTTATTCTTAATCTTTTATGATTCCTCATTTTTGCGCCCTTCCAAGTCTTGCACCCGGGGCAGAAGCTCCGGCTACCCCCCCCCCCCCCCCCTTAGATCCGTCACTGCTTGAGAGAGAGCTATTGCGGAAATCGTTAAACAAGAACGAAAAATCATGCGTCAAGCATAGATTATGTAACACTTTCCAACGCTTCCAAAATAATTTTACGAATCATACTCTTCAATAAGCTAAAAGATAACATCTAAGTAATCCAAATACTTTTATTCAGCCCTGTATAAGATCTATAGATTTGTATATATACTACATAGGATGCTAAATTTTAGTTCAGTTAGGAAACACGTAGCACAGTTTAAAATTCTCCGTCTGGAGTTAAATAATACGGAAATGTTTTCCCGAACTTTTGTGCTTCCCTGTATAGGATCTACAGAATTTATACACACCACGTAATAGACAAAAAGCGATTTAAAATTAAAATCGCGTTTAGTAACTTAAAACGCACTTCCAGGAATTATTGTTAACATACAGTAGAGAATTCTTTTGTGTGTCCCTGTAAATGAACGATGACTGCTATACACACAATATTCTGTAGTAAGTCTCTTGTAATGAACCTTATATAAATTTCAATGCGTTTAAAATAGGGAAACATTGTTTAAATAAAGCGCAGACGATTTTTCTCCATAGACGTAATGTAACGGAATTCTTTTGACTGTCCCTGTAAAGTAAGTATAAGTGCTATGCACACCCTATTCCATATTAAGCTTCTTCTAATGCACCTTAGTGATATATATAAATTTCAATGCGTTTAAAATAGTGAAACATTATTTAAATAAACCGCAAATGATTTTTCCCCATAGACCGCAATGTAACAGAATTCTTTTGAGTGTCCCTGTAAAAAAACTATAAGTGCTACATACTTCCGTTGAAATAGGGAACATGCTATAGATAATGATTATAACATATAAAAATTGCAGGGCAATCCGAGCATATTTACGGGAGTTAGAGCACGGACAGACGGCAGACGGCCAGACGGCAGACGGCCAGACGGCCAGACAAACCGAAGTCATAAACACTTTTCAACTAGGTTGGAAAGTGTTAAAAAGCAGCATAGCCGCGCCACCTTTGGATGGTTCGTTCCCTTCCGGCCTTTGGATGGTTCGTTCTTGGACCCCTTCCGGCAAAAACTAATCAGCACCAATTTATATCAAGGTCTAAATGAATCTAAAATTTTATTAAATTATGTGTATTAGTTCTTGAGATAGACCGCCCATAAAATTTTTGTCGTATACATACAGACAGATATTTTCTAAAAACAGTCATAGCGTATTCAGGTCTTCCAAAACGTATAAATCCGTTTAAAATCGGAAGTCGAAAATTTTTACGAATCCAATACTTTCTTCTTGTAAAGATAGAAGCTCCGGGGTCCAATGCAATAACGCTTCCGAAAAACGAATCCTAAATTACTCTTTCCTTTTCCTCCCATCTCCAATCTTTTGCCTTCTTTTGTATCAAAACACTACTAAATGGCGTAAAGTGTCGCTCAAGTAAGAGATGGAGATGAAACGGGCTCGGTTTTTATATCAGTCTTCGGGTTTTGGCAGACTCGAGCTCAATCTGTTTTTAAATTTCAAATTTTAATTTTTTTTCCATTCAAATCATTTTGATGCTATTTTGATCAGAATAAAGAGTAAAGTCTTTTTCTATTCTGCATGGCTGCGAACTATTCTTTTTTGTGTTAACACAATTTCCGAATCATAATTCTGAGCTTATTTAATCGCATAATTCTGTGATTAATTAACATTAAGATTCGGCAAAGATTTATATTTGGAAGTAATAATGACTAAAAACTAGAATAGTTGATAGCTAAGTGTACGCAGAGAGATGTATTTAATTTTTTTATTTTGTGAAATAATAATAATAATAATATAAAAATACTTTAAATTTTGAAAATAATGTATGAAATATAAATATGCAGACTGAAGTGACGGCGGAGGGGAACGGTACGCTACGGGTGTTAATACTACGGAATATTAGGGCTCCGGTAATTTTTTTTTTTTTTTTAGAAATTAAGCCCTGGGTTGGGGCAAATTTCTAAAAAATTCTAATTTTCTAAACTCTAAATTTTCTAAATCTCTAAATTTTCTAAAAAATGGGGATCGCCCCATCGCTCTCACTTAGATTTCATTACCCCCTTTCCCCTAGTACAAAATACACAATGTTTTAAATCCATTTTTTTTCTAATTCCATGCAAAGATAAGATGCAAAATCCTTTCTGTTTGTGGACTTAAAATCTTGGCAACTACCCAAGAGTGACAGTGCGAAGAAAATGTCAGTTATCTTTTGTTGAATTCATTCTTTTTCTCAATTGGAGGAGTTGGCTTGTCAATCATTTGAAGTTAGACCATCCTCTTGTTTGTTTGAAAGCGCCGGCGGCCATCTTGAAGGGATACATTTTGTGACTAGCGTAGCCTCTTAAGGCGGTATTAAAAAAAATATTTTTCCACGCTCAACAACTCAAAATTTTGAGACACATTCCCAGACTCATTTTTAAAAGTAACCACAGGAAACTTGGTGGCGTGATTTATAAAGACATTTATAAGGGCCCCATGTTTTTATTTTTCGTTCAATTAATTATAAATTGATTTACAGACAATTATTTTCACAGTACGATCATTTTTTTTTGTTTCCAGCGCTATCGCTTCTCGAAATTCGGTTCAAAATGTCCACTTTGACAGCATTTTTTGAAATATATTCTGCCTTCATCAAAAAATCGAGACAGTAGGGACATTATAAGGTTTCTGAATAAGAGAACCTGCCAATTGGATGCATTTTAGAGCAAAAATGAATTTACGAATGTGTCTCAAAATAAGCAGTTTGGATTTGAATACACCCTTAAAATAAATTTCATGTTAAACTTTTATAAAGCAAAACAAAGTCAGAAAGATTTTCATTTTTATTTCAGGTGTTAGTTAGCAAATAGAATTTTTATTTCAGGTGAAAAAATAAATAAATTTCGTGTTAAACTTTTATAAAGTAAGAAATAATTCCATTTTTATTTCAGGCGAATGTTAGCATAAGCCCCCCCCCCTACAAAAATAAGCCCTCCCCCTCTCTCCCTTATCGCATTAACTTCCTGTCACATTTCCGGTCTCACTTCCGGTTTCAGGATCACTCCCTGGATCACTTCCTGTCTAAACATGCCTGTTCCAACATGCCTGTTATCAGCACCTGCCCCTTCCGGGAACCTTGCGAGGTCACCACCGCTTATGCAGAAAATTTTTCCCTCTCAAGAAAGAATCTGTTTTATCGTCTTCAAAACCCTTTTTAGAAAAAAACATGTCTCATCCTGCCCTTATCTCCTAATCCCTTCCGGTCTTACTTCCTGTCGCTTTTCCGGTCTTACTTCCGGGATCACTTCCTGTCTTACAAACCTATTCCAACATGCCTGTTATTAGCACCTGTCCCTTCCGGTAATCTTGAACTTCACCTTCAGAGGTCACCACAGCACCACAGCTGATGTAGAACCGGTGTTTATCATCTACTGACAGTGCTCTGAGGATTATCAAAATTTCCTCAAAAGCAATCTACTTTCATTTGTAAACATCTTAGGCGGGTAAACTGTAAATTCCAACATAACAATGCGTCGATTCACAGCTTCCATTCAACAATAGCTTGGTTTACACAGAATCAAGTGGCTGTTATAGACTGGCCAGCCATCAGACCAGACCTGAATCCAATTGAAAACCTTTGGGAAGTACATTAACGGGAGGTGTATACCCATGGTCGTCAGATTTCGACTATTCAGGAATTAACGCAACAAGTAGAGTAGAGCAGAGTTGGTTCTTTTTTTACAGCCACACATAAGCTAAACACAAGTTTAAAGCATGCCTCATATGATTTTCAAGATAATTCAAAGGAAGGGATCCAAAATTTTAATTTAAATACAAAAAACTGGAAAGTCTATACATTTTTAGGACAGCCTATTTTGATTTTGATTTTTTTACAAAAATTCTGTAAAACTTATACTGTAATTTCTTTATTGTAATAAACTTATGTTATGATTCCATATGCTTATTTTTTTTTTCGTGATTATTGCTTTATTTTTTGAACTGGTATTTCAAAATATCGCCTTGCATATACTTTTGAGACGCACTATACACAATATTCCCCGCGAAAAAAAAATACTCAAAAATTTTCTAATTCCCCAAAATGCAATCCATTTTTGAAGTGAAAACTTCTTTAGGCGCGTTGGGCATTTTTTGAGATGGGAAAAAAACATTAGATTCGCGACCTGTTACCGACACCGCTGTATATGTTGCCAATTCATACAATGAAGCGAAAGTATCAAAAGGAAATAGTTCACGTGCAGAAAGCGAAATGATTGGTATTATGAATAAAAATAATTCAGAAAATAATTTCAAGATAAATTTAGCACGCGCGGTGAAAACAGATAAAAGGGACTCAACTCGCGAGACCAAATCAAAAGATGAAAATGAAATAACAAAACACGGAAAATATTATAATTTAACGAGCACGAGAAAAATAAACGGAAGTAATATAAAAAATAATGAAATATTTCACGAAAGTTTTAAGAAACGTGATTACCGATACGGAAATGAAGTGAAATCATTTTATAGAAAATAAAAGTTTGTTGATAGAAATTATAGACACCGCAAACAATACGCGCAGTATGAATATAGAAAAAAGCATAATGTTCACGAATACCGTAAACAAGACAGGCAGCAAAGAAATCATTTTTGGAGTGATAGGAAGCGGGAACCCCATTTTGCAGATAAATGGTATTACAAAAGATATGAAACTAAATCTCATGGAAGAAATGATGAATGTATTGAGAGTTGTTTAAATTGTGGATGAAAATTCATAAGTTTCATTGGTATTCATTTCAAAGAGTACCAATTAATTAAATTTTATATTTCATTTATTTGTAAATTTACGTTTTAAGCATTAGATTGCAATTTTTGTATGTAAAATAATATGGATTATTTTTCATGTACAATAGCGCATTAAATGAAAATTGTAATATAATTTTTGTAGTAGTAGTTTATAATAATGAATAAAAAAAACACTTCATTTAAAAGTATTTCCTGCGCAATAAAACGTTTCCTGACGATTCAAAAAATACACACGTAATTGTTCAAGTTTTCACTTCTGTCGGCACTCCCGGAGTACCATTGTTTTTTTTGTTTTTTTCAAAATAATCATCGTACTCCAAGACGCTCGCTTATATCTCCCCCCACCTCTCAGCACTGGCACCTGGCACGCTCCTCCACCAATCCACAGTGCAGCTCCACCTCCACTCCAGTGCTCCGACAATTAAAATCTATCCAAACGAACCTAGAGTTGGGGCCCCCGCTGCCTTCGGCAGTGTACACTTTCGAATTTGTATCATTTCATATTTGTAAATGAAAATCTATCCAAACGAACTTAGAGTTAGGAGTCGGAATCGGTGAATACAGCTTTCGGCAGCATACACCGAGCGTGCTACACGTGCTACGATCTGTTTTTGCAAACAAACCACGAATTAAATTAATAATATTTTGTGGTAAGAGGGCTTGCAAGAAACACTCTTCTATTTTTACTTTCTTCTATCTTTACAAGAAGAAAGTATTGGATTCATGAAAATTTTCGACTTCCGGTTTTCGACGGAGTTATACGTTTTAGAAGGTCCTAAACACGACTTGACTGTTTTTAGAAAATGTCTGTCTGCGAGTCTGTCTGTCTGTCTGTCTGTATGTGACACAAATTTTGTGGGCGCTCTATCTCAAGAACTAATGCACGAAATTTAATAAAACTTTACATTCAGTTAGTCCCTGATATAAATTGGAGCTGATTAGTTTTTGGAGAAAATCGCCCGACAGGTGGCGCTGCTATGCTGCATTTTTCGCGATTTCCTCAATAGCTCTATCTCAAGAACTATTCTACTTACTTATTTTCATCAAACTTCAGGTTCAGTTAGACCTTGACATAAATAGACGTTGATTATGTTTTGGTGTAGATATCTCAACAGGTGGCGCTGCTATACCATTTTTTGCAAACAAACCACGAATTAAATTAATGATATTTTGTGGTAATAGGGCTTGCAAGAAGCACTCTTCTATTTTTACTTTCCTCTATCTTTACAAAAAGAAAGTAGTGTATTCATGAGAATTTTCGACTTCCGGTTTTCGACGGATTTATACATTTTAGAAGGTCCTGAACACGATTTGACTGTTTTTAGAAAATGTCTGTCTGTGAGTCTGTCTGTCTGTCTGTATGTGACACAAATTTTGTGGGCGCTCTATCTCAAGAACTAATGCACGAAATTTAATAAAACTTTATGTTCAGTTAGTCCCTGATATAAATTGGTGCTGATTAGTTTTTGGAGAAAATCGCCTGACAGGTGGTCCTGCTATGCTGCATTTTTCGCGATTTCCGCAATAGCTCTATCTCAAGAACTATTGCACTTATTTTCATCAAACTTCAGGTTCAGTTAGGCCTTGACATAAATAGACGCTGATTATGTTTTGGTGTAGATATCTCAACAGATGGCGCTGCTATACCCCTTTTTGTCTCGATTTTTACGGTAGCTATATCTCAAGAACTAATGCACGGAATTTCATCAAACTTCAGATTCTGTTACACCTTAGCAAATAGATGCTGCTTACGTTTTGGTGTAAATAGCCCAACAGGTAGCGCTGTTATCCTACGTTTTTCATTATTATCACGATAGCTATATCTCAAGAACTAATGCATCGATTTTCATGAAACTTCAGATTTAGTTAGTCGTTGACACAAGTTGTTGTTGATTAGGTTTTGGTCTAAATCGCTCAACAAGTGGCACTGCTATGCTGCATTTTGCAGGATTAAACGATTATAACGATAGTCATATCTCAAGAACTAATGTACGGAATTTAATAAAACTTTAGATTCAGTTAGACCTTGATATAAATTGGTGCTGATTCGTTTTAGTGTATGCGAAATCTGTGTGAGATAGAAGGAAGTTTTGGGATTGGCAAATACGACTAGTTTTTCTTTCATTTACCACCATCGAATACATTTAAACTTAAAAATAAAATTCTTCATATTGTCCAAACTCTTCGAAATTTATAATGTTTCTAAACCCTGTGCAGAATTTTCGTGCTAAAATATTTATAATTAGTGGTAAAAGGGTTGAAAATCGAGAGCTGCGTATTTACGATTTAATCTAAGAAAAAATCCTAATGAGAAAAAATCCTGAAGTGACTTTCAGAAAAGATTTTCTTTGAAAGGGTGAATGTTACCTTTCTAAAACCGAAGACAGCTTTTTAAAGCTGAATGTATTCTCGTTAAGCGTGTGCGATTTTTTTTCGTATTTCCATTAAGAATTTCGGATGCAGAACATTAAACATTGCGAAAAAAGACGAAAATTGCGAGAGTGAGTTTCGGAAAATATTTTTTTGAAAGGGTTAATATTAATGCTTTTGGAAATGATGATTGAGGCTTTCGAAAGAAAAATTAACTTAAATATGATTTGGTATTTTTCTTTTTTCGTATTTTGATTTCCGAAGTCGATGCCATTTTTTCAAACATTCGGAAACGAATTTTTTTCAAAGGGTTAATGTTATATTTTTTGGAACGGATTGTGACATTCGAATCGAGAATGAACGTAGACATGGTCTGGTAGTTTTCGTATTTTGATTTCCAAAGCCGATGTTGATTTTTAAACATTGCACCAAAAAAAAAAAAAAAAAACGAAAATCGCGTAAGTGACTTTCGGAAACGAACGATTTTGAAAGGGTTAATATTAATATAATAGGTAGATTTCGTAAGAAATACTACCTATTACATTCCCCCCTAAGTTGGAGTTTCTGAAAAATTTTTGCCGATCTACACCGATCATGACTCCTAGAACCCAAAACGCCAAACCACACCCAGTTCAAAACTTTATATATATGAAATGAATGTGAAAAAGTATGAAAGAATTTTGAATGTGAACGAATGTGGATTGATATGAAAGGATAGTTAGTTAAACCCATTCCAAATCAGAAACTAAAATATAAAAATTCAAAGTTTAAAATCCCTAAATCGTGTGTCAAAATTTTAAAGTTTTGCCTTCATTTCTAGTTGCCCCTGTAACTTAACTTTCCTTACGATACATTTATTACGAACAGATATCAATTTTGAATCCTCGTTAAGATTAAAAGTGCTGACGGTAGCTCATCTCTCTTCTCCCGGTGGCTAGATCTTGCATGTTAATTATCTGGGCTGCTTACCTAGATATGAGTCAAGGGCTAATTAGCCAATTAAATTACATTATTTCATAAGTTGCAAAGCGGTCTCTGGCGGTGGTCCGGCCGTATATAATGTGAGGAGCACGTTTTTGCGTGGCTTTTGACTCTAATGACTCTCCCCAATAACTACGGCCGTTATAAGTCCGATAATTCGCGATCTCCGGCGATAAGACGATGTTTTCCCGGTGAAAGACTCCTCAAACTCTGGCCTGAGCCTAGCTTAATCAAAGAGACTTGTAATTAATTGGAATAAAAGCTAGTTCCCAGGAAAATGTCTGCTGATTTGTCCTACACTCGTCCGACTACATACTTTTATCTTCTAGCCTATGAATTACACGGTGATTCGACGAAAGAGTGCCGTGAAACTACCTTAACGGCGCTAAATATGGTCCTTCGAACATCGTGATATCTAGTAATGGGATGTATGATAGCGGTGATCGACCGCTCGTTACAGAGAGATCGATGTGTGTTCGTTATATCGAGGTGCACCCGTTATACAGAGGCGATATCTTACAGTGAGTCTGCTAGGATTAAATACCTGCCATGGGAAAATCCTTTCTTTTAAATAACTATTCATTAATAAGAAACATCGTAATCGAACCAACCATAAAAAGACTATTTTTAATCACCGGGCCTTTAAAAGAAAATAACAGAAGACTAGTGTGTTTAACTGAAAAGAAAAAGTTTGTGTCCAAAATAAAGAAATAAATTTCTACAATCAGTTAATAAAAGAGCTCCTGCTTCCTCATTAAGCTATCAAATCTCGGATAAACATTTTATTTCGTTGCCTACTTAAAATAAACAATTTTTCCCTCAATGTTTCACTTTCAAAAGACGTTATCTCAGATGACCTAGTTTGCTGCAGAAAGAAGAGCAAAAAGTGTCTCACAGACAACCAGATGATGTGTAGAGAGATCAAGGTCAAAGTTCAATCCAGTAACGATCTCCAGTGAATCTCCAGCAGAAGGAGGGATGTTCTTTTTTTTTGTGTTTCGTTGGTGTTTCTTTCGGTTTCAGTTTAAATGGTGAATTTCTTTTTTTTATTCACGTGAGTAATTTGTGCAATCAAATGGATTAAGGAAAAGGAAAAGATAGGTAGGTTACGATTTTGTTATTTTTGAGAAGAAGTTAAAAACGGAAAGAAATTTTTTATTTTTATTTTTTGAAGCAGTAAGAGAGAAAAACAATTAAAACAAAAACAATTTGAAATTTTATTTGTTTTTAAGTGTTATTTTCATCAAATATATTAATATTATTATTATTATTATTTTATTTTTATTATTATTTTATTATTATTATTATTATTATTATTTTATTATTATTATTATTATTATTTTTATTATTTTATTATTATCTCTATGTTACAACTTAAGTGATTAAATGAAGTAGATTATTTTTGTTTATTATTTTGGAAATTTAAGCGGGATTTAATGAAAAATTAAGAAAAAAAAAAGGAGTTTTTTTAGTAAAAATATTTTTTTTTTATATTTTGTTTAACGAGATTGTAAAAATAAGTAATAAAAATGAGCGCAGAAGACAAATCCACTCAAGTAAGTGAAGGTGACGAATCTTTAAAGGAAAAAAATACAGAAATTGAGGGAAATGGGAATCCTCTTGAAAGCCCTCCAAATACGGAAATACATGAAAGTGCCCCTGTAAATATGAATGGAGCTATCAGTCAAGTGAGCCAACAACCTGTTAAAAATCAGGCCCTAATCCCTAAAACAGAGTCTATCAAAAAGGCCGCTGTAGGTAGCTATGCAGCAAATAGTGAGGAAAAAACAAAAGACCCCGAGATTATCCCGTTTTCGCCGGAAGCTAAGATGATCTTTGCCTCTTGGCTTGCTTATTTTGAGGCTGTATGTATTGAGTCCAGAAAAGATGAGGTTTGGAAGATAAGAAACATCCAGAAATTTTTAAAAGGTAGTGCCCTTACCCTATACATTAACAACTGTCTTAATGTTTTGCACTGGAATGAGTTTGTTTCACTATTCTATGAAAATTTTTCTACCCCAGATACACTATCACTAAGCGACTTTGCTAGTATTCGGTATAGGTCAGGTGATGACCTCAACGAGTACTACCAAAAGAAAACTAAAATGGGTCGTAATCTGGGTTTAGATAACAAATTCATTCTAGAAGGGTTATCCGAAGGTTTGCCAATTTCGATGCAGAGACTTATTGTGACTAATGCCCCTAAAACTGCCACAGTTTGGAGAGAATTAGTTTTTAAACTTACTAAGCTTGAAGTAGCAGGCAAGAGTCCTGAAAATAAACCAGACCCAACTCCCCAAAATCAGTTGAGACAATGGCGACCATATCGCCCTAATACCGCTGAACAGAATTTTCCAATGCGATCCTGGAATTATAGATACCCTTATCAAAACCCCCAGAATCGCCCAAATGTGCCTAACCCTCAAAGAACTTTCCAAAATGTGAGACCATTTCAACCGTCTCCTCCTAGACCAAATATACACTACCAGGCTACATTGCCACCATCGCCATGTCGCGTATGCCTTAATCTTAATATTCCAAATGCTTACCATTGGGTACGAGATTGTCCTTTTCGAAAGCAATCTTTAGATGCCTCCTCTCTAACCCAACAACCAAACATTCAAATCCAAAATCCAAATCAGACACAAAGTGATTTTTCTGCAAACCCAAGTAGTAATCAATGACAACTAATAGTAACCGGGTGCATATTAGCAAACCATACATTGATTCATGTACAGAGAAAAATAGACCAATCACCTGGCGCTCTGGCGTTTCAAAACTCCGCCCCTTGCTTCGCTGGCGCGTGGCGTGGCGTGGAACGGAACGGAAAGTTGATGTTTGGTTAGCCTAAAAGAAGGAAATTTTTATTTTTGTTGACAAATTAATTATCTTTTCAAGGATCGATTGATATTTACTATTAATGATTTACCCCATTCTTTTAAGAATGAAATTATCAAGATTAATGATGACTCATCTATAATAAGAATGAAAACTAATACTAGTTTGAATGTGAGAATATCTCAACCAAATTGAAGTAAAATGTTTGCTGGTAATATAACATGTTTATAATGTAGTCTAATTAGGGTTTTTCTGTTCATTAGATGTAAGTAATATTATTTTAAATAAAAATGCTCTCTTGCACCAACACATGGTTTAAAACAAATATTAGCTTTTGCTATTTTTCAGTCTCAATAAAATCTGGTAACTGCGGAACTTGAATAACATTAGGACAGTTAAATTTTGCCCAAATTCTTAAACAAGTTGTTTACAATACAGCATCGATAATCAATCTGTATTATATTAGTTTGTTTATGAAATATTAGAATAAGATTATTTCAATATTAATACATTTCGAATGTAAAGTATTAATTTAAAACATATTTTCTTGGAAATAACAGTATGTAATCAAATTATAAGGTCACTATATGTTTAACTCATGAATTCACAAACGATGTCTTTAATCAAAACAACTCAATCTTTAGTCTTTAAATTATGTTATTTTAAAATTTTATCTATGTTGCTTCTCCTACTGTGATTAATTACAGTGATTGCTTTTATTATTCACTTACAGTTTATTAAATAATAACTTTTGCTTATTCAGAACCCTTGTACCTTTTCCCCATTTATGTGTTTGTTTTCTGATTTCTGCTCTTTATGCACCTGTTAAAGGACAAAATTTGCACTTTAAAGTTTTTTTATTTTCTGAATTAATTTATTATATTCTTAATTATTATTATATTTTAACTTAAACTGAAAAGAAGTAATTACAACAAAATATATATTTTTATACATTTTTTACTGAATTCAAAATACAGGGATGACCACCTCAGGAAACCTGAATTCAAAATACAATGATATTCAAAAAGTATAGTATAAGATTATAAATTATGGATTCTTATCAAATTAAAGTAAATCTTGAGGGGATCGTATCTGATGGCCCGGTGAACTCTTGTGGTGTCTTAGAGCCTTCATATTTGATAGCCTTAGCATTACAGGCAGTTCACCAGGACAATGTAAGCAGCGTGAAAATGGAACCTGTTTATAATGGAATGTTACCTGCTTAAAGTAGAGAATTTCATGGCCGAGTGAAAGGAAGAAATGCTGATGTGGAAGCCTGCCTAAAATAGAACTTTTCTTCTAGTCCCACTCAGGAAATTCTGTAATTTGGCAATTATCTATAATTTATAAACTTATAGTACTATGTTTTTGAAGTTTGATGTATTTTGAATTTACAAATTGGAAATAGTAAACATTTAAATTTTAGACGACATGAAAAAAAATGTTAATGTTTGAAAAATAAATTTTATTAATTGCAGAAATTTAAAATAGGTGCAAATTGGAAATTTTTTCATTCTTTACAGTTTAATTTCCTTGACTATTTATAATATTTGGCTAGAATTCACACTTTATTTTGTTTGAGTTTTATCAAAGTTGCTATATAAATTAAATATCAAATTTTACTTCTCAAAAGTAAAAATTAATGCAGTATTAATTTTTATAAAGGATGTTTGGTGTCTGCATCCAAAATAAATCTTTTCTGAATGAAATCAGAACCAGTATATGTTTGGATACTTTAGAGAGGTTAACAACCATCACAATCTCATCGATTCCAGCTTTACCTTTTCACGTGTCTAAATTAGAAACAGTGCTTTGATTTTGATATAAAATGTTTGGTTTATGGTATTATTATTATTATTATTATTTTTGATGGGGAGGGGTATTTTTAAAAAAGTGAAATGCATGTATTTTAAATCTAATTTATATAATATATGTATTTTAAATGAAAGTTATGTATCCTAAATGAAATTAGTGAAAGGTTTATATTTTAAAATAAATGGATGCAATACAAATGATGGTGATGGGAGCAATATTTGATAATTTATCACCTGTGCCTAGCTAACATAAAAGTACGTACCTATGTTTGTATATAAACAAATGTTTCACTTTTGAAATTTTATTTTCCAAAAGTACTTGAATGAAATACAGTTTTAGTTGATTAAAAAAACCCTGCACTGTAGGTAAAATGGATGTCTACCTGTGCAACAAATTTATTTGTCAATCCTCTAATTACATTCATTTTATTACTTTTATCATGTTCAGATTGTGAGAGACTCGGGTGAATGAGGGCTCCTTTTATCAGTGAGTAGTCCTTATTTACAAAATTTAATCATGTTTATTTATTAAAATATTTAAATTAATCCCAAAACAAACATACACACAAAAGACTGTAGAATCAGAAATTGTAAAATATGCAGGAAATGGGAACTATATTATTAAATAATCACTTTTTAAATATTTTTTTCAAAACTTTTTTAATTTAAAAGGTATAAAATTTAAAACTACTTCCAAGAAAATATTCTTTGTGTTCACTTCACAATAAAAAGAATTTAATAAACAGCAAAATAGTTAAAAAATGAAATTAAAATGTTTTAATGTAAATTCATTGGAGGAATTATGAAAATTTGAAGTTTCGATATTTTGTCAAAATGTAAAAGGTGGTTCTCAAATGACTTGCTCAACAACCCGAAACTTTCTGAGACAATTTCTGATGCATTTTTTAATGCAAAGGCATGAAATTGGCAAACTTGACTTTTGGAGTGATTTGGAATGTAAATGAGTTTTCCATATTTTGATAAATAGATTACTTATTGAGTTATAAATGATTCTGGTCATGTGACGACCCGTTTTTCTTCTTTCTTGTACTGCAAAATCAGAATTCATTTCAAAATGCCGACTTTGATAATATTTTTGAAAGATCTTCTGCCTTTACCAAAAATAGAAAACGTGTCTTGATTACAAAGTTTCTGAATAAAAACACCTGCCAATTTCATGCCTTTCAGAACAAAAATGAATTAAAAAATATGTCATAAAGTAGCCAGTTTGGATTTGAGAACAGAGGGAAAAACCCTTTTGGAACAGATGTGTTACACTCACGCACCGATGTTTGGTGACTTTTTGATTGGCACAATTTTCAAGACTGCATCAAACTGATAACTGAATACAATAGCCAGGTTACCATTAAAGGGAAAAATCCCCAAAATTTGGCGACTTTTTTACTTTTTATAACTGATAAAAAAAAAAATCTGTACATGAGTGTAAGACATCATAGCCATCCTTTTTTTAATCGAATGTTAAATTGATAATTTTTATAATTTATGATACATTTTTTTTCATTTCAGAACATCCTCTCCCCATATTTCTTGTGTCATCTGCACCGGAAGATAAAGAATGTCAAACTGAAGGCATTATATTGTCCTTTTTTATAAGAAAATCAGCAACTGAGGGAAAAAAATACATATCTTAAAGAAAGGTTTCAATTTTATTTTTTTACAGGTGAATATGTTACAAATAGGGATTTAAAAATTCTTATAATAGGATTTAATAAAATACCATTTGAAAATATGTTTTCATTTTCAAATTTTTCTGGTGATGATGATGATAAAACGCTGTCTATAAAATAAATATTTCATGTTTTTTGGTGAGATTAAAAACCGTTCTGATAAAAGAAATGTTGGCACTAATATTTTGAGGCTGCCGAAGTACAATTTCCCGTATCATTTTTATGATGACAGACTTAATTTACAACAAAATAGTAAATATTATTTGGTCCAGTAAACAACAAATTCAAAATTATATGCCCATCTGTTTAAGAATAAGTGCCCTAATTGTAGATACCACTGAATTCAAAATCCCTTTGGCCCTAGGAGTCACTTTGAGCTGCTGTAAAAATAGAAACAAATGTCTCATAGGTATTGTATCTTCTGGTGCAATATCATTCATGTTGGATGCATTGGGAGGGACTGTTTCAGACAGAGGTAATCTCTTGAAATCAAATCTTTTAGAATCATTCGAAAAAGGAGATTCATTGTTGGCAGATATGGGATTTATTGTGCGAAAAGAGCTTGAAACTAAAGGATGCAAATTACATACCCCCACTTTTAGATAAAAATAAATTCAACATAAAAGTATGTAAGGATAATAATTCTTAAAATATGCCACAAAGTCCATGTTGAAGTGCTATACTTGGAATTAATTTTTTTATCGTAAAATTACTATTCATTCACTGTAATTAATTAGTCAATAAATTTATATTATTGCCTTTTTCATTAATTTTGGTAATCCATTAATTAAATGCTACGTAGGATATTATGATATAATTATAACAATATAGTACATATATATATATATATATATATATATATATATATATGTCACATTTTTCAGAAAATGACAGCATTCGGGTGATTTAAATATAACATCCTTTATTAAAGGAAAGCCTGCTACAGCAGTAGAATTTCATGGTTGCATATATGATGGTTTTCACACAGCAAGTGGGGTAGAAGTATATTAGAAATTCCTCATCTCCGAAGAGTTATCAGTTCAAAAGGCCATGTGGTTTTATTAATTCAGCCGATAAACTGATTAAATTGGCTACCCTGCTAAATTCGTGATTATGTGTCATCGGGCCTGTATCCAAAGTGAGGGGCGATTCATTAAAAAAAAAAAACTAATTAATAGGTTTGATTTCCATAATTTTCCCACATATATATATACTATATAATATATATGTGTGTATATTTTTCAGCGTTTCACCATACATATTCAATATGCTTTTATTATTATTTATATATATATTTTTTTATAATGATATTTGATACATTTTATTATATTAGATAGTAAAAAATATTTAATCTTATTTAATTTTAATGTTTAATTATTTGTTATATGTGTATGTAAACTATCCATGTAAATATGTGACTATTATCATTCAACTGGAAATTATATTTTTTTTACATAAATGGAAATTAATATATAGATCCTATCTTCCCCCTCCCCTTGTTTGTGCTAGTTTATGAATATATATTTTTTTACATGATCAGTACGTAATCTATTTAAAAAATATATTTTGCTGTTTGCTTTCAAAAAATTTTTTATCTTCTAAATTTGAAAGTGTCAATATACTCTGCCTTTAATATAGTAATTATTTGTATAAATATAGAAAGTACTTTGCATAATGAATTGATTTTGGATGTATTGTCAATAAATTGTAATAAGATCAAATGAAACATGTAGAGTTGATTATTGAATTCTATACAAAATATGATACTCTTAACATTTACATAACATTTACTTTAAAATATTCGGAAAGAAGATCAGTACATTTTCTTCACATTCTGTGATTTATCATCTCAGAATTCTTTTACTGTATTGCTTCAACAAATGAAACTTTTTTTTTTCACATTTATCATTATTCCAGTGAAAAGTATAAAATCCCATAAAAAAATTTCTATTAAAAAAAAAAAGTGTCAAGTTCCTCTTAATGTTTCAGCCACAAAAAGTACTGATATCTGATGCTCGCCCAAGTTAGAAGTCAAACATCTGAAATCTTTCATTGAAAATGGCTTCCTGCAACTTGGCCGTTAATGTAATCTAGGTTTTTTTTTTCATTTATCTGGCATTTTTATACAAATTTCAATAAATTCCAAAGAACATTAGAAGAATTTAATACTGAGAAAAATAAATTAGAATATATAATACACCCTGATTGATGTTAAACATATAACTTTCATTTGAAATAAACAATTACGTCGATAAATCTTTTCAAAATAAATTATTAGAAATGATGCATTTATAAATTATTTGAATATTAAAAGTAATATCAGAATGCAAATAAGCAAATTCGTATGAAGACATTGAAACTAAAAGCTATGTGATAAATTACCATTGAATTTCAACAAACATTATTTTTGATTAACCATCATTTAGTTTTACCATGGTTTAATTGCTATTTTGTACGGTCTATTGTCATTAACACGAATTCCAATGAATAATTTTTTCATCAAATTTCACATTTTGTTACATTATATGATACGTTGAGAACCAGAGTGGACCATCCTCGACAGCTGTGATTTCGAAATTATGCTTTTTAAAATGTGTATTACATTTCAGTATTTTGTGCAATAAAATGCATTAAATGTTTTTAAAAAAAAATGTAGTAGACATGTAGATACATTATTTAGAATATGAAAAACCCTCTAATAATGCATTAACGGCCAAGTTACAGAAAGCCATTTTCAATGAAAGATTTCAGATGTTTGACTTTTAACTTGGGCAAGCATCAGGTACTTTCTGCGGCTGAAACATTAAGAGGAACTTGGCACTTTTTTTTTAATAGAAATTTTTTTGATGTTATTTGTAGGTTTTTTTAAATGTATTTTTCTAAAGGATGGATATAAATATAAAATTATTTTATTATGTTTTACAAATCTATATTTTATTTCTTGTTTACATTAAAATACTAGCCACTAGTTTAGTCTTCCTAAAATGTATGCTAAGCACTTTATCATATTGCTTTTTTGTCATAATTTATTTGCTCAACCCTTCGCCAAATCGGAAGTTTCTGTTAGATAAATCAAGAATCAACTCTTTGCGATCATGGCTGCATATCTTATATTTTGTGTTAGTATGCATTTCATCTTTATTGACAATTATCGCTTAATTTACTTAGGCATTTATGCTTCATGCTTGTTTGCATTGTTATGTTCACTAATGAGGAGATTTTTAATCCTATTAAGTAATCTTCTGTAATTGCAACTGCCAAATGACATATTTTAGCAAACACGATTTAGTGCAAGAGAAGTGGTTCTTTTTAAACGTTTTTAAAGCTATCCAGATTTAAAATAAACCATATTGATGCTAATAATTTTTTTTCCTTTCATTCTAACATTGGCATGATTAAGTAAGATTACAAAATCTACAGACGCGCGGCCATTTTTCCATTAGAAAATCTATCATTATTTTCATCTAATCGTCTTAGATAATATGTCAATGTGACTTGGTTTTAAGATTTTAGCTAATTTTATGCAAAAACCTGAAGCTGAAATGCGAAGAACTCCAATATAAAAGATTTATTCTATAACATACATATCGCTAAACTGGATATTTGTTATAAAATTATAATAATCATGAGGAGAACTGGCAGTTTCGATGCTTTAATTCTGAAAATTCTCTTTCTATAATAAACTTTTAACAGAGTAAAGACTAACAATACAGTAATATATAACAGCAAGAGTCTTGTGCAGTGACGAAAGATTGAAACTTTATTAACAATCGTGTGTTTTGCCATTTAATTAACCACTTAATGGACTAGATGGAACCCATCAACACTTGACAGAAAAAAATACTTATTTCACTGTTTTATGCTTTTTTTAATGCGGTTTACCACTTATTACATGGGTGCAAGAAGTCCAACCAAGCCAAGACTGAAAACTTTTCTGAGAATTGGGAATAACCAAATGGAAATGAACTAGAAGATTTCTATGTCTTTCATTACGGCTAAAAATTGATATCTTGCAGTAAAAGATAGTGATTAAAAAGTTCTTGATAGTAAAATAGCTATTATTAGTTATATAAAAGTAGAATTTACTATTAATCAAAAATCTCTCCAGGACTGAAATCAGTCCTGAGACTGAAGACTTGCACCCATGCTTACCATTTTCCGTTTATTTACATGTTTTATAGCTACATTTTTTAATAACAGGAATTAACCTATATTATTATTCACAACTAAAAAGAAATGGTGCATCTAGTATTTGTCGAGAATTAAATAAAAATCATGTACTCATGACATCAGCCAGTATACACGTCAGGTTACATTGCCGTTATCATTATCTTTTTATGCGCGAAGGTTTCGCTATGGTACTCTATTGTGAAATTTGGTAATTTTTTAAATTCAATATTTGAAAAAGGCATAATATTAGATTCGAAATTTATATCAAGAATGAAGAATTTTTTTCCTTTCTAACGCAGTTTTGTCTAACAATTTTCTAACAAATACTTTTCGAGCTATTCATTTTTTCAGTAACTTCAAATCTTTCATTTTCCAAGATTAATTTGTGGCAACGATTAGCAAAAAACCAGTCATCAGCAACACGTAGCGTTTTATTAAAGAGGAGGGTTACTCACCCAAAAATTCTCAATGGAATATAGCCTCTAGCATCAAATGCTCGCCAAGCTTGGCGACACTTAATGAAATAGTGCCAAATTTGGCTATAAACATACCCTGTTTATGTTGACATCATAATGATGAATATGTATTGTATGTGTGATGCATGTATATATAATATATATATATGTTACAGTCATTATGATTAATACGGTCATTATTAATAATAACCGGTTATTATTAATAATGACCGATTAATCATATTGACCGTAACATATACATATATTTCAAATAAAATCTCATGTGTGTACATATATATATAAAGTTTATTAACATCATTAAAATTCACTTAAAGAAATAACAACCAAAGATTTGCCACACTGACTGGAGCGATATTGTGATTAGAATACCAACATTTATAATAAAATTTATTTTAAGAAAGTAAAAGATAGAAAGACGGACAGATAAACTAAAAGATTTGCCTTACCAATATTTTCGGAAAAGCATATAAAAATTTCATTCTGTTTGAAACCATGTAACACCTTCAACTTCAGGCTAATTTTCTGTAATTGGCTTTGGCGACCAATGCTAGTGTCAAATATGAGCGAGTATAAATGATTGTCTATGCAACTAGTATCATATGTATTATTTCTCCATCCCTTTTTCTCAGAAAATACAAAATGCAGAACAACGAATGAGATGCCATATGAAAGGATTTTGCACAGGCTTCTGACATAGCATTTCGTTAAAACATGTGTTTGATTAAAATTTGCTGAAAAATAAAAATTAATTCGGCATTGTTTTCATGAAAGAAATGAAAGGTTTTCCTCAAATTATTGTTGCCACAAAAAATAATACCACATTATATGATGCTCAGCAATTATAAAAAACATTGCACGGGTTTATATTTATGATTTTATATTTATGATTAAAAAGCGAAATTGAAATGTTTAATTTATATTTCTATGTTCCATGTTTTTCCTGAAGCGGATGACATCATCCTCTAATGCAGTTAAAATACGATTGTAATTTTTTTTTTCTCGCACTTGTATTTTGCAATCTTGGATCAGTTTTTACTATAACATTGATGGAATAAATTAGATGATATTCTGGCTTGACTAAAAACTAAATGTTGTTTGCAGATATTTTTATCCTCACTTTTTCTAAAGAAGTTTAAACCTGCATCTAAGAAATATTACATATTGATAAAAAAAAAATGGTACTTCTCTATTATCCCGTCGACCACTTTTCATAACAAAAAACTATCGCCAAATGAACGGGAAAACGTTGCCATTGGAATATCAAAAGAAATAAATAAATAAAATATAAGAATTTAAGAACACAATTGTTATTTTAATGAATGAAATAACTAATAAATCAGTAAAACATAATGAAAAATACACGGAAATGTCGATGTTCCGTCGCGGAAGTACGGTTTTGGCTCCACCTAGTGAGTGTTGTATCACAGCTCCACCTAGGAGCATTTTGTAAAACAATTCAGTTAAGCTGTGGGTCACAAAAGCACTCGCACCAACTCTAAACACCGCCCAGTTCACGCGGCGATATTACTTATAAAAAATGCAGTTCGATTTAATAATTTGTGTGTGTGAACGTCTACTGTCATGTTATATGTTAATAAAAAGTTAAAAAGACAATCTCAACTCTCTACAGTCCACTCAGAACGACCATTTTGTGGTCCGAAGAACGCCGGAGTGCTGCTATATGGATAAACTCAATCGTTCGAAAGGCGCCGTTAAGGCCGCAATAACTAAACTAGAACAATTTATCCAAGATAATTTAGATCCTAAGGCCACTAATGTGAGCCAACTCCAAGTGAAATTTAAAAAAATTGAAAGCCTGCAAAATAAATTAGAAGATATTAGAGAACAATACTACGAGATACCTGAAATAACTCAACCTCAATTAAAGGAAATCGAGCAGGATTTAGATGATGCAAGTGACCGATTAGAAAATTTGGAGGTGAGTGTAAAACTTTTATTAACCTCCTTTGATGATAAATCTAATAATAATCATATTAATGAAAACAAAACAAAAGTACGCTTACCAGAAATTCCATTGCCTTCATTCGGAGGTGCATACTGTGATTTCGCAAATTTCAAAAATCAATTTACGAATTTGATCATTAATACTGATCATTTAGATGATAATCAAAGGTTATTTTATTTAAAAGCCTCTTTAAAAAATGATGCTAAACAATTAGAATCTCCCGATGATGATTTCAATTCGTTATTTCAAGCCCTCATTCATAGATATGAAAATAAACGACTTTTAGTCGACTCTCATATTTCTTCAATTTTAAATTATGAAAAAATCCAGTATGAATCTCCTAAAGAATTACGAAATTTCTTAGATTGTATTAATAAAAACATCAGAGCCTTGAAAGTTATGAGCAAAATAGCTTATCAGAAAGTGTATTCATGAATATAATTTTACAAAAAATAGATAAAGAAAGTCAAAAACAATTTGAACTTTCTCTCGAAAATACACAGGTACCAAACTTCGATTATTTAATGTCATTTCTGGAAAAAAGATGTATTATGTTAGACAATGTTTCTCGGTCTCATGGCGCCAACCAAGTGAATTCGAAACAGATCAAAAATAATTACGCAGTAAATAAATCAAGGTCATTTTTCATCAGTGACAATAAAAATAAAGTAAAGCCTTGCATTTTATGTAAACACGACCATTCGTTATTTAAATGCATCGCATTTCAAAATATGAGTGTTCCTAATAGAAAAAACTTTGTAAGCCAAAATAAATTATGTATAAATTGTCTGAAATTACATCATAACGAATGCAATTCTAAATTCTCATGTAAAAAATGTTCCTCTCGACATAATAGCCTACTTTGCGAAAGTGTGAATAAGTTTTCAGAAGCTCAAATGAATAAACCCTCAGAATCGATAAAAGAAAAACAATTAATTATGTCAGATTCCGAAAGTAAGGATAAGGTCTCTTCTTTATTAGGCAATAATCTTTTAGCTAATGACTCAAAGAATTGTACGTTATTAAATACTGCAATTATTTTAATAAAGGATTCGCGTGGAAATAAAATTAAATTACGAAGTGTAATCGATAGTGGATCAACATTAAATATCTTATCGGATAGCGCTTGCAAGAAATTGAATTTAAAACCAAAACCTTTTAAAGGTAGTGTTTCCGGTATTAACGGTTCATATCAACAAGTGAAACGAATCGTAAATACGGATATATTCAATCAAAATGAAACATTTTCAAGAAATATAGACCTGGTTGTGTTGCAAAAAATAACAAATCATATTCCGATCACGGAATTAGACACTTCAAATTTATGCATCCCTAAGTACATAGAATTAGCTGACAGCAATTTTAATGTTCCAGATCAAGTTGATGTTCTAATTGGTAGCGAATTATTTTTTGATATTTTAAAGGGGGGATAAAATTCGGCTCTCAGATGGAAAGTGTATTTTACAAAATACAGAATTCGGATATTTAGTGACAGGCACACTTCCACCCATTAGTAATCAATCCTTTTGTTGTCTCTTAACTGAAGATAGTTTGGACAATACACTTAAGAAATTCTTTGAAATTGAATCCTTACCTGGAGACAATGACGAATTTGTGAAGGGTGAAGAAGAAACATTTTGTGAGGAGCATTTTAGAAGCACATATAAACGCGATCATACCGGTAGATTCATAGTGCAGCTACCAATGAAAGAAAATGCTGAATCAGTTTTAGGGTCATCTAAAGAAATTGCAGTTAGAAGATTAAATAATTTATGGGCGAAATTAGATAAAAATAAAACAATGGCTAATTTATATAGAGATTTCATGGAAGAGTATGAATTTTTGGGGCACATGATTGAAATTAAAGGTGAAAACACCAATCGGATATCGTACTTCATTCCACACCATGCTGCCTATAAACCAGAAAAAACCTCCACTCCCTTACGCGTGGTTTTTAATGCTAGTTCAAATACATCTAGCGGGTACTCACTTAACTCTATTTTATTAAATGGTGGAACAGTCCAGCAAGATTTGTTTTCCATTATAACTAGATTCCGCACAAACAAATATGCATTTTGTGCAGACATTAAGAAAATGTACAGACAAATACTGATCGATCCATTGCAGAGAAATTTACAAAGAATTGTTTGGAAGTATAATAAGGATGCACCAATTAAAATATTTCAATTAAATACGGTAACATATGGCACAGTTAGTGCCCCGTTCTTAGCTACACGTACATTAAAAGCGCTTGCTGACGAAGAAATAAAGTATTTTCCCAAAGCTGCAAAGGTGATATATAATGATATGTATGTTGACGATTGCTTGTCAGGTGCGGGTTCCTTGCAAGATGCACATGAGTTGCAATCTCAATTGATTCTGATTTTAGAAAAGGGTGGTATGGAACTACACAAATGGGTATCTAATCACCCTGAGTTGTTACAAGACACCGCTATTTCAGAATACGCATTTGAAGATCCCTCGCAGCAGATTTCTGTAAAAACATTAGGAATGTTATGGAAGCCCCAATCGGATCATTTTTCCTTTAAAATTACTGTCTTCCCTAAAGATAATTACTCCAAGAGAGAAGTATTGGCCGAAATCGCCAAAATTTATGACCCATTAGGCCTGGTTGGCCCGATTGTCACTAAAGCAAAGATTTTTATGCAACAGCTATGGGAACAAAAGGTTGATTGGAATCAACCACTGCCTCCCAACTCTCTTCGAGAATGGAACAATTTTTTAATTAAATTACAAGACATAAATAATCTTGTCATTTCTCGATATGTTCTGTCGGACAATATCGCAAAATTAGAACTTCATGGTTTCTGTGACGCATCAGGGAAAGCCTATGGAGCTGCTGTTTATTTACGATGCATCTCCACGACTGGACAGTTCAGTTCGAATCTTCTATGCAGCAAGTCTCGAGTGGCCCCCCTAAAGCCAATGACTATACCAAGATTAGAGCTCTCAGCAGCTCTACTATTGACGAAACTAGTTAAAAAATTAGTTCCGACCTTACAGTTGGACTTTGAAAGGGTGTGGCTTTGGACTGATTCTTCCATTGTACTTTTTTGGCTCAATACTCCACCACACAAATTAAAAACTTTCGTAGCCAACAGAGTGACTATGATTCAGACTCTTTCTGAGAATTGTTTGTGGAATCACGTATCCTCCAAGTCTAATCCGGCTGACGTGATATCCAGAGGTGCATATGCCAAGGATCTACTAAATAATGACTTATGGTGGTTTGGTCCAGAATTTCTTGAAAGAGAAATCACAGTTCCTAGACAGTGTCCCAATCCCACAGACATTGACTGTGTAAAAGAACTGAAACCAGATATCACTTTGATCACAATTTCTAATGAAAATGACACTTTTTGTGATCGTCTGTATAAATGTTCTCATAATTTTTTAAAACTAATTAGAATATGTAGTTTCATTTTCAGGTTTCTGGGCAATGCTCGTAAATTAGAAAGGAATCGCAATCACCTGACGGCGAACGAGCTTCAACGAAGTACTCATTTTTTGGTGAAAAAAGCCCAGGAGGGTAAGTTTGCAGCGGAAATCGCTGCGTTGAGAAAAGGACACACCGTTCCTTCGTCCAGTAGCTTAAAATCATTAAATCCCTTTTTGGACGAAAGTGGCTTGCTTCGTGTAGGTGGCAGATTAATCAACTCCAATTTGCCCTTTGAAGCCAAACATCAATTGATTTTACCAAATGATCACGTACTCACTAAATTAATCTTTGAATTCTTCCATAGAAAGTACTTGCATATAGGTGCACAGGGATTAGTCCATCAAGTACGCATGCAATATTGGCCCATAAAGGCTAAAAGCATAGCAAGAAAAATTGTTCATTCCTGTGTCACATGCTTCAAGCACAATCCCAAGACACTAGATCAATTAATGGGAGACCTCCCACAACAACGTGTAACACCAAATTCAAGTTTTTTAAATTCAGGCGTCGATTTTTGTGGTCCATTCCACATCAAATATAAGAATCAAAGAAAAGGAGTTTATTCAAAAATTTATGTGGCCATATTTATATGCATGTCTACTAAGGCAATACACTTAGAAATAGTAAGCGATTTATCTGCTGCTGCATTTATCGCGGCGCTTAAAAGATTCTGCGCTAGGAGAGGCAAGATAAGTACGCTAACCTCAGATAATGCCACTAACTTTAAAGGTGCGTCAACAGAATTAGATAAGTTTAAGAAATCGCTGAAAACTCCCAGCGAGGAATTGTCGAATTTTTTAGCCCAGGAATTCATAACATGGAAATTTATTCCCCCGCGTTCCCCTAACTTTGGCGGACTCTGGGAAGCAGGCGTTAAGTCCTTCAAACATCACTTGCTCAGGGCCGTAGGTAATAATAAAGTTACTCTTGAGGACTTCGAAACTCTTATCATACAAATCGAAGGCATTCTAAATTCCCGGCCTTTATTTCCACTTTCAGATGACATAAATGAGTTTGAAGTGCTTACCCCAGGCCATTTTTTAATTGGCCGACCCATCACCAGTATTCCAGAGCCTACTGTTATGAATATCTCCGATAATAGATTAAATCATTGGCAACGCATTACTAAATATGTTCAATGCATTTGGAAACGTTGGTCTATTGATTACCTAAATCATTTGCAGCAGCGCGGTAAATGGCAGTTCACAAAAAATAACGTTAAAGTAGGATCCCTGGTGTTATTAAAGGAAGAAAATCTGCCCCCATGTAAATGGGCACTGGCCCGGATTGTAGAAATAGTCCCCGGCAAAGACAATAAGGTGCGTGCAGTTAAAGTAAAAACTGCCACGAGTGAATTTTTACGGGGCATTTCAAAAATTTGTCTATTGCCAATTGGTGAAAATTTAATGTAATAGCATTTATGTTGTATTGTATTTGAATATTATTCTTAATCAATTATATAACCAATTCACTGTATATTGTTCATTTTGTATTGTAATATTATCTATAATGTATATTAATTGTATTCTAAGTTTAAATTAATTGCTGAAATATTTCATATTTCATCCCCGGGCGGCATGTTCCGTCGCGGAAGTACGGTTTTGGCTCCACCTAGTGAGTGTTGTATCACAGCTCCACCTAGGAGCATTTTGTAAAACAATTCAGTTAAGCTGTGAGTCACAAAAGCACTCGCACCAACTCTAAACACCGCCCAGTTCACGCGGCGATATTACTTATAAAAAATGCAGTTCGATTTAATAATTTGTGTGTGTGAACGTCTACTGTCATGTTATATGTTAATAAAAAGTTAAAAAGACAATCTCAACTCTCTACAGTCCACTCAGAACGACCAGTCGAGTTAAAAACCACTTGATGACGTAACAAATACGTATAATGCTTCTGACATAAAGTAAATCGGACTGCATTTTTGGCGTTTAATTTTACAGTTTGGCGATAATTTTTTGTTATGAAAAGTCATCGACCGGATAATAGAGAAGTAATCAGAAAATGTAATGCTTAACGAAATTCAATTATTTGATCAATCGCAAATTTTGGTAGTTTTCCGTTACCGACACCATGCCATACATGTAAATGTATGCTTGGAGGCAATGGTGTCCGTATAATGGAAAAGTACCCAAACTTTTCTTAGTTCGGGCTATATCAAATACAAACATTTTACAGTTAACAATAAAATCGCCAAAAATGACTGCTTCATCAGCAATTAGGACAGCAAAGTTCGATAAAATCTAATAACCTGAATTTTACAACGTTTATGCGAAACACCACAGAGAACACATGCTATTTTTATATAAGTAGGGTATAGTTAAAAGAATGAGAGATCTAACAATCTTCAATAATATAACGCATGAAAAAGTAAACAAATAAGTGATTCAGCAAACTTTAAAAGTGTGTATTTCTTAATATAACTATAAAATGCAGAAAATTTTCTGGTACCATAAAAAATATTCATTATCCTGTCGAAATTCCGTTCATTATCCCGTCGTCCCATTAAGGAAAAAAAACTATATCCAAATTAGGTACTTTTCGGTTAGCCGGCATCAGTAAAATTTATAAATATTATATATATATATATATATATATATATATATATATGTGTATATATGTATGTATATATATATGTATATATATACTATATATATATATGTGTATATATGTATGTATATATATATGTATATATATACTATATATATATATATATATATATATATATGTGTATATATGTATGTATATATATATGTATATATATATATATACTATATATATATACATATATATATATATATACTTCACTGGCCCCCGGCTAACCAAAAAGTACCCCAAATAATTCGCCAAACTGTAGCGCTCAATAAACAAACGGCAGAATGTTGCCATTAAATCTCAAAAATAAAAAAAAATAATAAAAAAATACTTAGGAAAAGCCCCATATACTAAAGTATCATTTATCAGTAACTTTAAACAATGAAATTTACAATATATAATTATGAAAACAGAATCAAAAATAATCTTGGATATTTATTTATTTACATTATTTCTCTTAATTATGGAAAAGGAATAATCATCCTGATTATGTAAAGGAACTGAAGAAACCATACAAATAAATTACACTCGAAAACATTAAAAATCTCCCTTATCTGCAGATTGATTTATTATTATAAAAAAATCTTTACATAAAAATTGATTAGCTTAAAACAATGGATGCGTTTCAGAAGATATGGATTTGAAACGAACAACGTTTAAAATGACATTTTAAAAATTTTGATCAAAACCTTTTAAAACATTTTTTTTAAATGTCGAATTTCGTCAGTGCGTTTGGGGGGATGCAATGCACATGCGCGTAGGAGCTCATTCGGTTGCATTATCACAGAGGGAGATGTGTGCTTTATGTACTATGTTCTTTTATTGACTGAATATGAGATGAACGTAGAGATATACTATATCTATGATACTTCATAGGTCCAGCAGAGGTGCCAAGTCTCCAGCTTTTTGGACACCAGTATTTTAGTACAGAAAATGTTGTTTTATGTAACCGGAACATTCCGAGATTTAAAAGAACAACATTTTCTCTAAGATAATACTGGTGTGCAAAAAGCCGGAGACTTGGCAAGTCTGGGTCCAGGAAATTATCTATCTTGCCGTGGGGATTATGGCAGTAATGTCAAACTGATTTGCATTTTGTTTACGGATCGTTTGTTTGGAGTTTGCATCAGAAATAGTACTGTACTTCACTGGGGGAAAAAACTTTTAAAATAAAATATTTGAAAGACTGTTTCATAAGCATTTCTTCTTATGTAATAAAGAAGCTTATTTTACTAATATTGTTATTGTAATTTTTTTCCGTCAAATTTTGACGGGTTCCATCTAGTTTTATATTAACATCAAAGCACCGTTTCTAATTTAGACACGTGGAAAGGTAAATCTGCTATCGATGAGATTGCACCTGGTTAACATAAAAAGTACCCAAACATATATATACTAGTTCTGATTTCATTCAGAAAAGATTTTTTTTTATGCAGAAACCAAACATCCTTTACGAAAATTAATACTCCATTAATTTTTACTTTTGAGAAGTAAAATTTGATAATATTTAATTTATATAGCAACCTTGATAAAACTCAGACAAAATAAAGTGTGAATTCTAGCCAATTATAAATAGTCAAGGAAATGAAGCTGTAAAGAATAAAAAAAATTCCAATTTGCACCTATTTTAAATTTCTGCAATTAATAACATTTATTTTTCAAAAATTAACATTTTTTTTTTCCATGTCTAAAATTTTAAATATGTTTACTATTTCCATTTTGTAAATTCAAAATATATGAAACTTCAAAAACACAGTACTATAAGTTTATAAATTATAGATAATTGCCAAATTACAGAATTTCCTCAGTGGGATTAGAAGAAAAGTTCTATTTTAGGCAGGCTTCCACATCAGCATTTCTTCCTTTCACTCGGCCATGAAATTCTCTACTTTAAGCAGGTAACATTCCATTATAAACAGGTTCCATTTTCACGCTGCTTACATTGTCCTGGTGAACTGCCCGTAATGCTAAGGCTATCAAATATGAAGGCTCTAAGACACCACAAGAGTTCACCGGGCCATCAGATACGATCCCCTCAAGATTTACTTTAATTTGATAAGAATCCATAATTTATAATTTTATACTATACTTTTTGAATATCATTGTATTCTGAATTCGGTATTAATAAGAATGTAGAAAAAAAATATTTTGTTCCAATTAGGTCTTCAGTTTAAGTTATAAAGTTCAGTTTAAATTAAAATATAATAATAATTAAGAATATAATAAATTAATTTACAATTCAAAAAAAAAACTTTAACGTGCAAATTGAGTTGTTTGACAGGTGCATAAAGAGTAGAAATCAAAAGACAAACACATATTGTGCTGTCCTCTAAAAAAACCCATTTTTTGAAATTTTCTCTACATAAAGTTTAATAAAAAATTTAAAAAAAAATTAAGCATGGCTAAATTTTCACAGCTGTTCTGACCAAGATTTTAATGTTGAGCATTTTTTATTTTATCACTTTATTACAAAATGGCAGCCAATTAAATAAGAAAAAAAAACACTTTTTCAAAAAATAACCTATGTTACCTGAAAAACACCCACACATGACATAATCAGCTAAAAATGAAGCATTTTATTGCATATTAATGGTTTAACATTAAAAAAAATTATGTAGATCATTCTTAATTTCTATTATAAGAAGAAAATCTGTAAAAATGAAGCTTGTGTTTCCCAGATTTCTGCAATTGTTAGTTTACATTATTTTAAAATTAAATAAGCACTCCTTAGATATTTTTATTATTCTAATTTGAGCATTAAAAAAAAAAAGACTTTAGTGAAATATTTGATGTAGTACTAGAGAGTTTTTTTTTAGGAAACATTTCACTGTGGGTTTTTTTAAGAGGACAGCACAATAAATGGTGAAAAAGTATTAGGGATCTGAATAAACAAAAGTTATTATTTAATAAACTGTAAGTGAATAATAAAAGCAATCACTCTAATTAATCACAGTATGAGAAACAGCATAGATAAAATTTTAAAATAACATAATTTAAAGACTAAATTTAAGATTGAGTTGTTTTGATTAAAGACATCGTTTGTGAATTCATGAGTTAAACATATACTGACCTTATAATTTGATTACATACTGTTATTTCTAAGAAAATATGTTTTTAATTAATACTTCTACATTCGAAATGTATTATATTGAAATAATGTTATTCTAATATTTCATAAACATTCAACACTAATGCAGATTGATTATCGATGCTGAACAACTTGTTTAAGAATTTAGGCAAAACTTAATTGCCCTAATGTTATTAAGGTTTCTGCAGCTACCAGATTTTATTGAGACTGAAAATATTTGTAACTAATTACAGCTTTGCATCAGATCTCACAAAATTTTTGGCAAAGAAAACAAATGAAGTGCAAGCGTACAGTAGTGACATCAACATTAGTTTTAGTTCTAACCTGTAACCAACGTTCCATGCCACGCCACACGCCAGCGAAGCAAGGGGCGGAGTTTTGAAACGCCAGAGCGCCAGGTGATTGGTCTATTTTTCTCTGTACATGAATCAATGTATGTTTTGCTTATATGCTACCCGGGTACATAGAAAAAAGAAAAGGATCCAAAGAAAACCCAAAGAAACGTCAAATTACTACTCTAGGGATACCAGAAAACTCAATACCCTGTTTGATCGACTCAGGAAGCTCGTTAAGTGTCATTCCATTACATTTAGTCCAAAAATTCCAATTAGACACTTCCAAAATTCGTAAAGGTCTATCGGTCGCTCAAACACAAGGCATTCTCACCTTGCAGGAAAAATGTGTTAATTTGAAAATTGGCCGCATATCCAAATATGTTGATCTTTATGTTATTGATAATAAATTACCCTATACTCTTATTGGACTTAACCATTGCCAAAGTTTCCAGTTAAATATTGATTGTGTTAAGATGCAAATTTTCCAAAATAACCAAAGAGTGCCTCGCCTGAACCAATTACGAAATATTCCAACAGTTAATTCCTTGCACGTGTCAGAACCTAATGAAGATGTCTCAGAAAAGGAAAATGCAGGGATATTTGGTGAAAATTATGAGCCGGAGTTTGTAAACGCCACTGAACCTATCCAAGTTCAGTCTGCACCTAACAAACTGCCTACTCTCTTAGCCAAATATGTCGGTATTTTTGCCAAAGATAAATATGATGTAGGATGTGTCAACATGGAACACCAGAGAATACATTTAACTTCCGACTTACCAATTTCACTTAGAGCTTATCGTACTTCCCCTAAGGAAGAAGAAGAAATTAGAGAACAAGTTCAAAATTTGTTAAAAGCCGGTATCATTAAAGAAAGTCATTCCCCTTATTCTTCACCTGTAACCTTAGTTTATAAACGTGAAGAAGGGAAGAAAACTCGGTTGTGTGTCGATTTCCGAAAATTAAATGCCATAACCAAAACAGATGCAGAACCCTTACCCCGAATCGACACTTTATTGGACAAATTGGTGCAAGCTAAAGTGTTTTCCACTCTTGATTTAGCAAGTGGATATTGGCATATACCTATCCACCCTAAAGATACTGAAAAATTAGCTTTTGCCACAACGTTTGGCTTATTTGAGTGGAAGCGTCTCGCTTTCGGCTTGAAAAATGCGCCTGCAAATTTCAACCGTATCCTTCGAAGAATCCTAAATAAATATAAAATTGACTTTGCATGCAGTTATTTTGATGATATTATTGTATTCTCACAAAATGAAGAAGAACATTACCATCATTTGGAAATCATTTTTGATATTTGTGTCCAGGAAAATCTTAAATTAAAGCTGTCTAAATGTAATTTTGTTAAGAAGACAATTAATTTTCTTGGATATGAAGTGTCGAATGGTTGTATTACACCCGATAACCCAAATATTGAAACCATCAAGAGGTTAAAACCACCAACCAATGTTAAAGAGTTACAACGCTTTTTGGGATCTATTAATGTTTATAATAAATTCATTCATAAATATGCTGAGGTTAGATATCCTCTAAATAATTTGCTAAAGAAAAATGTTCCTTATGTATGGGACCAGGACTGTCAAAATTCTTTTGAAAAATTAAAAGCAGCTCTAATTCAAAAACCTATCTTACGATTGTTTGATCCCAAAACACCTTGTAATTTATTTGTAGATGCATCAAGTCTTGGAGTGGGATGTGTTGTGAAACAGGCTGATGAAAATGGTATGTTGCACCCCATAGCATATCATTCTAGAAATCTTCGCGACTATGAAAAAAATTATGCAATTACTGAACTCGAATGTTTGGCAATTGTGGATGCTCTAGATAAATTTTACCATTATTTACATGGTCAAAAATTTGTAATTCATACAGACCATGCAGCTCTCACTTGGCTAAAAAATGTTAAAAACTTAAGAGGACGTCTTTTCCGCTGGTCCCTTAAACTGAGTATGTTTGACTACGATATTAAATATAAAAAGGGCTCCACTAATGTAGAGGCTGACATGCTGTCTAGATTACCTGTTTCAGAAGACCCCCCACATCATACACATTTACTCAACTTGAATGATATCAGAGAAAATCAGAAAAAAGAAAATGTCAAGGTAGATGGTAAAAAATATGTTGAAATTAATGATTTTATTGTGATTAAAAAGAAAAGTTTGTATAAGATTGTGATCCCCATGGCTTTACGTTTACCCCTCTTGGAAAAAGCCCACACAGATTTTGGACATCCTGGAATTTATAAGATGATAAATTTAATTACAAATCAATATTATTGGCCTAATCTTAATAAAGATATTGAAAATTTTGTAAAACATTGTCATACCTGCCAAATCAACAAAAAAAGTAGGCAAAAAAGATTTGGTTTGTTGCAGCTCATGCCCCCAACGGATATACCTTTTGAATGCTTGGCATTGGACTCTGTTGGCGGATTTAATCATTATAATTCGGCAAAGAAATATCTGCATTTGGTCATAGACCATGCAACTCGCTATGTGTGGGGTTTCGCGTCAAAAAGTGTAACAACTGAAACTTATACAAACATTTTGAAACAATTATTTCAAACTCAAGTACCAGAAAAAATACTTACTGATAGGAATGGAGCATTTACAGCTTCTAGATTTAAACGCTTTCTTCGTAATTATAATATCAAACACCGATTAACCTCCAGTCATTACCCGGAAACGAATGGGAAAATTGAGCGTTTGAATCAAACTATTGTCACCAGATTAAAATGTATTGTAAATTCATCACCAACTAAATTACCTTGGACAAATTTTTTAGATGAAGTATTGTACCAATATAATGCTACTCCACATTCTGTAACTCAATTTCCACCTAGTTATTTGCTGTTAGGAAAATTACCTTATGATCCTCTTTTACCAGGTAATGATTATTACCCTCCTGTTGAAGAAGCTAGAAAATTGGCTAAGGAAAGAACAATAGCTTACCATAAAAAAACAAAATCCATTATGATGCTCGTTTTCTTCCTGTAAAGTTTAAAGTTGGTGACATTGTAATGTATGAAGAATTCCACTATCCTAATACACGTAAATTGACTCCACCATATTCTGGACCATATACTATCTTAAAACAACTATCTGATGTAAGTTTTGAAATTGATAAACCCAGTATACATTTTAAGAGAAATTCTGAAATAGTGCATGCCTCCAAGTTGAAATTCTATAACCCTCCTCAAAATTTAAAACTCTACCATGAATAACCCCCGTCTATTTCTTTCATCTTTCAATTTTTTATTTTTGCTTTCCTATCGTCCCTCTATCATTTTAGTGCTTGGATGAGGACCCAGCTGGATGTTAATTTAAAACCCAGCGGTGTAGTTGGCGGAGCAGTTTTAAAGTACTGCTAACCTTTTTATTTTTTTTATTACTTATACAATGACAAAACTAGGAACACGTTAGGGGTCCTCCGCTCCGTGGCCTCCCGTCTATAGTCGAACTGTTTTCCCATTTTCTCTTTCCATGTAGAATGGAGAATTTGGCAAAACTGCTTCGCTTTCCCTCTGTAGGTGATTATCGGCATCCACTTTTCCTTTTTCCGTGTGCAAGAGACACATTTTTTGGATGATAATCACCTCAGAGTTTAGAAATCCATGTCTCACTGAGCATAGTGGAAAGGATAGCCTAATTTTTTTTTTTTTTTGGTTAGAATTTCCTATTTTTACAAAGTTTTCCAGTTCAATCTTTTTTTTTCTCCTGAGAATAATTCCCACTAGAGTGTCCTATAAGCCCAAAGATGCTTGTAAATAGATATTTTGGAGTAGTAACAGAGCTTGTAACTGCTCATATGACATTTTCATGTTTGTGTTGTTTTTATTGCATTTGTAGTAATTGTTTTGTCCTATATTTACAATATATTTGAAATATCTTTTATGATATATTTTTTAAATTTAATGTTTTGAATAAGTGTTTATATCATGTTGAAGTATTTTTATAAGTTTAAGTGCATATTTTAATTGTTTGTGTTTTGTAAATAATATAAGTAATTACCATATTATATTTCTGTTTTCAAGTATCATATTATTTAGTTTTTATTGTATTGTATGTTTAAAGAAAGGTGCAATGTTTACCTTTCCTGATGAACCAACCCCCAAGAACAATTCACACAGGACATGTTGGTTAACAAAAACTTTCGCAATGTGCTAAAAGACTTTCAAAAAATAGCACACAATTTTCTCGAGAAATGTTCAATATTTTTTTTGCTGCAGCTGTGTTTTGTTTACAGTATATGTCATATGTTTAATCTTCAGTGTATATCATCAAATAGTATCAGTATTTTATGTAAAAGTAAGCGCAAGCAGTTTGAGAGTCTAATTAGAATTCCGTAGAAAAAAAAATCGATAGCCTAGTTTAAAATGTGTTTAACTTATGGGGTTTAGTTTCACAGCCCTTGCTGGCAAGTACTGTGGCGCTCATTTTTAAAGGGGGCGATGTGAAATGAATGTGAAAAAGTATGAAAGAATTTTGAATGTGAACGAATGTGGATTGATATGAAAGGATAGTTAGTTAAACCCATTCCAAATCAGAAACTAAAATATAAAAATTCAAAGTTTAAAATCCCTAAATCGTGTGTCAAAATTTTAAAGTTTTGCCTTCATTTCTAGTTGCCCCTGTAACTTAACTTTCCTTACGATACATTTATTACGAACAGATATCAATTTTGAATCCTCGTTAAGATTAAAAGTGCTGACGGTAGCGCATCTCTCTTCTCCCGGTGGCTAGATCTTGCATGTTAATTATCTGGGCTGCTTACCCAGATATGAGTCAAGGGCTAATTAGCCAATTAAATTACATTATTTCATAAGTTGCAAAGCGGTCTCTGGCGGTGGTCCGGCCGTATATAATGTGAGGAGCACGTTTTTGCGTGGCTTTTGACTCTAATGACTCTCCCCAATAACTACGGCCGTTATAAGTCCGATAATTCGCGATCTCCGGCCGATAAGACGATGTTTTTCCGGTGAAAGACTCCTCAAACTCTGGCCTGGGCCTAGCTTAATCAAAGAGACTTGTAATTAATTGGAATAAAAGCTAGTTCCCAGGAAAATGTCTGCTGATTTGTCCTACACTCGTCCGACTACATACTTTTATCTTCTAGCCTATGAATTACACGGTGATTCGACGAAAGAGTGCCGTGAAACTACCTTAACGGCGCTAAATATGGTCCTTCGAACATCGTGATATCTAGTAATGGGATGTGTGATAGCGGTGATCGACCGCTCGTTACAGAGAGATCGATGTGTGTTCGTTATATCGAGGTGCGCCCGTTATACAGAGGCGATATCTTACATATATATATATACAGTGGTGGCCAAAAGTTTGGACATTTTTTGAAAGTTTCATGTTTTTCAACTTTGTGTGCTTGTAGAATATATTAATTTTCATTTAAATACAAACGTTTATATATCAAATTGAAGGTAATTTAATGTAGAATTTCATAATAAAAACAGTATTACAATACCTATATTACAAAAAAGGTTATGCTCACTTTAGTAGAACAAACAAACACAAATCGTTTTGAATAAGGACGTGTTTTGTAATAAAAGCGTACTAGCCAATCACAAACACTGTTCTGAGGACCAATCAAATGTCTGTAACTATAGTTTAGGTTATTTAGATGGTAAAAGAGTTATTGTTGTGGAAATATTTTGCGGAATGATGCATACTAGTACAATTAAATAGAGTATTGCTGTTTTTAAATATTTAAAGTCCTTTTTTTAATTAAACTAATTTTAAACAATGTCATCAACAAGAAGAACTAATTGGACATCTACAATAAAAAAGAAAACTGCCCAGTTAAACTGAGGGCATTGAGCTCACAGGCTATTCACACTAGTGGTATATTATACTCTTATTTCAAAGAATTTGAAATATGCCCCTCGAAAAATAAAGAAATCAACAATATATTAAGGGGGGGTCATCCCCCCGTTACCCCCTCATAGTTAACTAATGAACCCCTTAAACTAATCAGAGAAGTCTCTAATTACAATGAATATATATACAAAATTTGAAGAAAATCGGATAATTCTGCATGAAAAAGCCATTTATCTAAATTAAGGGGGGATTAGCCCCCCTTTCCCCCTTTATACTTAACCAATGAACCCCCAAAACTATTCAGAGAAGCACATTATCACAATGAACCTATATACAAAATTTGAAGAATATCGGATAATTCTGCATGAAAAACTCATTTATCTAAATTAAGGGGGGTTATCCCCCCTTTCCACCTTTATACTTAACCAATGAACCCCCCAAAACTGTTTACAGAAGCGCATTATCAAAATGAACCTATATGCAAAATTTGAAGAAAATGTGATAATTCTGCATGAAAAAACCATTTATCTAAATTAAGGGGGATTAGCCCCCTTTCCCCCTTTATACTTAACCAATGAACCCCCAAAACTATTCAGAGAAGCGCATTATCACACTGAACCTATATGCAAAATTTGAAAAAAATCGGATACTTCTGCATGAAAAACTCATTTATCTAAATTAGGGGGGTTATTCCCCCCTTTCCCCCTTTATACTTAACCAATGAACCCCAAAACTATTGACAGAAGCGCATTATCAAAATGAACCTATATACAAAATTTGAAGAAAATGGGATAATTCTGCATGAAAAACCCATTTATCTAAATTAAGGGGGGATTAGCCCCCCTTTCCCCCTTTATATTTAACCAATGAACACCCAAAACTATTCAGAGAAGCGCATTATCACATTGAACCTATATACAAAATTTGAAGAAAATCGGATAATTCTGCATGAAAAACTCATTTATCTAAATTAGGGAGGGTTATCCCCCTTTCGTCCTTTATACTTAACCAATGAACCTCCAAAACTATTGACAGAAGCGCATTATCAAAATGAACCTATATACAAAATTTGAAGAAAATGGGATAATTCTGCATGAAAAACCTATTTATCTAAATTATGGGGGGGGGGGGGGTTAGCCCCCCCGTTTTCCCCCTTTATGCTTAACCAATGAACCTCCAAAACTAATCAGGGAAGCGCCTTATCACAAGGAACCTATATACAAAATTTAAAGTAAAACGGTTAGTTCTATCTAGAGCTCCTATAATAGCTCCCCTTATAGGAGCCTTAGTTCTATCAAGAGTTATCGCGTTACGTACATACATACATACAGAACCGGCGGGCACATAAGCTCTCAGGCTTTGATAGCCTGTGAGCTAAAAAGAAGCCGAATATTGAGAGAAAATGGCCTCTCTTATGCTGAAATTGCAAGACAAGTTGGTGGTTCAGTGACTTGTTCTGCTGTACGAAAGTTCTGTTTACGTTATGAAAAAACGAAATCAGTGGAAAATAAGGCCAAATCAGGCCGAAAAAAAATGCACAAGTGCTACTGCCGATAGAAAAATTAAACGGCTATGCCTTCAAGATAGAAAAAATTTCATCAGATGCCATTAGATGTGAAATGAATGCAGCGGGTATTGCAGTAAGTTCAAGAACAATAAGAAGAAGGTTATCAGGATTTGGACTACAAGCTAGAATTCGAAGGAAAAAACCATATTTAAATCAAAAGCAACGCGAAAAACGTGTTAAGCGGGCAAAAGAACACATTAAATGGTCAGAAAATCAATGGAAGTAAGTAATCTGGAGCGATGAGAGTAAAATATCGCTCTTTGTAGTGATGGTAGAAAATACGTGAGACGTAGAGTAGGAGAAGCACTTCATCCTGATTGCATTGAAGCAACTACAAAAAACCCAACAAATGTCATGATTTGGGCATGTATGTCTGCAGATGGTGTGGGCCGAATTCAAGTGATTGATGGCATCCTGAATGCCAAAAAATACATGGAAACTGTCCTGGAACCAAAATTGATACCTTCCATCAGGGATCTCTTCCCCAACAACGCACCATTTATTTTTCAGCAGGATTCAGCTCCATGCCACACAGCAAAAGTATGCAAAGCATTGTTTCAAAATAAAGGCATAGATATATTACCATGGCCAGGAAACAGCCCTGATCTCAATCCAATTGAAAATTTGTGGCGACGTTTGAAAATTCTTGTACGAAAAAAACGTCCATCCAATAAAAGACAACTTATTGAAGCTATAATTGATTCTTGGCACCATGTGATTACGAAAGATGAACTCCAAACAATTGTTCACTCGATGAAAAGACGCTGTGAAGCTGTCTTAAAAAATAAGGGTTATCCTACTAAGTATTAATTGTGTAAGTATCACTTTAAAAAAATGCAAATCTAAGATAGATCTTACTATTAGTTGCATAACTTTTTTTGTAATACAGATATTGTAATACTGTTTTTATTATGAAATTCTACATTAAATTACCTTCAATTTGATATATAAACATTTGTATTTAAGTAAAAAATAATATATTCTACAAGCACACAAAGTTGAAAAACATGAAACTTTAAAAAAATGTCCACACTTTTGCCCACCACTGTATATATATATCACTTGTTTATGGACACGATAACTTCCGTAATTCTGCATAAAATCTCGGTCAAATTCGTATGGGGACTTTTTGGGAAAACAGAAAAAAACCCATAACTTCTTAATTATGATACATACCGAATCCGCTTAAAGTTATAACTTCTAGGAAAAGGCCCAAAAATGTATGCATGACAAATTTTTGATTTCATTAAAAATGCCCTCAAGGGAAGAAAAAATAGGGGTTTAAGAAGAAAATAATTCATAACTTCGTCAATTCACAAGATATCAAATCCGCTTAATCTATATATTTAAAACGCTAAGCTTTTTCTTTCGACAAGTCGTCGTCGTGAGAATAAACTACTGCATCAAATTGCATGATTCTTTTTTTAAATGAAAGATATTTGGACACAGATTTGTTATCGTGCATTCGTTTGTTCGAAAATTTAATTAATTAGCCGTATTTTTCAATTAAACTTTTACTTCTGCTAATGACGTCATAATCGGATAACGCCCACTGTTGCGTTGCATAGAGATTATTCTCTGAACTACGTGGTTACGAGGATGAAAGAGAAATAATAAATATTAAAAGCACGTGGCTTTTAGGCTGAATTTTTTTAATTTGCAAGTTAAATTTCGGTAAAAATATTTATCCGCGTGTTTAATAAGCGAAAAAAAAAATCATATTTATTGTGACGTCAAGGGAATATTTTCCATTGGGTTTATTGTATCATTATGCATTATAACTTTGTTGATGCCATTTTTCATTACAATTAAATATAAAATATTTTTTTTTGTATACATGGTGTTTAAGCATTAAAGTAACGTGTATGAAGTACGTGTGATAAGCTTGCGCCGGTGAAAATGACGTTATGCGTAGCTTGAAATGCATTTTAACATTGATAAAACTAAAGAGAAAAATGTATATGATTGTGTCAACATGACGTAATTTTAACTGATTTTTCCATTCTTAATAATAAAGATTTGAATTGGAGCCGCCATTGATTGCTTCATCTTGATTGCATACCTTGATTACATGTTACCAATTACTTTTTTTTTAAATTATAGGTTAGAAAATTCCCTTTTTTAATAAAAAAACACAAAAGTAAAGGATTTCAGGAAATTAAAAATTATTAAAAATAGTGTTATGGTAGAAAAAAATACTTGAAATAATTATTGTATTTTTAGCTAGAATAAACAATGTAGGACTAATATTTCTTAGGAATTATTTTGGTAGGTTTATTATGAGTTCATTTAACAGTTCCTTATTAGCGCAAAGTCCTATCTCTTTCACTGTGAATTTCTCTTTCGATATGAAAAAGCGGTACTCTACTTTTGGACTCCAGCAAAAACACAGTGGTAGTTTTTAGAAATGTATAACGGTTGTGACAACAAATGGCGCTATCGCTTTAGCTTTCATCGCGCTTACATTACTTCTAAATACTACAAATTTCAATTTTTTACTACATATTACAATCGTAATTCTTACATCATCAATTAGAAAATAAAATTAGCTTTCGATTCAAATTTATTTGAAAACTTCCGCTTAATTTAATGACTTTTTAAATAATTTTCAAGCATGAAAAGTTTTTTAATTCTATCTTATCAATAACCACCAGTTTGCTTCAATAATAAAAATAGCCCCTGGGAAAGTTGCCACAATTGAAAATAGATTTCCCTAACCATCATAAAAAGTGAATAATAATAATAATAGTAATATAAACAGTGATAAATCATAAGATCAGATTATCCATAAGATAGAGCTTTTTGGCGCTAAACAAAAATCTGTCAAAAAAAAAAAAAAAAAAAAAAATGTTGAACATAAAATTGATATGTTGAATTCGTTGATGTATATGTTTCAGCAGATATCAGAATATGCTAGGAATTGCATTTTTTATATTGTTTTAACGATCCATTTGTCAACTGTATAAGAGGGAAAATATCCCCGACTGTGATGGAAAAGGGATACTCATCCTGATTATGTAAAGGAACCGAAGAAACCATACAAACAAATTACACTTGAAAACATTAAAAATCTCCCTCATCTGCAGATTGATTTATTACTGTAAAAAAGTTCTTCATTTTTACATAAAAATTGAGTAGCTTAAAATAATGGATGCGTTTTAGAAGAAATGGATTTGTAACGAACAATGATTAAAGAGGACATTTTAAAACTTTTAATTTAAACATTTTAAAACTTTTTTAACATTGAATTTCTACGGTGCTTTTGGGCAAATGCAATGCACATGCGCATAGGAGCTCATTCGGTTGCATTATCACAGGGGGGGGGGGGTGCTTTATTTACTATGTTATTTTATTTATTGAATATGAGATGAGCATAGGAATATACTATTTGTATGATACTTCATAGGTACATGAATTTTTTTTCTTACCGTGGGGAATATGGCGATAATGTCAAACTGATTTACATTACACAGTTTATTACGGATTGTTTGTTTGGAGTTTGCATCAGAAATATCGACTGGTATTTGACTGGGGAAAAAACTTTTTAAAATATAAAATTTGAAAGACTTTTTCATACGCACCCCTTCTTAAATAATAAAGAAGCTTATTTTACTGATATTGTTATAGTATTTTGTTTTCGTCAAGTTTTGACGGGTTCCATCTAGTTTATTATAAATCTCCTTAATATTATCTACAACTTTTATATTGACAAGTTTTTTAATCGGACCAACTCTTACAGCAAAAATAAATAAATAAATAAAAATAAAAATAAAAATAAAAACAAAAAAATCCCTGCTGGCTCCGCCTACAGGCACAAGTATATTTCGAAGTGGGCGGTACCAATTTCCGCATCATGGCAAAAAGGTATTTCTTCTGCATTTTCCAATAAACTGGCGCCCCACGATCTGACACTTCGAAATCTACCTGTGCCTGTAGGCCGAGCCTTCAGGATTTTTTTTTTTTTAACGGATTGCGGCATTCGACAGGAAATGAACATAGATGTGGTTTGGTATTTTCAATTTTTTCGTATTTTGATTTACGATCCCGGTGTAGAATGTTAAACATCGAAGAAAGAACAGAATTCGCGAATTTAAATTTCGCAAACGAATTTTTTTCAAATGGTATTTTTAGTATTTTTAGAAACGATTGCGACATCCGAAAGGAAAATGAACCTGGATATGGTCTGGTATTTTAAGTTTTTTTCGTATTTTGATCAGAAGCGTAAAGCGCGTAAATGCAGATTTTTAACGATTCAGAAATCACAAAAAACACCGAAACGGTTCTCGCGATTTTTTTTTTTTTTGAAAGGGTTAACATTGATATTTTTTCGAACAGAATGTGGCGTTTTAAACGTAAAAGTATGATCTTTAGTAATTTATTTTTCCGTATTTCGGTTAGTTAAGCCAAGCGGATGCGGGATTCCGAGAAAGGGGAGGGCGGAGCACGAATTCAACGTTTCTTAATTAATTTTTTTGAAAGGGTTAATTTGGTATTTAAAAAAAAAAAACGGATTGCTCCGCTATAAAGCTTAAAGAACCCAGATGTAGTTTGGTATCTTGTCGTTTTTCCATATTTCTAATGTTTCCGTGGATGCGCGTTTAGTCAGACGGGGAGGAAAAAGCCCTTTTCGCACTTTCGGATCTGCCCTGCTTCAGATTCTTTGAAACGGCGTTCGGCCGCTGCACTGGGAGTTTTCTCGCCATTTTGCGATATTAATTTTGATTTGTAATTAATATCTCAGTTAATTAACAAAAAAAAAATAATAAAATTTGAGCCTCAGGTGCATCAGGACATGCCTTGGACTATTCTCACCCAAATTTTCAGACTTCAACGTGCGGTAGATTTCGCTAGGCATCGCAGACACACACACACAGACAAACATCTTTCTTTTATTAGTATAAAAAGTTTAATATATATATATATATATATATATATATATATATATATATATATATATATATATATATATATATATATATATATATATATATTAAAATTGATATTTTAAAAAATGGCTTGACAGGGAATGGACGGGGAGCGCTTCGAAAAATGAGGGTCAAGCAGCGGATACGATAACTCCTCATAGGCTTGACCTAGAACAAGAATACAAACAAATTATTTCTTTTTTATTCCAGACGCTAATGAAATACGCAGCCGTTTAAAAAATATATGTATTTTTAGTGAATGGCTCAATTCAAAGTCAAAAGTAACTTTTCATCAAAAGTTGGTTACTTAAAATAACACAGAGCATCGTGTTATCAATATTTCAAAAATATCCAAGGTGTTTCTCTGCAAAAATGGGGCGATTAATTTAAAAAAGATCCGAGTGGATCTATTAAAAATTTTCGCGGTTAGAGCTCCCACCGATTTTGAAATGCGTTCTGAGGAAAACGCGCTTAAAGTTGCTGTCACTGCTTAACAGGCTGTGGCGCGCTAGCTTCAAAATTGTTCTTTCATTTTCGATATCGATTTCTAATTTGTAAAACATAGTTTTCGGGTGTATAAAAAGTACCTGAAGCTAAAAGGAAATTTCGAAAATTTGAATCGGTCAAAGTGGCATTACCCCTTAAACAAAGCTGAAACAAATGACAACATGAAAGAGTTCTATGGTTAGGATAAACTGTTGTGCAAATGAACATTTAAACAGAATAAGGAATGTAAATTTCCGTATTATAAGTGTTATTTTAACAACCAGTTCGCCGAACTCAACGAAAAATTAGATAGCGGTTTTACTAAATCGGGGCGAACAGCTGCTGAATCCCTCCACTGGGTGGGTGGGCGGGTGGGGGGAGGTATCACAGCCCCTGACCCTTGAATGTTAAAACTGAGCTCTGTATTATCCCCAAATTTCAAGGCCATTTTGTCACTTTAGCAATATTATCATATATAGGTATCATAAAAATCTTCATTTTAGTACGAAATTTTCAAATGTTGAGGTAATAATTTTCCTTATAGAAATAATGATAATAATAATAATTATTATAATAACATGATTATATCTAAATTTCGAATATATTATCATCTGAGATTTATTTCAATTCGAATTAGTGCGTATAATACTTGAAAGTAAACTTTATTGAAGTTTAATAACATAGTGATTAAGAAATTCGTATACAATAATGATACAGTCTTATTACTAATGGGTTTCAAGTTCAAATCCCAAGTAAGGAGAGGATTTAAGGGGGAAAATGTTTTTGAAATCAATGACACGTTAAAAAATAATTACTTGTTTCTTATTATTATTCAAATATAGTGTCCAATATATGCAAATTCAAATGTACAGTGACCTATCAATTATACACCGATTTCTTTTAGTCTCGAAACATAGCCCATTTCTTGACTTATTTAAGTTTATTATTATTTTTTTTCCGTATTTAATTTTTTTTTTATTGATATACTGTTTAGTATTTCTTCACAGAAGGTACAATGAAGTTTTATTGCATAAAAATTTGTGTTTACTTAACTATTTAAAACTTAGAATTTCAATCGTTTGAGATTTACTCCGCTGTTTTGTGAAAATGCATAGCTTTAGGGCAGTGGTTCCCAACGGGGGGCGCACGCCCCACAGGGGGGCAATTTGAGAAGTTGGCGAAATTCATACGTCCGCTCTTTAAATCCTAAAAAATAATTGATATGATTCTTTTTAAAAATAATCAAAAATAAAACTAAAATTTTAAAAATAAATTTTCTGGTTTTAAACATTTTTTATTTTAATTGTTTCAAATTGATACTTGGGAAAACACAAAAGTGAAAGTGCTACCGACAGATACATGACCAGAAGTTCGACCAACCAATTAAAACGCATTTTCTTAGCTATCTTTATTTTAGTATCCTAGAGCGAATATCTGATTCTGGTTTATAGTCAGGGAGAAAAAATAATAATAGTTCTGGGAAATAATTATAAATATCTCAATTCAGAGGGAACGGTCCCTTATTCTGGACACCGCCTAATAGTAATATAAATACAGCAGTTATTTAAAATAAGTTTTGAAAACTGTATAATAGCATTTTTGAACCATTAATTATTTCATGATTTTTTTTAAAATTTTTTTTTGGTTATGATGCCATAAATATTATTATTTTAACGTGTTTAACCACTACCTCCGTTATATTAGAGAGGTAGCGGTTTAACTTAGCAATGACTATATTGGAAATTGTAATATTTCAACAAGAATTTCAGTTCTTAAAAATATTTTCTATGATAATTCAATTAATAATTTTTCATTTTCTCATTAAAAAAAGTTAAATTTAAATTTTTTGAACTACATGGTATTCAAAATTTCTTATTGCATATGCATTTTCGAGTTTAAAATTTTAAAATAAGCTTTAATATTTACCACTTCTCTTGTTAGAATTCAAAATTTATTCTTTATACTGTTTATTAAAATAAATTTTATTGTGAGTAATGAATAGAAATTGTGATGTTTTGAAATAATCAGGTTCAATTAATGCAACTATTCCCATATTTTTTTCTTGTTTGTTTTGAACAGAAGTAGTATGTGGAATATACATATAAGTCTCGATTAATACATAGTTTAACTTTCACCTCCCACCACTATTTATGAAAAGAAATGTTTCTATTATTCAATCGCAAATTCTACAATTAAATAAGGATTTTTTTTCCCTTTTAAGTGGTATAAGTTTGTAGAGGCCGTAAACAGGCCCAGGAATAAAATAAATCATCTCATTCTTTTATTATTTTTATATTTATGCATAAATAAGTGCGTAAAAAATTTGTTCTGAAAATGTGTGCAAAATATTTTACAGTGTATATTAGGATATAGGTTTTCAAAACTGTTTCTGTAGTTTTCTTTGATATTCCTCTGGGCTAAATTATTCGATAGAGCCTTCTGTTTTCTAATCTTTGTATTTTTTCCATGCAACAAGTGAATTAATACTATTTTTTTATATTTATTTAATCGTTGATGTTTTCATATGTTCTAGCTAACTTTAGCTTACTTTATTGTATACAGATAAAATTATCATTGATCATGTAGTATAAAAAATGTACAGTATAAAAAATAATTGGAAAATTTTTTTAACTGGTGAACGATCCTCTTTCTGCCTTTTATGCAAACAATGCTTAAGCAACGAATCTTTGAAACGAGACCGTCTTGAAGCGCATATGAAGGCAAAACATAGTGAGTATATAAATTCAAATTTAAGTTATTTTAAAACTTTAAAAGGAAAGTTTAAAAAAAGATCAATGGTTAAATCTCTATTCACTGCACAAAGTACTACAGAAAATTGTACTTTTGAGGCTAGTTATGAAATATCTTTATTCATTGCTAAATCTGGAAAAAAAAACACTGTATAAGTGAAGATTTGATTAAACCATAAATATCAATATTCCTTAAAACAGTCCTGGGCAAAGATGAGAAATCTATGCCACTTACTAATAATACTGTTAGTAGAAGAATAGATGAAATGATTGAGGACATTGATGCACAACTTGTTGAAAAGCTGAAATCAAGATATTTTTCCATACAAATGCACGAATCAACTCTAAGAGACGGTGAAGCCGTATTGCTTACTTATGTAAGGTAAAGGTGTTGTGTATGATAGAGGTGAATTTACTGAAGAATTGCTTTTCTGTAAATCATTAGAGAGCACCACTACTGCCTGTGATATTTTTAATACATTGAAAAATTACTTAGATATAAATAGTATACTTATGATATATATAACATCTTGATCTGCAGATGGTGCTCCAGTTATAATGGGTAAGAGAACTAGATGTTTAAACCTAATTAAACATGAGACTCCAGAAATGCTTCTTGTGCATTGCATCATTCATAGAGAGAGTTTAGTATTGAAAAAAATTTCACCTATTCTTAATGATAAATTTAAATCTGTTATAAGATATATCAACTCCATAATATCCAACGCCAAATCAGGGTTCCCACACGTCTACCACAAATTTTTAACAGTTTTCTTCGCTTTATTTAACTGTAGAAAAATGTTGCTAATTCTGTGAATAAACGTGATGGTTGCGAATTCTCTGTTTAAAAAATTTAATAGAAACTTTCTTATCATTCATAGTGGTGCCAGTTTCCTTACAAAATATAAGGAGCGTGCGAACCTTGCAAATGTGAGCGTCTATTGAAGCAGTTTTGTGAAGGAAAAACGCAGACCACGTTCGTCTTTTACTTCACACTGATGTAAGATGGCTCTCAAAGGAGAAATGCTTAAAAAGGTTCATGGAGTTGTTTGATGTTCTTGGTGAATTTTTAAGTGAGAAGTCTGACATGAAGCATCTACAAACCATTGATGGAAAAGCATTTGTTAGTTATTTATCAGATGTCTTTGAAAAACTGAATACCTTGAATAAGCAATTTCAAGGAAAATATAAAACACTTGTTGATGCAAAAGCAAAAATATTTGGCTTTATTACATTCAATGAGGTATTGAATGAACAGAACATGTGACAGAAACATATTTCAGAGAGAAAGTTTGACCTATTTTGTTGGTTAAAAAAATTCGAGATGACCGATGCAGCTATAACTGCCATTGTGGATTATTTGAAAATATTGGCTTCTGATTTGAACGCTAGATTTTCTGATTTAAAGCAAATGGATTTCCCATCATGGGTCATGCAGCCAATGTTAGTGGACTTATCATATGATGATTCAATATAATTCCCCGAAGAACTCTCTGAAATTCAAAACGACGAGACAGTTAAAACCTTATTCAGTATAAAAGGAGTGATGGCATGGCTTTGTGCTAAGACAGAATCTAAATATCCAAATGCAAGAAAATCTGCAAGAAAATATTGCTACCATTTCCATCATCATACCTAGTTGAATGTGGTTTTAGTTCAGTAAATGTTTCGTTCAGTATTGCTGAAGAAAAGAAATCCACTGGACATAAAACGAGATGACTTGAGATTAAAGTTGTCTAAATTAGGGCCTGATATAAAGCTGTCTTCAGCCATGATGAAGCACAAGGATCTCATTAATTTTATTCTCTTCATCTTGAGTCTATTTTGAATTTATTAGGTACCTTTTTTATGGCCAGAAATTAAAATTACAAAAGCATCATAGAAAAATATTAAATTAAAATTAAAGTTTTTATTTGTATATTTCAGTTTTCTATTAAATATTAAAAAAATTAGTTTGCTTTTTTACATCGCTGCACATTATTACTATTACTATTAATAACAATTTTTTCATAAATACTGTCTTTTCATTTATGTTTTTTCTTTCTTGAATGTACTGTTCTTTATTTAGATCCAATTAAAGGAGTTTAGGACTTCTTATGTGGGAATAAGAAATCTTTTTTTATATAACAAGAATTATTTGTCACAGGCAGAGGGAGGGGGGGGGGGCATCAAGGTTTTAGAGATGATTTGGGGGGGGGGATGGCCAAAAAAGGTTGGGAAACACTGCTTTAGGGTAATCTTCGAAAAAATGTGCAACCAAAAGATTTTTTTTAAAAGAATTTAAACGTATTGTCATACATTGCAGAGAAAGATATTTATGCATCACTCCCAAAACAAAAGCAAACCCTTCTTATTGCAGCATTTTTCGAAAAATAAAAAGCAAATTAAACGTAAAAGTAGTAAGGAATAGATAATGGTAAGTACATATTCGTTTGTATTTTATTAATTTAATAAACTGTATTCTATATCTATCTATATTACAAAGCAAAAACATGTCTGTGAGTAACGCTGACATCATATTGACGGTGGCAACGATCTAAGCAATCCATTTTCCTTTTTCTTCCCTCAAATTTTATTACTTTTAAACATCACACATAATTTTAATTTTTACATCGAATAGGGGGAAAAAATATACTTTCAAATGCAATTTGTTTGAAAACTCTATCTCAATCTCAATTTACTGATTTTTTATGATTTTCAAACATGATTTAAAAAAAAATCATGTCACAATTGCGTGCAGTTCAATCACAAAAGATTAACCCGTTTGCACTCAAAACCAGGGACCGATTTAGAAATTTGGGGGCCCTGGGCACAGATGCGTATGGGGGCCCCCTCGCACAGATTCTTTGAATAAAAAAATATAATACTAAAAGCAGTACTTATTAAGATAACCACTATTGACTTTGATAATTTCTTTAAAATATTAATTAAAAAAATTAAATTTGATAATCATTAATTTACTTTTAAATAATTATTTCATAATTATGAATTTTTAATTGAATTTTATAATAAACTGTGTGGTGCTGATTACCTTTCTCTATGCAAATTCATATATCTGGAATGATAAACTATGCAACAACTAATAATAGATTTACCAAGCCATAAAAATACCATAAAAATACCAAGCTATAATTATTTAAAATATTAGCATATCCTATTAATCAAACAACTTTTTCTTTCAAATACAAGCTTTATATGAAAAAAAAACTAAATTTACACAATTAACTAGCAGAACCACGCGGCTTTCTCCATGTTAACCATGAAGGCCTTACATGTAAAATAAATAAAAATGAAATAACATGGCGATCCCAAAAATGGAGTTCTGCACATTACTTCACATAAATTGTTAAAAGACAATCAGCAAAAAATGAAGTTACTTTGACATATCATAGACAATCTCTGATAAACAGATTTTTCCATTTTAATTTTGTTTTTTGACAGTTAAAACTGTTTTGGCCAATAATTGAAAAATCTTTAGTGGAATTTGGGGGCCCCTAAAAATCGGGGGCCCTGGGCCCGTGCCCCGAATGACCTGCCGTAAATCAGGCACTGCTCAAAACAATATATCTCGTCAAAAACAACTCGTTGTAAATGATCCCGCCAAGCCACAAACCTAAAACGTCAGTCACAAAAAGAAGTGATATCACATAAAAAGAAGCGATATAGAAGTGCATACTCCGAGTCCCGTGTAAAAATCTATCACCACTCATAATGTTTCCAAAGGACTCGGAGTGAGGTACAGTATGTGAAAACTGCTTGGCGACCTGTAGGCTTTTATACTATATGTAGTATATCAATTTTGAAAATCGAAAAATAAATTTTATATTTTTGTTATACCACTTTTATAAATATTTTTGTATGCGAAAGAACTGACAGAACGGATTTTCCCCCAGATCTATCCCATTCCCTTACGCTAGAATTACTTCAATATATCTCAATTTAGTTAATGTTTATTATAAGGTTTATATATATATATATGTATATATATATATATTACAAACTCAAAATCTTTATACGTTTACTTAAAAAAATCCTCTTCGTAAGAGTGGTGTTTTTAGTTTAAATAATGGTAAATAAAATCAACAAATTGATTTTTCAAGCTCATAAATAAGAAGGACATGCAAACACAGAAGCTTCAACTTTTTACAATTTTATGGGAGCAAAATAAATAAATAAAATAAAATAAAATAAAATAAAATAAAAATAATATAGTCATATGTAATTGCAGGAAACGCAAACATTATAAAAGCCTGCAGGTCGCCAAGCAGTTTTCACATACTGTACCTCACTCCAAGTCCTTTGGAAACATTATGAGTGGTGATAGATTTTTACACGGGACTCGGAGTATGCCCTTCTATATCGCTTCTTTTTATGTGATATCACTTCTTTTTGTGACTGACGTTTTAGGTTTGTGGCTTGGCGGGATCATTTACAACGAGTTGTTTTTGATGAGATATCACTCCTTTTTGTAAGGTATTTAATTTCAATTATACAGATTCCATTTTTATTCAAAAAAGAAAAGATGAAAGAGGCAAAAAAAATAATAGTGATGCTATAAACAGAATTATACATCAGAAGTATACAACTTATTGAGTGACTTATTATTGGAAAACCCCAATAAATAATCACCCAATTTAAGAAAGAAATATGTTACATCAGTGATCTTCAACCGAAAATCGTAACAGGAGGTGTGTCTTGCATCATCCTAAAGCGCATCGGCTGACAACATGACTGTTTTTTCTCCCCCTGTAATAACCAGAGACAATTGCACCATTCAAAAACTGAACGTTTCTTTCTCTTCTAAAAGGACTAATAAACTCACTTTTAATCTCTCTCTTCATCTGAACGGATCAAAATGTAAAAACTAAATATTTACGAGGAGCAAAAATGTTAATCTCCTCAATTCTTGTAAGATAAATCTAATGCTTATTAAAAGTAATATTTACCCAGTTAATAAGTTTAGTTCAATAAGAAACCATGCATTTTGTTTATAAAACATTTGCTAATTATAATTTTATCTTAAGATAATGTAGGAAATATCAAAGAAATATTTTAGTGCATTTTCACTATGGATACACCCAGGATTTACGCTATTGGATTAAACTGCTCGATGTGCCTGACCCTGCTCTTACGCCGATATAGGTAAGCTGAAAAACTTTCCTTACCATTTGTTCTCTCCAGTATTAAAAGATTAGTGCGCGCTACTGAGTTTCCTGATGATATTTAGTTTAATGCTTTGTATCTCGCAAATTCGCAACAATGTACATGTTGCTACCATAACAACGGGGAAACTTTTATATTAATTTCCTTACATTGTATTCATCAGATTATTTACGACATATTTATTTTCCCCCCTTTTTTTTTATATCACTCTTCCGTTTATATACATTCAAAAACAAAAAATTAGACAATTTTACAGTAGTTTACAAACTAATTAAAATACTACAATTTCAGAAAAATGTGGAAAATTAAGAAGCACTTTTTTTCGGTCAACTACAACAATAAGTTTATGGAGCATACTTTACCGAGAATAATCAACATTTTTTTTTCTACGAACCTATTTCTATTAGTATAAAAATTTACAGGGATTTTTATACTAACATATATTAAATATATTATTTTTGAAATTATTTGAATAATTTTTGAATATATTACTGAGCACCTTAGAAGTTTTTTATTTGTTTAAGTTTTTTAACTCAACGTTTCGAGAATTTGAAAAATATAAAATTCGCAACGTTTGCAAAAGTATAAAAACTATTAAAGTGATTTCTGTTCATATAGTCCATAGGTTCCCAACCTTTTCTGGAGCACCGCCCCTTTTACAAGTAAAAAAAATGTCAACACCCCCCTTCCCCTCCTCCATAATAGTTAATTATACCAAATATTAAAATATTGTTGCATATTCTCCCTACCTATTTTATCTGTCTAAGAATTATCCTTCTATATTAAAAAAAAGTAATCTGGAACTGAGCCAAAAACGATTTAGACCAATCAAATTCTGCGTAGATATTCCGGGATAGTCTCATCGCTTTTTTACTAGGAACTTTTTTTAACTTTTTTGAGGAGCTATTACTTTTTTTCTAGCCATTCTACGGATTCGAAAATCATACCACCAGACGCGAAATATAACAAGCTTTCAGAAATTCAAAAAATTATCACGGTAAGACAATAAAAACTCAAAAAATCCTTAAAAATCGAGTAAAAAATCTTTTATTAAAACAGTCATTTTTTTTATATTGTTGCCAATTTCTAAATAAGCGCAAAGGATTATGTTTTATCTCAAATAAAAAATGTATTTGCGCGAGACTATTAAAAACAATAATGAAAGTTTAAAATAATAATTAAATGATCACGTGTTGAAAGCAGGAAATAAAGAAAATTACGTTATAAAAATTGTGTTTACGCATGAATATTTAAAAATAAATAAGATGAATTAAATGAAAAAGCATTATAACCAGTTAAATGAAAAAGTATTATAACCTGATTACAGAAGATAGTCGCCGTTCGTGATATCATCATCATCATCTTTTTAAAACAGGATACATTACCAGGTTTTAAGAGGCTGTGAAATCAGAACGGGTGTTGGTGAGCGTAGCGAGCAGGGGGCAGAGCCCCCTAGTGAAGTAAAAAATAATGAAAACGACCATCAAATCCTTCTATATTAAAAAAAAGTAATCTGGAACTGAGCCAAAAACGATTTAGACCAATCAAATTCTGCCTAGATATTCCGGGTTAGTCTCATCGCTTTTTTACTAGGAACTTTTTTAAACTTTTTTGAGGAGCTATTACTTTTTTTCTAGCCATCCTACGGATTCGAAAATCATACCACCAGACGCGAAATATAACAAGCTTTCCGAAATTCAAAAAATTATCACGGTAAGACAATAAAAACTCAAAAAATCCTTAAAAATCGAGTAAAAAATCTTTTATTAAAACAGTCATTTTTTTTATATTGTTGCCAATTTCTAAATAAGCGCAAAGGATTATGTTTTATCTCAAATAAAAAATGTATTTGCGCGAGACTATTAAAAACAATAATGAAAGTTTAAAATAATAATTAAATGATCACGTGTTGAAAGCAGGAAATAAAGAAAATTACGTTATAAAAATTGGGTTTACGCATGAATATTAAAAATAAATAAGATGAATTAAATGAAAAAGCATTATAACCAGTTAAATGAAAAAGTATTATAACCTGATTACAGAAGATAGTCGCCGGTCGTGATATCATCATCATCATCTTTTTAAAACAGGATACATTACCAGGTTTTAAGAGGCTGTGAAATCAGAACGGGTGTTGGTGAGCGTAGTGTTGTGGTGTTTTGGGGTTCTTTCTAAAATAATTTACTTAAACTTAAAAGGCTCATTTGTTACTCCATCTTCACTTAACAATTAAATATTTAAAAAAAAAATAAGTATACCCTGATTAGCTCTACTGAAATCTGTTGCCATGGAAAAGGGAGCAAATTATATTAAACTAATCAAAATATCAAAACTTAAGAATCCGAATAGGTTAATACAACAATGATAATTTTGAACTCATCATCTTAAGACAATATTAAATGTAGTAAGGGGCAACAGATTTCTAAATCAAGTAGCATACTGGATTGCATAAAGAACACCCAACTCCACTCCAACCCGATCAAGCTCAAATCTCCATATACATTAAATTAACAGAAGTGTAATCATCATATAATTTGGAAAAATGCAGACAACCTGAAATTCCTCCAATATGAGGACCAAAAGGAGAAGGAGTTAAATCCGTTAATAGAATAGGGATATGATGATGTACTAAAATTTTAGAACAACCATGGAGATTCTGAACAAGATCAGATCGGTTAACCAAGAATCGTATAGTGGTATAAAATAACCGGATACCTTTTTTTTTTTACTTTGTTAAAAAACAACCATTTTGTTGTTTGCCTTGAATAATACTTCAAAGAAAGGATAATTAAAAATTAAATTAATCAATTATGAAATTAGACTTAATTTTACTTTAGCATCAATTATCAGTATATCCATTACTGAGATAGGAACAATAATTACATCTAATAACCTTACGTAAACCTCAATTAATTTTCAAATAAATTATTACCATGAATTAAAAATTTAAGAAATTAAAAAAAATATTAATTTAGTAAGATCATAGCTTTCATAACCTTACTCACAGTAATTGGGAGTTTAAGCCTTTCTTATAGGATTGCTGTAGATATAAGAATACTAATTAAAGATCATATAAAGAAGAACATACCATATTTGAGAATGAACAAAAAACAATCTTTATTTGAATAATTAAAATTTATAAGAACAATGTAATTCCCAAAAAAATTTACTATAATAACACCAAATAAAAGTTGATTAATATTGATTATTAAATATCTTTAAATCAAATATTAAGGATCTCAAAACTAACATAACATCATAAATTAAAGGATGATCAACTTTTCTGAGATAAGTCATTAATTACCTTTCAAATACGCATTGTAATGCTTAACATATCATAATATAAATATATATATGAATTTACAAGTTATTTTTGCTTATTTTGCATCTTACTCTCCAACTCTGAGTCACACAAATATATATTCCCTCCTCAGGGAGACATGTAAATAAAAACTATGTAAATTCTACTTACATAGAATGAAGAATTCAATGGTTGAATCAGTGGGCAGGTTTTTTTACACTCCCCTTTCCTCTTTTAATGTTGCAGCCGATTGCACAACATACTTTTCTTTCCTCTTTGTTTTGAGAGAAAAACTATTGCTGTATACCAGCAGGCGAGCTGACAGGTTTCTTTTCGGTCTTAGCTTACACTATAATAGGAGATGATAAGTCACCTAATTTCAACGGGTTGGGTAGCCTCCGTACATTTAGTTGCCTTCTAATAACGAACAATACTTGGAATCCCTCGTCTTAATAAGGACAGAATAGTCTCATGATGAGGACTTTTGAAGTCTGATTTTTGGAGCAGGACTATTAATTTTCTCAGCTTTTAACAATATTTCCTTCGCCCTTCACACTGGAGACTATAGGGTATTAGCAGTGGTCCTGGTAAGAGACTCATCTCTATTCTAAGACAACGATCATTCTATTTAAGCAAAATGCCGATCACAAACTCGAGTATTCATGGCTCTAGACCTTTACCATGTCTCTGCTAATGTTACTTCAACTCAGTAACACAGAATAACATAATTTCGAGCGCCGCTACGCAACACCTACTAAATTTACGAACCAAGTAATGAGTGTCTCAACGAAGCACCAAGCAACAAGTCCGTTTACGAGCCAAGTCATAATTCGAAAACATTCTCTCTCCCGCGCTGCTCACAAAAACTGGCCGGAACCACTCTGTCAAAGGGGGTACGGGAATGGAAACAATAGGAATGGACTAACCCTGGTGGCGGCACTGCGTCGCTCACCGTTGCTGGCCGCCTCATGGGGGATGACAACCGTGCCTCACCCCCATGGTGTGTGCTGAAGGGGGTCCTGTGAGCCTCTGTTTACATGGGCGCCAGCTATCCGCCTGATAGCAGAGCCAATTGAAGCCTGTCGTAAACTTACAAAGCCTAATTGCGTGTATAGTACACTCATAAGATAACGAAATTCCTATACAGGGCGGTCGGTCATTCTTATATCAAAGTCAGACTAGATGACTCCAAATTTTCCACCTGTGCGGTCTTTAACTGACAAAACATCCCTCCCTTGCTGTCTGCTTTTCGTATTTGAAAAACAGGAAGCTACGTTAGACTATGAAAGTTGAAATTGCTTTGCTTAAAAGAAATGAAAAGAAGAGGGGAAAAAAAAAACTGCTTTTATTATTAATATTACAATTACATTTATTTATATATATATTTAAAACAGAAACAAAAAGAAAACTTCTAAATAAATGTTGAGAGAGTGATTTAAGGTAATTAATGTAGATTAAAAAAAAAAATTTTGGTTGAAACCAACCGTAACAGTAGCGAGCAGGGAGCAGAGCACCCTAGTGAAGTAAAAAATAATGAAAACGACCATCAAATCCTTCTATATTAAAAAAAAAGTAATCTGGAACTGAGCCAAAAACGATTTAGACCAATCAAATTCTGCGTAGATATTCCGGGTTAGTCTCATCGCTTTTTTACTAGGAACTTTTTAAAACTTTTTTGAGGAGCTATTACTTTTTTTCTAGCCATCCTACGGATTCGAAAATCATACCACCAGACGCGAAATATAACAAGCTTTCCGAAATTCAAAAAATTATCACGGTAAGACAATAAAAACTCAAAAAATCCTTAAAAATCGTGTAAAAAATCTTTTATTGAAACAGTAATTTTTTTTATATTGTTGCCAATTTCTAAATAACCGCAAAGGATTATGTTTTATCTCAAATAAAAAATGTATTTGCGCGAGACTATTAAAAACAATAATGAAAGTTTAAAATAATAATTAAATGATCACGTGTTGAAAGCAGGAAATAAAGAAAATTACGTTATAAAAATTGTGTTTACGCATGAATATTAAAAATAAATAAGATGAATTAAATGAAAAAGCATTATAACCAGTTAAATGAAAAAGTATTATAACCTGATTACAGAAGATAGCCGCCGTTCGTGATATCATCATCATCATCATCTATTTAAAACAGGATACATTACCAGGTTTTAAGAGACTGTGAAATCAGAACGGGGGTTGGTGAGCGTAGCGAGCAGGGGGCAGAGCACCCTAGTGAAGTAAAAAATAATGAAAACGACCATCAAATCCTTCTATATTAAAAAAAAGTAATCTGGAACTGAGCCAAAAACGATTTAGACCAATCAAATTCTGCGTAGATATTCCGGGTTAGTCTCATCGCTTTTTTACTAGGAACTTTTTTTAACTTTTTTGAGGAGCTATTACTTTTTTTCTAGCCATCCTACGGATTCGCAAATCATACCACCAGACGCGAAATATAACAAGCTTTCCGAAATTCAAAAAATAATCACGGTAAGACAATAAAAACTCAAAAAATCCTTAAAAATCGAGTAAAAAATCTTTTATTGAAACAGTCATTTTTTTTATATTGTTGCCAATTTCTAAATAACCGCAAAGGATTATGTTTTATCTCAAATAAAAAATGTATTTGCGCGAGACTATTAAAAACAATAATGAAAGTTTAAAATAATAATTAAATGATCACGTGTTGAAAGCAGGAAATAAAGAAAATTACGTTATAAAAATTGTGTTTACGCATGAATATTAAAAATAAATAAGATGAATTAAATGAAAAAGCATTATAACCAGTTAAATGAAAAAGTATTATAACCTGATTACAGAAGATAGTCGCCGGTCGTGATATCATCATCATCATGTTTTTAAAACAGGATACATTACCAGGTTTTAAGAGGCTGTGAAATCAGAACGGGTGTTGGTGAGCGTAGCGAGCAGGGGGCAGAGCACCCTAGTGAAGTAAAAAATAATGAAAACGACCATCAAATCCTTCTATATTAAAAAAAAGTAATCTGGAACTGAGCCAAAAACGATTTAGACCAATCAAATTCTGCGTAGATATTCCGGGTTAGTCTCATCGCTTTTTTACTAGGAACTTTTTAAAACTTTTTTGAGGAGCTATTACTTTTTTTCTAGCCATCCTACGGATTCGAAAATCATACCACCAGACGCGAAATATAACAAGCTTTCCGAAATTCAAAAAATTATCACGGTAAGACAATAAAAACTCAAAAAATCCTTAAAAATCGAGTAAAAAATCTTTTATTGAAACAGTCATTTTTTTTTATATTGTTGCCAATTTCTAAATAACCGCAAAGGATTATGTTTTATCTCAAATAAAAAATGTATTTGCGCGAGACTATTAAAAACAATAATGAAAGTTTAAAATAATAATTAAATGATCACGTGTTGAAAGCAGGAAATAAAGAAAATTACGTTATAAAAATTGTGTTTACGCATGAATATTAAAAATAAATAAGATGAATTAAATGAAAAAGCATTATAACCAGTTAAATGAAAATGTATTATAACCTGATTACAGAAGATAGTCGCCGTTCGTGATATCATCATCATCATCATCTTTTTAAAACAGGATACATTACCAGGTTTTAAGAGGCTGTGAAATCAGAACGGGGGTTGGTGAGCGTAGCGAGCAGGGGGCAGAGCCCCCTAGTGAAGTAAAAGATAATGAAAACGATCATCAAATGTAGTAAAAAATTGTTTATTTATAATTAAAAAATAAACAAAAAATCAATAGAAAATAACAATTTAATAAGATAATTGAGTCTGCTGGAATTTTAAGAATTTGTTAACGTCGGGTTCCAATTTAGTTAACATTAGTCGCAAATTGCCATGTTCAGCGATGTGCAATCTGCCCAATTTCTTAGACAGTAAATTAGAAGCTGCACTGAATCTACGCTCAGCCAAATACGATGAAGGAAAATCAATTTAAAATCTCTGTTCGCTTGTCCACAATCCAAAGTAGAGATATGGTATTGATTTTTTAACCCATTTCTGAATTTTAGTTTTAGTTCTTAGTTGTGAGTTCTGCGAGTTCCTCTTTTATATTTGATGATTATGTTATACCTGCATTTACGAAAGGATCTAAACCCAACTTGGTATATACATTTTTAAAATACCTTAGAATCGCTGTGTAAAATCAGCATAAATAACGTTCAAGTGTTGGCAGTAAGTAAGTAAAACTTCCTGTTTTGCAGACTGCTGAAAATGTAGAAAAGTGGCTGTATTCACCTCTACCTAGATTTCGTTTGAACAGAAGTTTTCTCACGAAAGCAACTATGACTTGTTTTTTGTTTTAATTAAATTAAACTCATCACCTTGCAATTGTAAATTGACTTCATTAAATATTCTAAACAGGTCTGTCAAATAAGCGATGTCATTTTTGGACGTAATCCAGGTTTTTGCACAATTTTTCGTCTCTGTTTTCAAGCAAGTACAGTACTGAGTCAAATAGATTGAAAAATGATTGAAACAGATACCTTTCTGAGAGCCAATGAACTTCTGTGTTCAGCAACAGGCAATTGTAATCTTTTTCATTTTCGCTAAAAAGTTGGCCAAATAATCTGTCGTACAATGCATTGTTTCTAACCTTATTGACTGCTCTAATAACGTAATGAAGCGACATATAAAGAAGTTCATTCAGATTTTTTGCAATCAAATGCTGACGATGAATAACACAATGTATAACAACGAATACATTTGGTACTGCTTGTTTCAAATGAACTGTGAAACCCTTATGACTCCCCTTCATTGCTGGAGCACCATCAGCAGAAGCTGGCAAAATATTACGCGAATTGGAATTTCTTTCTTTTGAAATTTTTTTTCAAGATTCATGATTTTCCGATTCGTGGTATTAAATATCGATTCCCCCTCTGTACCAGTTTCCAAATTTTCAGCAAATAATAACTCTTGTAATTTTTTTCTTCTTTTATGAATCGGACATATGATAAGGGTAGTACTTCGTTATATGGTAGAGTTGATTTCATCGAGTTGAATGGAAAACTTGCAGATCTTTAAGTAATAGCATTATGATATTTCAACGTCTTTAGTTAATTCATCTATTCTTCTTTGCACCAATTATTACTGAGAGGAATTTTTCGGATGATATCTGACGATGTCTTATGAGGAAGAACAGTTTTTATTACCTATTTGACTGTCGGCATAATTAATTCTTCGCCATTTGTGTGTGGTTTTCTCGCTTTTGATATTAACAATGAAATATTATATGAAGCTCGTAGTCCGCCATCTTCTTTTTTAGAAGATGACTCAAAAAGGTTTGATACAGTTCGCTGTTTCTTTTCCAGTACTTGAAAATAGGATAAATCTTTGTCCTTTCTATTAGTAGCCATTTTACTCAAATTATCTTGTATCTTAGAAGGATTCCTGCCTTCATTCGAAAAAAAAAATATTTGGCAGATTAAACACACGGGTAATGATTGGTTTGTAAGAGTACGTAAATTCATATTTCAAATTCTATACTGCCGGCGTTTCTTCTTAGATTCCAACATTTTGAAATATAAGTAGTAGAGAAAGGAGAGTTCACCGGCAGAAGGCGCAGCCCGCAGCTGAGCAACCGAGCAACCGATAGTGCATTGTTCAGAATCAACCCTCTTTTTCTCACTGTAATCTTTTCATCTCATTTTGTTGGTACATCTGATATTTTGTAGAAAGTTTTGTGTGTAAGAGTATGTTTTAAAAAGCATGTATGTCTTATAGTTATTATAAATAGTTCTATGTGTGTATATATATGTGTGTGTGTGTATGTATGCGGGAAAATAGTTCTCTTTGCGTGTGTGTGACTATCTGCTTGTTTATCAAAGTTTTAGAAATATTTTTCATGTTTTTATAACGAAAAAAAATATGCGTTAGTTTGTTAAAAAGTTTCACAAATTAAAATAAAAAAATTCTTTTAGAAAAAGTTTCACATTACTTAAAAAATTAAAAAAAAGTACTCAATAATAAAATCAACAATTTTTATTATAACAAAATAATTTACAGAAAGGTATTTACAGATCAAAATATACATCGCGATTTTGCGTTAGCAATACAAATCAACATTATCTTCTTTATTACAAACGGTATTAATGTCATAATGACCATATGCTAAACTGCTTATTCCATCATTCAATAAGTAACGCTTGTCGTCAAAGGGACTTAAGCTAATTTTATTTTGAGTTAAAGTATATAGGCGATGGTCATCTTGGGCAATCCTTACCTGTTTCTCCATACTTGTTTTTTGTTGTTGGAGGCACTCCAAGTAGTCTTCATGTTTAATTTTCTGCCGAACAATCTGCGTAGATACGCCTTTTGCACGCTTCTTTTCGTCTTTAACAGATTTTAGAGAATACATTTTTGATTTCAGTCCGACAAACTCAAGGGCTAATTCACCATTAAGTTCATCCTTAAACTTTCCGAGCGTCTTCTTATTATCCTCAGAGTATAGACGATGAGATTTCGGGTATTCAGAAAAGTCAAACAACTCACGATGCTGCTCCAGATCCTTATAAATATTATTGGTTTGAATATGATACGTTAGGGAATCTGTATCCGTAAAGAGTAAAACTGCACGATCTTTGTATGTTTTCTTTATAAAATTGTAATGGAAATCATACATACAAAGTTTAGATAGTTCGAGTATAGAAAATCCAACATAGATGGGTCGGTTCATATGTATGCTAGTTTTTAATCTCTCCACAGCAGTCAAGTCTTCATCATAAGTTTTAAACGATTTAAAAGTAGGCGATGCTACTAATTTTTTGGCTCTTTTTTCACCGTTACAAAGCACAATATTTCTTCTTTTTCGTAGATTTTCCATGGTTTTACCAAAAACAGAATTGTTCATTAACTTAAAAAAATCTTTCTCAAAAGAAGATTTTGCTTCTTTCCTTTTTTCGGTGTTGAAATTAATATATTTCTGCAACCATGGTCTCTGTTTAAATTTTAAAGCTTTATGCACAGCTGTAATTTTTAAACCAAGTTCTAAATAAAATTTGAGATTACGATAATGGGTTAAGGAATCATAAAAGATTAAGAATAAAGGAAAATCAAAAATTCACATGAAGATATATTCAATTTTATTTTGTTCAACGGCGGTTTACTTTCGTTGCATAAGGATCAGAAATAAAAAAATAAATTAATTTGTATTACATTATATAAAATATCACATTGCCACCAGTATTTTTAAGAAATTTTTATTTATTAAATATTCAAAGATATCTCTTTTCCGATACTGTTCAATGTTGTTTTACAGCGTGAGAAGTACTTTATTTCGATTATGTCTAAAAGACATTCGGGTGATTATTACCGAAAGAAGACTAAAACAAGAGAAGAGGATAGAGGAGGCTTCACAGCTATCATCTAATATGTCCTCATGGCTTAAGCCAGTGCCGAAACTAGCTTTTTTGGCGCCCGGGGCAAACATGGATTTTGGCGCCCACCCCCCCTCCCAAAAGAAAATTTTCAAAGCTAATTTTTTCTAAGTTTCTAAAATTTAAAGTATATAATCAGATAATCTGTAATACTGAACTAAGTAATCAGCTTTGTCAAATATTGATTCATTAAAACCTTGAAAATGGAATCGAAAGGAACCGAAAAATATTCCGCTTTATACAAGTTTTCATCTTAGGAAGTATAATTATTGATATTCGCAGGAGCGGAATTTAAGGGGTCGCGATGGTCTCAATCGCGAGGGGCCCCGCATCCAAAGGGCCTCCAAAATCCTCTTTTGAGTTCAACGAGAAAAAATAATTTTTGATCAAAGGATTTTCTTAGCACTTTTTTAAATTAGTATTACTACATAATTTTCATGTAATTTAAATAGAATATTTTTTATACCATTTGCTATTCCCAGAAATGTTTTAGTCATGTTTAAATATTTTTCCTTGTCTTCTTTTCTATTAGCAATTATCAGAACTGTGAACGGTTGTGGAGGGTTGGGGTGAGACTCAAACTTCGATCTGAGCTGAAAGGAATCCTGTTACTGTTAGAGACTTTTATGACGATTTAATTACACAGATTCAGAGTCTAATTAAATCAGATCTGATAAATCTAAATCTGGATCATGACACTGGGGTCCCTGATTTAGGGGTGCTCCATACTTGGTATGCTGTTTACATAAAGCTGATATTTAGAATGCATTTGACTTTGTTACTGATTATAATCTAATTTTATTAGTCATAGCAACTTGGGTATGGTTTTCTCCCTGCACCCCTACAAATGACATTTTTTTTTTTTCAAAAAAAGTTTTAACAAAGAGTTTTATTTTGCGTATTTTTCAAATTATTCTTTCAAATATTATTTGTTTTTAGTATCCAAGGCAGTCGCCCAACCTCGCCCCCTCTAATAATACTAGATTGGATCTGTATAAAAAAGTAATTTCAGCAAAATTAAGAGGCCGGCATATTCCAGTTGCCGCCAAGGGCGGCAAAACGCTTAGAAAACTTTCGCAAAAAGACGAGTAAAAAACTTTTTGGAAGATAAAGCCAGGGGCGGCTCCGGCTTTACTAGCCATGGCGCGCTGTACGAGATTTTTTACTGTACATCTACAAAGGCTATAGTTAAAAGAAAAAGATTTTACTGACAATTTTACTTTGGGCATTCATCCTCCAATTTGTGTTTATTGTCCAGAGCAGTCACCCCTCGCCCATGACAAAATGGAAAGAGAAGAAAGCTACACGCTGGGAGAAAAGGGAAAAAATAGAACAGCCTTCATGGAATATTTTTATCTAATAGAAAAGTCAAAGTGAGGGAATCGTTTGCCAATTATCCATGCTGGACAGTGCAGTACCGTATCCAGACGACGTTGAACAGTGTCATATACAGACATGAGTAGGGACTGACCTTGAAAAATGTTAGTGATTCTCCTAAACCGCAGGAAGAGATTTAAATGATAGACGGCATAGACATGATACATTTGGAATGGGAGAAAGAAAATAGCCTAAGAGAACAGTTCGTTTTTTATTCATTTGCTATCTTGTATTGTAGACGAATCTTTTTATCTGTTTGTCTATTTTAATGCATTTAGTTCATTTTTCTTTTGGATTTTCCGGCTGCGAGACTTTTTATACAAATTTCATATATATACTATATACATTTCTATATCAAACAAAACCTGCATTTGGCGCCCCCTCCACCTTCAGTTCTGCTGGCGCCCGGGGCACGTGCCCCGTCTGCCCCCGCCCCCCCCTTAGTTTTGGCCCTGGCTTAAGCCGAGCGATATTCATGAAGGTAAGCTAGAGGTCTGCGCGGTCTCGGGCCGATTTTTATTTAGGAAGCTCGGACCGAGCCGAGCTCAGGCTTTACTTTATTTTGAAAACTCGGGCCAGGCCGGGCTTGGTTTACACTACTTCCGGGCCAGGCCTGGTCTTTACTTCTTCCGGGCCGGACCGAACTTGAGCCTTTCTTAATTCTGTATATTCGGACCCGGTCGAGCCTGGTGTTTACTCTTTCCGGTCTTTACTTTTTTCTGCAGTTTTGGTTTGGTTGGGCTAGGCTTCGATCTAAGTCGCATGAAGATCATTATTGGCCGGACTTAATCCATGCAAAAATCAGTAAAATGTGTCCTGAGTCCTGACGCAACAATCAAGGACGGATTCAGCCCTCCATTAAACGGGGAGACATGGCTGCTTTTTTGGACGGTGCGGGGTGTCACATATCTTAATAAGCAACTTTTATATTAAAGGCTGTTGCCATATCCAAAATGGCTACTTTTCCGAAACTTTTAGAAAGTCATTTCCATTCGTAAACACAAAAATATTGTATTAATATTTGTGAAAATATAAAATTTACACATTTTATTCAGATACCAAGAAATTGAAGAATTTCCCATTTTCTTATAAAGGCAAAGAATCATCCAGAAAATGAGCATTTTAAGTCAATTTTTAAGACTTGGCAGTTACAGAAACGCCGTCATGAAGAAGCAATTGGCTGCTGTGGCCTGAAATTCAGATTAAAACACCTATTTTATGGAGATTTCCCCGAAAGTTTCTTTGCCTTTATCGAAAAATGGAAAATGCTATTCAATCATATTTGTTCTGAATAAGTGCACTTGCAATTGCCTTGCATCTGAGATTACAATTGACTTCATGGATCTTTCAGAAATTACCTAATTTGGATTTGAGTAGAGCTTCAGGCAGTCAAAAAGATTCTCTTTGTTGAAAAAGGGGAAAATTTAAAAAAATTTAATAGATATTTTAAAAATATTCTTTAGATATTTTCTTCGTTCAGGGGGGACATTATGAACCACATGACCTCTTCCTTGGATCAGCCGTTGGCAACAATCTTTGTAAAAAGTACAGATAATTTTATTCGTAGAATAATGATCATTTGAAATTATTTTCAACCCTTTTATGTCCCAAAATATGAATTCATGAAAATTTCATCTTCTAAAGTATTTTTCGTGATTTTTTGAAACCACGTTAGAGGATTTACATAATCATTTGATAAATTTTAGAAGGATTTTGCCAATTAAAATTAATAAAACATACTTTTAACTTTTATACCGGGCCGAGCCGGGCTCGGGCCGAATTTTCAGATTTTATACCGGGCCAGGTCGAGCCAATCACTTGTTTTACACGAGCCGGGCCGGGCTCGGGCGGAACTTTTAGCTTTTACACCGGGCCGGGCCAATCACTTTTTTTTTTTGCATGGGCCGGACCAATAATTTTTTTGTACGGATCGGGCCAGGCTTGGGCCTGGAAATTCCAGCCCGTGAAGATCTTTGAGGTAAGCAACCAAGTTACTTGTTTTTTTATACGTGTGCTACACCATATAATAATTTATATGTATTATTTCTGTTCTAAAAATCTCCTTTTCTATGCAATAACTGAGTTGATATGTAGGAAAAGAATTATAAATCGATTTTTTATTAATTTCTTCTAAATTTAGATATTCTTGTAATTAACAGACATTTTTGTCTAAAAAATGAAAACGAAACTTATACTCTGTTCAGAATTCAACGTGATCTGGTCCTTTAAAGTCATTTTATTTATGTAGTTAAAAATGTGTTCTATCCATGGGAATCAATCAATTTTATGTTTTTATTTATGTATATCAGTTGTTAATCAGCCTTTTAAATTTTGATTTCCAAAATATCGCACCTATACTTTTTAAAAAATAATTAAATCTTTCACTAGAAATGTTTATCTAATAAAATATGTTAACTTAGGTTGTGCATCACAGTCACCCCACTTGTACTAATTTTGAAGCAAAAAAGTACATTAATTAAATTTAAACGGCATATGTTAATATAGCAATAAATTTAAACGTTACTTTTAATCGAGATCGTCATGATTGTTTACATTTTTTGATTGTTTTGATTGTTTGACTGTTTACATTTATGTTTATATTTTCGCTTCAAATCGCCTGTTTCTTTTTACGTACAATAACGAATAAAGTTTATAACAGTTCTACTGTAATTTTTAAAAAGTTATAGTTATTTGAAAAAATGTTTCCAGCTTAAAAAAATTGCTTGTTTCTTTATTTCTAATGTAGTTCAATAACAAATATTTTGAAACTTATTAATAGAGCATTTACTCAGCAACCAAGTATAGCTGACAAAAAACTGAATATTATTACTCTTTCAAGAGATAATTTTTGGCAGTTAGACTCATGTTCATCACTTTAATTTTAATTTGTTATGTAACCGTGAAAGTTGTAACGGAATATTTGGTGCGTGTTTTCAGATTTTTATATATTAAATATTTATTTTTAAACTTTTGTGGTATTTGTCAAATTTTAGACTTGTTTATGCAGTAATAAATGAGAAAGATCAAAGTATCCGTTTTAGCATTTAAAGATTACTATTAGAACTGCGAGAAATTTTACTAAAGTTTTATAAAAATATTTTATATCAGAATTTTTATTTAAAGCCATTTAACTTGCATATTGAATTTATTTTTGTAAAGCATACATGGTTGAAGCTTGGGTAGGCCTTCTCATCTAGCTGAATCTGGGAAACATACATTTAACTTATACTTATTTTATAAAGAGTTTCCTGATACGAATCGACGTGTATTTATTTGGTAATGATTTTCTTCAATGACCCATTACCGCAATTCTGTTTTAAGACTTTAAAACAAGCCTGCACATGTTGACTTGGAGACTTTTTATCAGCGCCCAAGGGTGGGGCGATCGCCACATTGCCGCTCCTTTGAAACCACCATTGTTATACATAGATAAAGTTACTGTTTCTAACCGATATATTTATATTCATAGTACATTGTTTGTATAAATAAGAATATTGTGTATATTCTTCAGAAATTTTGTAACATATAAAATGAAAAAAGAAACTCCCGTATACAGAATTTGACAAATCCAAGTGACTTGAATTCAAAAGGCTCACTTTACATAGGAATTGAAAGAAAAATGAAGGGAAAAAAAGTATTTTTAATTAAAAGCGATGAATGAGTTGAAATGTTTAAATGCCTTCGCCTTGGGAGTAGGGGGGAGGGCGCAAATCTACAAGCTTGCCCCGGCTAAATTTTAGTCTAGATCCGTCTCTGCATGAGAAGACAGCATCTGATCCACCACAGTTACTCTCTCAGGGGCGACAGGGTATTCATTATGCAAAGGATGTAAATGTTTCGGGTATTCCATGTCTACCTCGAAAAGATACCCGATTTTGGAGCTATCAGATAAAGATAGAACCCACTCTTCTGTGATATGACTTGTTTCACACCATTCAAAACCGCCGTAGGGTAAAAATTGGCTCATAGCCCACCCGTATAAGTTATTGGCATCCCAATACATAATGTAGCTGGGTGCCTCATTTTTCTTATAATCGGGCATACCAGGGATGTTTGCTCGGGCATATCTTTTACTTATCATGCTAATGCCGCCTCGTATTCCATTTTCAACCATAAGCAACATATCTATATCACTGAGTAACTCTAAAGGTGTATCAGACATCTTCAAACAAGCCTGCCATGCTAGCCCAGGTGCTGTAAACAGGTGAGCAGGGTCAATTTCATAATACTGCTGACATAATTTCCTAAAGTTTTGAAACACGTCAGCAAGTAGTAGAACATCTGTCTTCACATAAAGGTTGTGATAATCACCAAGAGTCTTGATATCAAATGTTTTCCATACATTCTGGGCGTGTTGGTATTCCTTTTCACCTATAGGCTCATTGGTTAAACTATTAAAAAAGGCAGAAGGTGGAGGAAGCTGTTTCTCAGTAAATTTTTCAAAACAAGTAAAATAATCATAGGGGTAAACCCCTTTCCGTATAAGTAAAGATAAATTATTATTTTGGGGGAAATTTTCTTCAAGTACAGTGAATTGATCAGGTTGAAGGTTTTTAACAAGTTTTTCCAATGACGTAGGCAAAAATTGAAAAGAATCTATAAACACCATCTGAATAGGAGATGTAGGCTTTCTGATTTTAAAGGTGATATAGTTTTCCATAGAAGTAGCAATAACATCGATTTCATGATCTTTGAATTTTCCAAGCTTTGTCATAATATGATGACCATCATAGTTTTTCAAGTTATGGAATATAACAGGAATTGTTTTACACTGCTTATAGTTCAAGTTGCATTCCACATGTGCAGCTCCTCTGTACGCACCTGACAGGTGATCATGGTCACGTGTACGTTTCTCATCTAAAGTTTTCTTACAAATATGACAAAACTCTGCTTCTCGAAATGCCTTTTCTTCCTTGGGAGAAAGCTTCATAGGTTTAATATTTTGTAACTTTTCTCCTAAAATTTCCTTTAATATCATGTTCAAAAGGTCGATAATGTGAAACACGTTCAGGTTTTTTTTGTATAATCCAAGTTCAGTTTAAAAGCCAAAAGACACCATACTAAACATTTGTTATCTTCGTTTTTTATATTCAACACTGCTTTTTTATCATCGAGTTTTTTAGACAAAGGAATATAGGAACTCGCAGCGAGGGGGTGATATTTAGCAATCTTGAGTTCTAAATGAAGAATTTTTCTAAGTTTCCAGCCAGAACCTCTTTGTACAAATTCTTCAAAGGATTTAATAATCTTCGAAAATCCTTCCTCAATATGTTGTGAGATAGTATCTTCTATAAGTTCGGTCATACACGAACATCGAAAATAACATTGAATTTCTTCAAACTCCTCATTATCAGTCAAACGTTCAAGTGCTATTTTTTCTACCATATACCATTTAATTGCACCTTTTTCATGAATTTCACTTATTAAACGTTCTTGTATTTCAGTTTGTACATGTCTATGAAATACCTCTAAATCATTTTCCTCACGTTCATCTGGATGCAAAATCACTGTTTTAAACACATTAAGTGCATCAGAATGCTTTATGTTTTTCGACTTTGCATTAGATAAGCTCATTTTGCGTTTTACACTCACAAGAGGTGTGCGGGGGTGTTGAGTGCGTACATGTTGTCTCAGATCAAATTTTCTTCTAAACACCTTATCGCAATCACAGCAAGTAAATGTTGAATTCCGATGCGACTGTAAATGCTGCTTCAAATGATCCTTCCGGGTGAAAACTTGATCACATTCATCACACTTAAATGTAGACTGTTCATAGGCATTATGGATTTTCAGGTGTCTAATCAAGTCCGATTTCCTTCTAAAACACTTTCCGCAAGTTTCACAGGAAAACGACTTTTCATTAATATGAATCTTAGCATGTTGATGCAAATTAAAATATGTTGAAAAAACTTTGTCACAAGTGAGACAAACATGCTTTTTTTCCACATTCGTAGGAGTCACAGTCTTTAAAGAAACATCCTCTTCAACTTGTTGATTAAAATTGGAAGAACTTTGAGATATAGTATCTTTTTCTGTAAGAACTTCAGAGAATCCATCATGCTGTAACAATCCAACACTATCATGGGTTTTTAAATGTCTTCGTAAGTTTGATCTTCGTCCAAAAGGCTTCTGACAAATTATGCAAGTATATAATTTCTCCCCAGAATGAATTTTCATATGTTGGTTCAGATTAGAAGTGTTCGAAAAATCTTTACCGCAGGTAAAACAGCTAAACATCTTCTTAGCAGATACAGAATCTCCCAAAGACATGACTTCATCAATAGGCATATCAACATCCATAATATAAAATCAATAAAAAAACTTTAACTGTTAATAGCAAACAACAACGACTCGCACGGATAAAAATCGGGAGCAATTTAAAACACGTTTAACCACTAGCGATACCAATCATCAAATGATGAAAATCATAATTTTCCCCCCTCTATTTATTCCAAACCACATACCCCAACCCGAAGGCAAAGTTGAGTTGTAGTATTGCTTGATATGATTGTTATCAAAACGTGTCATACAATTTCATAGTCTGTAAGTTTCTTTCCCCTCTTTGTAATGTAACATAATTAAACCGATAAACCCGAATGTATACAAATTTAAAATCGTAAATTATAATATATCACAAAATATAAAAAATCCTACTGAATAAAAATAGAATTTAGCACTTACCCCAAAAACACGTTCACTTTAGTTGTTGGTCATCACTTAACTAATCTTTCTTCCGTATTTTTAGTAGGGGGCGCTGTCATCGCCGCTAGAGGCACTGCCCGTCTTCCGGTGTGTGACGTAGTTTCCGGTTTGAGATAAGAATAAACCTTAAATACACACGCTTAGTCATTTTTCCCTCGGTCTTACTCGCTAGTAGTTGTCAGTTTCTTGTTTAGACGTGTTGGGTGACATCATTACGTGTTTGCGATAAGAACAAGATTATCCCCTTATCAACAGGTAAAAAGCTGCTCTTCAGTGACGTCACAAGTCAAATGACATAGCTGATAACGGTACGATTAGCTGATAAGAATTTGTACTAATCATCTATTTCCCTTCAAGTCATTGCATGAGACGGTTGAGCTCCAACAGCTGTATATAAGGTAAGAGTAATTTATATATTATAATAGGATTTTAAATTAATTTAGCAGATGTTACAATTTGATATTTAAAAATGTTCATGCTAAACGATGTGATTATATGTTGTTCATCATACTAAATCCACAAATTTTAATTCGAAAGAAATATTATTAAAATTATAATCTAAAATAAATTAGCGAAAATGCATAACAAATCTCAACAAAAAGAAGCTAATTATAAAAGGAAATGTACAAAGTTTATAAATTTGCACATGTGTTAAACGCGTTTACAAACCTTATCATAGGCAAAAGTCTAATTCGACCAGCCTATTTGTTATAAGTTTAACTATAAGTAAACATGCTAGATATTTGTGAAAAGGAATCTTATGATTTTTAATTTTCCAAGTTCAGTTTCAATCATATTGTAAAAGGATAATTCAAACTTTGAGATGATCTATAATAAAATAATTAAATTAAAATATAATTTTGATAGTTTAAGATTTATAAACTACAACTTCGACTACTTTTTAAAATGTTTACCCAGTAGGAAATTACAATAACATGTTTATGCTTGAATTTTTCTGATAACATGTCTGTGTTCGAATTTTTCTGACGACATGTCTGTGTTTGAATTTTTCTGATAACATGTCTGTGCTTGAATTTTTCTGCTAAACTGTCTGTGTTTAAATTTTTCTGCTAACATGTCTATGTTTAATTTTTCTCTTCTTTTGAAATGTATAAACTTTTACTATACATGTCTTACGATTTCATTGAAGAAAAATGTGATCGACCAACTTTATCAAACCATTTTAATGTTAATATTTTTAAACGAACGCGATAATCAGATAAAAATATATGCAGCTAATTCATATTATTCCACTAAACATTGCAAAACAAAAAAAACTCGTACAAAAATTTTATACTTCAACATTCAAAAATTGACAATATTCACATCTTAATACTAAAAACAATCCTTATCTTACAGTATTTCCTGTAATAAAATCTAAAAATTTCATATCAACAAGACCCAAGTTCGAAACTTTACCTATGAACTTAATACCAATCTTTAATCATAAAGTGATAAAATTGATAATTTTTTTTAAAAAGTTACTTCTAAAACATCTCATAGATGGCGCTGTTGAAAAAAATTAATTCGAAACTTGTTTAAAATACATTAAAAAAAATAAATCTAACCTTAAACTATCATCAAACTCACCAAAAATCACTTCCAATTAGAAATATTTTAAAATAATTAAAACTTATAAAATCGCTCATAGGGGGCGTTGCTATAAAAAACTCAAAGTTGTTTAAAATACATTAAAAAAATAAATCTAACTTTAAACTATCTTCAAACTCCAGAAAAATTACTTTCAATTAGAAATATTTTTAAATAATTAAAACTTCTAAAACCGTTCATAGGGGGCGCTGCTTTGAAAAAAACATTTCGAAACTTATTTAAAACACTTTTACAAAAAAATTTGACCAAAATACTGATAAACACCAAGTAGATAATATTTGACAGTTCTGCATCAGAAGCGTACGAAGCGTAGGCTCAAGGTCGAAGGAAGGTCATGGAGCCGGAAGTGGCAGGAGTGGACACCGGATGTAGAAGGTGCTGATAACAGACATGTTGCAACAGGAAGTGGGGCATGTTTAGACAGGAAGTGATTCCGGAAGTAAAACCGGAAACGCGATGGAAGGGGAAGCCGGAAGTTCCAGCCTCGACTTCCTGTGGCGTTTCTGGTCTTACTTCCGGGATCACTTCCTGTCTAAACATGCCCTACTTCCTGTTCCAACATGTCTGTTATCAGCATCTGCTACATCCGATGTCCCCACCTGCCACTTCCGCTAACCTTCATTCCACTTGCGATGCACCCTATTTATTATCTACTTGGTGTTTATCAGTATTTTGGTCAAATTTTTTTGTAAAAGTGTTTTAAATAAGTTTCGAAATGATTTTTTCAAAGCAGCGCCCCCTATGAACGGTTTTAGAAGTTTTAATTATTTAAAAATATTTCTAATTGAAAGTAATTTTTCTGGAGTTTGAAGATAGTTTAAAGTTAGATTTATTTTTTTAATGTATTTTAAACAACTTTGAGTTTTTTATAGCAACGCCCCCTATGAGCGATTTTATAAGTTTTAATTATTTTAAAATATTTCTAATTGGAAGTGATTTTTGGTGAGTTTGATGATAGTTTAAGGTTAGATTTATTTTTTTAATGTATTTTAAACAAGTTTCGAATTAATTTTTTTCAACAGCGCCATCTATGAGATGTTTTAGAAGTAACTTTTTAAAAAAAATTATCAATTTTATCACTTTATGATTAAAGATTGGTATTAAGTTCATAGGTAAAGTTTCTAACTTGGGTCTTGTTGATATGAAATTTTTAGATTTTATTACAGGAAATACTGTAAGATAAGGATTGTTTTTAGTATTAAGATGTGAATATTGTCAATTTTTGAATGTTGAAGTATAAAATTTTTGTAAGAGTTTTTTTTGTTTTGCAATGTTTAGTGGGATAATATGAATTAGCTGCATATATTTTTATCTGATTATCGCGTTCGTTTAAAAATATTAACATTAAAATGGTTTGATAAAGTTGGTCGATCACATTTTTCTTCAATGAAATCGTAAGACATGTATAGTAAAAGTTTATACATTTCAAAAGAAGAGAAAAATTAAACATAGACATGTTAGCAGAAAAATTTAAACACAGACAGTTTAGCAGAAAAATTCAAGCACAGACATCTCTATAATAAAACTGTAAGTCATGTGACTGTCCTCAACAGTTCCGGGATGCCGCATCGCTTTTTCATATGCCAAGCGGCCATTTTTATTCAAAATTATTTTTTCGAATAAACTGCATAAAAGTTACATTTTAAGAAAGATCGTTCAAAATAAATTAATATTTGAGAGATGACTTGCGTTCAATTATGTATATATTCTGCAATAACTTCAGTCGAAAGATTCGCAGTTCAAATTCTCTATTCATAAAAGTAAACAAAAAAAAGATTGATTCGTCGTGAACATTTAAAATATTAAATCATGGAGGTAATCATTCGCAAAGCAAGTTCTCCGCGAATGAATTTTTGGACCACTGCCTCGCGTCAAAAAAAATAATTCGCACCAGTGAGACAATCAAAGTTTACCATAATTATGTGCTATACAACTCAACTTTCGGACCTTTTCTTGACGTAAATTGAACTCATGTAATAATATTTAATGAATCAGATTTTTAGCATTTTTAAAATCGCTAATACAGCTTTTATTTATCGCGTGTACAAATTAGAAATGATACTTTGATTTTGAAATCAAATGTTTTGATTTATGATATTATTTCTTATTTATTTATTTATTTTCTCTTTTAAATGAAAAGTGTGAAGTATTTTAAATTTATGTAATATAAGCATTTTAGATTAAAGTTAAGTATTTTAAATGAAATGAGTGACAGGTTTATAATTTAAAATTAAATTAATTGTAGTATGAATGACGGTGATGGGAACGATATTTGGCGAATTATCATCTGCTCCCGGCTAACAAAAATACTCATAATTAAAAAAAAGAATAAAAATAAATAAATGATAGTTTGTTGTAAATAAATATTGATATACATATCAAAAATAATTTATAGAATTAAAATAAAAAATAAAAGTAAATAAACAACAATTTCCATAACAAAGTTTTCGCCAAATTGGCGGGGGAGGGGGGGGGGGAATCGCGCCAACGTGCGTATGTGACATTTGTGCCCAAAAAATATGCGAAATGCTACCATGATCGCAAAAGTTCATGATTTGTCTATTAGAATCTTCCGATTTGGCGAAGGATTAAGGGAAAATTAAATTATGAATAAATGTAACGTGTTGCAATGTTTAACATACATTTAAGGGAGACCAAACTGGTCGCCAGTGGCGGCTAGTGTTATCAGAAAAATTCAAACACAGACATGTCGTCAGAAAAATTCGAACACAGACATGTTATCAGAAAAATTCAAGCATAAACATGTTACTGTAATTTCCTACTGGGTAAACATTTTAAAAAGTAGTCGAAGTTGTAGTTTATAAATCTTAAACTATCAAAATTATATTTTAATTTAATTATTTTATTATAGATCATCTCAAAGTTTGAATTATCCTTTTACAATATGATTGAAACTGAACTTGGAAAATTAAAAATCATAAGATTCATTTTCACAAATATCTAGCATGTTTACTTATAGTTAAACTTATAACAAATAGGCTGGTCGAATTAGACTTTTGCCTATGATAAGGTTTGTAAACGCGTTTAACACATGTGCAAATTTATAAACTTTGTACATTTCCTTTTATAATTAGCTTCTTTTTGTTGAGATTTGTTATGCATTTTCGCTAATTTATTTTAGATTATAATTTTAATAATATTTCTTTCGAATTAAAATTTGTGGATTTAGTATGATGAACAACATATAATCACATCGTTTAGCATGAACATTTTTAAATATCAAATTGTAACATCTGCTAAATTAATTTAAAATCCTATTATAATATATAAATTACTCTTACATTATATACAGCTGTTGGAGCTCAACCGTCTCATGCAATGACTTGAAGGGAAATAGATGATTAGTACAAATTCTTATCAGCTAATCGTACCGTTATCAGCTATGTCATTTGACTTGTGACGTCACTGAAGCGCAGCTTTTTACCTGTTGATAAGGGGATAATCTTGTTCTTATCGCAAACACGTAATGATGTCACCCAACACGTCTAAACAAGAAACTGACAACTACTAGCGAGTAAGACCGAGGGAAGAATGACTAAGCGTGTGTATTTAAGGTTTATTCTTATCTCAAACCGGAAACTACGTCACACACCGGAAGACGGGCAGTGCCTCTAGCGGTGATGACAGCGCCCCCTACTAAAGATACGGAAGAAAGATTAGTTAAGTGATGACCAACAACTAAAGTGAACGTGTTTTTGGGTTAAGTGCTAAATTCTATTTTTATTCAGTAGGATTTTTTATATTTTGTGATATATTATAATTTACGAATTTAAATTTGTATACATTCGGGTTTATCGGTTTAATTATGTTACATTACAAAGAGGGGAAAGACACTTACAGACTATGAAATTGTATGACACGTTTTGATAACAATCATATCAAGCAATACTACAACTCAACTTTGCCTTCGAGTTGGGGTATGTGGTTTGGAATAAATAGAGGGGGGAATATTATGATTTTCATCATTTGATGATTCGTATCGCTAGTGGTTAAACGTGATTTTAAATTGCTCCCGCTTTTTATCCGTGCGAGTCGTTGTTGTTTGCTATTAACAGTTAAAGTTTTTTTATTGATTTTATAGTATGGATGTTGATATGCCTATTGATGAAGTCATGTCTTTGGGAGATTCTGTATCTGCTAAGAAGATGTTTAGCTGTTTTACCTGCGGTAAAGATTTTTCGAACACTTCTAATCTGAACCAACATATGAAAATTCATTCTGGGGAGAAATTATATACTTGCAATATTTGTCAGAAGCCTTTTGGACGAAGATCAAACTTACGAAGACATTTAAAAACCCATGATAGTGTTGGATTGTTACAGCATGATGGATTCTCTGAAATTCTTACAGAAAAAGATACTATATCTCAAAGTTCTTCCAATTTTAATCAACAAGTTGAAGAGGATGTTTCTTTAAAGACTGTGACTCCTACGAATGTGGAAAAAAAGCATGTTTGTCTCACATGTGACAAAGTTTTTTCAACATATTTTAATTTGCATCAACATGCTAAGATTCATATTAATGAAAAGTCGTTTTCCTGTGAAACTTGCGGAAAGTGTTTTAGAAGGAAATCGGATTTGATTAGACACCTGAAAATCCATAATGCCTATGAACAGTCTACATTTAAGTGTGATGAATGTGATCAAGTTTTCACCCGGAAGGATCATTTGAAGCAGCATTTACAGTCGCATCGGAATTCAACATTTACTTGCTGTGATTGCGATAAGGTGTTTAGAAGAAAATTTGATCTGAGACAACATGTACGCACTCAACACCCCCGCACACCTCTTGTGAGTGTAAAACGCAAATAAGCTTATCTAATGCAAAGTCGAAAAACATAAAGCATTCTGATGCACTTAATGTGTTTAAAACAGTGATTTTGCATCCAGATGAACGTGAGGAAAATGATTTAGAGGTATTTCATAGACATGTACAAACTGAAATACAAGAACGTTTAATAAGTGAAATTCATGAAAAAGGTGCAATTAAATGGTATATGGTAGAAAAAATAGCACTTGAACGTTTGACTGATAATGAGGAGTTTGAAGAAATTCAATGTTATTTTCGATGTTCGTGTATGACCGAACTTATAGAAGATACTATCTCACAACATATTGAGGAAGGATTTTCGAAGATTATTAAATCCTTTGAAGAATTTGTACAAAGAGGTTCTGGCTGGAAACTTAGAAAAATTCTTCATTTAGAACTCAAGATTGCTAAATATCACCCCCTCGCTGCGAGTTCCTATATTCCTTTGTCTAAAAAACTCGATGATAAAAAAGCAGTGTTGAATATAAAAAACGAAGATAACAAATGTTTAGTATGGTGTATTTTGGCTTTTAAACTGAACTTGGATTATACAAAAAAAACCTGAACGTGTTTCACATTATCGACCTTTTGAACATGATATTAAATTAGGTAATGTAGAATGCCCTGTACCTCTTCAGAAGATACCTGTTATTGAACAACTCAACAATTTACGGGTTAATGTGTTTGGTTATGAAGAGGATGAAGTTTGCCCCCTGTATATATCTGAAAAGAAAGATCATGATGTGATTAATTTGTTATTGGTTGGTGATGGTGAAAAGCAACACTATTGTTTGATAAGAAGACTTTTAGGTGATCTTACTAAGCATAATGGTGTACAACACTACTGTTATCGATGTTTGCATCGATTTTCAAGACAAGATCTATTGGATAAGCATAATGAATATTGTTCTCAATATGTTGCGCAAGCTATAAAGATGCCTAATGAAAAGGATAATATATTAAAGTTTACAGGTATTCATTTACAACATCCTGTTGCCTACACGATTTATGCGGACTTTGAGAGTCTCCTTATACCTATTTCATCAGCCCCTCCCTCTTCTAAAGCATCCTATACCGAGAAAACAACCTATCACTTACCATGTGGTTATGCCTATGTGGTTATTGGCCCCGATGGAACGTGTGTGAAGAAAGCACAGGTATATCGTGGTAGAAACTGTGTTGATCATTTTTTAAACCGAATGATGCAAGAAAAGGAAATTTTAGGAGAAAAGTTACAAAATATTAAACCTATGAAGCTTTCTCCCAAGGAAGAAAAGGCATTTCGAGAAGCAGAGTTTTGTCATATTTGTAAGAAAACTTTAGATGAGAAACGTACACGTGACCATGATCACCTGTCAGGTGCGTACAGAGGAGCTGCACATGTGGAATGCAACTTGAACTATAAGCAGTGTAAAACAATTCCTGTTATATTCCATAACTTGAAAAACTATGATGGTCATCATATTATGACAAAGCTTGGAAAATTCAAAGATCATGAAATCGATGTTATTGCTACTTCTATGGAAAACTATATCACCTTTAAAATCAGAAAGCCTACATCTCCTATTCACATGGTGTTTATAGATTCTTTCCAATTTTCGCCTACGTCATTGGAAAAACTTGTTAAAAACCTTCAACCTGATCAATTCACTGTACTTGAAGAAAATTTCCCCCAAAATAATAATTTATCTTTACTTATACGGAAAGGGGTTTACCCCTATGATTATTTTACTTGTTTTGAAAAATTTACTGAGAAACAGCTTCCTCCACCTTCTGCCTTTTTTAATAGTTTAACCAATGAGCCTATAGGTGAAAAGGAATACCAACACGCCCAGAATGTATGGAAAACATTTGATATCAAGACTCTTGGTGATTATCACAACCTTTATGTGAAGACAGATGTTCTACTACTTGCTGACGTGTTTCAAAACTTTAGGAAATTATGTCAGCAGTATTATGAAATTGACCCTGCTCACCTGTTTACAGCACCTGGGCTAGCATGGCAGGCTTGTTTGAAGATGTCTGATACACCTTTAGAGTTACTCAGTGATATAGATATGTTGCTTATGGTTGAAAATGAATACGAGGCGGCATTAGCATGATAAGTAAAAGATATGCCCGAGCAAACATCCCTGGTATGCCCGATTATAAGAAAAATGAGGCACCCAGCTACATTATGTATTGGGATGCCAATAACTTATACGGGTGGGCTATGAGCCAATTTTTACCCTACGGCGGTTTTGAATGGTGTGAAACAAGTCATATCACAGAAGAGTGGGTTCTATCTTTATCTGATAGCTCCGAAATCGGGTATCTTTTCGAGGTAGACATGGAATACCCGAAACATTTACATCCTTTGCATAATGAATACAGCTGTCGCCCCTGAGAGAGTAACTGTGGTGGATCAGATGCTGTCTTCTCATGCAAGAAGCTTGCTTAACAATAGGAAATTCGTGGGAACTCCTAAACTTATACAAAATTTAAATAATAAACGAAATTATATAACCCATTATCGTAATCTCAAATTTTATTTAGAACTTGGTTTAAAAATTACAGCTGTGCATAAAGCTTTAAAATTTAAACAGGGACCATGGTTGCAGAAATATATTAATTTCAACACCGAAAAAAGGAAAGAAGCAAAATCTTCTTTTGAGAAAGGTTTTTTTTAAGTTAATGAACAATTCTGTTTTTGGTAAAACCATGGAAAATCTACGAAAAAGAAGAAATATTGTGCTTTGTAACGGTGAAAAAAGAGCCAAAAAATTAGTAGCATCGCCTACTTTTAAATCGTTTAAAACTTATGATGAAGACTTGACTGCTGTGGAGAGATTAAAAACTAGCATACATATGAACCGACCCATCTATGTTGGATTTTCTATACTCGAACTATCTAAACTTTGTATGTATGATTTCCATTACAATTTTATAAAGAAAACATACAAAGATCGTGCAGTTTTACTCTTTACGGATACAGATACCCTAACGTATCATATTCATACCAATAATATTTATAAGGATCTGGAGCAGCATCGTGAGTTGTTTGACTTTTCTGAATACCCGAAATCTCATCGTCTATACTCTGAGGATAATAAGAAGACGCTCGGAAAGTTTAAGGATGAACTTAATGGTGAATTAGCCCTTGAGTTTGTCGGACTGAAATCAAAAATGTATTCTCTAAAATCTGTTAAAGACGAAAAGAAGCGTGCAAAAGGCGTATCTACGCAGATTGTTCGGCAGAAAATTAAACATGAAGACTACTTGGAGTGCCTCCAACAACAAAAAACAAGTATGGAGAAACAGGTAAGGATTGCCCAAGATGACCATCGCCTATATACATTAACTCAAAATAAAATTAGCTTAAGTCCCTTTGACGACAAGCGTTACTTATTGAATGATGGAATAAGCAGTTTAGCATATGGTCATTATGACATTAATACCGTTTGTAATAAAGAAGATAATGTTGATTTGTATTGCTAACGCAAAATCGCGATGTATATTTTGATCTGTAAATACCTTTCTGTAAATTATTTTGTTATAATAAAAATTGTTGATTTTATTATTGAGTACTTTTTTTTAATTTTTTAAGTAATGTGAAACTTTTTCTAAAAGAATTTTTTTATTTTAATTTGTGAAACTTTTTAACTAACTAACGCATATTTTTTTTCGTTATAAAAGCATGAAAAATATTTCTAAAACTTTGATAAACAAGCAGATAGTCAGACACACGCAAAGAGAACTATTTTCCCGCATACATACACACACACACACATATATATACACACATAGAACTATTTATAATAACTATAAGACATACATGGTTTTTAAAACATACTCTTACACACAAAACTTTCTACAAAATATCAGATGTACCAACAAAATGAGATGAAAAGATTACAGTGAGAAAAAGAGGGTTGATTCTGAACAATGCACTATCGGTTGCTCGGTTGCTCAGCTGCGGGCTGCGCCTTCTGCCGGTGAACTCTCCTTTCTCTACTACTAATATAAAATTTGTCACAGTTTAAATAAATTAACTTTTCCACAGATTTATTGATAGTAATAAAAATAATGGAGATAATGACTCCAGTCACTTTCACACAGAATGAACGAATATCTTGAACAGATTCAAACCATAGGTCTGTTTGAAATTCTTTGTTCAGGCCTGTGTCGTCAACTTTCTGACATTTTTCGAAATAGAGGTTAATAAAAAAAGGAATTCCGGTTTAACATTTTTAGCCAGTCTAATATGGCAAATTTTACACTACGCAATTTTTGAACTTTTAACGATTTATTATGCGATTTATACCGATTTTTCGCGTTCTGCAGCGATTTTTTGACATTCATGAAAGAATTGTGGTTATAATGTTTTAGCCTGCTATAATAAATTTTTGTCCGCGAGTTTTAGCGTTTATGCCTGTTCCATGGCGATTTTTTGACATTCGAAAAAGAAATTCGATTTGGGGATGATTCGATTGGGGGGAAATTCAATTTACTCTTGGTTCATTTGTATAGATTTTCATGTAAATGTATATATAAGGTTTTTATTACGGGCCCAGGCAACGGTGCAGGGGCAGTCAGATAGTTTTATATTAATTTCCTAAATAGGTAAGTACGCCATGATCGCCACCCCCCTTGACTGCCTCAACGCCCCCCATTTGCCACTGTACCCGCTACCGCCCCCTGGAAGGCTACAGCGCCCACTGGGGGGCGGTACCGCCCCCGTTGGGAACCTGTGAATAGTCTGTTCATACCAATTCGGTGATCCTAAAATATAGGTCCCCAATCTCCGGCAGTCCATGAATTAATTAAGACATATGTATGCAACTGTTAAAATGTTCTCAAAGTTGACAATAGAGGCAATAAGTATAGCTCGGCAAATATGAAACACGGCATTGCTTCATCATGGCTTTGTTTCGTGAGGTGTTCGTTCTCCGAACATAAAAATCTCACGCGAAAGTGTTCGTTAACCGATTTGTTCGTAAACCGAACAGTTCGTTACCGATCACCTATTGTATACGAAATTTAGCATTTTAAATTCGTTATAGCCGGAGATTCGATGAACGGCAAATATTTAAACGCAAAACTTGTAATCTTGGGGTAGCAACATTTTTACATTCTAAAACTCAGCGTATGAACGTAAAGTTGGAATTTTGTAATCGCTATTTCAATCAATTCCTGATACGCTAGAATTATATATTTATAAATAAACACAGTTTTTTTAATCGATGAAAATACTATATTTTAATAGATTTAGAGCTTAACATCGACGAGATTTCAGACGGACAAAATGAACTCATATTAAATTTTAAAGCAAGATAATGAAACCTAACAGAGATTGAAACAGTGTAAAATCATTAAAATACATCTCACTCAGTAAATATACATCGGTTCTAATGTAATCAAGATCTTCTAAGAGACTATGTAAACGAAACGTATATGCTTCAATGCCGCTTTACAATAGAGAGGATGTAGTAACATATTTGAATATCTTGTGTATATAGCCAATTTGACAAAAGTTATGCAATTTACTATTGTTTTTCCTCAGTGTTAAGTACAGGAATCATGTACTTCAACGTAAAAATTCGCTAATTACACAACTTTTTAATCTTATTAAAAAATCTTTTGAGTTACCCTGTAAATGAACAGTAAATTCTACAATTCTGTTTTACAATAGGAAGCAAACTTAGGTCGTTCGTAGTAACATATTTTAACATCATGCGCATACGTTCTTTTTGAAAAGAGTTAGACCATTTAATAATTTTTTTGCTTCATCTTAAGTATAGGAATAAATCACTTTAAAGTGGTATACATAAAAAACTAATTAATATTTTTACACGAAATATTAAACATTTGAACTACTCATAAAAACAATTCAAATGCTGCAAACCACGTAAAAATAGGATAATTACACAACTCTTTAGCCCTATATCAAATGATCTTTTGTGAGACTCTGTAAACGAACCTTAAATGTTACGATTTTTTTATAATAGGAAGCTTACTTGGGTCGAGTGTAATAACATATATTAATATCATGTGTATACGACCATTCCTAACACAGTTGGGTCATTTATTATTTTTTTGCTCTATTTTAAGTATAGGAATCAATAACTTTAAACTGATATAAATCAAAAACTAATTAATATTTTTACATGAAACTTACAAAGGTTTGAACTACTCATAAAAACGATTCAAATAACGTAAACTGCGTAAAACTCCGATAGTTACATATTGCTGTAGCCCTGTCAACAGTTTTTTGCTCTATGTTAAGTATAGGAATCAATAACTTTAAACTGATATAAATCAAAAACTAATTAATATTTTTACATGAAACTTACAAAGGTCCGAACTACTCATAAAAACGATTCAAATAACGTAAACCGCGTAAAAATCCGATTATTACACATTGCTGTAGCCCTGATGTCAACAGTTTTTGGTCTGAACAAGATTTAAAAAGTGCAAAAAACATCACTTTTAAAATCGCATTTACTGAAAACCTATTCGTCGGATTTTGCTTTACTTTTTAATTCTTAGTCCCTTGGCACGCCCCATTCCATAGAATCAAGAATTTTGTTTCTATCATAAATAGAACGCGAGATATAGATGTGTCAAAAACCCGTTTTGTCCCGTCCGCAAAATATAAACTAGACAGAGTTCAAAATTTTTTTTGTAAAATCGTTTGGCATCCATTGGCGGAAATTCCTTTCATTTACGGTTCAAGGCATTGCTGTTTCTTATGCTTGGCGAGAAACTCTGTCGAGTTTCTATGATAAATAGTTCGGTGTTTGTTTCCGGCTAATATTTCGTATCGAAATTGAAACTTCTTCAATAAATAAATAAAATTTACATTTAACAAATATTAACACTTGGCATACGGCTAATACGAAAGTATCGCTTTTAATAAATTTCAGAACTTTATTTGAATACATAAAACATAACTATGATATTTTGCATATAAAAAAGCTTTTTGGTGTTAGCGAGCAATCTAAAAAATATATATATTAAATAATATAAAAAATCTATTGGAGTTTTCAATTAAAAATGTTTTCACCTTAGTTCAGTACGCCGGACAATGTGTTCTGTGATCCGGGAGCAGTGTTGAATTCAAGGGGTGGCCCGGGGGGGGGACATTTTCCCCGGAGCATTGAAATGTCCTCCCCGGAAGATTTGAGATTTAATGCTTTTAATGGTTAAAAATTGCAATTTACTCCCCGGAACTCTACAGAAATCCCTCCCGGAGATAACTGTCTGAATTCAACACTGCCGGGAAGCCAGGATTGGATCTACTGATATTTTTAACACTTTCCAACAAAGTTGAAAAGTGTTTATGAATTCGGTTTGTCTGTATGTCCGTGCTCTAACTTGCCTAAATATACCCAGTATTCAGTTTCGTAGCCAGGGAGGGGGTCCAAATGCTCTAGATACCAGTAATATCATAAAGTTTTCTGCTGTTGGATTATAGGAGAAAGTTCGCTGATTAGATTAAGGCAAAGAAAACTTTATAAAATTTGTGGTATCCAGAGCCTCTGGACCCCCACCCTGGCTACGCAACTGATCGGATTGCCTTGAAATGGAAATATGTTATTGTGGTTTACTATGGCATGTTTGGTATTGAAAATGAAGTGTGTAGCATTTATGGTTCATTTACAGAGACACTCAAAAGAATTCCGTTACATTACGCCCTATGGGGGAAAAATCGTCTGCGGCGTATATTTTAATGATGTTACAATATTTTAAACGTATTCAAATTGATACATATCACAGAGGTGCACTACAAACAAAGCAATTACTGTAGAATATGGTGTGCATAGGATCTATCGTTAATTTACAGGGACACTTAAAAGAATTCTGTTACATTACGTTCAATGGGAAAAATTTGTTTGCAGCGTATTTTAATGATGTTTCACTATTTTACACATATTCAAATTGATACATATCACTAGGGAGCACTACAAGACACGTATTGTAGAATATGGTATGCATAGAATATATCGTTCATTTACAGGGATACTCAAAAGGTTACAGTACTGTCTATGAACAAAAATTACTGGTAGCACGGTTTCAGTTGTGGTACATGTTTTTAAATGTAACTAATTTCTTGCATATTAATTAGTACATATAAATTTATAGATCATATACAGGGCTGCTCAAAAGATCTTATGTACATTTCCGTTTATTAACGGAAATTGCTGAAGGGAATTTTTAATTGTGCTATGTATTTCCTAACTGAAGTAAATTTTAGCATATTGTGCAATGTACATAAAAATCTATAGATTATATACATGGCTGCACAAAAGAATTCGGATATTTTGTTTGACTATTTGTAGTGGTTGCTGAAATTGGGTTTTCAAATTTGTTATCCGTTTTCTAAATTGTTTACTATAAGTAAACTGTGAAGTTTTGATTGAGTATTCTGAATATGTTGCAAAGTGTTTCATAATCTATGCTTAACGCATGATTTTTCATTCTTGTTTAAACATTTAATACACTTTATCCATAACCGTTGTTATTAATAAATACAATATATGATAATGCAAGTATAAAGTTAAACTGAAACTAATCGGATGTGTCAATCCCAAAACTTTCTTCTATCTCACACAGGTTTCGCATACACTAAAAAGAACCAGCGACCAATTTATTTCAAGGTTGAATCTAAATTTTTATTAAATTCCGTACATTAGTTTTTGAGATAAGACTATTGCTAAAATCGTGTAAATCCTGCAAAATGCAGAATAGCAGCGCCATCTGTTGGGAGATTTAGACCAAAACCTAATCAACAATAACTTATGACAAACGTCTAACTGAATCTGAAGTTTAATGAAAATCCTTGCATTAGTTCTTGAGATATAGTTATCGTGATAGTAATGAAAAGAGTAGCATAGTAGCTCCACCTGTTGGGCTATTTACACCAAAACGTAATCAGCATCTATTTATGTCAATGTCCAACAGATTCTGAAGTTTGATGAAATTCCGTGCATTAGTTCTTGAGATATAGCTATCGTAATAATAATGAAAAAAGTGGTAAAGAAGCGCCACCTGTTGGGATATCTACACCAAAATGTAATCAGCGTCTATTTATGTCAAGGTCTAACTGAATCTGAAGTTTTATGAAAGTAACTGCATTAATCCTTGAGATAGAGCTATTGCGGAAATCGCAAAAAATGCAGCATAGTAGCGCCACCTGTTGGGCGATTTTCATCAAACACTAATCAACACCAATTTATATTAGGGACTAACGGAATATAAAGTTTTATTAAATTTCGTGCATTAATTCTTGAGATAGAGCGCCCACAAAAATTTTTTGTCACAGACAGACAGACAGAGTCATAGACAGACATTTTCTAAAAACAATCAAATCGTGTTCAGGACCTTCTAAAACGTATAAATCCGTCGAAATCCGGAAGTCGAAAATTTTCAGGAATCCAATACTTTCTTCTTGTAAAGATAGAAGAAAGTAATAACACTGGGTGATACCTCATTTATACGATTCTCTCAACAAGTGGGTAAGTGTGATCCAAGTTCGCACAAAGGGTTTCGTTTTATATTCCTTTCAAAACACTTTATCCTTTCTTTAAAAAATCCAAATAAATTTCATTTTCTAAAAATAAAAAAACTGTCTATTTTTCTCGGTTTTTCGAAAATCCGAACTGGTCCGATAGCGGGCGAAGTCCGCTATTATACTCTGTCATAATAATATCTGTCATGTGGACTAAATGCGATATTTAAAAAAAATTAATTTCAAAATTAAACATGTTGTACACCTTCAAAATGTTAAAATATGCGTATATTTCCATAATCGGGTTTTTATCATGATTCAATACGCTCCTCAAACTCATATATTTACTATTCTCTATGACTCATATTCATACTCGCTTTGTATTATACTGAAACATTTGAAAAATCCGTTAAGGTATCTGCCTACATCAAATTGGCTGTTTTGGTGAAAATTTTCCTTTGAAAATTTTTGTTGAAAATTTATTGTTTTATTTGAAAGAGCAATCTTTTACGATTCTAAATCTGTTTTAATTTTATTCCTACGATTATTAGAAGAGGAGTAATGGCAATTTTAACAATTAAATATTGTAGTTTTTTGCCTAAAAAGAAATCTTTAAATGCGATTTCGGGAAAATCAGTTTTTTCGTTATTTCCATGTGCGATAAAATTCATTACATAAAAAAGTTTTAAAGATATTTCAGTGAAATTTTGTGAGAATGCTTTCCATATCACTCACTATGCTCTGAACTAGGATCTAAGGTATATGTGATAATTTAATTATTTTATAGGTACTCGAATATGAAAAAATGGTAATTTTTACTAAAAAAAATGTACTTTTTTACATATTTTGAAATTTTTCGGTTATTTTTGAAGATATTGTAAAACTCATAGTTCAGTGCACAGATAAGTGTCATAGAAGTATGCAGCATAAAGGAAATTGAAATATATTTATTTGAATTGAGTGTACGCTGTCTGGCGTAAACATGAAATTTTGCTAAAAAAATGGCAAAAACCCTCAATTTTTTAAAAATTAAAAATATATTGCTAGGATTTTATGTTTTCTTATCATTCTGTATTACAATTGAACTAAAAATAATTATATTTATTCAAAACTGTCCTTTTTTTAAAAAAAGTGCTCCGTACGTAGGCAGATACCTTACCTTAAACTTGCGATATGACGTCATATTTTCTTTTTAATTCTCTAATGACGTGTAATTAATCTGCTTTGTGTACATGCACACATACTCATACTCCTTGTATTATTGAGAAATCTTTCTGTTTTATTACCACTATGACGTCAATCATTTTTATTTCATATTAATTTTTTTTTTCAATTGGTGAAACTTTTTATTTCATTTTTATTTTTCACGTGGAAATCGTCTGATAGAAAATTAATTATTGTAGATAGAATTTCATCATGGATTTTTAATTTTTGGCATCTGCTATAAGGAAAAATGTTCAAATTTAATAAGAAAAGGATGTTAGAATTTTGGTTTTTTATCTCTATTTATTAAAATAATACGAATTTTTCAAATTTTAATATTTTCAGCTCTTTGCAGCTGATATTCTGATTTATACACAAAGTTTCAACTCTGTAAGTTACACAGTTTTCGAGAATGGCTCTGTGACAGACAGACAACGGAGCGGGAGCAATAGGGTTTCGTGAGATGAACGAAACCCTAAAAACCGTATGTCGTAAAAATCCGGAAAAATTACATCATTATCTGCGTGCTTTTAGTACTAACTTTGCTTTAGTACTTTTGTCGTTATCAATAAAGTTTTGGGGAGCTAACTGTGTATGGCGACGGATGTTTTTCTCCCAAACTTCAATCGAATCGCAACTATAATAGTTTTCACTTGAACGAAGATGATGTATAAATATAAGATTTTTAACATGTCTCTTAATTTAGAACAAGATTTCCGAAAGTGGTATCGTGCTTTGAAAGATGTTAGAATAATCTAATGTATGTGATATAGTGGATATTTTATCTTTGTGAAACATTAAAATAAGCGTGAATGCTTGGGAATGTTTTTGCTCTGATAAAAGTGGAAGTTTGGCTATAGTCTCTAGATTAGATTATAAATTTAATACGGAGACAGGGGCGTAGGAAAAGGAGGGGTACATGGTGCTCAAGCCCTCTCCATTCATACGAAAACAATAAGTCACGTGAACTGTCCCAAAGACTCTTCAATAGTGATAAAGAAACGCAATAAATAGTGATTATTTTCGGAATTTGTAATGTGTAAATCTGCAGATCTGGGACCTCGAATTCGGTTCTGGAAGTCCCATTTTTTAAATTCCTACTATTAGCTCACACTCTCTCTATATATATCTTGTTGGAATTTTCAATCGTTAATGAAATATTTTCTATTCATCCATTCAAGTTCAAATAATTTTTTTAAAACTTGTACTGGATGACAATTGATGTTAATTCAGTTTTTTCAAATATTAATTCATTAATTAAATTTAATTAATTAATTTTAATTTTTATATGGGAGAAAAAAATTTCTCCCATTGTTTTCATAAATGAAATGAAAGATTTATCTCAAATTGGTGATGCCAACAAAAAATAAAATACCGCAACGATGATTATAATAAAATAATGTTCAATAAAGATAACGTGGGACATTAATGCTGTACGTGTTTATTTTATATATTTATGATTAAAAAGTAGGAATTGACTTAATTTTTTTTTATATTACTTGTTATTTTGAATTAATTTTATTTAATATTTGAAACTCTCAATTCGCAGTTTCATTTTTTTCACATAATTATTATTATGTAGTTTCTCTTTCGAATGTTGACTCTGCCCTCCTAAAAGCGTCTCATTAATTTCATAATCGCAACTCTCTAGAATTTAGTATCTTAAATCTTTTAACTAAAATAATTAAAATATCGATTTTTGTGATAATGACACTAATATTACAAATATAAAGAAACAATAATGTATTAAGATATATAAATAATAATAAATAATTATACATAAATAATAATATACATTATCTTACAAATCTTGTGTCAACTTTCAACAGGAAAAGCATTTTCCCTCAAAATTCAGCGCTTATGAATAAAATTATGTACTTTTTGAAAAAGAACACTTTCTTAAGACATGTGTTTAAATACTGTCTGTTAAGATAAATATGAAAAAAAAAATTGTTAAAAAACATCAAAAATTAGTTACATTCAAAGATACGATCAAAACATTTTAATACTGCAAATTTAAAGAATCTTTTATGTTTTTTTATTATATTTTTAGTAGTAATATTTCAATTATGAATATAGCAATATGATTTTCACTTCATTTTACTCTATCGGGAGCCCTAGTTTTGTTAAATCATTGATACTTCTTATACTACCTGGTCTATTGCCCTCGAATTCATATCAAGTGCCAGCTGGACACATAATTAAAAAAATATTTAATACAGATATTAGGTAGTTTTCAATACAAAAAAGTATAAAGCTACCTATTGCAGCCGTTCGGAGGAAAGCAGTTCCGGAAAATTTCGATATATTTTCACCGATCATGACCCCCAGACCCCAAAACCACCCTCCGTTCAAATGTTGATTTATATATATATATATATATATATATATATATATATATCTGACCTATGTCATACGATAACGCTCGTATTTATAAATCGATTTTGATGAAACTAATTGTGTGTATTAAGGTCACCAATGTCTCGACCGAGTTCGTTGGCCAGCTTGGTCCGCCATTTTGTTTCAAGATGGCGGCCATTTAAAAATTTAAAACTAAAATAAATATACAAAAAAATTAAAAATTAAAATTCATTTTTTAATTACGTGTTAGGCCTTGATACAAGGATTCCAGAGCATTTTTTGGTTTACCTCTATCTTAAAAAATGGCTGAGATAGAGCAGTTTGAAATTCTAGGGTGGCTGACATTTTGAAACAAAACAGCACATTAACGCGATTACTCGCAAATTATTTTCTTTCATTGTTGTAATAATTTTCCCATTCATACGCATAAAACTATATATTCATATCCGTTAGTGCCAAAATTGGCGACATTGGCGACAAAATTGGCAAAATTGGTGACATTTGGCGAAATATCGATGAATTTGGCGACCAAAATAAGTCTTCATAAATGTAGCCAATTTGGCTATTGCTCAATAATTTGGCGAATTTCTTATTCAAATTCAGTATTAACGAATCTTTTGTAAACGTTTCTTTGCATTTTAACTTGCTGTTTTCGTGTAACATTAGCTAAAATTTTAAAACGAAGATGTAGGAAAGCTACCTTTTCCTCCCGGTACAGGCCGGAAGGACTTTTTTGTTTTAAAACGTACTGATCTCCGGTACTGATTCAAATGTGGCTCCTTAAGTATAGTATTAAACTATAGTTGGAAATTGTACGCCAAACGTGGCAAACGAGGTGCGTTCGTACTATAACTAGTTATATAACACTAGAACCGCGGGAAATTTTACTCAAGTTTCATAAAAATATTTCACACCAGAATTTTTATTTAAAACTTTAAACTTTTTTTATTTAACTAATTTTTTTACGGTATATATTTAACTTATTTTATGAAGAAATTTCTGGTTCGAATCGACATTTTTTCATTTGGTACGGTTCAAAATGACCCATCCTCGCGATTCTAGTGTTAAATATTAAAATTTTGATGGTCTTTTATTCTGTGAAATGAATTGTATCGTCTGCAGATTGATTTCTGTAATAAAATAAGTATCTCGGTCGCTTGACGATTAAAACTCGGAAGCTCCTATAACAAATAAAAAAGTCCTTCCGGCTTGTACCGGGAGGAAAAGGTAGCTTTCCTACATCTTCGTTTTAAAATTTCAGCTAATGTTACACGAAAACAGCAAGTTAAAATGCAAAGAAACGTTTACAAAAGATTCGTTAATACTGAATTTGAATAAGAAATTCGCCAAATTATTGAGCAATAGCCAAATTGGCTTCATTTATGAAGACTTATTTTGGTTGCCAAATTTGGCGATATTTCGCCAAATGTCGCCAATTTTGCCAATTTTGTCGCCAATGTCGCCAATTTTGGCGCTAACAGATATGAATTTATAGTTTTATGCGTATGATTGGGAAAATTATTACAACAATAAAGAAAATAATATGCGAGTAATCGCGTTAATGTGCTGTTTTGTTTCAAAATGTCAGCCACCCTAGAATTTCAAACTGCTCTATCTCAGCCATTTTTTAAGATAGAGGTAAACCAAAAATGCTCTGGAATCCTTGTATCAAGGCCTAACACGTAATTAAAAAATAAATTTGAATTTTTAACTTTTTTGTATATTTATTTTAGTTTTAAATTTTTAAATGGCCGCCATCTTGAATCAAAATGGCGGACCAAGCTGGTCAACGAACTCGGTCGAGACATTGGTGACCTTAATGCACACAATTAGTTTCATCAAAATCGATTTATAAATACGAGCGTTATCGTATGACATGGGTCAGATATATATATATATATATATATATATATATATATATATATGGATATATCTATATATATAAATCAACATTTGAGCGGAGGGTGGTTTTGGGGTCTGAGGATCATGATCGGTGAAAATATATAGAAATTTTCCGGAACTGCTTTCCTCCGAACGGCTGCAATAGGTAGCTTTATACTTTTTAGTATTGAAAGCTACCTAAAAGAAAACTTCAGTTAAACTGAGGGCATTGAGCTCACAGGCTATTCACTAATTGTATATTATACTCTTATTTCAAAGAATTTGAAATATGCCCCTCGAAAAATAAAGAAATCAACAATATATTAAGGGGGGGGGTCATCTCCCCGTTAACCCCCTCATAGTTAACTAATGAACCCCTTAAACGAATCAGGGAAGTCTCTAATTACAATGAATATATATACAAAATTTGAAGAAAATGGGATAATTTTGCATGAAAAACCCATTTATCTAAATTAAGGGGGGATTAGCCCCCCCCTTTCTCCCTTTATACTTAACCAATGAACCCCCAAAACTATTCAGAGAAGTGCATTATCACAATGAACCTATATAAAAAAGTCCTTCCGGCCTGTACCGGGAGGAAAAGGTAGCTTTCCTATATCTTCGTTTTAAAATTTTAGCTAATGTTACACGAAAACAGCAAGTTAAAATGCAAAGAAACGTTTACAAAAGATTCGTTAATATTGAATTTGAATAAGAAAATCGCCAAATTATTGAGCAATAGCCAAATTGCCTTCATTTATGAAGACTTATTTTGCTTGCCAAATTTGGCGATATTTCGCCAAATGTCGCCAATTTTGGCGAGAATTTGGCGCTAACGGATATGAATATATAGTTTTATGCGTATGATTGGGAAAATTATTACAACAATGAAAGAAAATAATTTGCGAGTAATCGCGTTAATGTGGTGTTTTGTTTCAAAATGTCAGCCACCCTAGAATTTCAAACTGCTCTATCTCAGCCATTTTTTAAGATAGAGGTAAACCAAAAAATGCTCTGGAATCCTTGTATTAAAGCCTAACACGTAATTAAAAAATAAATTTGAATTTTTAACTTTCTTGTATATTTATTTTAGTTTTAAATTTTTAAATGGCCGCCATCTTGAAACAAAATGGCGGACCAAGCTGGCCAACGAACTCGGTCGAGACATTAGTGACTTTAATACACACAATTAGTTTCATCAAAATCGATTCATAAATACGGGCGTTATCGTATGACATAGGTCAGATATATATATATATATATATGGAGATATATATGTATATATATATATAAATCAACATTTGAACGGAGGGTGGTTTTGGGGTCTGGGGGTCATGATCGGTGAAAATATATTGAAATTTTCCGGAACTGCTTTACTCCGAACGGCTGCAATAGGTAGCTTTATACTTTTTTGTATTGAAAGCTACCTAAAAGTTGAAGAAAATCGGATAATTCTGCATGAAAAACTCATTTATCTAAATTAGGGGAGGGGGGGGGGTGATTATCCCCCCCTTTCTCCCTTTATACTTAACCAATGAACCTCCAAAACTATTGACAGAAGCGCATTATCAAAATGAACCTATATACAAAAGTCCTTCCGGCCTGTACCGGAAGGAAAAGGTAGCTTTCCTATATCTTCGTTTTAAAATTTTAGTTAATATTACACGAAAACAGCAAGCTAAAATGCAAAGAAACGTTTACAAAAGATTCGTTAATACTGAATTTGAATAAGAAATTCTCCAAATTATTGAGCAATAGCCAAATTGGCTTCATTTATGAAGACTTATTTTGCTTGCCAAATTTGGCGATATTTCGCCAAATGTCGCCAATTTTGGCGAGAATTTGGCGCTAACGGATATGAATATATAGTTTTATGCGTATGATTGAAAAAATTATTACAACAATGAAAGAAAATAATTTGCGAGTAATCGCGTTAATGTGCTGTTTTGTTTCAAAATGTCAGCCACCATAGAATTTCAAACTGCATAATCTCAGCCATTTTTTAAGATAGAGGTAAACCAAAAAATGCTCTGGAATCCTTGTATCAAGGCCTAACACGTAATTAAAACATAAATTTGAATTTTTATTTTCTTTGTATATTTATTTTAGTTTTAAATTTTTAAATGGCCGCCATCTTGAAACAAACTGGCGGACCAAGCTGGCCAACGAACTCGGTCGAGATATTAGTGACCTTAATACACACAATTAGTTTCATCAAAATCGATTCATAAATACGGGCATTATCGTATGACATAGGTCAGATATATATATATACTAGCTGTTACCCGTGACTTCGTTCACGTAGCATTAAAAAAGAATAAATGCATTAATTTAGCAAAACATTTCACTTGATAATTAACAACATACATAATTAACCAAAGCTTTATCACATTTTATATTAGACCATACGGTATTTCTTTGCTATAGGGGCCTTGACATAACCCAGTCTTAAAAAAGTGAAATTTCATGCCAAATAATATATACAATCGCGAAAATGAATCTGCAACTAATGAAAAAAGGAGGACCCAGTAAAATCGTGAAAATCGAGGAATTCCTTTTCGTAAAACGAAAAACAACACTGGCAGAATTCTTCTATACAACAGTGCATTTTAGGTGGTATTTGGTGTACAATTTGTATATGTGTGCATTGCTAAATGCTTTCTATCGCGTCAAGAACACTATTAGCAAATAAATACCGACGACACAAATCTGATTATCTAAATTTACATATTTTTGTTAGTATATATAGGATTATTTTAATTTATTTCATGCGCTTGAAATTTTTTACGCTTTCTCTAGGGTTAGGTGCCGAATAAATGTACTTTCTTGTTATTTTATTTTGCCATTTCAATTTATTCTATTTTACATTCATTCCATTTATGGATATTGATTTAATTTACATATTCGTGTCAAAGAATATTCTTTAAAGTTATTATCAGGATTGGGATAGGATACGATTAGGGTTAGGATTAGGAATAAAAATTTAACGACAATGGCATGATCGGTTCAGGTTTAAAGTATGAACCATCATGAAGCAAAAAGAAAATTAGAAAATTATCGGCTAATAGTTTTTAATATGCTTTACAGCCATAGTTGGCATCAAAGGTGAGCGGGGAAATGATCATCTAAAATACCATTAAGTGTTTACCACGCAAAAAACAAATCTGGTTGCAACAATGTATTTAATTTTGCGCCAAATTTCACTTGATTAAAAAAAAAAAAAAAAAAAAAAAAGCAAATTTACTATGGACTTAATTACAGACCCCTAACCTTGTTATTCTCGGAAATTTTCTACCTAGTATATGTAAAAAAAATTCTACTATATAGAACGCGCTTTCACGTTTTTAATGTTATGAATTGGCACGATCGGCTTGTTCAAGTTTACACAATTCGGCTGGAAGAAAAGATTCATTACTTTTTGATTTCTTCTTTGCTTTTGCATTACGCGAATTTGTTGGTAAAATCGATTTTCTTTTCGATAACATTGTTGTTTTTTAAGTTTAAAAAATATTGTAATTTTACTTAAACATTGCTTTAAAATTTATGCAATTTTTCTTATCCTACAAGACTTTACAAAAATCTATTATGAAACAACTTTAAAAAAAGCTATATTTAAAAACGACAACAAAGTTTTTCCTATTTTAAAACTAAAAGAAATGTAAAATTAAATTCCGGTTCGAAACGACGATTTACAAATGTGTTTCGATTGTGGGAAAATGATAAAGGAAAAATGCTGTTACTTCGACACAATCATATTAAATCTTTAGCTTTTATGAGAAAAGCAACTTTCTTTTAAAAATTATAGTTATTTTTATTAAGATTTTTTGATTTTCGATACGGATAATTTTGCGATGCATATCATTGACATTTGCCATCCAATATTTTTATTTATTTATTTATTTTTTACTTTTTAAAATTTAAATTAAAAATATGGTATCTTTATGTTAGCCGTGTGCAGACGATAAATCGCCAACCTATCCCATCATTCGTATTGAATTCATTAAAAATATAAATCTTTCACTCATTTCATTTAAGACACAGAACTTTAATTTACAACACATACATTTAAAATACATATATTGCGTACATTTAAAATAATTCCTTTCATGTCAAAAAGAAAAAGAAAAAATAAGAAAAATTAATCACAAATAATTTGATTACCCAAGATCATTTTATTTCAACATCAAAACAAATCTGTTTTATTTTTCTATATATGACATCATATTCGCTTGTTTTCCATACTTACTCGTATTTATGCACTTTGTATTATTATCAAAGATTTGAAAACGCACGATTTGTTTTTAATATGACATCATTTCATATTCTTTTTAATTCTTAAATAATTCATTTCCTTTTCATTTTTCACGTCCAAATTTTTCACTTGAAAATAAATTATTGATTAAAAATTATTACTCAGGGGTTTTATTTTATATTGGCAACGATAAAGTATTAGCAACAGTAAAATAAATTTCACCATTATAAAAAAAGCTGCAAAACCGGGCCTTTTGGGCCAAACTAACCAAACCAACCAACCATTTTAAAATATACGAAAAAATGTCCATTTATTCTCTATGAAAATAATGAAATTTTGAATTATTAAGAAAAATATTGAAATAAAATAAACAAAAACCATTCTATGTTCATTTGAGGGTTATAATCAACTTATATGCAAAGATACAGGATAATTAAATGCTTCATTTTGACGCTGGCTTCAGCCTAACATTTGCACACAATCAGATTTATAATATTATTAGGATTAGGATAGGATATATGTGGTGACTGGGAAATGGACTCTGTGGACTCTGTACCGCAAAGCCAGCAAATTTTCTAATGAGGCTCTTGATGAAGACATAAACTGGCGAACAATTGGTTTTGATGAGTGCAGTAATTTTTACAGTGTGAGAACAGAAGGAGTCGAGAGACGGAGTCAGACGGACTCTCGGAGAGATGCTCTAAGATCTCCGCGGCCAGCCTTTGCGAGCTGAGCTGAGTAACGGCTTATTGGAAAACGACTTTCAGGAGCTGCAATGTTGTTAATATTATCTGTAAACCTGTAAATATTTGTAATTATTTTACATATAACCAAGAACATTAAAATGAGTAAGATTTCCTTAAGAATCTCCCGTGGACTTATTTATACCCATTTAGACAACCGAGCATATTTAACATAAGATATCTCTACAAAATTTGAAGGCTACCGACCTGGATCTAGGATCTACATGATTTGTGCGTGATCAACGTGATCTACGTGAAATTCTAATAAAGAAGAAAAATGATTTATGCGTGTGTCTCCAGTGCGTATCGGATCTACATGGATTTGTGCGTATAAGAAGAAAAAAGATTTGTCATCAAGTTCCTGTGAGGTGTTCACGTATGTCTTCACGAAAAGTTTTATGTGCTTCGAAATTTTTTTTCATCTGCGTATTACTACACATCCAAGTGTGTGTGAGTGGTTATTATGTGAGTGCTATGATCTGCTGTTCGATCATATGTCAGTGATGTGCTGTGATAAATCACTGAAAAACCGATAAAGTGCTTTCGGTAAAGAGTGAATAAAATGTTTCGAATGTCGATGGAGAAAGTCTGACCGGGGCCTCCGAGATGTCGCTGTGTGTCCTACACCGGGCCTGCTACAAGTGACGTCACAACCTGCTGACGTCAAAACAGTGATCCATAATAACTTAAAAATTTTCATGTACTTTGTTCGTTTGTACGTATTGTTTACGATAGTATTTTGATTTTATTTATTGTTTTATATAGTAATTAATAATATTTTTCAGTGTATTTAGATTATAATGCTATCAATAATTATTGATTATAATTATTAAAGAAAGTGTAGATTATATCTATAAAATAATGAGAAGAAAATGTTGTGCTCCTAGTTTCTAATCTAAGTCTTCAAATTCGCTACTGATAATGAAAAGAAGAAATTTTAGCTACGAAAATTACCTTGTGATAATTATTTTTACATTTCAACAGAAGCAGTCTGCATTAAATGTTTCGATAAACTGTAATGTGATTTAAAAATGAATACAAACTTATATAAACCTTTAAAAGAATTCAGGCTTTAATCAGCATTAACAAACGTATAAAAACAAAACATAGCGGCTATATCGAAATTAGAAAATGAGAAGTCTTGTTGCCAAATAGTCTATATAAAAATAGTGTTGCCACTGTAATCATATATATAACATTCACCCCCACGAAAAGTTATTTTTCAACATAATCCGACAGATAGGCAGGTTTACGTTTCAGTCGTCTGGGACGCTGTTGTCCATCACTAGTTTTCTGTTCTGGCAGGTCAGGACAGACACTTTCATCAGGACATGCACAATCTTTAGGATTCTTTTCAGTTCCATCCCGACTCTCTGTTGATTGTTCCGAATGATCATCAAAATCTTCACTGGTACGGCTAACAAGCGACTCCATCTCATCATTACTCTCATAGGTAGGTTCGACGATTTCCCCTCTTGGTGCTAAATGTCGTATGGACATGCTAGTCGCACGTCCATCTGGTAACCTTACATAAGCGTATTCTGGATAGGCTTCCAGAAGTTCAACTTCTTGAACAAGGGGCTCATATTTATTAGCGCGTGAATGGTTTTTCATCAACACTGAACCTGATTGAGTAAGCCAAGTAGGTATTGAACTCCCATTATGCGACCTTCTAGGATGAGTGAACATGCGTTCATGTGGAGTTACATTAGTTGCCGTGCATAAAAGAGAACGAACAGAATGTAGTGCTGATTGTAGAACCTCTTCCCACTGTTCAATCTTCTTGTTTTTAGTTTTCAATGCCAACAGAATTGTTTTCCATATGGTCCCATTGTAGCGTTCGACCTGTCCATTACCTCGTGGGTTATAGGCAGTGGTACGACTAGTTGCCACACCAAGTGATGTTAAAAATATTTTTAACTCTCTGGACATGAAAGAGGGCCCTCTGTCAGAATGTATGTATGCTGGCATACCAAATATGGAGAAAATATTACTTAAATGCGCAATCACTGTAGTAGAAGAAATATCAGAGCAAGGAATTGCGAAAGGAAAGCTCGAGTACTCATCAACCACAGTGAGGAGGAAACGATTTCTAGAATTTGATGGCAATGGGCCCTTAAAATCAACATTCAATCTTTCGAACGGTGAAGTTGCTTTTATCAATTTCCCTTGATTTTTAAAGAATCTGGGTTTTACTTCACAGCAGACAGGGCAGGAATTTATGAGACCTTTAACATCTTCCAGGGAGAAAGGCAAGTTTTTGGATCTAATCCAATGATGCATTCTAACAATACCAGGATGACATAAGTCCTCATGCAGCTGTTTTAAATTCACTTCTGGAATAATTGTAGCAGTTATTCTTGAAAATGTATCTGCATTAGCATTCTTGCTTCCAGGGCGGTAGATTATATCAAACTTGAAGCATGACAACTCCAGTTTCCAACGCATGATCTTTTCGTTCTTGATTTTGCTAGAATGACGCTTGTCAAACATAAATGAGACAGACCTTTGGTCAGTGAACACCTCAAAAGGTCTACCAATCAAGTAATGGCGCCAATAACGTAGAGATTCCACGATTGCATATGCTTCTTTCTCAACAGCTGAATGATTAAGTTCTGACTTGTTTAATGTTCTAGAGAAGAATGCTATAGGTCGTCTCGCTTGGCTGAGAGCTGCTCCTATGGCAAACTTAGACGCATCAGTCTCTACTCTGCATGGTACGGAATCGTCTATAGCGGCTAATGAAGCTTTGGCTATATCTGACTTTAAATTGTTAAATGAATTCACAGCCTCCTCTGAAAGAGGGAATTGATGATTTGATAATAATGGACGTATTTTCTTAGAGAATGTTGGTATCCAACGGCAGTAGTGGGCAAACATTCCTAATGCTCTTCGGATAGATGCCGTATTGTTAGGTATAGGCAAGTTTATCAAAGGAGCAAGCCTGTCTGGATCAGGCTTGATAGTCTTGTTTGTTATGGTATATCCTAATAGCTTAACAGACTTAGTAGAAAACTGACATTTTTGTTCATTTAGTGTTAGGTTGTATTTCTTGGCAATTGTTAAAAAAATTTTTAAGTTTCGATCATGTTCATCAGGGTTTTTTCCACAGACAGTTACATCATCCAGATAAGGATACGTACCCTCTAGGCTTTCGTCGTGAATGATCTTGTCAATTGCTCTCTGGAAACAAGCAACACCATTGGTGACCCCAAAAGGTACACGGAGGAAATGATATAATTTACCATCTGCTTCGAAAGCAGTATCTGGAGGCACGGCAGTGCCTCCGCCAAGTCGAGAGAGGACAGCCGTAAGCATACTTTTCTGGAAGCAACTCAGGGCACTTTTGACCCCCCCCACATCTCCGCGCTGGAGTATCCCAAAAATTCAAAAATTCGTTTTTCTAGAGTATTTGGCAAACAGGACCAAAATTTAAAATTACAACTTTCTGTCTTTTCTAGTTCAGACGATATTATGTACTCAAACATTCGATTTTTTGTCACTCACTCACTAAATCGTTCCGCGTCATCAAAAAGATTAGATAGATTCCGTAGCCCTAGAAACTTGACATTTGGAAAAAAGGTAATGTTTACGATACAAAGAAAGGAAAAATTATAAAATCCAGAAAATTCGAAAAAAAAACATTCGAAAATTCAACAAATTCCATCAAAATTGAGAATTGAAAATAAGACGATCTTGTAGTCTTAGAAACTTAAGATTTGGTGTGAAGGTAGTGTTTAGCATCTAGAAAAAGAAAACATCAAAAACACCACAAAAATCGAAAGCAAAATTGAAAAAATCGAAAATTTTCAAATAATCCGATTTTGTTGCGCTAGAAACTTGGAATTCGGAATAAAGGTAGTATTTAGGATGCAAAATAAGCAAAAATTAAAAAATCCGGAAAATTCGAAAAAAATTGAAAAAAAAAATAATTTGATCTTTTAGCTTTAGAAACTTAAAATTCGCGGTAAAGATAGTGTATAGGATTCAAAAAATTTTAAAATAAAAAACGCAATAAAATTCGAAAATAAAATTAAAAAATCGAAAAAAATCGAATAAATCGAAAAATAAGGAAAATTTGAAAATAATTCGATATTATAGCGCTAGAAACTTGAAATTTGGAATAAAGGTAATATTTAAAATACTAAATAAGAAAAAATTAAAAAATATGGCTAATTCGAAAAATACCCATAAATTAGTGCAGACGGTATATGAACTCAAAGTTTCGATTTTTTGTCACTCACACACTCACTCACTCTCGCGTCATCAAAAAGATTCGGTAGATCCCGCAGCCATAGAAACTTAAAATTTGGAATAAAGCTAGTGTTTCGGATACAAAGAAAGAAAAAATTATAAAATCCGGAAAATTAAAAAAAAAATAACATTCGAAAATTCAACATATTCGAACAAAGTTGAAAATTGAAAATAACACGATCTTAATGTCTTAAAAACTTAAAATTTGGTGTGAAGGTAGTGTTTAGAATTCAGAAAAAGAAAACATCAAAAACACACACACAAAAAAAAAAAAACTCGAAAACAAAATCGAAAAATCGGAAAAATCGAAAAAAACGAAAATTATCAAATAATCCGATTTTGTTGCGCTAGAAACTTGGAATTCGGAATAAAGGTAGTATTTAGGATGCAAAATAAGGAAAAATTAAAAAAATCCGGAAAATTCGAAAAAAAATTCAAAAATTCGAAAAATTCGAAAAAAAAATGAAAAAAATAAAATAATCTCGAGGGACGGCAGCGCCCCCGCCAAGTCGAGAAAGCACGGCCGTAAGTATACTTTTCTGGAAGCAACTCAGGGCACTTTTGACCCCCCTCCCCCCACATCTCCGCGCTGGAGTATCCCAAAAATTCAAAACTTCGTTTTTCTAGAGTATTTGGCAAACAGGGCCAAAATTTTAAATTACAACTTTCTGTCTTTTCTAGTTCAGACGATAATATGCACTCAAACATTCGATTTTTTGTCACTCACTCACTCAATCGTTCCGCGTCATCAAAAAGATTAGGTAGATCCCGTAGCCCTAGAAACTTGACATTTGGAAAAAAGGTAGTGTTTAGGATACAAAGAGAGAAAAAATTATAAAATCCAGAAAAATCGAAAAAACATTCGAAAATTCAACAAATTCCATCAAAATTGAGAATTGAAAATAAGACGATCTTGTAGTCTTAGAAACTTAAGATTTGGTGTGAAGGTAGTGTTTAGCATCCAGAAAAAGAAAACATCAAAAACACCACAAAAATCGAAAGCAAAATTGAAAAAATCGAAAAAATCGAAAATTTTCAAATAATCCGATTTTGTTGCGCTAGAAACTTGGAATTCGGAATAAAGGTAGTATTTAGGATGCAAAATAAGCAAAAATTAAAAAATCCGGAAAATTCGGAAAAAAAATTCAAAAATTCGAAAAATTCGAAACAAATTGAATAATTTGATCTTTTAGCCTTAGAAACTTAAAATTCGCGGTAAAGATAGTGTTTAGGATTCAAAAAATTTTAAAATAAAAAACGCAATAAAATTCGAAAATAAAATTAAAAAATCGAAAAAAATCGAATAAATCGAAAAATAAGGAAAATTTAAAAATAATTCGATTTTATAGCGCTAGAAACTTGAAATTTGGAATAAAGGTAATATTTAAAATACTAAATAAGGAAGAATTCAAAAATATGGATAATTCAAAAAATACCCATAAATTAGTGCAGACGGTATATGAACTCAAAGTTTCGATTTTTTGTCACTCACACACTCACTCACTCTCGCGTCATCAAAAAGATTGGGTAGATCCCACAGCCATAGAAACTTAAAATTTAGAATAAAGCTGGTGTTTCGGATACAAAGAAAGAAAAAGTTATAAAATCCGGAAAATTAAAAAAAAAAAAAAAAAAAAAAAAAAAAAAAAAAAAAAAAAAAAACATTCGAAAATTCAACAAATTCGAACAAAATTGAAAATAACACGATCTTATAGTCTTAAAATTTGGTGTGAAGGTAGTGTTTAGAATTCAGAAAAAGAAAACATCAAAAACACACACAAAAAAAAAAACTCGAAAACAAAATCGAAAAATCGGAAAAATCGAAAAAAAACGAAAATTATCAAATAATCCGGTTTTGTTGCGCTAGAAACTTGGAATTCGGAATAAAGGTAGTATTTAGGATGCAAAATTAGGAAAAATTAAAAAATCCGGAAAATTCGAAAAAAAATTCAAAAATTCGAAAAATTGGAAAAAAATGAAAAAAAAAAATAATTTGATCTTTTAGCCTTAAAAACATAAAATTCGCGGTAAAGATAGTGTTTAGGATTCAGAATACGTTAAAATAAAAACACAATAAAATTCGAAAATAAAATAAAAAAATCGAAAAATAAAGAAAATTTGGAAATAATTCGATTTCGTAGCACAAGAAACTTGTAATTTGGAATAAAGGTAATATTTAAGATACTAAATAAGGGAACATTAAATAATATGGATAATTCGAAAAAAAAATTCGAAAATTTCAAAAATTATAAATAAAAAAAAAAGAAAAAAAAAGAAAAAAAAGTGAGAAATTGAAAATAATATGATCTCGTAGTCTTAGAAACTGAAAATTTGGTGTAAAGGTAGTGTTTAGGATGCAGAAAAAGAAAAAAAAGAAAAACACAACAAACATCGAAAATAAAATAAAAAAATCGAAAAAAAAAACGAAAATTTGAAAATAATTCGATTTTGTAGAGCTAGAAATTTAAAATTTGGAATAAAAGCCGTATTTAAGATACAAAAAAAAGAAAAATAAATAAAAAATCTGTAAAATTCGAAAAAACTTATTGTTTAGGATACAGAAAAAGGAAAAATTAAAACACAATAAATTCGAAAATAGAATAAAAAAACTCGAAAAAGATCGGAAATTTCAAAATAATTCGATTTTGTAGCGTTAGAAACTTGAAATTTGTAATAAAGGATACAAAATAAGAAAAAATTAAAAAATCCAGAAAATAAAAAAAAAGTCGAAAAAATAAAAAATTGAAAATTTTATCTTGTATTCTTAGAAACTTAAAACTTGGTGTAAAGGTAGCATTTACTATTCAATAAAAGGAACAATTAAAAAATTCGTTAAATTCGAAATTAAAATCGAAATATCTTTAAAAAACCAAAAATTCGAAAACAATTTGATTTTGTACTGCTAAAACTTTAGTTTTAAGATAATTGTCCTATTAGCTAGTACAACGCCCCTAATTGTTTTATGTTATTTCCCCCGGATTATGCTTTTCTTTCGTTTACGAATTTCGTTATAGGAAAGTTCCACTATAGACTGGCTACGTTATAGGCGATTTCTTTATAGACATGTTTGTTTTATTTCACAGGTTATACTCTATTTACTTCGCATATGAAATATGGATTGTTAAATGATGTTAGACCCACAAAAATTTTCACAGCTCCCCCTACCCTCCCGACATTACTGGCTGGTTATGGTTTGATAGTTCTGTCTAAATAAAATCATGGTGACTGTAACATTCACTTGATTTACCTCTAAATTGAACCTAAATGATCATAAGAAGACGGATCAAAAAGTTACTACATTGGCATGACAATCAGGTAACTTAGAAGTAAAATCGAAAAATCAATAAATTTATAAAAAGTCAAAAATTTGAAAATAATCCGATTTTGTAGCCCTAGAAGCTTGACATTTGGCAGAAAGGTAGGGTTTAGTATACAGAGTAAGAAAAAATTAAAAAATCCGTAAATGTAAAAAAAAGCTAAAAATAGAAGCTAACAAAAATAAAAAATAAATAAAAAACATCGAAAAAATGAATATAGTTTGATATATTAAAAATGTCCGGAAATTTTAATTTTGGCTTTCTTTTTATACTAAAAAGTTCTTTTATGCTAATTATCAAGTATCTAGGACTGCGAGTAATATCTCAGATGGATAGCACCTATCCTGGAAGCAATTGAGACTTCCCCTCTTTGATGGTACTTTTGACACTTCCCCTCCCATAACTTAGTGCTGTCCTAGGAACCTGAAATCTCTTTTTATCTACAGTACTTTGCAAACAAAACTAAAGCTTCAAATTTTTGATACCTGTTAATAATAGGGACAGAGCGTGGGCTTAGCGAAAATCAGTGGATGATCTTCAAAAAGAACCCAAAATCAAGAAAAGGAGGATTACTTACAAAAAGAAGTGAAATCTCATCAAAAACGTCACCTGTAAAAAATGCAGCCAAGTCTCGTGACTCTTTTTCCGTAAAAAGTTCTGAGATCGTGTAAAGCCAAGTTTAGCTATCTTATTAACTCTGAAATTTTCATTCACAAATCACTCCTAGTCTCTACATCTTTAGTTAAATATTATTTTGTGACTTGGCAATTACGTAGCACGAGAATGTGATGTATTTAATTAGTCTTAATCAAATAATACCATGCCATCCCATAACATATTAAGGTGTAATAACTTCCCTGTGCGTATATAATTAGCCTTAATCATATTATCTCATCCCTTCCCACATAACATAGTAAGGTGTAATAACTTCCCTGTGCTGCGTAATTGCCAAGTCACAAAATAATATTTAACTAAAGATGTAGAGACTAGGAGTGATTTGTGAATGAAAATTTCAGAGTTAATAAGATAGCTAAACTTGGCTTTACACGATCGCAGAACTTTTTACGGAAAAAGAGTCACGAGACTTGGCTGCATTTTTTACAGGTGACGTTTTTGATGAGATAATGTTTTTCAGCATCACTAATAGGAAGTTGATGGTATGCACTTCTCAAATCGGTAGTACTGAATATTTCATATCTTGATATTTTTTAGATTAATTCTTCAATTTTCGGAAGAGGATAGGCATCAAGCATCGTAAAACGATTAATGGTTTGAGAATAATCAATTACCATACGTGGTTTGTGATGCTCTCCTTTTACTACGAATGCCTGAGCTCGCCAAGGTGAATTACTGGGTTCAATAACCCCCTCTTCCAACAACTTCTTTACTTCTGCAGCAATAAATATTTGGTCTTCCTCAGATTGCCGCCTAGATTTGGTAGCCACGGGTTTACAGTCAGGGGTTAAGTTAGCAAACAGTGAAACTGGTTGCACCAGAGCAACAGCTAGGGAGCATATTTTAAGAGGTGGTCTCTCACCATTAAACTGGATTTCAATGAGTGAATGGTTCTTCAGAATATCATGACCAATAAGAAAGTCCGCACAGAGATTTTTCATGATAAGTACTTTTATGCCATTGTACACATGTTTGTCCAAATTCATACTAACTTCACCGCAACCCTTAACATCTGTGCTTAGAGAGGAATTAGCCATAGTTATTTTGTTTAAGTATGGTTTAACTTTTATGTTACATCTTTTAACGTAGCATTCGTTTATAAAGCTAAGGGAACTACCAGTGTCAATAAGTGCATTCAATTCTATCCCATTTATTTGGACTTTGGTAACAGATTTTTGAAGACAACTAGGTGATGTTGGCACTGAAGCTAAGGTGTGAATTGATGCAGCAGAGTTATGGGAGACACGCTGTGGTTTTGATAGGCAAACTCTTTGATAGTGTCCCTTTTTTCCACATCTTCTACAGAGTACCTCTTTTGCAGGACATAGGCTTCTTACATGTCGGTCATTTCCACAAAAGAAACACTTTCCAGATCTAAGTCGCGTAGCTGCAGCTGAATGGTTATCTTCAACGTGATCAGAAAGCTCTGTTGCAGCCACAGGTATAGGATGTGAGGTATTCATATACGATGCTGAGTGAGATTCAGCTAGTTCCAGTGCCCTAGCTTGATCGAAAGCATTTTCTAAGGTAATAGTGGAGTTTTCCAGCAAACGCTCTCTGATGCGAGGATTCCTTAAACCGCGAATGAACGAGTCTCTAATGTACTCACTCTTGTATTGATCAGCCGTCACGGCTTTGAAGTTACAGTCCTTGCTAAGTAGCTTCAGTGTTTGTAAGAATTCAGAAACAGACTCACCACTTTCTTGTATTTTAGAGGCTAGGCAATGTCTGGCAAAAATTTCATTTCGTTTGGTAACATAGATAGAGTCCAAAATGGCAATAGCAGCATCATAATTTACGGCATCATTAATATGAAGGAACACACTAGCAGAAACGTAATTACATAGAAGCGGGAATTTGTTTGTCTCAGTTATGTTTTGAATTTCGCTTAAAAAATTAGAAAAGGTTCGTTTCCAGTGTTTCCATTTAGCCTCCGCGCCAACACAAGTGGGATCGACGTCAAACTTTTCGGGTTTCAAGAGTTGATCCATCGTAAGGTATTTAGAAGTAATAAATATACAAATGCTGATTAAATTGTAATGTGATTTAAAAATGAATACAAACTTATATAAACCTTTAAAAGAATTCAGGCTTTAATCAGCATTAACAAACGTATAAAAACAAAACATAGCGGCTATATCGAAATTAGAAAATGAGAAGTCTTGTTGCCAAATAGTCTATATAAAAATAGTGTTGCCACTGTAATCATATATATAACAATGCTTCAATTCGTGAAGCTAGAATTAATATGATTGTATTGAGCTTGTTGTGCAGAAAAAAAAAACGTAACAACAAATGTCTAACCTACTGTAATGGAAATATTCTGGCATATTTGAATGAATTTGTACTTCCAAATCGAAAAAAGTCAAATGATCTTTAGAAAAAAAATAAATAAATAAAAGAAGCAGACGATAAACAGTTTAAAAAATGATTTTGAAAGAAATACTGTAATAAATTGACTAATATCTGGATACATTTAGTTAGAAGTGAGTGATGTGCTTTGTTTATAAAATTAAAAGTGATTTACACAACTTAGTAGTTCTACGTAGTTCCATTTAACATTTTAGCTAACTTAAGTGTACAAATATATTATGAAAATAAAACTTTTGATAAGTTAATTTGAGTGGTTATTAGGTCCTAGACTTAAGTACAATAGATAGACAATTATTAAAATATTACAAGTCAGTTACAAAGTTAAGATAGAAAATTGGGTACTTTTCGGTTAGCCGGGCGCCAGTGATATATATAGACACACACACACACACACACACATATATATATATACACATATCTACACACACATATATGTATGAATTAATATATATATATTTATATATGTACATGTATCACTGGCGCCCGGCTAACCGAAAAGTACCGAAAAAGGCTTATGGCGAGAGAAGGAAAGTTGGCAACATAATTTCTGGCAACCTATTCGTAGTTTCATATAAATAAGTATTTTTTTTTCAATATTTATATAATTTATTTAATATAAAGAAGCCATATATCTCTTTTTATATGCAGGTAGAACAGAATTGTATATATAAATAATTTTATATATATAAATAAACATAAAAGTTCATTAGGTTTGTTTTCATAATTGTTTATATAATTTAAAAACATATCTAACTTTCTGAAGCCCGGATTACGCCAAAGCGTTAAAAAAAAGTGCCAAGGTCTCTATAGTTAAAAAATGTCGATTTCTCTATTTAAATTGACATTTATTGTGTTTTGGTGGTTAAATTATGGTATGTAGCTGTAAAAGGGAGGAATGGGATTGATTTTGTAAAGTTTTTGGTAGATTTATTATATTTTTTGTACGTATATTTATTGTAAAATAATGTGTTTAGGAAAAGGTAAGTCAATGGGTTCAATCTGATTTATTAATCTTAGCATTTTTTTCAATTTAAAACTTTTAATTTCCTTTAATAAAACAAGTGTATTAATTCCCTTTTATTTCACGATTATGAAATTTAATATTATTTATGTAATCACAAATTATAAGAGCGGAAATGCTCTTTTTATTACATCTTTCTGCTGCGATACATTGACCAAAGTGGATCACTACTGTGACGTCACTAATACTTGTAGCAGGCCCGGTGAAGGACACACAGCGACATCTCGGAGGCCCCGGTCTGACCCATTCAGATCGTCGTGTGTGCCGATATAAGTGTTGCGTTCATCGCGGTGGGGGGAAAGTGATTTTTTTTTATCTCCTGCTGATATATATTTTTTTCTTCTGCTTTTATTTAGTGTACGCAAGAAGAGAATGTGTCGTTCGTTATCAGCAAATAGTCGAGTAGTGGTGATGCTCGAATGAAAATATAAACGTCTGCGGGTTTTTTTTTTTTTTTTTTTTTTGCAGATTGGAAAAGAAAGGTTCAGTGCTTCGTGTTTCTTTTTCTGCTTTTGGTATGCTTATAAAGAGAGGAAGGTGTCAATTTTATTGCTACCTCATTTAACTGAATGTTTCTTTTTTCTAGAATAGAGTTAAGTGGTGTATAAAGATATATTTTTTTTATCTTGTTATTTTTTTATGTGAAGAGAAACAAATATATATTCGATTTAGAATATTTAGAGAAAGTGTTTATAAAATTGTTGCATATTTTGATTTATCGGGTGAAGATATGAAAGTAAGTGTGTTTTTATAACTGTTACGTATTATTATATGTATTGATATATATGATTTATCGGGTGAAAATACGTATATTATTGATTTATTTAATGATATATTTTATTTTTATGTGTTAATTAGTTTATGATAAAAATGGCACATTTAATAAGGTAAAAAAAGATCGATCTGGTTACTGTGGCAGTCGAATTTGGTTTAAATCCACCAGAATTGGCCAATAAAACTCAATTAACTGATTTAATTGTAAAATCCGAAGGGTATGATGAAGATTTAGTGAAAAATTTGCTAGCGGGAATTGTGAGTGAGCGCGAAGAAGCCGAACGATTATTACAGCAAAAAGAAGCTGAGAATCGCGAGTTTGAATTAAAATGATTACAATTGGAAAATACACAAAAAGCCCAATTACATAACTCTGTACCTACAATCGCCGGAAAGGGTTCCGATGTTTTAAAATTGTTAAATAGGTACAATAACGAGGAGGAAATCAGTATATACTTAACCCTTTTCGAACGCCAGGCAAAGCGGTTAGAGATAGACAAACATGAATGGGTAACCTATCTTCTCGCATTATTACCTCTCGATATAGTTAATTAATAAATCGCGAAAGTGAGGAACAGTCCAGCGACTACGACTATGTAAAAAAAAAATACTTTTAAGACGCTTTAGACTTACACCGGAGCAATTTCGGCAAAAATTCTTCTTGCATAGAAAGCAAAATTCGGATTCGTGGAAAGATTTCTCGTTTGAACTCTCAAATTTCTTGGATAATTGGTTATCTGGCTTGCAGATATCGATGTACGAACAATTAAAAAATATTTTAATTATTGATCAAATCAGGAGAAAATTGTCACTAGAAATGAAAGAGCACTTTTGTGATGAATTACCCAAAATTACGAATATAGATGATTTGACTAATAAGTTGGATGATTTTGAAACTGCTCGAATTAACTTACGGAAGGCTGAAATTAAGTCCCCAAATACGGAATTTCGAAAACGTCAAGGTTTTGAAAATAATAGAGCGTTCCACCGAAATGATATTAGCCGCATACCATCTGAAAAAAATTACGCAAATGCCCCCCAAAAGAATTTAAATACAAAAATCCGTTGTTTTAATTGCAATGAATTTTCGCACCGCTGGAGGGATTGTCCCCGAAAAAAAGAAGGCCCGGTGTGCTGGAAGTGTAAAATTCCTGGCCACAGGTCTGACCAGTGTACAAACAATTCTCCTAAAAATGCAAATGCTGCCGTAAGCAACAACTCTAATCCAGCAGATAAAATAATAAAGAGCGTGAGGATTTTAGGAAAAAATATAGATGCCTTGATAGACACAGGGAGCGACGTAAATATGGGGAATAACGATATTTATATTGCCCTGGGATGCCCTAAACTACATGAAAATGACTTGGTTTTGTCAGGTATTGGTGGAAACCAAATAACACCCATAGGATTTACGACCGTAAACATTGAAATAGATGGTTATACAGTAAATTCAGATCTATACATCGTAAAAAATTTGAATCATTCTATAATTTTAGGGAATACCTTTTTGAGACAGTTAAATTTCAATATTTCCGAAAAAGGATTGCAAATTATGGGAAAACGGAAGTTAAAAGAAGTTAGGGTAAATTACGTCACTGCTTTCCCACAAGAAACAGCCATGACGAAAATCAGACGCGTCAGCTATGTCACACCCAGATTTCATGCGATGTTGCGGTCAGAAAAGCAAAACAATCCCACGATAGGAAAAATGATTTCGACAGCTGAATTAGTGAGAAAGGAACAAACTAATCAAAATGGAACAGCTTTTAACTTTAGTGAAAAAGTAAACATGCAATTAAGTACTGAGAAAAGTTGTTTATTAGAAAGCGAACAGTGTTCTATCCCACAGTTAGACTTAACGAAAACCACAGACATTTATTTAGCTGAAACAGCAAATTCTATTAATTTTCAGAAAGTTGAGCTAAATCATATTACAAACAACACTATTAAGAAAGAGTTAACGGAATTGATTACTAATTATAAGCCAAACAAGGTTAAGGACACAGAGTTAAAAGTAAATATAATATTAACTGATGATATTCCGATTGCGCAACGACCGCGTAGATTAGCGTATCCGGAGCAGGAGTTTGTGGACAAACAAATACAGGAATGGTTGGAAACGGGAATTATAACAGAGAACAACTCTAATTATGCATCTCCTATAGTGTTAGCGAAAAAGAAAAATAATTCTTGGAGACTTTGCGTAGACTATAGATTGCTAAATAAAAAAATAATTAGAGATAATTTTCCCTTGCCAAGAATAGAAGATGTTTTAGATAACATTGAGAATGCAAAGATTTTCACAACATTGGATTTAAAAAATGGTTTTTTTCATATAGACGTAGCAGAGGAGAGTAGGAAATATACAGCATTTGTCACGCATAACTCACAGTACGAGTACTTAAAGCTCCCATTCGGATTATCGGTTGGACCTCAACAGTTTCAAAGATATATTCAAGCTGTTTTTAAACAGTTAATTAAAGAAAAGGTAATATTAATTTACTTAGACGATGTCATAATACTTGCGGAGACTGAGGAAGAAGCCTTGGTAAAACTGAAACGCGTCCTAGAAGTTGCATCGGATTACGGACTTGAATTTAATTTTGCAAAATGTCAATTTCTTAAACAGAAAATTGAATTTTTAGGCTATATTATCGAAAACGGAACTACTAGACCCTCGGAAGCCAAAACTTTGACAGTAAAGAAATTCCTGAACCCCGTACCCTTAAACAATTACACAGTTTTCTGGGTCTAACTTTTTATTTCATAAAATACATCCCACATTATGCAACTATAGCGAGATCTTTAAGTGATTTATTAAAAGCGGGAAATAAATTTAAATTTGGAATACCCGAAAAGCAAGCTTTTGAAACTCTTAAAGAAAAATTAGTTAACCCCCCAGTATTGCATGTATTCCGACGAGGCGCCAGACTGGAATTGCACACCGATGCAAGCGCCATAGGTTTTGGTAATGTCCTACTACAAGAAGATGAGAACAAAAACTTACATCCTATTCATTACATGAGCCGTAAAACTACCCCTACTCAAGCAAAATATTCTAGTTACGAATTAGAGACCCTCGCGGTAATAGAATCGGTCAAAAAATTCCGAAACTACTTATTAGGCACGAAATTTAAAATTGTGACAGATTGTTACGCGTTTCAAAAGACTATGGACAAAAAAGACATTACGCCAAAAGTAGCAAGATGGGCGCTATTCTTACAGGAATTGGATTATGAAATAATACATCGAGCGGGAAATCAAATGAAGCATGTCGATGCATTAAGCAGAAATACAGTATTGGTAGTAACACGTTCTTATGACGAATTAACAGCAAAAATTAAATTAGCGCAACAAGAAGATGAACATATTCAAACCATAAAAAAGTTAATAGAAAAAAATGAAAGCTCGGAATATTTTAATCGAAACGACATACTGTATAAATATGAAAACGACAGAGAATTGTTGATGATTCCCGTAAATATACAAAAAGAAATAATACGAAATGTTCATAATAAAGGTCATTATGCGGTAGCAAAAACCGAAACAATTCTAAAAGAAAACTATTTTATACCCCAGTTAAGGAAGCAAATAGAAAACGTCATTGCGAATTGCGTAGAGTGCATTTTGTGTAATAAAAAGCAAGAAAAAGGAGAAGGTTTATTGAACCCAATTCCAAAACAAAATATCCCCCTTGAGACTTATCATATTGACCATATCGGACCAATGCCATCCACTCACAAAAATTATAATCATATTTTTACCGTCGTAGATGCTTTCACAAAATTTGTCTGGTTATACCCAGTTAAAACTACTGCTGCCGTAGAAGTTATAGATAAATTAAAATTACAACACAACATTTTCGGAAACCCGTCCAGAATAATAACCAACAAAGGACCCGCTTTTACATCCGACGATTTTGAAGCATATTGTAGCGAACAAAAAATACAACATGTCCCAATAACGGTAGGTGTTCCAAGAGGAAATGGCCAGATAGAACGGATGCACAGAATCCTGATACCAATATTAGCGAAACTTAGCATAGAAGACCCCACTAAATGGTACAAATACGTAGCATCGGTACAGCGAATTATAAACAGCACTATATCTAGAAGTACAAAATTTTCACCATTTGAGCTTCTAACCGGTGTTAAATTGCGACATAAAAACGATTTGCAAATAAAAGAATTGTTAGACGAAGAACATATAAATTCGATTATGTCAGAAAGAAATTTCAGTAGGGAAATTGCAAAAGAGAACATTTTAAAAATACAGGAAGAAAATCGTAAAACCTATAATAAAAAAAGAAAAACGGCCAATACCTATAAACTCGGTGATTTGGTGGCGATTCAAAAAACGCAGTTTGGGACAGGTACCAAACTAAAGCCCAAGTTTTTTGGACCTTACGAGATTACCGCAGTAAAAAGAGGCGATCGGTACAATGTAAACAAAGTTGGACACCAGAGGGTCCAAATACGACCTCAAGTGCTGCAGATCACATAAAACCATGGACTTCTACTGTCTGAAACAAAGCAAATGTGCTTTTAGGTGATTTTGTGTTTATTATTTTTATTATTATTATATTTTTTTTTATTTTTTTAACTGTGTTTTATTGATATTTTTTTTTGACTAATATAAATAAACTGTGAAAAGAACTGCGTCCAAGTGACAAACACAAAAAAGAACTTTCCAAACTCCAAATATATTATTTAAGGACTAAAAACATTTTATTCAGTAGTATTTAGTGACTGATCTTGATATTACTTTATTTTTATGTTTGTGTGTTTTTTTTGTTTTGTATCTTATACGTTCTGAAAAAGTCGTCCGGTACTCATCTGGTATAAAAGGTAGATGATGACTGGGAGGACCCAGCCCGGTCAGGTAGGCCGAATTGTGGTGACTGGGAAATGGACTCTGTACCGCAAAGCCAGCAAATTCTCTAATGAGGCTCTTGATGAAGACATAAACTGGCGAACAATTGGTTTTGATGAGTACAGTAATTTTTACAGTGTGAGAACAGAAGGAGTCGAGAGACGGAGTCAGACGGACTCTCGGAGAGATGCTCTAAGTTCTCCGCGGCCAGCCTTTGCGAGCTGAGCTGAGTAACGGCTTATTGGAAAACGACTTTCAGGAGCTGCAATGTTGTTAATATTATCTGTAAACCTGTAAATATTTGTAATTATTTTACATATAACCAAGAACATTAAAATGAGTAAGATTTGATTAAGAATCTCCCGTGGACTTATTTATACCCATTTAGACAATCGAGCATATTTAACATAAGATATCTCTACATATATATATAGATGATATATATATATATATATTTATATATATAAATCAACATTTGAACGGAGGGTGATTTTGGGGTCTGGGGGTTATGATCGGTGAAAATATATCGAAATTTTCGGGAACTGCTTTCCTCCGAACGGCTGCAATAGGTAGCTTTATACTTTTTTGTATAGAAAGCTACCTAAAATTTAAAGAAAATGGGATAATTCTGCATGAAAAACCCATTTATCTAAATTAAGGGGGGATTAGCCCCCCCGTTCACCCCCCCCCTTTATACTTAACCAATCAATCTCGAAAACTAATCAGGGAAGCGCCTTAACACAGTGAACCTATAAACAAAATTTGAAGGAAAACGGAATAATTCTGCATGAAAACCCATTTATATAAATTAGGGGGGGGGATTAGCCGCCCCCCGTTCCCCTCTTTATACTTAACCAATCAATCCCGAAAACTAATCAGGGAAGCGCCTTAACACAGTGAACCTATAAACAAAATTTAAAGGAAAACGGATATTTCTATGAAGAGTTATCGCGTTACGTACATACATACATACAGAACCGGCGGGCACATAAGCTCTCAGGCTTTAATAGCCTGTGAGCTAATAAAAAAACCCCTTTCTCTTGTTTGGATTGGCGAAATCTGGCGTCGCCAATAATAATTATTGTAACCCTTTCTTTTACTGTTTTTCAGTTTTAATTCAGATTTAGATGTGATGTAATTTTGAACCGAGTTATCGGCGGTATAACTGAACCAGGCTACAGCGCCTAGAATACATAGTGTGGAAACCGGCTACAAAATAGTACTAAAAAATTGTATCCAATAAATGTACAACGTTGCTGAAAATATTAGGATGGGTTCGCAGCGCCATCTGCTAGCTCTTGACATTGTATTAGAATGTTTCGGCTGGTGGTAAGTATCTTAAATACTTAAATTATATCATTTTCTCCTCTGACTTAGTGATTTTTATAAGTTTTTTTTTAAATTATGAAAGCATGGCTAAAAAACGTGATACGCATTTTTTTTGTCTCTGGTTGCAACATTATCGTAGCCTTCGTAGGAGCACCGTTGCACATTTATAGGCTACAACTTTTTAGCACTTTTTAAAGCATTACACCATTTGCCGGTTTCCACACTATGTATTCTAGGCGCTGTAACCAGGCTTTTGCTTGGTAATAATAATAAATTTGTAAGTTTTATCTATCTGAACTTTTTATTATGTGTAACATCATCGAGGAAATTTTATAAAAAATAATAAATAGTGAACTTCTTAGTATGAAAAAGATCTGATTCGAAGAAGAATAAATAATTTCGATTTGCAATACTTCAAGCTCTCAGGCTTTGATAGCCTGTGAGCTAAAAAGCACCGATTTTTTTTACAAAAAATTCAAATTTCTTAATAAATATTTTTATTAATATCTTCTAAAGTTTTGATTCGATTTTCATAAAATTTGAAATGTCTCGACAAAATTCTGCAAAGATAATAATCTTAAAATTCAAACCATTCGGTTGGGTAGTTTTTGCGTTGTTATATGCGGACGGACGGACAGATAGATGGACGGACCAGACGACGACAATAGGTGCTACGTATTTATATAATTACGAACGCACCTAAAAAATGCTGAATAATTACTTAAAAAAATAATAATACAAATTCGATTAAAATTTAAATATCACTACGTATTTACAAAATATAGAAAACTAGCATGCTACGCCCGCTGCGCTGGGCCATTTTTCTAAATGTACCTTATAAATCAAACGATATGGATTTGTATTTTAAAGGAATGTGGATCTTCACTTACAGATGCTACCTTAGTAAATATTTTCAAGCGAACCTTGAATCAAACGAACTATATCAATGGATTTGAGCATGTATTTTAAAGCAATAGGGACGTTCACCTGGATTTTCCTTCAATATTGCTGTAAACGATGTGAACGACATTGCGTTATATTATATCATACATTGGACAAAATTTGGGCTAAAAGAAGCAACTCATTTAGTTGATCATTTATAGTAGAGTTTGGTAAGGAAATGAGGCCATTATAAGATTATGACAACAGGAACTAAAATGTTCTCTAGTCAACATACTACTAAAAGAGAAAACATTACAATGATTGCATAGATTGACCATTGAACTTAAATAATGTTCGGGTGATTCATTTTCGTCTGTAAGTTCTTGAACTCCGTCCCTCTTTCTTGTCTCCATGTGAGATTCTGGTAACGTAAGTACAATCTCACGCTATGTTATGTTATATTTCTCAATATACGTCCTCTTCTGGCAAGTCTACTACGGTTTTTCATCTTTCGATTCCAGCAAAGTAAATACAGCAAAAATTGTAATAAATTGTTTGCACATAAAGAACAGTGTTTAACTTTCATATTTAAGAAAATGGTGAAGCATAAAAAAGTGCATTTTTAAAGCTGAATATGAATAAAATTAAAATGACGCCATTTTCACAGTCTTTCCATTTTTTAGACCAGTTGCATTCGTGTAACGTTAATCTGGAAAAAAAAAAACCCCAATGATTAACTCTGGTAGACGAATAAACCTCTAATTTGTATCTAATAAAATCTTCCTAATCTTCCATAATCTTGCCGATATCCAAGTTTGACGTCAAACATTAGAAGTGCTGGAAACGATATGGTTTACTAATGTACCAGAGTTAGTTACAAAACGAAGTTATTTACGCGCCAAGCTATGTTCCATTAAATAATGTCAAATTACTGTTAATTCAATTATAGATCTTTCATTAACAAAATTCCATACCTTAAATAAAACTGGCAAAGATAAAATTAGTTATGCAAAATGTTTAGTAATATTATTTTTGGTGAATACTTAAACCGAAGATTTTTTTGCATTTCTCTAAAGAGCATAATAACACGCAGAAATAAATTCATTTCTCACTATGTTTAGCTGCTAGGGCTGTGTAGGTCCAAAAGGCTTTATAATGATCGAAAAATTATCTAATCAGAATTTCAGGTACTCGTTTTTTCTTATCCAGCCTGAAATGATAAATCGACAAATATTATTTATTCCATTCGCCACCATTGACATTACAAAGTTTTCCGTACATTGAAAGCGTCAAAACAGTGGCTGAGATGTTCTGCTCTCAAAGCTGGCATACGGGAAGTGCTGGGTTCAAACCCTGTCGCGCTCGTTGACCTAAGCGTTCGGAGTTTTCCGTGGTTTTCTTCGAACCTTGCCGTAAATACGGGTTAGGATCCCTTAGAAAGACCCCCCACGGTGGGCACTTCCCCTAGGGCCTATATCCCTCGTGTAGATAATCGGCCGTCATAAAATCAACCAACCGTACATTGGAAGCATTGCTTTTTTGGTAAAACTTTGCTTCATAATGAAAAAAAAAAACCCATAAATTTAGCAATCGCTAATTTCGAAAGTCGTCTAATCTTCTGTAATCTGAATCGTCGTCCAGAGTAACCTTCAAACATAAACGAAACATCCAACAATATAGTAAAAATGCCAACTAGCAGGTGACCGGAATACGGACTATTAGTCCAATGTCTTTTAAAAACCTTCCTGAAAGAAGGGAAGATATGCGGAAAAAACTAAAAAGAAATGACGAATCAAAAAGAGCATCGAAAATTTATTTCAGCAAGCAATTTTTATTGCAAAATGTAGCCTTTTGTCCTTTTGTGATAGTCATAACGCATAAATGCACACATCTCCATAAGAATATTCTTTGGTTCCTAACTTTTGAAACAGTGAATATTTCTATAAGTGAAATTGGCGATATATTAAAAAAATAATAAAATAAAAATAAAAGAATAGACAATATTAGCTGATCTGAGTTTGAGGCTATAAAAATAATATGTTTGGAGAAAACAAACCGGCATGCTTCCGTAGTAAATTTTTAAATATCTAAAATTTAATTATTTTACAATATGTGTTTGAGTGGCAGACATTCACTAAAATTTAAATATTTGATCCCATATTCATAACAATAACTGCTATTTATATAATTTACATTTGAATATAAAAATTTACTCCAAAAAGGATCTTGTATACATGAAAAAACACTATTATTGCTAATATCGTTCAAGCTGATATCATGCTTATGCACTTTTGGCTTAAAATCACATTGTTCGGCGACAAAAGTAAAATCAAAACCGCAAATAAACAAATAACATGTAAGTCATAAATGCAGTCATTTTTACAATTACATCTTGCATTCCTCCTGTAAGACATGATAAGGGAGTTATATAAAAAAATTAACAGAAAGAAAAAAAGGGAAAAAAAAAATACTCATATTTTATTAAATCAAATTATCAGATGCATCTTTGTTAACCTGACGCAAACGATAAATCGCCAAATATTGACTTAATCTGAATTGCAATCTCATGCATTGCAAATATTTATAAGCATTACAAACATTCCTTTGGGGTTTAAATTAAACATTATGTCAAAACAGTTTTTTTTCTTTCTTTTTCTTTTTTTTTGTGGGAAGGTTGGGGGGGGGGGGATTTTAAATAAAATTAATAACAGAATATTTTTTTTTTCTATGTGTTTGCATTATTTTCTGATATAGCCATTTCAATTCTTTCGCCAACGATAATGGTCACCAAAAAATGACCTATGGTAACCTTATCGTCTAAAATAACAGAACTTTCCATAATAATTCTATAACTAATATACGTAGAACTATGTGTTATATAGTAAAACCTTCCCTGAAAAATTATCTATCCAACACTGCAAGTTCCATCAAATTCCATTCAGCAGAACTCGAGTTATAAAGGAACGGAACGAAATTTCCGTTTGTGTTTTATATATAGATAGAAGTTGGAATCCGCGTTCAAAAGCCAGTTGGTCATTTGTATTTTTAGCTGATATAAGGCCTTGTAAAACTGGGGGCGGGAGGGCTTTTTTTAGTAGTAATATTTTAATTATGAATAGCAATATGATTTTCATTTGGCTAGCATTTCGCCAGCTTAATCCTCCTCTATATTTACACTAGTGCTGAATTAAGCCAAGGTCCTGAGTTCAGATACCGGCTGGACACTATTTCACTCAGTTGGACAAATTGCAATTACAACTCAAATGAACTTTCAAGTTGTACACAGTATTCGAAAAATATAACCTACAAGATAGTAATGACAGCGCATTCGAATCCTGTGTTACTGTCTCAGCGAAGAGAAGCTTCTAGGAATTAAACCTCCCCACAAAACATTTAAAAATTTGTGTCACGTACAGACAGACAGACTCACGGACATATGTTTTTTTTAAAAAACAGTCAAATTAAATTCAAGACCTTCTAAAACGTATAAATCCGTTGAAAACCGTAAACCAAAACCGAAACATTTCTCGAATCCAATATTTTCTTCTCGTAAAGATAAAAGAAAAGCAAATATTCAGCTTTAAACTTAAAGCTTGGTAGATTTTTTTTTGGCTATAAAAGTCTCTTATGCCAGAGCAAAAGTTATTAGATAAACGCAGATTTTTTCGCATTTAATGGTCTTGAGTTTCTTAAATTTTAAATAATTCAATAACTCATATATGAGGCATAAAACATAATTAATAATTTATTCGGTATACTGATAAAATGTAATACTTAGTTTGATAATGTAACATGCATGTGAAGATTTGTTTTTATGAATCAGATGTAATACTATAAGCAGATAAAACAACGTATTTAGTACCAGAACTTTTTATCTTATAGCGGACATAGTTTCGTGTAGCATTCAGCGTACCGTCATCTGATGACGGTATGCTGAATGCTGTTGAAACTAGTGTACTATAATATAAAAAGTTCGCGTACTAAAAACGTTATTTTATCTGCTTATATTGTATTGCGCCAAGTATCTAATTGTATAAATATAGTATGAAAGAGGTTAAGAACAGTAAATTAACTTGACTGGAAAACATGTCGAAATTGTGTGAAAAAAAACAACCGAATGAAATTAATTTACAATAATACCGATAAAAATATGCAAACATTTTTGAAAAAAAAAATTAGAGAGGGAGAAATGCATTGCAATATACTAGTAAGGTAATTATAGGTAATTTATATATGAAAGTAAATAGCATGTATTTTCGTTCCACTCGCATCCACTTGGAATTTTATAGAATAAAAAATATTTTGAAACATATTGATCTAATATTTATATAGAAAATTAATTCTTACAAAAAAGCTAAAATTAATGCCTGAGGAGAGAAACATAAATATTAATGACAAAATGTTACTTTTAGCAAACCTGCTAAAACGTAACAAAGAACCGAAGAGATAAATTCCCTTTTATTTATGTCTTAGCAGGTTCACCGTCTAATAATTAATTATATGGCATTCCTTTCGCCGCGCAATTAAGTGGAAAATTTCCGCTTAAGGCGGTTCTCAAAAAATATTTTTCCCCGATCAACAACGTGAAGCTTTCTGACATTTTTTCTGATAACTTTTTAAACAAAAAAATCCCTGAGGGCTCCCTACAGGCACTGGTAGAATTCGAAGACGCAGACTATGGGGTGCCTGTTTGTTGAGAATTGAAGAAATGACCTTTTTGCCACGATGCCGCAGTTGGGACCGCCCACTTCGAAATATAACTTGTTTGCAAGCGGAGCCGCCAGATATTTTTTTATTATTATTTTTTTTAAATTATTATTATTATTATTATTATTTGCTATAAGGGTTGATCCTATAAAAAACTTGTCAATATAAAAGGTTTAGAAAATATTAAGAGGATTTATAATAAATTTAAGTGAATTTGATATCTTGTGAATTGACGATGTTATGAATTTTTTTCTTCTACCCCCCCCCCCCCCTTTGGGGCCATTTTTAATTACATCAAAAATCTGTCCTACATAAATTTTCGGCCTTTTCCTAGAAGTAATAATAACTTTAAACGGATTCGATACGTATCATAATTAAGAAGTTATATAGGGTTTTTTCTGTTTTCACAAAAAGCCCCCCCCCCCCTTGGTTCGATTTTCCCCATTAACGATCATGACCGAGATTTTATGCCCCTTGATTTTATGTATCAGTTTGAAAGAGATTTGTGCAGAATTATTGAAGTTATCGTGTCCATAAAAAAGATTGGTCGAAATTCACCAGCTATACATATTTTTAATTGCTTGAATTTAATTTTATATTTTCATACATTATTAAGATAGTTTCTTTTATAATTCTTAGATGAATATTTTCCTTCTTTCTATTTTCTTTTCTCTTCTTTTTCCTTTTTTATGGGGAAAAAAAATCCACATATTTTTCTTTACATTCTTGATAACGGTCATACAAAATATAACAAAAATTGTAGACCATTTCAATTTATTTAATCGATAATCACATGCAAAATTTTAAAATTTAAATATTTTAATACAAAATTAGATATTTGTAAAAATATTCTTTTATGTTATATTTTACTTAATTATTAAGCATTCGAATAATAATAAAAAAAGTACTTCTCCCCCTGAAATAAAATATGACTAATTATAACAAAATATATTCCAGAAATCATTCTAGCAGCAGAAGGAATAGAACTCATTTTCTATGGAGATAACCAGTTCGTAAACCGACGCTTTAAACGACTGGGCTATCGTGACCTCGGTCTGTTAATCTCGAAAATTGAATAGGTTCTATATTTGATTTTACTCATATGCAGTTTTGTTCATTTTTGCGCTGAATAATTCGTACTTAAATTTTTAAGCTTGTGCTTTAATATATACTAGATAGTACCCGTCAAGATTTGACGGTAAACAACTTAAAAATTGCATTAGTAATATGTTTTAATTTTTAATTACAGTAAAATCTCGTTACAATGAATCTCTGGAGACCACTGATTAAATTCGCTATAATGAAATATTCGTTAAAGTGAAAATATTTTTATACTGAAATAGCATAATATGACTATTTTTTACAATCCAAATTACATTCGTTAAATTGAAAAATTCGTTAAATCGAGGTTCGTTGTAACGAGATTCTACTGTAGTTGATTTAACTTAATTAAGTATTGAAAACTTGATGAATTGTTATACTGTGTAAGCGATTCCTATAGATATAAAGCGATAGATGGTGCTGTCAGTTCAAACTACTCAACTAATGAAGTGAAAAAATTTTAAGCTTGTAATTTATAACCTATTATGCTTGTTTTTTAGCAGGAATTTAACTAAAAATATTAATGGAAATTTTCTATTGTCTAAACTTTTTTTTTAACCTATCAATATTTAGTATTTTCTAATCTTTTTTAATTATGCGACTTTTAAATTTTTTCATTACTTTTATTTTTACCAGCCTGTCTTTAAACGGTGATTTCTTTTATAGTTTTTATATGAATATTTCCCTTCTTTCTTTTTTCTCTTCTTTTCTTTTTTTACGGAGAATAATCACATACTTTTCTTATTATATAAACATATCTTCTTGATAATGGTCAGACAAAAAAAAAAAAAAAAAAAAAAAAAAAAAAGATAAAAGTTTAGGTCAATTTATTTTATCGATAACACATGCAAAATCTTTTAATTTTAATATTTTTAATATCAAATTAGTAATTATTGTAAAGTATTGTCTTAATTGTAAATTAGTAAAGTATTGTCAGGTGTTAAATTTTACTTACCACAGTCGCAATAAAAAAAAAAAATAATAACAATACTGAGTATTTTCTGAATATTTTTAAATCACGCAACCTTTATTTATTTTTGACTATTATTATTTATTTATTCTTTTTTATGAGTCTTACTCTAAAACGACGAACTTAAAATTTGTTGTTTGCAGCTAACGATTTATAATACATATTATTTAATTATTTGAATTTTATTTTACATTTTTATACATTATTTAATTTTATTCAATTTAATCATGGATATCAACGTCATTTTTCTTTCAGAATTCCTGTTTGAATATATTTCTCTCCTTTTATTTCCTCACCCTTTTTTTTATATAAAAAATAATAAAATACTTTTCTTTGTATATATCTTAGTATATATATGGAATCTTGTTAATGGTCATACCAAATATAACAAAAATTGTAGATCAGTTCAATTTATTTAATCGATAATTACATGCACAATCTTTTAATTTAAACATAAAATTGGTAATTTAAAAAAAAAATATTGTTGGATGTTAAAATTTACTTAATTATAAAGCATTCGAATAAAAAAAAAATTACAAATTATATAACATCTCTTGAAGTAAAATAATAAATTATTGAAATTAATTATCTTATCGCCATTAAAGTAACAAAAAAAAGTTTGCCCCGAGCTAGCATCGAACCCACGATGTCAACAGGTTAGAACCACAGATTAAAACAGGTGCCTTAGACCACTCAGCCATCTCGACCGCGCGCTGCTCTGCTCTAAAGCTGGATATGTTCTACATTTAATATTATGCATGCGCATTTGTGTCTTTTTTTGCACTGAAAAACATTGATCTTAGCTTTTCGTTTTAATATAGAGGATGATACGATGATTGATATATTATTTTATTATTATTTTATCAAGAATGGCTTTTGTGGAGGGAGGGGGGAAGGGCTCAAGGGGAAAAAAATACGTATTCCCACAACAATTACATACAGATATTTTAAAGGGTATAAAATAAAGACGAACAGATGAGAAATTAAAAAAAAAAAAAAAGCTTTTTCATTATCTATTCTTTATAGAGTAAGGGGGGCAGCTTTTCTTATATGCAAGTTATTTATGTACCGCTTTGAGATAATCTATAGATTGTATTTTCTTTTTAGCCAGTTCTCCCTGCAGGCTCATCATCCTTTGAAGAAATAAAGCATTTTTTTTTTTTAAATTCTGCCAGTAAAGTATCATAATTGGGTGTTCGTTGATCAAACCTGAATATTTTATAGATTATTTTTCTTTTCTGTTAGAGCCCCCCCCCCCCCCCCCCAGACACACACACACACTCTCTAAAAAGGTTAGACAGTGAAAAATATTATCTTTTTAAAAGTTTCTGCTTTGGTCGTCTTTATTTCATCCCTATTTAAAATCTCTGTATGTTACTTTGCATTTTTTAAATTTCTTGACCCCCCCCCCCCCCCACCCTTTTCCTAAACGCCATTGGTGGCATATATACTTTCTATGAATACTCTTATAAATCCCTTCTGAAGATTCTATAAGGTATTCATAGTTTTCCATTTTTTTGCTTATTCATCCTATCAAGTATAATTCCTGCAGTGTCCATTCCATTGGATTTTATATTGTCTTATCCTTTGTTTTTCACATGTGTTTTAATTTTTAAATATATATCCAATCCATGTAGCGAGTTGAAAAAATATCCATTGTATTACCATTTTAACGCCCCCCCCCCCCAGACACACACACACACTCTCTAAAAAGGTTAGACAGTGAAAAATATTATCTTTTTAAAAGTTTCTGCTTTGGTCGTCTTTATTTCATCCCTATTTAAAATCTCTGTATGTTACTTTGCATTTTTTAAATTTCTTGACCCCCCCCCCACCCTTTTCCTAAACGCCATTGGTGGCATATATACTTTCTATGAATACTCTTATAAATCCCTTCTGAAGATTCTATAAGGTATTCATAGTTTTCCATTTTTTTGCTTATTCATCCTATCAAGTATAATTCCTGCAGTGTCCATTCCATTGGATTTTATATTGTCTTATCCTTTGTTTTTCACATGTGTTTTAATTTTTAAATATATATCCAATCCATGTAGCGAGTTGAAAAAATATCCATTGTATTACCATTTTAACGCCCCCCCCCCCCCCCCCCCCGCCAGAAGCTCCTCTTCTTCAAGAGATTAAAATTTCTTCTGCCAAATATCAAAATTGTGCGTTCTTGTGCTAAATTTCAGAGTTTTATCTTATATATTTCAATTATCCCAATCTCAACTCTGCCTCCCCCCTTATCCTAAAAAAGCCACAAAAAAAAAAAAAAAAAAAAAAAAAAATGGAGAAAGCTTTCCACTTTGTTCTTTATTTCAATCTTTTAAAAATCTCTCTATGTATAATTGTTTAATTTTCTTGCCCCACTTACGCCCCCCCCCCCTCCAAAGGTCATTCTTGGTGAAAATTAACTATTGAAAACAACAATAACATACTTTGTAATATATATGTGTATATATATATATATATATATATATATTTATATATATATATATCGCTGTGAATTTAGCGAATTGAAATAATGTATATATAGTATTATCTTTTTAACCAGCCTTCGCCTACCCTCCCCCCCCCCTCCTTGAAGAAAAAAAGCAACTAAAATTTCCCCTAGTAAAATGTCAAAACTGTGCCCCCCCCCCCCCCCCACCACCAAATTTCAGCATTTTATTTCACATTTTCTGTTAGTCTATAAATGAACCCCCCCCCCCCATTTACCCAGTAAATAATGAAAATTCTCAACTTTATAAAAATTTCCCCCTTTTTGGCGGGTGTTTAAATGACATTGACAGGCAAACAGTGAAAATCAAAATGCGGTTACAGTTCAGCATTCTTTGCATCGGTTAGAAATAATAATAATAATAATAAAAACAGAAAAAAACTGTTTTTTCTTTTAAACAACTTTCTCTCCCTCTAAAAAATAATGGATGTTTTCTGTAAAAATTACAAAATCCGTATTTTTTACAGAAAAAAACTGTTTAAAAGAAAAAAACAGTTTTTTCCTGTAAAAAATATGGAATATAAAAATATTTGTAATTTTTACAGAGAAAAACCATTTTTTTTACAGAAAAAAACTGTTTTTTAAAAAAACAGTTTTTTTCTGTAAAAAAAATGGTTTTTTTCTGTAAAATTTACAGATTTTTTTTACAGTGTAAATACTGCGCTCCGGAGCCCACTGGAACAGCGCCATACTACGTTGTATCTTGCTAGCTAATACCAAAAAAGAAAAAAAAATCCTTGGCGATTAGCATTTTCTGAAAACTCTCCATTCGTGATTTTAATATTTTTGCTCTGTTCATTTATTAAATTTTATTATATATAAATGCATATAGATATAGTCAAAATATATTAAAAAATTTCTTTTGCTGAAGGCAAAATTGCTTTATATTTTACAAGCAATGTATGAAATATAAATATGCGGGTAGGGGGGGGGGGATACACTATTGCTGTTATTACTGCAGAATATCAGAGCTCCGATTTTGTTTAAAAAAAAATAATAATAAGCCTTAGTTATAACCAATTCTTGTGTCAGGACGGTAGTTTTTTTTTCTTTCCTGCACTGTCGCTTCCAGAAATTCGGTCCAAAACGCCAACTTTGAAAGCATTTTCTGAAAAATCTGCCGCCTTTACCGAAAAATGAAAAAAACAGTTCGATTAGCTAAGTTTCTTATCAAGAGCAGTCAGGGCTTGACTTGGACTCTCTGGGGCCCCAGTGCAAGCGTCATTCTGCGGGGGAGGGGGGGGGGGGGTTCTATCTATCCAAGGAAATTATTCGGGAATTATGTTGAAATGACTAGTATTAAACTTCATACCTATTGTATGTATACGTAAATTTCGAACCAAGTACTATTTACATCTGTATACAGGGCATCACAAGAAAACTTTAACGATGACAGAACACTATATAGGATTTTTTGTATAGGAACGACTCACGTGAGCTTTTGAAGTGTAAATACAGGTCTTTCAGACACTCTTGGTTATTTTTTATAATATAAAAATTTCTTCCACATTATAAAATTTAATCTTTGTATTGCATCAGCATGCATTTGAGTGATTCCATGATATGGAAAGACAAGTGCAGGTATGCACTTATACTAATAACAACAAATTTCAACACTTGTTATGCTATTATTTCATTCCTCATGTACTAAAGTATTTTTGTATAAAATTTTATAACATCAGTTTTCTGATGATGTAGATTGTTCTTTTTGGGAAGAAGGGAACATAAGGAACAGGAAACAGAGGGTGGAAGTGGAGGACAACATTCCCTTCCTAAATCTTTGAAAATATAAGCATTTTGGTCACTTTTGGCCAATTTTAATCATTTGGCACCATTTTAACAAAAATCCTGATTAAGCCCAGAGGGGGCCCCCCTCTCAAATGGAGAGCCCGGAGCAGCTGCCCCGCATGCCCCTGCATGCGGGGCTTGTCAATATAAAAGTTTTAAATAATATTAAAAGGACTTATAATAAATTTAAGCGAATATGATATCTTGTGAATTGACGAAGTTGTGGAATTTTTTCTTCTTCTTAACCCCCCCCCCCCCCCCCCACACCTCCTTGGGCCATTTTTAATTATATCAAAAATCTGATAAATTTTCGTCCATTTTCCTAGAAGTAATAATAACTTTAAACGGGTTCGATACGTATCATAACTAAGAAGTTATGGTTTTTTTTTCTGTTTTCACAAAAAGCCGTACTAATATATACTAATAAGCACGCATCCATTTCAGAATCAGATAATCTGATTCTGAATTTAAATCTATGTACTGATCCAAGGCAAAAAATATCTAAAAATCCCAAAAAATGAACTAATTGTTTCTTATTCTACGAAAAATGAGCCGTTTTACACGCGTGGCATACGTTAGCAATGTAAACAAACGTGAACGTGACGGAAAACTGAGTCGCAATATGCGCACACCCTGCCGCGCGCAGTTTTTTTCCGAGCAGCATCGCTTCACCTTCACCTGCGCGTGGCAGCTGCGTCTCAATGTGCGCCGCGCCTAAGTCAGGCTCGGTACTGAGACCAATTTGATACGTTGCGAACAAGAATGAATTAAAAAATCTGTCAGAAAATAGCCAGCTAGGATTTGAGAATATTTCCGTTATAGACAGTTTCCGTTTTCATAGGTTTACCATTAATATTTTTTGAAATGCTGTTAAACAGCTTCCTCTTCATCTATTTTTGTAGATTTCGATTTTTTTAAAATAATTCTGCTTGATTGTGCGAGAGAGGGGGGAAGGGGATGCCTGGGACCCCCTTTGCGCATGAATTTGTGCATTGTGAAAAATCGGGACTTTCGCACAAAACTAAGTGATATATAATGATGAAATGTTGCATACTGTCATTTTAAATTTTATATATTATTAATAAATTTTATTTATTATTAATAGTAAAAAAAATATATAATTATACTTTATAAATTTAAGAACCATACTTTAATTTAATTTTTGTTTATTTTTAATCAAAATTACGAGGAAGGCTAAGCCTCCCTTGCCTTTTCCGATCAGCCCGGATTACATGCAATATATTTTTTTAAAGAATTTTTATTATAAGATAAAATCGACATTTTTGTAACAATGGTCCTATCGGGTCGCACTTGATCCCATTGTTTTTTGTACAGGCCAGATCGAATCGGATCATAAAATATGAAGCATTAAAAGGGCTGGTACTCTGTGGGGCTTGGGTGGACCTAGATCTGCTGGACAGTGGAGTACGATGTGTTGGAGCGCGCGGAGCAATTCGGAATATTGCGCCCTTCCCTTTGGGGCTATTACTTTTTCTTTTTTTTTTATGTTATAGTATTTTGCGCAACAGTTTTTAGTACCCATTGCAATCCCCCCTCTTACGCTATGGGACATTACTTGGGCCTGAGGCGAACAAGAAATTTCGGCTCGTGCGGACCTCGCGTGTTCACAAGAAATGAAAATGTATGCATGATCATTTTTAACAAATCTTTCTATTTATTTTTAAATTTTCTATTCTGATTGTGGCAATTTTTAAAAAGCCAATCCGATCACTTGTGCTACAAAATAATTCTTCCGATTCTTTTTAATTTAATATTTCAAGCAATTTGCTGATTCATAATACTTGTTGGTTCACTTCCTTGTAAAACATGTCACAACAAGGTCACGTGCCCGTGGCCTTGTTTTCTTTCGTCCAGTCCATTCTTTACCCGTCATAAATAAACATTATGTAGTTTAATAAGTTTAATTTTTCTTTCAGCTTTTTTGGTAATTTATGTGCATTACAGTTAACTAGTACCCTTCTGCTTGACATATACATTTTCAAAATTGAATCAAAAGTAATATTTAATAATATTTCGCATTTCTATAAATTCGACTTATAATTATGGCAGTCAATCAGTACAGTTATAAAATTGTTGTTTGGGAACGTTCAAACAAACTTGGAAAATGGCTTCCTTATTCTCCCGAAATAAGCAAATATTTAGAAGAAAGATTTAAAAATCATGTTCCAAGTGTTTGTTTAGGAGATGTTGACCAGGATCTTAAGATATATTCTGTGAATTTCAAAGATATGATGCAAGTTTCTGAAGTTACAGGTATGTTTATAAACAGTACTGTTCTAAATATCCTATCATAATTTGTGTTACTGTGTCCTTTTAACGTGCAATTTCGTTCCTCCCTCATTCCTTATCATATTTCTTTAAATAGCACATACCGAACATTTGTTTGTCTCTAGTGACGTCTATAGAATGACCACTTATATCATCCAAATGTTTACTTTGAATTCCAAATAAAGGACTCTTCTGGTCGCTGCTTGAAATAAACTATTCAGATAAATGTGTTGTATTTAATAGATCTCAAAGAAAAAAAACTTTGTGTTGGCTTTGTTTTTGTTATTTATACTTAAGGAGATAGAACTGTCATGTTATATTATGCTTTATTTAAATGTTATCTAATAAATCTTAAACCAGTTATAAACCTGACGTTTTATTTTTTTTCTACCTATATTTTAGAATTGTATATTTAAATTGATTTTAATGTTGTTTATTCATTTGACTGGAATAAAAATATATAAAATCTTAAAATATTTGTGAATTGATAAAAATCCTTTTAAAAAAAAATTGCATTTTCCGTAATGTTTCAATACAGTTTCATTTTGTATGGTGTCTACAGACCTAATATGTTAATGCACTCTGTCCCATCAGTTTCACTTAAAATATTACATTATTTATTTATTTATTTATATTAGTTTTAATAGATAGTATTTTCATTTGTTCATCAATTCAATTAGATTGAACCACGTTTAAATCATTTAAATTAGTACAAAAGCTGTGGGAAATATGTTCACTTATATCATTATTATCTGTATTTTGAAAACCCTTATTTAGTGGTACTATTGCAAGGAGCAAAGAACAATAACTTTTTAAAAGATTTTTGGGGCTTCAAAATATAACATTCTGACAGCAAAACATAAGATAAATTTATGTTGGTTCTATTTATCTATTTCTGTTGCATTTTAATTAAATATTTAGAAACATCAAATATATTTTTAATTTATAAGAATGGGGATAATTGGGCTGCTGTTTTCTTGGAGTGCTCCTTTCATATCCAGGGGCATTTCCCAAACGGAGTCGGAGCAACCAAAATCTGTGTTTTTTACCTAATTTTGGCAAAATTAATCTTATATAAAATTAGCCCATCTTGTATCCTATTTGGAAAATGTATATGAATCTTTGGCTATGATGTCATACGCTCACGCACAGTTTTTTTTAAAAGTCTGTTATAAAAAGGAAAAAAGTCGTCAAATTTAGGAGATTTTTTCCTTTAATGGCAACCTAGCCATTGTATTAAGTTATTGGTTTGGCACGGGCTTGAAAATCACTCCAACCAAAAAGTCGCCAAGCATCACTGCGTGGGTGTATAAGCATCTGATCCGAATTTTTATTTTTGAGGATATTAATTAAAATATAATACTATTTAAATTACTATAGTACTAGCTGACCTATTCGTTCCATGTCAAATCACACAGAATTTTCTAAAAATGACACCCACCATCTTCAATTTTGATAAAATTTGGTGTATATGTAGAACTTTTCATGCTGATTCCAAAAATATCAACCATATTGAAATTGATCAAATGGTTTAAGAGTTATGAGCTTTTAAATATCTTCCAAGATGGCCAATTTGCCGCCATTTTGAATAGCACATGTGACAACATGAAAGTCTATAACTCCTTACAGGTTTAACCTAGAACCTTCAAATTTTTTTTGTTTTGTTCAGAATGAAGTAATCTTTCATTGAAATGGATTTCTGTGCAGTTTATTCCATTAAAATGCTTTCAGAAAATTATTTGTTTGCATTTTTTTAATTAAAAAAAGGTGTAACTTCAAGAGCTGATTTTCCCCATTGCCCCCCCCCCCCCTTCAATTTTCATCTAATTGCATACACAGACACCTCAAAGCATGTTTTGAAGCCTGATAAAAAAATTTTAATGGGCAGTTCACAGACATTTTGTTTAAAGAAGAATTTAAATTTTACTGACCTTCTAAACTTAACGGAAATCACAAGATGTTTGATATTTCTTTTATAATCAGAAATATCGTAATCTTTACATCTAAAAGTTTTATAAGGTTTTATCTTGCATAAAGATAATATATCTTTTTTTAATGTAGCTAAAAAGAAGTGGAATCCCATGAAATAAACAGGAATGCTAATAATGAATTCCTGCAGGCAGTGTTGAATTCAGGAAGTGGCCCGGGGGGGGACAACCCCCCCCCCCCCCCCCGGAGCATGGAAATGTCCCCCCCCCCTCAGAAGATTTGAGATTTTATGCTTTCAATGGGCAAAAAGTGGAATTTCCCCCCCAGAACTCTATTATGTCCCCCCCGGAGCTACAGAAATCCCTCCCGGAGAAAAGTGTCTGAATTCAACACTGCCTGCAGGACGTAGAAATATTGTCATGTCAAACTGAAATATTTAGCAAAGTTTCTGTAAAATATAAATAAAAAAGAAATTATGGAAAAAATTCTACAAATAGTCACATTTTATAACTAAATCATGTATATTACACCAAATATGATAAAGTTACAACTTTTAAATAAACAATACTGTCAAGTAAAAATTATTGTAGTATTTTAAAATTATAGAAAATCACCTTTTTAATAACATCAATAACAATTTAAAATAAATATATTTAATTAGAAAAATAACTCTATTGTAATAGTGATGAAAAATCACAAAATTGTTCATTTTATCTTGCCATTTTATTTCCCTCTCATTTTATGTTTTGCCAACTTGGTGTTTATTAAAGCACTGGATATATCAATAAGTTTATATGTTGTGATACTGATGTCAACTGCACAAAGGATATGATTGAAAGACACAATACAACAGTCATTTACTGGCTGATATTACGAAGGTGATGGGTCATGTGGATGCATGAATTTAAGTTCCATACAAGCGTCTAGCCCCTGCACCCTCTGCACGATTTCAAAAAACTGATCGTTCTGTGCGCATGCATGCCGTGATCTGCTGCAAGAGAGTGGAAAGATCATATTAATTTTATTCCATTCCGCGGCAGTTTTTTAAAATTCGTAAAAGGATTTTGATTTAAAACATTTAGCATAATATAACTAAATATTTTCTTTCACAATTTTCATTATTTTTAGTTTTTTTTTTTTTTTTTTTTTTTTTTTTTAACATTCTTAAAGAAATTAAATTTCCGACTTTTACTAAAATACATTTTTTTTCTCCAGATTTTTAACGATTTTATAGCGTTTTAAAGTGAATTTTTAACATCCAAAAAACAATTTTTAACATTAAAAAAAACATCACTGGACACACGAAACTCGCTTTGCAGCAATCTCTAGAATGCACGAAATTCATTCAAGCCGCGGTCAAAAACTTGTGTATGTACGCTTCGCGTACATAAACCAAAAAAAAAAAACATCACTGGACGCATGAAACTCGCTGTACAGCATTCTCTAGAATGTACGAAATTCATTTATAACCAAATTTCATATTTTTTTCCATCGCTTATATGTTGAAAAATGGAAACTTTACATTTTTTTTGTTCAAATTATTTTTTATAACTCAAATACTGAAAAATAAAACTTTCCGCTGCTGGGATTCGAACTCAAGACCACTGAATGGAAGAGAAATGACATTACCACAGAGCTATATGCACTCATTTTGAATGGCTTAGAACAAAATTTTAAAGTATCAGACAAGCACGCATGCGCGCAGAGTGATCCGTTTTTTGAAATCGTGCAGAGGGTGCAGGGGCTAGACGCTACTAAGTTACATCTCCTGCTTGTGGATATCTGAAACTAAGCTTATATACTAATTCAATTCATCTATACATGTTACAAAACTGTTACGGGATGGAATATTCAAAGCCTCTAACATTTCTATCAAAAGATGAACAAACATAAAAATTTTCATCAGTTCTTATTCTTTTCCACTTATTAATAAATAAATTTGCTGTATTCAAAATAATGCATACCATCTGTTTCAGGAATTGTTGTAGCAAGGTGCATCCGCTGAGGCTGAGACATATTGCTGCAGTTTCAACATGTCATTTTTTGTGATGATAAAAAAAGGTTATACCTTAAATGTTTTGTCTGTAATATTTATATATCATAGTCACATTTGTTTGACCATGCAGCGGCCTATGCTTTTGTCACAATTCTTTTAACAGTCTCTCTTGCACCCCATCACAAACAGATTTTTTTGTGACTTGTAGTAAAAAACCTCCATTTTGCTTTTATTCCACCAAAATCGTATTCACGGTAACATAAGTTAGAAAACGTTTTGCAATTTTTATACTGGGCAGCACAGCTGTCAGTACAATATTCTACATTTGTAACTAAAAGGGATACTTATTATTCAGGATGGCTACAGAAATTTCGAAAAAAAGGTTCCCTGAGTTTCCTGACTACCTTTATTTTAGATTTCCTTGATTTCCAATTTCGATTATTAACGATATACATACGAACTTTTTTAATATATGCCGCTTCCTCGCATAACACACTTATCCAGCTTGCCAATTCCTCATTTCGGAGAAAAAACAAGGGAAAATAAAAAATCGCAAAATATTCATAAAGTTGTACTGGTTCACAGTTTCATAAACCCAAATTCAAAATTAAGTCTAACAACTTCATACAGTTGTCAATGAATATATGACAAACAAAAAATTTCCTCATTTTCTGAAGAATGTTCAATTCTAAGACATATTTATATCTGATGGGATAGCTAATCGGATTAAGCTAGCCACCTGGTCAGCTTATGCTAATGTATCATAAAATTTTCAAAAATGGGTAAATTGCCTTCAATATAAATGCTATCCACAGAAAATGAGGACATCTGATCACGTTAATTTGTGTTAAATACTAAAAACTCATCATGTGCATCTTTTAAAAAATATATAAAAATTTAATTTTCTTTATCGTGTACTATTATTGGCAGAGTCAGATAATATAGACGAACACGCGAACACCGTTCACAGAAAATTTTCAAAGTTTGCAGACAGTTTTAATGTTTTTTACAAATTTCTTTATAAAAAAAAATTTATCAAGACCCCGGACAGGGCAATTCCATCATTACGGACGTAACAATTGCAGACTTCAAACACACATAATTACAATTTGGTTTGATAAAAATATACAATTTTTTTTTATGATGTTCAATTTGAGGCTATTTATGCTATCCTAACTTTGGGTAAAGATTCCTTGATTAGAAAAAATAACAAAAAATAAAAACTGCCTGTTACGGACGTAACTCAGAAAACAGGCTAAATTCTACACTGCTATACAATTGCAAATATTTCTGTGACTATTCAGGATTTTTGAAAAAATTCTTTTGAATACTTGTCCTAGAGACTTTAAGCTTTCTAAAATCATAAAGCTTTTGTAGATTTTACTTGTGTAATTTATGACAGAGGTTTTTATATTTGTTACGGACGTAACAAATAGGTGTTACGGACGTAACTTCTCTGATACTTGAAATTCCCTAAGCATGTAAAATCATGGATATACACAGAATTTTTGTTAGAAGAGGGCAGTACTATCAATTTATAGTCTCTTAATATTTCAAGTTGTATCTTACTAGTTTAAAAGATTTAGGGGGGGGGGGGGAGACATCACCCCCCTGCATACACCAATGTGGAAATACATAATAAATAATTAGATGCAGCATCTAGAACTAAATCACATGTAAGAAAATATTAAAGTTAATGAAATAAAACTTTAGAAGGATCTAATTCGAAATTTATTTTTCAAATTCCTGATAAGTACATCGATAGACTTCTATAAGACTAATTCTGGGAAGGTCAATTTTTCCCTTGAATCTGTAACAGGTTCTGGGAGTACTTTTATAATTTGTGTTAGCAACATCTTCTACCACTGGCCAAACATATTTATTGCCAGATTTCTTTAAAAATTTGACAGTAGCTTTTGATTTTGTAGGATTTTTAATAACTTGTCCAACAAATTGTAAAACACTTTGTCTGTCTGACTTAAACTCTGCTAGAATCCAGTTTCCAAACTGAATTTCATCATTTCTGGTGATAATAGGTTTCGTTGGTAAGTTTGTGGTGGTTGCTGCTGCTGTTAACAGATTATTTTTAAAAACAAAAATATTTCCTTTTGTATCAGATGTTTGAGAAAATCTAACAATCATTTATGTGTTCGGTTCGAACACAATGTATGTCATGTGTTTTTGGCAAATGCTGTGTCTTCCCACCGTTCTTCTAATTTTGGCGATTCTTTTAAAATATCTTCTTGAGGAATATACATAACTTTAACTTTCTCCATAATTGAGTCAGCACACTGGAAAAAAGAGATAGCATCGTTGACAAATGCAGTTCTAGATTTTACTCTTTGCCATACATGATGCTTTATCATTCCTCCATCAACATCTCCTTTGCCGTGAGATGTAGCAAAAAAATGCCAGTTAAGGTATAAATTGTAATCTGTGATTCCATAGGTTATGTCGCACAAAGTGTATTTTTGTTTAAAATGTTGTGTGGCACCATCAGAGAAAATTTCAATGCATTCAAGTTCTGGAAGCTTTTCTTTTAGGTCTTCAAACAATTTGCTATTGAATGCATGAACAGCAGTTTTATTGTGATGCATGTAATCTGAAATGATTGCATAGGAAAATGTTCCTAAAACTGTAAGCAACTGCTGTATATATCGAGACTTGATCATTTGTCCAGTGCGCACTTTGAATTTCATCTTGTTGCATGATCGAGTAATTTTCACTAAAATCGACTTGGAGAACACAATTTTTTTGCGATGCATTTTTCTTACAATATTCAAAATAAATACTTTGTTTTTGCTTAATGAAACAATGCTTTAGAAATGAAGGAATTTTCCCTTCTAGGTTATTTAAAGCTTCATCAAGAGTTCCTTCTTTTGCAATCTTTAAGATTCTACCTTCCACATTATCCCAGGTATACCATGATATCTTTTCAGATCCATTCTGAATATTGCTTGCTAAGATATCTAAATTTTAAGCAGTAAAAATAAGCAGTGATACTGTTGCCAATTGCCAGTGTAAAATTATAAAAACAAATTCAGTTTATTGCATTACTCGAAAAAAGAAAAAAATCTTCTATTGAGAGGAAAAGATATATGCATTGCAATAGTCTTAAAAAATAAAATTATTAAATACTTACTGGTATATTTAAAAATTTCAAAGACAAAGTATCTGGAAGTTTGTCAATACATTAAATAATGGCTGATTGTACTGTTTTTTTATTATTTAAATAGAGATATATGTGTGTTACGGACGTAACACACTATTTTTTGTTACGTCCGAAACATTTCTAAAAATATTCAGTAAATATTCAGTCATATTCAGTAAATTTTCTAAAAAATTAAAAAAGATTAAATGTTTTAATTTATGGTAAACATTTAGTCTAATGAATTGCTAAGAGCACCAGAAAGGGTTTTTTATATTTTCAATTTTTAAAGAGATAATGGTAACTTTTGTTATATTTTTGTTACGGACGTAACATCAAAATTCAGTATTTTAAATTCTAAATTATAGAATTTTAATTTGTAAAAAAATTTTTTTTTGCATATTACGGTAGTATAATGTTAGCTGTTAAAAATTTGCAGCAATTAGTTTTGTTTATTTTTATTTTGCTATAGAAATTATGCATCTGAAAAATTGTGTTTTTTACTGATGTTATGAAAACCCAAGAGTATCCCATTTCAAACTAAAAAAAAAGGCACATAAATTAAAATTTATTATAAATCTAATACTATATATTGAAAATAGACAGTTAAGCTTTACAACAATATATAATATAGCAACATAAGTACAATATGAAATTTTGACATCCTGGTTTCACTTTTCATGGAATTGCCCGACAGAGAATCGGTGCGACGCACGTTGCAGACTCTTGAGAAGGTCTGCAGACTATTTTTCAACTGGAGAAAAAAAAAAGTTTGCTAGAAATTATTTGCCATGTACCATGGTACAGTATTTTTTGGAAAAAGCGCCGCGGCGCATACAAGTTTAAAACTTGTAAGTGCGACGCTTATGCCAGAACGGCCAATTCTTTGTTAAGCAGAGTGACTGGCATTTTATAAGAAAGAGTTACAATATTAAGGAATGGTTTGTCTCAAAAACAGTAGATAAACTGATGAGTAAGAGTTCATCACTTCCATTCATAGACTAATACCTTTTTTATTTTAACATTCATTTATTTATATTTCAGTTATTTTATAGATTAATAAAATAAGTTTTATTGAGCAATCATAAATTGATATATTTATATAAGTTAAAGATTAAAATAGTTCACATTTTAATAAAGAATTTTTTTTTAATTTTCATTAGTTTTTCTTTCCTTTATTAGTTGTCTGTATGAAATATTGTATGTAGTATTCCATTCAATACTACATTTCTTGACTGAGTTTTAATAATGCTTGTAAATTAATATTTTTCTTTTAGTGCTGTTGCTTAGTGGCACTCCACTCGCATATAACTTTTCATTTTTGCTGTTAGTGGCGATATAGGGCTCAGGAGGGGTGCGACGTTTTTTTGCAGGAAATTTTTAAGAAATTATTTGAGTTCGCAGACAGTTTTACACTTTATCTAAGTCTGATTATTGGCTTAAATATTATCTGTTTGTTGACAAATCAGTCTCGTGAGGAAACAAATTTTTGCATATAGACAAATTTCCCTGAATTTCTAGTACCTTTACGAAATTTCCTGACTTTCACAGATTCATAAACCTTTCAGACTTCCAGAATCCGTAGCCACCCTGTTATTTAAATACTGCATGATTAATTTTTGAGTCTGCAGAGTTGCCAACTGCTACGAAAAAATCGTAGTTGCTACGATTTTGAGCCACAAACTACGATGCTATGAAAATCTGTCTAAAACTACGATTTTCAGAAGAAAAAAAACGCGAATTTTGTCACAGGATCACTCGAAAAATCACGAATTTCGTCACAGGATCGCGCGAAAAATCACGAATTTCGTCACAGGATCGAGCTAAGAAATGCGAATTTCGTTACAAGATCGCTGAAAAAACGCGAATTTCGTCAAAAAAATTGGCAGGAAAAAGTAAATTTCGCCAAAGTATCACCGAAAAAACGTGAATTTCATTCAACTGATTGCTGAAAAAATGCGAATTTCGTCAAAAGATTGTTCAGGGGTGATTCTGGTCCGAATTTTCCGAAAAATTAAGGCAATGATTTTTGAAAAAAAATATATCTGTCATAAATCTGAAAATTCGGACATTAAATGTATCGGTATTTCGGCAAATGATCGCCGAAAAAAATCACTCTCGTCTTTCGGTCAAAGAAAAGTCGCTAATTTCGTCAAAGGATCGTGGGAAAAATGTGACTTTTGTCAGAGAATTTTGAAAAATGGCAAATTTCGTCGAAAACATTGCGAAAAGCGGTGAATTTCGTTAAAAGATCGCGAAAAAACAGCAAATTTTGTCAACAGATCACAGGAAAAACGTGACTTCCGTCAGAAAATCCCGAAAAAACGGCAAATTTCGTTAAAAACATTGTAAAAAACGGCAAATTTTGTTAAAAGATCACGAAAAACACGGCAAATTCCGTCAAAAAAATTGCGAAAAACGGCAAATTTCATCAAAAGATTGCGAAAAAACACAAATTTCGTCAAAGAGACGCAAAAATCCCGGTTGTATCAGCTTACTCGACCTGATGAAGGACTCTAATTCAGACATTTTTCTCTGGAAGATATACCCGTAGTTCCATCACCCCCCCCCCCAACCGCCTTGGAATCTTTCAGAAAATTCATTGTTAAGTTCAAAAATTTGGCTTAGAAGTGGACAGAGCATTAATTGAATAGGAATAACTATGTTTAATCAATCCCACCCGGGATGTTTAATCAATCCATTATAATTATGTTTAATCAATCCATTAAAATTTACAGCGTAAAAAACAGCCACCAACCAACCAATCTTCAGATAAATTTGAATTTGGTGTGCTACTATTTCTCATTTTCAAAGGTTGGCAGGTCTGAGTCTGATAAACCATTGATATATCATGGTTCATATCAAATGAGACCACGCAAAAGCTTTCACTTTTAAGTTTCTTCCATTTTCCTTTACATCGAGTATAAGTGTTTATAAAGTACAGCATCCATACGTCCAATGGTAGCCTTGTGTTTCATCTTGCAGCGCAAAAAAAAAGTTCTCGCTAAAATCCATTTGTATGAGAACCTCATGAGTAGGAAGTTCCTTTTTTTTAAATAAACCATACAGGAGGTATTGTATAAGATGTCTATGTTTGGGACTTGAATATTTATGTATGGGGTAAGAACTTTTCAATTTTTTTAAAAACAAGATTGATGAAATCACCCAGAGTAGATGTAGGTGATCTTAAGTCTACTTTGTCAGTTGATACCCACTGTTTAGATTCAAATTTATCATCAGGATCAAAGTCCGGAAATTCTAACTTTAAAAAATCTCCAAGAACATTTTTTTGGGGACATTTGCTGCATATATGTAACATACATCCCTATTATTAGAACTGCAAACCAACTTCTGGGTCAAATCGTGATATCTTTCTTTAACCCCTGCTGCTGCAATAAGCAACTGAACATTTTGTATAATTTTATAGTACGATGATAATTTTTGCTTATTGTATTTTTTATTTAAGAGTTGTAAATTTATCATATTTGGTATAATATAAAAGTATGATTTTAGTTATAAAATGTGACTATTTGTAGAATTTTTTTTCCATCGTTTCTGTTTTATTTATCATTTACTGAAACTTTGCAACAGATTTCAATTTGACATGACAACATTTCTATGAACTGCAGGAATTCCTGTTTATTTCCATGGGATTCCACTTCTTTTTAGCTACATTTATAAAAAAAAAAATCTTTATGTAAGATAAAACCTTATCAAACTTTTAGATGTAAATATTATGATATTTCTGATAATAAAAGAAATATCAAACATCTTGTGTTTTCCGTTATGTTTGGAAGGTCAGTAAAATTGAAATTCTTCTTTAAACAAAATGTTTATGAATTGCCCATTACAATTTTTTTACCAGGCTTCAAAACACACTTTGAGGTGTCTGTGTATGCAATTAGATGAAAATTGAAAGGGGGGGGGGGGAAATCAGCTCTTGAAGTTACACCCTTTTTTAATTAAAAAAATGCAAATAAATAATTTTCTGAAAGCATTTTAATGGAATAAACTGCACAGAAATCTATTTCAATGAAAGTTTACTTCATTCTGAACAAAACAAAAAAAATTTGAAGGTTCTATGTTAAACCTGTAAGTAGTTATAGCCTTTTATGTTGTCACATATGTGCTATTCAAAATGGCGGCAAATCGGCCATCTTGGAAGATTTTTAAAAGCTCATAACTCTTAAACCATTTGATCAATTTCAATATGGTTGATATTTTCAATATGGTTGATATACAAATACTCCAAATTTTATCAAAATTGGTGATGGTGGGTGCCATGCTCTGGGTGATTTGGCATGGAATGACCCGACCCCCACCCGTCGTTGCCCGGTTCTCTTATTCAGAAACTTTATAATGTCCCTTATTGGTCGATTTTTTGATAAAGGCAGAATATATTTCAAAAAATGCTGTCAAAGTGGACATTTTGAACCGAATTTCCTGAAGCGATAGCGCTGGAAACAAAAAAACAATTATCGTACTGTGAAAATAATTGTTTGTAAATCAATTTCTAATTAATTGAATGAAAAATAAAAACATGGGTCCCTTATAAATCTCTTCATAAATCACGCCGCCAAGTTTCATGTTTTTACTTTTAAAAATGAGTCTGAAAATGTGTCTCAAAATGTTGAGTTGTTGAGTGAGGAATTTTTTTTTTTTTTTTTTAATACCGCCTTAAGTTATTTAAAAGGGCTAAATAAAATTTCAAACATTTTTCCAATGAAAGTTTCAAGTTGTTTAACGTCAAATCTTGACATGTACTATTTATTATATCTGTATTTGTATTATTGTTATTTTGAAGTAGAAAGTTGTTAAGTTGTTGTTCAGTTATGAATTGGTTCTATTTTTATTCAATTAAAATTTTATTTTGTTTAGGCACAAAGTTGCCCATTAGAAGAAAGTTATGCGATAGCCTTGGTGCTCTTGGAAGAGGGTTTTCATGGCAGTGGCTTGATGATGATGATGTGTGGAATACTTACGATGCAGATGTGAATGATTTTATTGATACTGCTTTTCTTGAAGTAAATGTTTAAAATAATATATTAATGAAAACTGCTATAAAAATCTATTTGAGAAACTATTTTAGGTTGTTTTCTTTATAAACTGACCTATTGGAATCGCTTCTACTATTCCATTATATTTACTGTCTAGCTTCCATAAGTGTTGAATTCAGACATTTTTCTCTGGAAGGAAATAGTATGGTGTTAATGGAGGGAAATTTTCACTTTTAGACCATTACCAAACACAAAATCACAAATTTTCCCAAAATTCCCAAGGTGCATTTTGATGCTCAGGGATCACCCTCCCCCCCCCCCCCCCTCCCTTCCAAGGCCACATCCTGAATTCATCACTGTTCCATAAGATAAACGCTGGAACTGGTTTTGCCTCTGTCTTGTTGCCAAGGTAATGGGTCAATTTTACTTCATTTTAGGAAACTCCTGCATTTTCTTTTCTTGCCAGTTTTTTTTTCAGTCAGTGGGCTAATCTATGAAGCATCAGTTTTTCTACCAATACCTACTAGTTATGTATTCGTCAGTGTCCTTGGAATTTGGCTGTGGAAGGAGATGTTTTTAATGCTTATATCCATTTCCATTATTATTTTTAACCGATTATATTATATTAAATTTTATCTGCTTTTGGTTACCTGTGTTATGTAGCAGTCCTGATTAAATATTTTTTAAATAGAAAACAGTTATTTTTTGAAAAAAAAAAAAAATCTAATGATTTAGTAATTGGTAAAACATTTCTAACGATATTGTTGTGGAAACAAAGCATTTAAAGAACAACACAAACAAAAAAATATTTCTTACAAATCTTCATAAAATAAGTGGATTCTTCAATGCAAAATGAATAAAAAAAGGAAACTGAATGAAATTAGCAGTAGCAAATAATGTATTTTCTGCATGTATAATCAAAATATAAATATATTGTGTTTATTAGTTGGAAAAACACTAGAATAAATAAGGATTTTTATTTAAAAATAACAACTTGCTTAATATTGTGGTTAAAAAAAAAAATGAATACAAAAGTTTGCATTTTTAATAGTCTGAATCATTTTTACTCTAATCTCAAAAAATACAAAATTATATAGTATTCATTTTTCAATTTCACTCTTTTCTCCCAGATTTCATATGAAAATTTTGCTGCTTGAATTCTGGAGAATTTTCTTAAAATTCTTTATACATGGAAATTTTAAAGATATACTGGAAAAACCAACATTGAATCCCTCAGGATTATTTAATTTGAAAATAAAAAATAGACTTTTGTTGGATATAAAAAATACCTCAAATTTGAAAATCACCCATATACTATTTATATATTTAATGTCTGTTTTGAAAAAAAAAACCTAATTCTCGTGCTATCTGCTATCAATTATTAAACTTAACAAACAAAAAAAGTAACCTCATTTAATTTAAGCATGTGCAATATGCATACACACATAGTGCAGTATGAAGCAGTAAAAAGTCTGTAGCACTGTATTTGGCGACTTAACTCCTTTTGCCATGAAATTAACAATTAAAAATTCATTACTTTAAAATTAAATGTGTACAAAAATATATATAATACGATTTTAGCAGGCAAATTTTATCAGTTCTCTAACTTTGGCCTATAAGACTATAAAATTCTCCAGGTCTCAATGCTGTCATGTACCATGTACTTAACTGTTATCATAACCTCGAATAATCGTAATCGATTTAAACTATTAACTGTAACCGTCCCCTTAACTGTTTTGTAGTTGTCATTCCTTCGTCATCTCCAGCACAACCATGCTGCTGTCTCTTGAATAAACTCAATCTTCTTCAATCTATTTGTTTCATCTATTTGCATCTTTTTACATCTAAGCTGCAAACATGACATGGTGTCAGAAGTTAAAATTATAGTAGTATTTCGTTCATCTATCATCTATTAAGTAGGGTTTTTTTTTTTTGCTAAATTATAATAGTACTCGGAGACAGCATGGCTCACAACTTCTTACATATCGAAGAATTTGTTCCTGGTGACAATCCAGCAGAGTCCTGGATGGACTGGCTTCGTAAATATGAACTTTTTGAGACTGCAGTGAAGTATCATAAAGAAAAGGATGATACTCGGATCGCTTTATTACTTAGCGTCATCGGTAAAGCTTCGTACAAGGACTATTTAACGTTCGAATTTCCAGCACTTACAGGTGGTCAAACAAGAAAAGTAAAAGATGTTTTAGACAGATTTGATGAACATTATAGACCATATCGGAACGTTACTCTCGCTACATTCATTTTTAACAATATGATTCAAAAACCTGGACAAAATTTTGACTCTTTTGTCACTGAAATTAAATCGCAAGCAGACCAATGCGAATTCGTGCCGCTTACAAACGGAACGTCAAAGATCGCATTATTCAAGGATTACGTGATGATGTTTTGCGTGAACGTCTTTTGAGAGAGCCTCAACTATCTTTAAAGAAAACGATGGAAATCTATAAGTCAGCTGAAATGTCTAAGCTACACTCCCTTGCCATGTCGCAGTCGTCATCATCTACGCATGTCGATGCAATTAGCAGCCAGAAAAATAAGAAATTCCAAGGTCAAGGAAACTCAGCAAAGCATCAAATCAACAACTCCAAGCACAACTACAGAAACAAGCAACAGGCAACTCAACAAAAAAGACCATGTTCCAGATGTGGATCTCATCATGCACCCAGAAATTGTCCAGCTTATGGGAAATCGTGTCACAATTGCCACATGTTAAACCATTTTTCCGGTGTCTGCAGACAACCCAAACGGCAATCATCAAAGCAACAACAACAACAAGTTTCATCAATTGTTTGCAATCCAGATATAGCTTATATTGGTGCTATATCAACCTCAGAGCAATGTGATTGGGTTCAGCAAATTTATGTCAACAATCATCCCATTACATTCAAGCTCGATACAGGTGCCCAAGTGAATGTGCTTCCCTTATCAGTGTTTAAAAGCTTAAACAATTGTCCAGCAATTCATCCAACTTCCCTTAAAGTGTGTACTTACTCCGGTGATGCCTTACCAGTTGTAGATGAAAGTATTCTCCATTGCAACGTGAATCAAGTGTGTTATCAATTAAAATTTATTATTATTGATCTGGATGTGCAACCAGTGTTAAGTGCAACTTCATGCACAGCTTTAAATCTGATATACAACGAACGGATTCCTCTATACAAGTAAGTGGAAATTATAATGTCAACAGTGTAAATACAAATTTTTCTGCAACTGTGAATTCCCAATCTAATGTAAATACCGATTCAATAAGTGATATTCCTTATCCTCTGTCATCTACTAGTGCCCATTTTAACTCACCTAAATTATTACAAATTGTGAAAGAATATAATGATATATTTGAAGGTGTAGGTCGTTTACCTGGTAAACACAAAATTATTTTGCATGAAAATGCGACACCTGTTATAGCTGCTTCTCGTAAAATACCATTAGCATTAGAAAGTAAACTTAAGAATGAACTGTTAAGAATGGAACAGGATGGTATAATTGAAAAGGCCACAAAACCTACTGATTGGGTAAATCCAATTGTTGTAGTACCCAAGAAAGATGGTTCAATAAGAGTTTGTCTTGATCCTCGTCCCCATAACAAGTATATTAAAAGATCACATTTCCAGATTCCCTCACAAGACCAATTGTTGTCAAAGCTCAAGGGTTCTAAAATCTTTTCCCTTGTTGATGCAAAAAATGCATTTTACCACATTCAATTAGATGAGGAAAGTCCTGATCTTTGCACCTTCATAACACCATTTGGTAGATTTCGTTTTTTAGTAATGCCATTCGGATTAAATTGTGCTCCTGAAGTGTACCAAATGTCTATGGTTAACATATTCGAAAATTGTCCAGATATTGATCATACTTTGACGATATCTTGGTGTATAGTGAAAATTTAGATGATCATTGTGATAAATTAAAGTATTTCAAATCGCTAGAGAAAGTGGACTGAAACTCAACAAAGATAAGACTCTAATTGGTGTTTCAAAATTACAATATTTAGGGCATATCATTTCACCTGATGGTCTTTCTCCTGATCCTAAAAAAGTGTCAGCAATTGCAGATTTTCCTGTCCCCACCAACAAACAAGAATTGATGAGATTTTTAGGTATGGCCACATATCTTATGAAATATGTACCAAAATTTTCACAAGAAACATCCATTTTAAGAGATCTTCTTAAGAAAGACACCAATTGGCTATGGGATTCTCATCATAATGAAGCCTTTTTGCGAGTTAAAGAATTGTTACAGTCAACCCCTGTCAGGGCCGTAACCAGATGGGGGCAGGGGGGGGGGCTAAGCCCCTCCTAGAAACTTCTTGAGCCCCCTCTAGACTTCATAATCTTTCAACACAATTACTATTATTTATTACATTTAAGAATTTTAAAACTTTATAATCAAAAGTTTATGACTTGCTTTCTACTTCTGTCTATATTTATATATCTTTAAAATAGAGGGGGAAAGACAAGCTGTGAATTAGCCCCATCAAAAAATTCCAAAGCCCCCTCTGACTTTACTGACTGGTTACGGCCCTGACCCCTGTTCTCCAATTCTTTGACAAGGATAAACCCATAGTGCTTTCTGTTGATGCAAGTTCTTTTGGCTTAGGTGGTGTTCTTCTCCAGAACCACCAACCAACTGCTTATACATCTGCAACTCTTTCTGAAGCTCAGTCTAGATACTCTCAAATCGAAAAAGAGCTCCTTGCAATTGTACATGCATGTGAACATTTTCATTATTATGTTTTTGGTCAACATATTGAAGTTGAAACTGACCATAAGCCCTTGTTAGGACTCATCCACAAGCCATTTGAAAACATATCGCCAAGATTACAAAGACTTTTATTGCGTCTACAAAGGTACAATTTCAAATTAACTCATGTTCCAGGAAAATATTTAGTTGTTGCTGATGCCTTATCCAGAGAACCTTTGCCAGTACAGACTGTTTCGACATCTGAAATCGACAACACAAATGTAATGGTTTCTCTCCTAGTGCAAACATCAAAATCCAAACTAGATGAAATCATGCGAGAAAGTGAAAATGACATAGAGCTCCAAAATGTCAAGAATTACATTGAAAATGGATGGCCTAAAAATAAACATAATGTGATCTCGCATGCACAACCTTATTGGCATTGTCAGGCTGAAATTCATATGGAGAATGGCCTTATCTGCAGAGGGCGAAGATTTGTCATTCCAAAATTATGTCGTACAGATGTCCTGAAGCGTCTTCATGTTGGACACAGGGGCATTGTGTCTTGTAAAAATCTTGCCCATCAATCTCTCTATTGGCCAGGCATAAATTCTGATGTTGAAAACATGGTATCGCACTGTGCTATATGTCAACAAAACCAAAGGTTGAACAGCAAGGAACCTCTTTTGGACAGACAACTAGCAGAGCGACCATGGCAAAAGGTTGCAATTGATTTCTTTCATCTATTCTCAGTGACATATCTCTTAGTTGTAGATTATTTTTCCAAATATATCGAGCTCCAGCATTTGCACCAAACAACAGCTCCTACAGTTATCAATGCATTGAAAACTTGTTTTGCTCGTTTTGGAATTCCCGAAGAACTTGTCGCAGATAATGGACCACCATTTGATTCTAAAGAATTTAGTGAATTCTGCACAAATTGGGACATATTTTTTAACCCATCTAGTCCTGGATATCCTCGCTCTAATGGACAGGTTGAACGATGCATTCAAACTGTCAAATGCGGCCTTACCAAAGCTGCACAAGACAAAAATGATGTCCACTTTGTGTTGATGGAGTACAGAAATATTCCCATGGATGGCCTGCCATCTCCAGCAGAAATTCTAATGGGTCGTCGTATTCGTACCCTGGTTCCTACTCTTCCATCACAACTTGTTCCTCAATATGATTGCAGTGCTGTGCAAGAACGTCTGCAGTTCAGACAGCAACGACAGCATAAATATGATCTTCATTCACACCCCTTGCAACCATTGCAAGAAAATCAAAAAGTGCTGTTTCGTCTAAAAAATCAGTGGTGTAAAGGAAAAATATCCAAAGTTGGACCTCAACCTAGGTCTTACATCATAATAGCAGAAAATGGTAGAGAATATCGCAGGAATCGTGTGCACATAAATATTTTAAAATCTGCTCAGCCAGTGAATCGTAAAACAACAGCTGAAGATTTATTTATAACACCTACAAGCAGAGATAATTTTATATCTCCTACAAGCAGCAACCAAGCTAGTGTTCCAACAGCTTCGATGCATTCATCTATTAGTAGCTCTCCTACATTGCCTCAAACTCGACCATATGTTTGTTTGTACTGCTGCTCAAACAACTCGCACAGGTCGAATAACTAAACCTCCAAAACATTTGAAAGACTTTGTATGAGCTTTAAGACATTTTTAATTTCTTTATATTTCTTACTTTATTGTCTTATTATTGTGTTATTTCTGTATGTTCTTTATATGTGCTTTATTATTATTTTTTTTTTTAAAAAGGGAGATGTCATGTACCATGTACTTAACTGTTATCATAACCTCAATTAATCGTAATCGATTTAAACTATTAACTGTAACCGTCCCCTTAACTGTTTTGTAGTTGTCATTCCTTCGCCATCTCCCGCACAACCGTGCTGCTGTCTCTTGAATAAACTCAATCTTCTTCAATCTATTTGTTTCATCTATTTGCATCTTTTTACATCTAAGCTGCAAACGTGACAAATGCTAGCTGCGAGCTTCACTAAAAGTGGTTCCTCTATCAGTATTAAATATAAGGATCATATTTTCCCACTTTTTTAAATAAGACACTCTGAATGAAAACACTCGATTCTTTTATTTGTACTCTTACTTAAAATATTTTTTTTTTTTTTGTCTGATAACATAGGATTTTGTACTGTTGCCTCTCCGCTTACAGATTACTATACAAAGCTCCAACATGGATGTAACATCCATGATGCCACATCTTTCTTCATTTAAAACAGATTTACAGCTGCAACTACAATGGCTCCTGAAATAATATATCATAGGTTTAACATTATACACCACCGAAAGATTCAAATAATTATTCTGCATCCCTTTGGATTACTACTTTCAGGTTATAGAAATTTTAGTACTAGCTTATCATTGATATAGAATTCCATGTACTATATTTATTCATGCATATTCCTTTTTTGAATGAGAAAAATGAAAAGGGTTGTGTATACAGAGCTGCCAACTGCTACGAAAAAATCGTAGTTGCTACGATTTTGAACCACAAACTACGATGCTACGAAAATCTGTCTAAAACTACGATTTTCTGCAAAAAAAAAAAAAAAAATTCGAATTTTGTCGCAGGATCACTTGAGAAAAATGCGAATTTCGTCACAGGATCACACGAAGAAACGCGCATTTCGTCGAAAGATCGCTGTAAAAACGCGAATTTAGCCGAAAGATCGCCGTAAAAACTTGAATTTAGCCGAAAGATCACCGTAAAAACGGGAATTTAGCCGAAAGATCGTCGTAAAAACGCGAATTTAGCCGAAAGATCACCATAAAAACGGGAATTTAGCCAAAAGATCGCCGTAAAAACGGGAATTTAGCCGAAAGATTGCCATAAAAACGGGAATTTAGCCGAAAAATTGCCGTAAAAACGGGAATTTAGCCGAAAGATCGCAATAAAATGGGAATTTAGCCGAAATATCCCTGTAAAAACGGGAATTTAGCCGAAAGATCGCCGTAAAAACGCGATTTTAGCCGAAAGATCACCGTAAAAACTCTATTTTTTATATTATATATATTTATTTTAGTTAAAAAAATATATTTTTTAATAGCAATTATATTTGTTGCGCTTGAAATTCATAATTATTGCTCAAATGTTGTTCGCGCAGTTTTCAGCTTCTTTGCTTTTTTGTCAATCACATCCCTGCTTTCGTTAGAAAATCGTTAAAACACGGCAAATTTCGTCAAAAACATTGCGAAAAACTGCAAATTTCGTCAAAAGATCGCGAATAAACGGCAAATTTCGTCATAAGCATTGCGAAAAACGGCAAATTTTGTCAAAAAATCGCGAAAAAACAACAAATTTTGTCAACAGATCGCGGGAAAAACGTGACTTTCGTCAGAAAATCGCGAAAAAACGACAAATTTCTTCAAAAACATTGCGAAAAATGATGAATTTCGTCAAAGGATCGCGAAAAAATGATAAATTTTGTCAACAGATCGGGGCAAAAACGTGACTTTCGTCAGAGAATCGCGTAAAAACGGCAAATTTCGTCAAAAACATTGCGAAAAATGTCAAATTTCGTCAAAAGATCGCGAAAAAATGGCAAATTTTGTCAACAAATCGCCTAAAATGACAAGTTTTGTCAAAAACATTGCGAAAAAAAATGCTAATTTTATAAACAAATCTTGAAAAAACTGCAAATTTCGCTAAAAGATCGTGAAAAAACGCAAATTTTGTCAAAGGGACACAAAAAAAATGTGGCGGAAGTGGACCCCCCCAAACCTCTGTTGTAACTTATCAGAAAATTTGCTGTGAATTTCAGTATCTTTTTTTTTTACTCAGAAACACCCCCTGATTTGCTCACTTAAAATTTGCAGCGTAAAAAACAGCCACCAACCAACCAACCTTCAGATAAATTTGAATTTGGTGTGCTACTATTTCTCATTTTCAAAGGTTGGCAGGTCTGTGTATAATGCACACCATATCAGAAAATTCAGGAATTTGAAATTTTTTTTGTAAAAATCTTGACTTAGCGGGGAAAAAAAAAAAAAAAATTACCATACTATAAAATTAAAGTTTCTGTTATATAGTAGACTTTTCTACATTAGAAACTTTGTTTTAAAATATTTATCAACACTTGAAATTTAATATTACTAGGAAATCGAACCCGGGCTTCCCGGGTTACAGAACATAGGCGAAAACCATTTTTTTTCTAATTCTAACAGATTTTTCATATTTAATGTTGTTGTTGTTGTCGTGTCCATGGATATGCAAAAAAGTCAAAAAGGGGGCTCAGATATGGTCAAAGGTTCATATTTAATAACAACGTAAAAAAGAATTTTTATAAGAAAAATATCAATAATATATTCAAATAAAATTTCGATGTTTAATAAAGCGATACTTTTGTATTAAGCGTATGCCAGGAGTTAACGGCCAAAGGAATCGTCCAAGATTTTGCTGTTACTGCAGGTTTTTTATTCTGAACATTTCAACTGCTTAAGCGCATAGTTCGAGAACATGTCTGTTAAATTTGCATTTTACTTATATTATATTATTTTTTATAGTTATATTTTGATGAAGTTTTAATTTCATTCTGTAACATTAGCCAGGAATAAATGCGGATCTATTTATATTGTTTTAAATGCAAACGGATTAGTCTTTCGCAATCAGACTGCACGTGATAGAGATAGATTTAAAATTAATTCAAGCTTGGAAAGCATTCCATAAATCATAAAAAATCAGTAAATTCAGATAGTTTTCAAAGAAATTGCATTTTTTTTTTCGATTCGAAGTTTAAAAAGATGCAGCGAAAGCGAAATTTATTAGTCAGTTCGTTGCTACCATAAAAATGACAGAAATAATCAGACATGTGTTGGTTTATAATATCATATATATTATTTCTCCTGACAATATTCCCTTTTCTAAGAAAATATGAAACGCAGAACGACGAATGAGATACCATATGAAAGGTTTTTAAACCGGCTTCTGACATAGTACACTTAAATTTTCCTGAAATATGTTTTTCGATTAAAAATTGCTGATAATTAAAAATTAAATCGGCATTGTTTTCATGAAAGAAATGAAAGGTTTTCCTCAAATTACTGTTGCCACAGAAATAAAATACCACATTATATGATGCTCAGCAATGATTATAAAAAACACCGTATGGGTTTATTTTATATTTATGATTAAAAAGCAAAATTGAAATTAAAATGTTTAGATTTATATTTCTATGTCCCATGTTTTTCCCGAAACGGATGACGTCATCCTCTAATTCAGTTTACTGTTGTTCAGTTTACGACTGTTTATTTATTTTATTTTTTTTCTCGCATGTGCCTTTTGCAATCTTGGATCAGTTTTTACTCTAACTTTGATGGACTAAATTAGATGATATTTTGGCTTGAATAAAAATTAAATGTTGTTTGCAGATATTTTTATCCTCACTTTTTCTTTAGAAGTTTAAACCTGCATCTAATAAATATTACATATTGATAACAAATATTAGATTGCAGTGCGAAATCCTCGCACGGGCCCACTGGTAGATTTTTATTATTATTAAACCCTATTGTTGACAATATCATTTATGTGTGTCCTCCATCTCTCTTGACATGGACCCGATTACGTAAGATTGGCATCAAAATTTAATAAAAGAATTTTATTCTATATGTTTGAATCAAGGCAAAATTTGTCTAAAGTCGCCAGCAAATAAAACTACTATTCCAACAAATAGCGAATCACTGTCTTTTATGTCTTTAACCATACTGTCTACACATTCAAATACTAATTTACTCCTCAAGAGGGCTTCATCTCAGACTATTAACTTCAATTCTCTTATTAATTCAGTAAGGTCAGATTGTTTACTAATGGCACATGCAGATGATTTGTTCAAATTCAGCAGTATTTTGAATTTTGAATGTGCTATTCTACCTTGATACAATAACAAAGCTGCGATCCCAGAATATGCAACAGCTAACACAACCATATTATATGATCTCATCATTTTAAAAACTCATTAAGTAAAAATGTTTTGCCAGTCCTGGCGTGCCAATAAAATAAACCTTAGAATTTTCATCTAAAACAGCAAACGAAACTTCACCATAAATTGATTTTTGAACGTGATAATCCTGGCCCAAACGATAAATAGCCAAACATTGTTTTGAGTTACAATTTTTACATTGAAAAACAGTTTATGTATTACAAACATTCCTTTGGTTTTTAAATTAAATTATTTTGATTTATAAAATTATCGCTCATCAAAACGTTTATTATTATTACTATTATTATTATTATTTTGTATTTTATATAAAATCAGTAAAAGTTTTTTCTTTTTACTTTTCAATGTGTCTGTATTAAATTTCTAACTAATAATACTAATTTCAATTCTTTAATCAATGATAATATGTGGTCGCCAAGACGGGGGAAAAAATTACCAATGGCAACCATTAAAGACGAAAAAAGTGAAAAATATCAATTTTTTTATTTTAAAAGCCATAATAAATCAGCGAATTAAGATACATTTTTCAAACAAATTGCATTTCAAAGTACATTTTTTTCCTATATAATTGTGTAAAAATTAAAAATGTGATATGTTTAGAAATTAAAATAATTGCAATAGTAAAAATCGCAAAACCGACATTTCATCGTCAACTGTTGCCATTCGCAAAATGACGTCAGCGTTACGCACGGACACGTTTGTCCTTTATAATATAGACTAGTAAAAAGAGGAAATTGTGAACGACTAAATAAATTGGTTCTATATTTTGTACTTGCATTTATTTTGTTTTCAGAAAGTGTGATTATGATGTGAAAGAGGACAAGTTACACTGCTGCTTTCAAACTTTAGATTTTGCATTATTCTAAAGCAAACTGCAACACATATATCTCGAAAATTTGATATATTCATGTCTTGCATACGATTATGGAGGAAAGAGTAAGAAAACCGAAAAAGTTTCATTCTAGAACTGGTGATTTAGTGAAAATGTGTATGGTTCCATACAGTTTTCGAAAATATCTCATGTATAATGCAGTTTTATGAAATTTTAGCACTAAAATTTTGAAAAAGAAGGAATGCATTATACAAGAGTAAATACAGCATTTCAAAGTAAGTTTTTCCCCTATTTTTTAACTTTGAGTTTTCTATCATAATGAGTTTGTCATGATGCATGCAACAGCATAAAAAAATATTTATAAAAATGCACAAAGTTGCAAAGAAAAATGGTAAAACTATAGTTTAATCCTTATTTAGTGCCATTTGCTAGGTTTTACTATATTGTTTGAAAAAATTTCCCTCTGTTCAATCATGTAAAATGATTTATGACTTTTATTTGCTCTTTATTAGCAAATTTTTTATTAATTATTATCCACTCAACATTTTCGTTTTTTTTAATTTATTTTATAAGCATTTATTTTTAATCATTTTACAGAATTGCTTTATTCCAGATACTTATAATCTATTAATTTTTTATCATTTTGTTATTAGGGCAAAAAAAGTGTTAGTCTCCATAGAAAGTTTGGCTACTCTTATGAAATTATTTTCACTAAAATGATGCAAGTCAATAAGAAAAGTAAGCGCAAACGTAAAGTTCAACGATTACAAAATACATCCTCATATCCTGTTGAATCATTGGCAGAAGAACCTATGGATATTGACAGTGGACATGATTCATCTGATAATAAAATGCCAGAAATTCTTTCTCCAGAATTCCTTGCTCAAGAGATTCCTGGAACTTCTGATTTATTAAGCCAAGCAAATGCTTATAAAAGACATGTTGAAATCTCGCAGCTTAGTCCTACTGATCAAATGATGGAAGATAAAGAAAATGAAGCTTCATCAAAACACATGAAAATTTCCGAAGATAAAAAACTAAAGCAAGATCATTTGTATGTTTCATAAAATATTTTTATTAAAACTTAAAAATGTATTTGCATGCATACATGTTATATTTTTATTACAAAAAAAAATTATGTTCATCTGAATAAAAATACAGTATTTAATGCTAGAACCTCTTAAATATAAATGAACAATCAGAAAAAAAATTCTGAATAAATTTCTGGTATTGTAGGTTAGGATGAGTTTTTTTAAAGTAAAAAATTCAATGTTTTCTACCCAATGTTTAAAGTAACTTATCAAAATATAAATAAATATTAAAACAAAAGGTTTTACACTTTTATTTAATGTAGGCTCATGTATGCAAAGATAGAATTTTATAAGTGATTTTTCACAGACTTCCTGATAGTGCAAATGCTAGGATTAAAAAAAAAAAAAAATGTTCACAGGTGTGTTTCTGATGGCAATACAGCATTTTAATATTTTTAGAACTTAATTATAAATTAATTTTAAGTCATTTTCCTGTAGGCAGGTGCAGGTGATAAATTGTCAAATATTCTTTATGGTTATGACTGTATACATGTTACAACAACAATGAAATTTATTATGCGCCAAACTAAGCTTGCTAAAATGTGCCAACTGGCTGTGAAACTGCATCAGTGAAATATTTTAAACACTAAAAGTAGAAAATAAAATAAAAATAAAAAATAGTGTAATATATATTTTTTAAATATGCACTATTGAAAATTATGTATATAGCAACAGAATTTCGTTTAGGTGGGGGAGTTTTTTCACATTACGGCTTGTGGGCGAAAATACACTTTAATGAAATTATAATATTTTAAATATGACATATGATATTGTAATTGATTAAGAAAGTACTTCTTAAATAAGTCTTCAGGTACATTTGCTATTTGTCATCGAAACTCTGCTTTAAACAGATATTTTTAAATATCTGGAGTCACTCCACTAAACTTTCCAAGTAATTCATAGAATACTGTACATTCAAATAAATTTATAATTTGAGTAGACTTGTTTCTGTTATATGTGTGGTAACATTTACTTCGCCAATTCATACATAAAAATTTTAGTGTTTCTTAGCAAATATATATCTACGTATTAAAAATAAATTCCATGTCAAATTTTAAGTTTTTAGTCCTGATACTTTCAGAAGGATTTAGAACATTTTCCGTTTATTCCATTATTTAAATTTTCAAATTTTTAAAAAAGTTCTGAGTGAGCATCTACATGTTAATAGTTACCATTATATTATTTTTCAAGTTTCTTGAAATATAAAAAAAAGCTTGCGATAAATTGTGATGACAGGATGATTCTAGAAGTTATATCATTTTAAAATTTCATTTTTTGATAAAGTTTTTAGTGAGCATGTACCTAAGTGTCATATTTTAATTTCCATACTTGAATAGTTTAATAAAAATAGTGATGAAATCTTGATTTTGGAGTGTTTTTACTTCTTTCAAATTCGAATTTTTGAAAAATTTTTAGATATTAGACTTAAGTAATAAGTAATCTACTAATTTAAAGTTTTCAGAAAAATCCTGATGAAACATGATTTTTTATAAATTTTCTTTAAAAGTTTAAATTTAATTTAAACTGTGTTTAATTTTTCGATTACTTTTCTCTGCAGTTCAAAAATGAAAGACAAGATTCAAAATCAAGTTTGACCTGTGTGAAATAGAGCTTATTTTGGGACTATGAGCGGCCCCTCGTCTCCCCACTTTTCCCCAAGACTATACCACTGCTAGTATTCAGTTTAAACAGTTTTTAATTCTTTGTGCCCCTGAAGAATAAAGTAAAGTAGAGTTTACTGAACTTTTTTCTTTTGAAACTTCTTGAATCTTTTTTTTTCTTTCAGACTCCCAAAGCTGTCTAGTTTAGTGTTTCTTTAGGCCAGTGGTTCCCAAACTTTTGGGCTCGCGGAGCCCTTTTTGGGAAGAATTTCTAAGGCGGAGCCCCTTAACACCACGGTACTCTATGGTTTACAAATTAATGTTTTTTATGCCTATGGAGCAGAGAAAGATCTGCTGGATAAGAGTCCAAACCAGTAGTTTCCAACATGGGGCCAAGGCTCTAAGTTTGGCCCTTTTCTTGATACAGAAATTCTGAATTCATGCTAGAAATTTTGAAAATCAAATTTTTTATTTTTTAACCCCTTAACAGTTTTATTTATTTTACTATTATTGGACACAAATTAAAAATAAGGACTAAAAACCCGTTTTTTGTATTAAAATATCTGCCTTGTAAAATCGAGATATGTCCGCCAAATACAGCAAAAATTATAGTTAAAAATTTGTGGTTTCTGAAAGCTTTTAGTAACGAAGAAAACAAACTCTTCTTACCCGAGCGACGTTCGAGCAATACTGTTAAGGGGTTGATGACATCCATTTTTAAAATAAAAAATATTCCTTCGGGATTTCCAGTATGAACTCGGAATTAAAGATCTAAATGGTAACCTTGTCTGGGTCATGCATTGGCTTATGTGAAACTACTATTATTTATGGCGAAAACCACACACACACACAGAAAAACAGGTAAGTTGTACAGTTTTCGTTTACAAAGAGAGACTTCTGTATAATCCCAATAGGCTATTCACGAAAAGAAAGAAAATGTGTAGGTCCAGTCGCCCATGAGTAATTATATAACATGTTTTCACTAGTCCTGCTCACCCGTAATAGAATCATGCGATTACAAATTCTTTTTTTGTTCTTCTTTACGTTTCTAGTACTTCTAAACATGCAAATGAAAACGAATCTCCTCTGAGCTTCTTGTTTTGAACCATTTAAAAAAAATACATTTAGAAGCATATCACCGTTTTAATGTTTAAGTGGGCGGGCAAAATCTATAACCTGTATTGTTATGTACAGCATCGTTCACTTTTTTGGATGTTTTATTTGAACTATTAATTATAGTTTTGAAAGAAACTTTCTTTCACCATTATTTTTTACTCAAAATAGAAATATGGTTAAAAACTACACATGTTAAAAGAATTGCAACTAGTAGAAAAACTTTACTAACAAAACGGAATATATGGGTGAGGTTAAATTTATATCAGGGTGGGTACTCATTTTCGAAAAGTCTAAGCAAGGGGTGGAGCTGAGCAAAAGTTTAGATTGTTAGTGTGATGACAAATGTAAATAACCAATATATTTTTTTAATTGCTACAGCCTTATTTCTGATAGGAAAATGTGGCATCATAACATGAGAATCTTAGCCAATGCCGAGACGAATTAAAACAAAAATTTAAAGAGGGGTTGTTAAGTAATACAAGATGTTAAAAAAAATTAGTTTTCAGCAACATACATTGCTTTAAAAATTAAGTACAATTATGCAAAACAGCATAGAAAATTTAAATAATAATCTCTTTTATTATATATGGTCTATACTTAAAGTTATTGGATGATCAGTTTCTTTTTAACAAAGAAATTCACAATTACTATAAATTTGTTTTTTAAAACAGATTAATAATAATTACGCAAAACAAGATATTGAAAGTCCCAAAAAATATTCAAAGTATACATTCAAATCAAAAGTTATCAGTCTGGAACTCTTATGAAGAAAAAGAAAATTAGAACTCTTGAGACTATATAAATAGAAATGTAAAACAAAGGGATTTTTCTTTCTAAAACATAAATAACTACCATAAGCAAAATGCTCGGCTCAATATAACGGCTAATTAGAATAGAAATGTTTCTTAAAAATGTGTCTTCAATTAAATGTTAGAATAAAATTTGAACTATCCGGTGTTGAGGTGATATTATTGAAATCACCAAGAACAACTAAATAATGTTAACATTATTAATAGGACATTGTAAAGCTAAAATAAAAACACTAAATATTACAGTAATAAATATGTTGGGATAAATTATAAGTTAGAAGATTAATTTGACTACAAATTTTAACTATAAAAAAAAAAATTTACAGTCCAAGCAATTATGAAAATGAAAATAAATATTTATTTTGTAAATACATATGTTCCATTTTCGCAAGCAGGGTGTCAAAATTAATTACAACTTTTAAAAAACTGAATAGGTTTTAAAAAAATTGAAGCAGTTTTGAATTTTAAACTGAAATAGAACATGGAATTTGAGATTAAACCACTTAAATTAGAATATTAATGAAAAGCGAAAACCAATTATAAGAACAAAACTATTCTCTTTTTTGTTCGGCAAGTAGAGATAAGAGCACTGGTGCGCTTTTGCTCTTTCAATTTACGTTGTGCATTCGATTCAGAATACTATTTCTTGTAGCTTATTTTAAATCGAATTTTTAAAACTCATTAAATGTAGAAATATAAAAAAAGTAGTTCAAACCAAAAATATTATATAGAAAATGGATACATGTATAATGCAACTTTTCATGTGATTTTTAAAAATACTTTATAGTATTTTTCAACGCAGTGATAGATGTATTTATATTTCACACACACACACACACAAATTCCTACATACTTTTGAAAAAATTTCCCTTGCAATATGCTAATTTCTTTCATGTTTTGTTTATTTTCCTGGAACGCTGCGGAGCACACTTTGGGAACCTCTGCTTTAGGCAGTAGTTTATAATCAGCCATAGATAAAATTGTGTTCAAACTAAAATGTTCTAAATTCATGTTAAAGCCAATTAAAACAAATATGCTTTAATGATAATATATTGTTTATTTTCAGCAAGAGATATTTTAATGATAATCTTTATCCCAATAATATTTTTAATTCATTTTAAAGGTTTTTTTTTTTTTTAAATAACTTTTTACTGAAATTATTACTATTTTAACATTTATATATTTGCTAAATGCTATTAGCTGTTTTATGTTTGAGTGAGATTCAAATAAAAATGCTTCACGTTTTATTGCTAATGCATCTTATTTTCATTGTTCTTTTATTTTAGTTCACTTTGTCATCATATTTATTTCATTGGTATCTAAATAGAGAAAATACCAAAAAGAATACAGCCAAAATACTGAAATCACAAAAATTAATTCAAGCATATCTTTTAATCCACAGATTTAAAAAATATTTTTCTGTACTTACTGGAAAAAAATTAATTAAAACTGTAAAATCTAGCTTATAAAGTATACACAAAATTGTAAGAATTTAAAATTCTACAGAATATTTAAAACTTTACTACATTTTGTGTTTTTATTTTGAAAAAAAAAATTGTTTTGCTTTTTAATAATAATTTAATTTATAAATTGATATTTAATTTAGTTGTATTAAGTGATTTATGTACTTTTTAAAGCAAAATTTTTTTTAGAGAAAAAACAGATTTTGTGTGAAACTACAATTAATTTTAAACATAATTTCATTACTCATTTGTTTAAAACATAACTGCAATTTAGTAGAAGCTTCATATAGTCCATATTTTAACTTAATTATATTAAGAACAGTCTGTAATACAGTCAAACCTCGTTAACACAAACACTCTTAACGTGAATTACTTTTAGCACGAACTGTTTCCGATTGTCCCGTCCAGTTGTATGTAATGTTTTTAAGTTCGGATAACACGAACTACTTTTAACACGAATGAAAAATGTTCTTGAGTGTTCACGTTAACGAGGTTCGACTGTATACCGTATATACTCATGTATAAGTCAACCCCCCCCCCCCCCCCCCCCCAATTCTTAAGCAAAATTTTGAAAAAAAATTTAATTTTTGTGTATAAGTTGAAGCATATTTCAGGTAATATGTTAAAAAATGATTTGTAATCTAGGATTAAGAAAAATAATAAATTTTCATAAAATTAGTAACCTTTCTTTTTTTTTTTTTTTTTTACATTTCTAATTAGATATTTAAAAAAAAAATTCAAATTATGTACAACCGAAGAAGTTTAAACTATTTTGAAGCCTATTCATATCAATTTAATGATACTTAAAAAGAAAAAATTCTTTCAAAAATCTATCCAAGCCTCATTTACAAGGGTAAACAACTTCTTAGACTGCTAAAATATAGTATGTCTGTATTGTAAGACTTTTTGAAGAGAGATCTAGAAGCATTCTCAAGTTACTCTTTTTAAAAAAGGGGTTAAAATTTTAAAAGGGATGTCCTTGTAGTGGAGGGGATTCTATCCCAAGAGAAAATGGGTGCAGAACAATTACAGGGACATTATTGATGAGCTTTTTTTGTCATTCACAGGGAAATGATCATTGTCCGCTTTTATCTCACTCTTCAATTTAGACCCATATGTGATAACTTAAAAGACTTGCCCATTCACCGATTACCTGCGGGAAATTTTTTTTTTACTATCTCGTGTATAAGTCGACCCCCCCCCCCCCCCAAAAAAAAAAAAAAAATTTTTCAATTCCCAAATATCGTTTAAAATTCTTCGACTTATACACAAGTATATATGGTACATAAAATCTTTTTTTTAACACTTTCCAACCTAGTTGAAAAGTGTTTATGACTTCGGTTTGTCTGGCCGTCTGTCCGTGCTCTAACTCCCGTAAATATGCTCGGATTGCCCTGCAATTTTTATATGTTATAATCGTTATCTATAGCATGTTCCCTATTTCAATGGAAGTGTGTAGCACTTATAGTTTTTTTACAGGGACACTCAAAAGAATTCCGTTACATTGCGGTCTATGGGGAAAAATCATTTGCGGTTTATTTAAATAATGTTTCACTATTTTAAACGCACTGAAATTTATATATATCACTAAGGTACATTAGAAGAAGCTTAATATGGAATAGGGTGTGCATAGCACTTATACTTACTTTACAGGGACAGTCAAAAGAATTCTGTTACATTACGTCTATGGAGAAAAATCGTCTGCGGTTTATTTAAATAATGTTTCCCTATTTTAAACGCATTGAAATTTATATAAGGTTCATTACAAGAGACTTACTACAGAATATTGTGTGTATAGCAGTCATCGTTCATTTACAGGGACACACAAAAGAATTCTCTACTGTATGTTAACAATAATTCCTGGAAGTGCGTTTTAAGTTACTGAACGCGATTTTAATTTTAAATCGCTTTTTGTATATTACGTGGTGTGTATAAATTCTGTAGATCCTATACAGGGAAGCACAAAAGTTCGGGAACACATTTCCGTATTATTTAACTCCAGACGGAGAATTTTAAACTGTGCTACGTGTTTCCTAACTGACCTAAAATTTAGCATCCTATGTAGTATATATACAAATCTATAGATCCTATACAGGGCTTAATAAAAGTATTCGGATTACTTAGATGTTATCTTTTAGCTTATTAAAGAGTATGATTCGTAAAATTATTTTGGAAGCGTTGGAAAGTGTTACATAATCTATGCTTGACGCATGATTTTTCGTTCTTGTTTCTTTTGGAGATGTAATTACTATTTCATCACATGCTAATTCATGATATATTATATGCATTATACCAGCTTCGTTTAGGTGTAGAAAATTTTAAACAATTTTTTTATATATTTTTTAACATCTGTAATGAATTCAAATAGTTAATTTGATTTACAATTGTTTCAATAATGTAGAGTCGAATGATTTGCACAGTATTTTTAAAAAATCACACTTAAAATAATCCTACTTTTTAAACATCCCACTAAAAAATTTATGTAGGATCTTAAAATCCTAAATTATTTTTAATTTCTTCGTGTGAACCATCTAAGTATTTTGAAAAACCAAGAAAATTTTAAATGCAGGTAAATGTAAATTAATATCATTGTTTATTTTATGATGAAAAGCTTCTGATTTTGTAATATAGAATTTCTGTTCAAGCTAATAAAATATATTCCTAAAGTAAGAGTAAAATCAAATTTTAAGGTTTTTCTGAGCTTTATTTTTGAAATGTTTGTTTTCACTACAGTAGAAGATCTTTATAACGCAAACCTAAAAGCACAAGGTTGTGCGTTATATAGATCACATTTCACACATCATTAAATTTAGTTTGTAAATCATGGCCAAATATGTGTGAAACATACCAAAATACATTACAGTATCTTTGTATTGTATTCTTTATTACCGGGAGTTGTGCAGATTATACTTTTTTGCATACTATAGATCATTCCACACATTGTTAAATTTACTTTATAAACATTGTGCAAACATACCTGTATCAAATAAAAGCAATTTTTTCAGTAATAAGCTCTGAATTAAGGAGATAAAGTTGAACTAATGTATAAAATTTTGTCCTCTAGAGAATAGAAACTATTTATAATGTGGGTATGCAGGTGTTTCTTAACTGTAAAATTCATTGTTTACATCTGAGAAGTTGTGCGTTATATGGAGAATTGCGTTATATAGAATTGCGTTATAAAGATCTTCTACTGTATATATTTGTCTGAAATTGGGAATACAGAAAATCTAATTGTTTCCAATTTACTTTTCTATATTAATTTTTTGAAAAAGATTTTTTCTAATTTTTTGTTTTCTTTTGTTTGTTAGTATGAAACGTTGCTAGAAAAAGTTTTTTTTTTCATTTAATCTTTGTATAATATATTTTTTATAAATCACCACTGAACAAATCTTACTTTGTAATGTAAATCTTTATGATTTGTATATTCAGCACTACATATTTTTTCCTTTCCTATATTCTATTATTATTATATTCCATTTGCATTTATCACAATGCAAGTTAATGTTAAAAGCGTATAGCCTCATTAAAACTTAAAAAGCTTTTTAAATACATCTTCTGAAAACTAGGCAATGCAGCTGGGATGTTTTCAGGCTATATTTTTTCTCATTTGTATCAATTTATTTTTGAGAGTAATAAATTACTGTATCAATCTAGATTTCATTGATTTGCCATAATCACGTTATACATCAAAATAATTTGATTTATATATATATTATATTGTATTAATAATTTTTAATACACAATTTTTTTTTTTTTTTTTAAATAGATATTTTTATTATCAAAGATTAATACCACATTATTTTATATTAATTTAAGAATAAAAACAACTAAATGGGATTTTCGATAGCTGCATAAATAGTTATTCTGAACAGTAAGAAATAGTGTCAATCCAGCTTTTGTGGCACTTAAACTTGGATACAATGCTGAAAAATGCTTGTTATTTTTTTTTTTTTTTTTTTTTGCAAGTTTAAAATTGGATTTCTGTATTCAGAATTAAAACTTATTAATCTATCATATTCATTTCAATGAATAATAATATGTAAGTGATTATAAGTAATTCATTTGAAGTAAATCTATAAAACTAAATTATGTACAATTCTAAACTATGTAACTAATAAATTCTAAACTATACTTGTTAGTTGTTCTCTATTTATTCATAAAAAAAACTTTTGTGTGTGTGTGGGAGGGGGGGGGGGGGGATTATTTTTTGCTGGCTACCAGATTTTATGAAATTTGTAAAGCCCTGGTTCTGGTTACCCCTATTGTAATGTATTTTTGTTTTATTTCTGAAATTGTACAGATTAAATTTTTTCAAAGTAGATACAAAACTTATTTGGGTACTTTGTTATTAATACAGCTCCCATTATTCAAACTACATTAAGATTATCACCAAATTTTTTATATTGGAGAAAAAAAAAAAAGGGGGCTTACAGTTTATCTACAATAAATAATTTTTTCTTTTACAGGAAGAATTTTTACTTGTTGCATACAATCTCTGTGGATGCTTGTCTTTCATTTACAATATTTTGTTTTTATTTATGAAAAAAAAAAGGCTTATATACATTTTTTCTCTTTCCTAGCAAGCATGTTTACTTGTTGCACACAATATCGGACAGCCATATTTAAGCAATGACCACGTATGTTACACCTCTAAATGCCATTAGTATTGAGGTTAATTGAGGTAATATTGCCATTTAATATTGAGGTAAAATGGCTCTTTTGAAAGAATGATCTAGTAAATTTCTCATTTGTAGATAAAGAAAATTATTATTTTTTTTCAGTAAAAATAAAGTACATTGATAAAAATAATAAAGAAATTTGGATATATTTATGAATTGATTATATATTAATATTCATTATATGTGGTTACTCTATGATTAGGACTGCCATCTATTTTGCTAAGATTGGCATCATACTTTGTTAATTTATTGCACAGGCTATGATAATAAAGATGTGCCCTTATTTTTTTTATGCTTTATTATTTGAAACCGTCAGAATTGCAGTTGAACACCGTTTTATATTTTTTCCATAACCAAAGAAATTAGTGTGTAAATATGCTTGTTTTTCATTATAAATGCATAGTGTAGATACATGTTATATTGTAAATTGTTGGAAAACATATACATTAAGAATGTGGAAATAAGGTTCTACTGTAGTTATTATGTTATATTATAATTTCATTGTTGTATATCTTTCATTCACAGAAAACAAAGTTCTTCAGTGCCTGAAACTACAGGTTTGTTTTGTTACAATCCATTATCTTTTACAAATATTGTAATAATATTTCATAGATAGAGATTTTTTTTTTTTTATATTAATTGGTTTTTAATTCATTTTAGTTGCTCTTGTTTATGGTAAACCTTACACAGGACACAAACCTCCTCATACGCCAAAGTCAAAATTAAAACCTGTGCCTGGTATAGAACCTTTAAATAAAAATGAAAAACCAAAAAAGAAGACTAAAGGAAAGGGAAGAAAAAGAGGTTTGTGGAATGAAAATTGTATATTTCGAGATTATCTCCAAGAAATTAAAGATCTGATTTTTCTTTCTGTTATATATGTAAATTTGAGTATAAATGTATTTTTGTTGAAAACAAATTTGAAGCCGATGAACAGAGAATCATTGAAACATAATAATGAATTCTTTCTATCAACAGGAGGTCCCAATCTGTTTAACCTTTGTGTGCAAAATCTTACCATAGCACCCATAATCATCTAACCAATCCTCCTATCAATAATCAGTACAAAACTGAAACCTGACATTAAAAACTGACTATGAAATAAAAATTGTCAGGGTTACATACAGTTAGAATTAATTAATTGGTTAACAAGATCCTATTTCATTAATTCAAATTATCTTATATTCTTCATTCACAAATTAGGACTATGCACATTAGGAAAAAATATAAGATGAGATATTTAGATCCTAAACAAAATTTTAAGTAGGATGTTAAAAAAGTGGAGTTATTTTAAGTGGGATTCTTAAAAATATTGCACTCTGTTACAAATCCTGTTGCCGAATCTCACTCTCTCTCTCTTTTTCTTTCTTTCTTTTTTTTTTTTTTTTTGGTGGGGGGGGGGGGGGGGGGGGAGGTAGTTTTTATTACAAAAAATCAGAAACTAACACATTGCAGCTGTCTGGCGGAAAGCAATTCTGGAAAATTTCGGTATATTTTCACTGATCATGACCCCCCAAAACTACCCTTCATTCAAATGTTGATCCTATCCTAATAATATAAATGCGATTGTATGTGTGAATGTTTGGCTGAAGTAAATGTGAAAATGGAGGATTTAACGCCCTGTATATTTGCATATAGATGGAGTATAACCCGGAAATGAACATAGGCTAGATTTTGTTTATTTTATTTAAATAGTTTTCTTAATAATTTAAAATTTCATTATTTTCATGCCGAATAAATGGACATTTTTTTTCGCATAAAATTTAAAAATAGTTAAATTTACTTTAGTGTTTCTAGTGCTTTATCGTTGCCAATACTAAATCAAATCCTGGAATAATAATTTTTACCCACCAATTTATTTTCAAATGAAAAATTTCCACGCAAAAAATGAAAAGGAAATTAATTATTTAAGAGTTAAACACAATATGAAATGACGTCATATTTGAAATAAAATGTGCATTTTCAAGTATTTGATAATAATACAAGGTGCATAAATACAAGTAAGTATGGAAAACAAGCGACTATGATGTCATATATCGAAAATAAAAGAGATATGCTTTAATGTTGAAATAAAATGATCTTGGGTTATCAAATTATTTATTATTAATTTCTTTCTTTTCTTTTTTTTTCTAATGTATTTTAAATGTGTGTAATATATGCATTTTAAATGTATGTGTTGTAAATTAAAGTTCTGTATTTTAAATGAAATGAGTGAAAGATTTATATTTTAAATTAAATGAATTCAATACGAATGATGGTGATAGGAATACTACTTGTCAGTTTATCGTCTATGCATAGCTAACATAAAGATACCATATTTTTAATTTAAAATTTAAAAATTTAAAACTAAGTTTGAAAAGAATTGGACAGTAAGTGTCAATAATATGCACCGCAAAATTATCCATAACAAAAATTAGAAATTCTTAATAAAAATAACTTTATTTTTTAAAAAAAGGTTGCTTTTTTTTTCATAAAAGCTAAAGATTTAATATGATTGTGTCGAAGTAATAGCATTTTTCCTCTATCATTTTCCCACAATCGAAACACATTTGTAACTCGTCGTTCCGCAACCGGAATTTAATTTTACATTTCTTTTAGCTTTAAAATAGTAAAAACTTTGTTGTCATTTTTAAATATAGCTTTTTTTAATGTTCTGTTTCATAATAGATATTTGTTAAGTCTTGTGGGTTGAGAAAAATGGCACAGATTTTAAAGCAATGTTTAAATAAAATTACAATATTTTTTAAAAACTTAAAAAACAATGTTATTGAAACAGAAATCAATTTTATTGAGAAACTAGCTAACCCGCCCGGCGTTGCCCGGGCCCGTGATAAGTACAATCTCAGAGAAAGGCGTTCACCCCCTCCCTCCCCATACCCGAAAATATAATGAATAATTTGTTCAAGAGAACCACCGTCACCTACATTAACGCGATCATTAAAAAAAGTATTACCTTTTTCTGATAATTGAACATAACGAAGACGGTACGCTAAAATAGCCGGCAGATGACACCCCTTCCCGACCTCAATTTCAAATCTATATCTTAATTAGTTACCTAAATTTTTGTTCATTAGTAAAAATTGACAATTATTTCCTTTCATTTTCACAAATTAAATGGAGGGTTCGGCCTGAGAAACAGATCTCTTTGTAGTTCAGTTTTTAATGAAAGCAGATCCCTGTCTGAAACTTTCTCTGATCGTTTTCACTGGTGCCGGCAGATTTTTGGCAGTTTTTTTGCATGAATAAAAAAAAAATTACCAACCGAATTTTTCAAAAATCACATATTCAGATAAAGAATATTTTTTTTACATATGCTCAGAAATTTTCAAATTGATATCTCAATTAGTTTTCTTAAAATTCGCTAATTAGTAAAATAATTTCGAATTTGTTCATTTCCGCTTGCAAATCCAACGCGCCAGTTCGTTTTTTTCGCCATATTGATTTAAAAGATGACATTTTAGAAGCGATGGTTAATGAGAAGCTAATTAATATCTAGGCTAATTATCAAAATATTAAAATTCTGAGGCTCAGGTGCACATGGCCAGACCTTGGACTATTCACACCTAAATTTCTAGACTTCTAGGTGGGCTAGATTTTGCTAGCCATCGCCAACAGACACACACATAGAGCGATACTTTCTTTTATTAATATAGATATAAAGTATTAATATTAATAAATTTGCAATAGAAAGTTTCAAGAATTCTCGCTAAACTATCCGCAGCTCAAGCAAGAACTTAAGAATTGCCAATTTGTAGTGACAGAATTGCCTGTTAGAAGTGTTCTAATTTTTTATTTAATGTTTTAAAAAAAAATCTTATTATCCAAATTTTTATGAGTATTAAAAAAAATGTTTCCTAAGCATGGGTATAATTTTTGTGTGAAAATATTAATATTTAGCTGAAATAAAAAAAAACAGTAATTCATGAAACATTCGACTTTTATCCAAAGATTTCTAACGAAAAACGTCCCTCTAAAATGTTTCAAATAGATGGTGATGGTGCTCGAGTAGGACAGTTGTATCAGTTCTTCTGCGTTAATGACACTTTCAGTTTCGCGTCGGCAGATGGCGCTACGTGTGCACGGTTGTATGTTTGTAACGGCAGAGCTGTGCGACCACTATTTCCTTAGAAATCCTTATTTTTGCATCGCTACTCTGGTTTATTTAATTACTTCTGTGAAGAATCGATGAAACCAATCAGTGAACCAACCAACCCAAGAGAATAAAAGCATATTTTTAATGAGAGTGCTTTGTGCATTTTAATTAATATTTCAGAAAGTAATTAAAATATTAAAATTCTGAAGTTATGTTGCACCAGGAGAGGGTTTGGACTACCTAAATCTAAATTTCCAGCTTTCTAGGTGGGCTAAATTTTCCTAGCCATCGCCAACAGACACACACACACACATACAGACACACACACAGAGCGGAACTTTCTTTTATTAGTATAGATACACGCAATGCAAAAGTAAAGAGTAAATAAAAAAGGCAAGGAAATGTGTACACTTGAACAAGCTGATCGTACCAATTCCTAATACAGTAGAGAGCCACTAATCCGCGAACCTGTAATCCGCAAAGGCCTCTAATCCGCAATCAATTTATGAATGTAAACAAAGAAATTTAATTCTTGAAAAATGCTTCAATGGTGACAAAATTTTGAATTTTGAAATTTTTTTTCACCAATTTTAACATTTTTCTTATCTTTATATATAGTATTATATATCATATAACATTCTTTCTTATAGTTTAGTTTAAAATGAAAGCACATTTAATTAGTATATTATTTTAAATATTCATTTCTTCATACAATACTTGTAAAATATAATTTGAGCTTTTGTGATTTTTTTTTTTTTAATGATAAAAAATTCTTACTTAGACAATATATTTTATAATTTTTTTTCATTAAATCGTAATTATAAAATTGAAAAACACATAAAAAAATACATATATATTGCTTTTGAACTCTTACTTAAAGATAAAATTCAACACTATAAACCAAATGTCTTAAAACAGACAACAATTGATGCCATATTTAAGAAATTAAAAAAATAATAAATTATTTTTTACATAGTTATTACTTTATCTATATATTAAAATGTGTAATTTATCTATTTTTTAGTATTAGCAATCTAAATTTGTCCAAAATAAGAATTTAAAAAAATGTAAACAAAGATTAAATAGACATGGCCTGTAATCTGCAAAAAGCCTCCAATCCGCACAACACTTGGAACCAAGCTCTGTGGATTAGTGGCTTTCTACTGTATTATAAATGTGAAAGCACGTTGTATATAGTAGAAAAATTTTCACATATAGGAAGAAAATTTCCGAGAATAGGAAGGTTAGGTCTGTAATCGGATCCATAGCCAATTTTCTTTTTTTACCAAGCAAAGTTTGGCGAAAATTAAATCCATTGTTGTAACCAGATTTATTTTTTGCATGGTAAACACTTAATGGTATTTTAGATGATCATTTCCACCTATGATGCCAACTGTAACTGTAAAACATATTAAAAATATCAACCGATAATTTTCTAATTTTCTTATTGCTTCATCATATAAATAGACATCCTGGTTCATCCTTTAAACCTGAATTGGTCATACCATTGTCGTCCAATTTTTATTCCTAATCCTAACCCTAATCGTATCCTATCCTAATCCTAATAATCACTTTAAACAATATTCTTTGACACGAATATATACATTAAATCAATATCCATAAATGGAATGAATGGAAAGTAGAAAAAATAGAAATGACAAAATAAAATAACAAGGAAGTACATTTATTCGACACTTAACTCTACAGAAAGCACAAAAAATTTCAAGCGCACGAAATAAATTTAAATAATCCTATATATAATAACATAAATATGTAAATATAGATCAGCAGATTGGTATTGTCCGTATTTCTTTGTTTATAGTGTCCTTGACGTGCTAGAGAAAATATCGAGGTTAAATTGAGCAGAATTTAAAGTACTTTCTGGCGACCTTTATTTACATTTTGGAATCTCTTCAGATTGTTATATCTTTATGAGATATTTATCAATGTATAAAATAATCCACAAGCAGTTTGTTCACTATTTACGCCACTTAGTGAGAAGCACTTTATTTAATATTAATATATACATAAACAAGACCTAAAATAATAATCTAGTAAGAAATATATAACATATATCTATACAAATAAACAATAAAATAATGCCCATTTAGCAATGCATACATATATAAATTTCACACCAAATACCACTTAAAATGCAGTGTCGTAGCAGAATTCTTCACGTATTGTTTTTTGTTTTACGAAGGGGGATTCGTCAATTTCCACGATTACTTGACCCTCCTTTTTTCATTGGTTGTAGTTTCATTTTCGAGATTGTATATATTATTTGGCATGAAATTTCATTTTTTAAAGACTGAATTATGTCAAGGCCTCTGTAGCAAAGAAATACCCTATTGTCTCATATAATATGTTATAAAGATTTGGATAATTATATATGTTTTTAATTATCGAGTGAAATGTTTTGCTAAATTAATGCATTTATTATTTTTACTTTCTTCTATCTTTACAAGAAGAAAGTATTGGATTCATGAAAATTTTCGACTTCCGGTTTTTGACGGATTTATACGTTTTAGAAGGTCCTGAACACGATTTGACTATTTTTAGAAAATGTCTGTCTGTGACTCTGTCTGTCTGTCTGTATGTGACAAAAAATTTGTGGGCGCTCTATCTCAAGAACTAATGCTCGGAATTTAATAAAACTTTAGATTCAATTAGTCCCTAATATAAATTGGTGCTGATTAGTTTTTGGTAAAAATCGCCCGGCAGGTGGCGCTGCTATGCAGCATTTTTCGAGATTTCCGCAATAGCTCTATCTCAAGAACTAATGCTCGGAATTTAATAAAACTTTAGATTCAGTTAGTACCTGACATAAATTGACGCTGATTAGTTTTTGGTAAATATCGCCCGGCAGGTGGCCCTGCTATGCAGCATTTTTTTGCGATTTCTCCAATAGCTCTATCTCAAGAACTAATGCTCGGAATTTAATAAAACTTTAGATTCAGTTAGTACTTGACATAAATTGACGCTGATTAGTTTTTGGTAAATATCGCCCGGCAGGTGGCGCTGCTAAGTAGCATTTTTCGCGATTTCTGCAATAGCTCTTTCTCAAGAACTAATGCTCGGAATTTAATAAAACTTTTGATTCAGTTAGTCTCTGATATAAATTGGTGCTGATTAGGTTTTGGTAAAAATCGCCCGGCAGGTGGCACTGCTATGCAGCATTTTTCGCGATTTCCGCAATAGCTCTATCTCAAGAACTAATGCTCGGAATTAAATAAAACTTTAGATTCAGTTAGTCTCTGATATAAATTGGTGCTGATTAGTTTTTGGTAAAAATCACCCAGCAGGTGGCGCTGCTATGCAGCATTTTGAAGGATTAACACGATTTTAGCGATAGTCATATCTCAAGAAATAATGCACGGAATTTAATAAAACTTGAGCTTCAGTTAGACATTGATATAATTGTTGCTGATTCTTTTTAGTGTATGCGAAACCTGTGTGAGATAGAAGAAAGTTTTGGGATTGACACATCCGACTAGTTTTTAATGATGTGTGAACGAAGTCACGGGTAACAGCTAGTTTATATGATTTTAGTCATGAGATAGCACTTATCTTTATACAGTGATTTGTATGTGACTGAGCATGTGCATAAGACATACCAAGGTCTCAACGAAGTTCGTTGGTCAGCTTGATCTGACATGTTGTTTCAAAGCAGCAGTCATTTAAAAATCTCAAACTAAAAAAAAAAATATGCAAAAAAATTAGAAATCCAAAAACTTTTCCCCTTAAGTATTAGGCCTTGATACAAGGATTCAAGAGCGTTTTTTGTTTTATAATGTGGCTGAGATATAACAGTTTGGCTGATATTTTGAAACAAAATAGCAGATTGAAAATAAAGGGTTTTCTTATCAGGTTTAATTTATGAGTTTTAGAGAGCTTGTTTTCCTACAAATTTACTGTCTTTGTTGTAACTCTCATTCACTTAAAACTACATATTCATATCATAAAATGTAATTTTAAAAGAAAAAAATATGTATTAGTATTTATAAAATACTTTCATGCATGTGTACGTTCACATATTTAGCTAACAGTGTCTTCCAGTGTCAAATTCCCACCAAGCTTAGTAATACTTGGTGACACAAATAGGTTGCCATAAATGAAGGCAACTTGGCATAAGTGACCAATTTGTTCAAATTCAGTATTGAGGTAAATTGGGAATCTTCTATAATCAGGTTCCAGGTATTTTAAAAAGATTGTGTTTTTGAGTAAAATTAGCTGAATTCTTAAAACCAAGAATAGGGAATCTACCTTTTTCTCTTGGTACAGACCATAAAGACTTTTTACATCAAAATTTTCTTCTAAAAATTAGGAAATGAAAAGTATGTAATTTTGTGAGTAAAAAGAGTAATTAATATGTTTTGTTCTGACAAATTGCAGTTTACAATCGTTAAACATACAGAATAGTATTTGAAGCATAATTGATTGCGAAAAATTGAAGAAATTTAATATTAAGATGAAAGTCCTGAAAAAATAGGATATAGAATAGAAAAAGTTAGATATAATTTACCTGAATAAATAGAATATAAAAGTGTAAGTCATGTGACTGTCATCAACAGTTCCGGGATGTCCGCTTCACTTTTTCATATGCCAGGCAGCCATTTTTATTAAAAATTATTTTTTCGAATAAAACTACATAAGTTACATTTTTAGAAAGATCGTTCAAAATAAATTAATATTTGAGAGATGAGTTACATTCAAATATGTACAGTGTCTCACATAAGTGATGGGACACTTGTGCTTTACAAAAGGAAACTAATCAAATAAATTAAAAAAACATGTACACATTTTTTTGTGGGTGTGTTTCATACTTAAATTTAGTAAAGATTATTACATAACATACATTTTGTCAAAATATTAAAATATTAATTTAATAAAAATACAAATGTTTAGAACGGAGCAAAAAATAGCTCACATAAGTGATGGGACACCATTATATATGCAACAAAAATCGTCTGAAATAAGCAATAAAAATATTTTTGGGGTTTTTATTTTTACTTAAAAGCAATTGGCAATAATTTATAAAATCGTCTGCAGTATTTCTCTCCAGTTTGTTTTGGAATTTTTGTATTTTTTAGCTCTGTGTAGCCATGAATGCTAAACGAAAAGAAACTTCGCCTGAAATTCGAAAATTAGTTATTAATTTGCATATTGAACGTGGAAAATCTATTAGAAAAACTGCTGAAACAGTTAACTTGAGTCGTTCAACAGTTTTCAATATCATTAAACGATATAAAAAGAATCATATGATTCAGGATAAAAGAAGACCTGGCCGACCATCAAAGCTATCCAATGGAATAAAGCGAATTATCGTTCGAAATATTAAAAAAAATCCAAGAATTAGTGCTTCAAAAGTTGCTGCTGATTTACAAGCATTATATGGAATAATTGTTAATCCTGAGACTATTAGAAGGGTAATTCGATCTGCTGGATATCACGGTAGAGTAGCCAGGAAAAAATTCTTAAGTGAAAAGAATAGAAAACTCAGACTAGCTTTCACAAAATCCAACATAAATAAGAATTCTGATTACTGGAATAAAGTTATATTTGCTGATGAGAGTAAATTTAATATATTTGGTTCTGACGGTAGAATCTTGGTGTGGAGAAAACCCAGGGAAGAATTTCGCAAACAGAACTTGGTACCAACAGTAAAACATGGTGGAGGAGGAGTTATGGTATGGGGGTGTATGTCGTCCGCTGGAGTTGGTAATCTTGTTTTTATTGACAGTATAATGGATCAGTACAAGTATATTGATATTTTAAAGCAAAATTTGAAATCTTCAGCACGAAAATTGAACCTTCATAACGATTTTAAATTCTACCAGGACAATGACCCCAAGCACACTGCTCTGAACGTTAGACTCTGGCTGCTATATAACTGTCCTGAAATAATAAAAACACCACCACAATCTCCAGACTTAAATCCCATAGAGAATATTTGGCAAGAATTGGAATCAAGAATTCGCAAACACACCATTTCTTCAAAACAACAACTAAAATCGGTGCTTCAAGAAGAATGGGGTAAAATCACTCCAGAAATCACAAAAAAATTAGTCGAATCCATCCCAAAAATATTAAATCATGTTTTAAAAGTAAAAGGAAATCCAACAAAATATTAAAACCTTTTAAAAAGTAAAATTTTTGGATAAATATTTGATGGAAAAGTAAGTGTCCCATCACTTATGTGAGCCATTTTTTGCTCCGTTCTGAACAATTGTATTTTTACTAAATTAATATTTTAATATTTTGACAAAATGTATGTTATGTAATAATTGTTACTAACTTTAAATATGAAACACACCCAAAAAATTTTTGCACATGTTTGTTTATTTATTTTATTGCAGTTTCTTTTTATAAAGCACAAGTGTCCCATCACTTTTGTGAGACACTGTATATATTCTGAGATAACTTCAGTTGAAATTGGATTGACAGTCCAATATCTCATTCCATCAAAATAAACAAACCCAAGTGATTAATTCATTGTGAACGATAGAAATAAAAACCATGAAGGTAATCATTCGCAAAGCAAATTCTCCACGAATAAATATTTGGAGCGCTGCCTGGTGTCAAAAAAATAATTCGCTCCAGGACCTGTGAGACAGTCAAAGTTTACCATAATTCTGCTTGATGAAGTGCTATACAACTCAGCTTCCTTCCGCATCTTTTCTTAACGTAAGTTGAATGGAAACAAATACAACTCATGTAATAATATTTAATGAATCAAATTTCGAAACGAATTGTCAGTTAATTTGGTATTTATGCATTATATGTTCCTAGAAAAGAGATCACCGAAAATGATTGTTAATTGGGGAGGGGCAGACCGCGGGATATGCCCTCTCTTGGCTATTAATAAATTTGAAACTCTATGCTTACGAATATACTAGTGTAATTATCCTTAGAAAGAAATTAATACGTATGCTTACCATCCTAGTGATGAAGTGCTGGTGAATTAGTCTAATCTTAGATGATTTTCTCGAGCTTTGATGATATAAATTTTTCAAATATAAAATTTAAAGCTATGGCTATTTTTGTATACGTTGAGTTAAATGTTTTAACACGAATGATGCTAAAAAGAAAAAAAAAAAAGTGTATAACCAGAAGTACTAATAAAATAGAGGTGCATTTCGCCAGCCTCCCCACCACTCACTTTTTTTTTTTAAATATTACCAATCGTTTATACCTCGTTAGTATCTCATTTGTACTAGAGTAATAAAAGGTTTTTATTGGGGGGGGGGGGGGGCTGGAGAAACGGCCAGTACCCCCACACCTCAATGTTTTACAAAACGGATAGTGCCAAACATTTATACCTCGTTTGTACCAACAATCATATCGTTTGTACCTCATTTGTACTAGGGTAATAAAAGGTTTTTAGGAGAAAAGGCAGCTCCCCAACTCAATGTTTCACGAAATGGATAGTGCCAATCGTTTATACCTCGTTTGTACCGACAATCTTTTCGTTCGTACCTCATTTGTACTAGAGTAATAAAAGATTTTTAGTGTAGGGCTGCCGCTTCTCTGCCCTCCCACTTCAATGTTTTAGAAAATGGATAGTGCCAATCATTTATACCCCGTTTGTACCAACAATCTTTTCGTTTGCACCTCATTTGTACTAGAGTAATAAAAAGATTTTAGTGTGGGGCTGCCATTTCTCCAGCTACCCCCCCCCCCCCACACACACACACTTCATTGTTTTACAAAATGGATAGGGCCAATTGTTTATACCAACAATCTTTTTGTTTGCACCTCATTTGTACTAGAGTAATAAAAAGATTTTAGTGTGGGGCTGCCATTTCTCCACCCCCCCCCCCCCCCCACTTCAATGTTTTACAAAATGGATAGGGCCAATCGTTTATACCTCGTTTGTACCAACAATCTTTTCGTTTGCACCTCATTTGTACTAGAGTAATAAAAAGATTTTAGTGTGGGGCTGCCATTTCTCCAGCTCCACCCCCCCCCCCCCCACCACTTCAATGTTTTAGAAAATGGATAGTGCCAATCATTTATACCCCGTTTGTACCAACAATCTTTTTGTTTGCACCTCATTTGTACTAGAGTAATAAAAAGATTTTAGTGTGGGGCTGCCATTTCTCCACCCCCCCCCCCCCCCCCACTTCAATGTTTTACAAAATGGATAGGGCCAATCGTTTATACCTCGTTTGTACCAACAATCTTTTCGTTTGCACCTCATTTGTACTAGAGTAATAAAAAGATTTTAGTGTGGGGCTGCCATTTCTCCAGCTCCACCCCCCCCCCCCCCCCCCCACCACTTCAATGTTTTACAAAATGGATAGGGCCAATCGTTTATACCTTGTTTGTACCAACAATCTTTTCTTTGCACCTCATTTGTACTAGAGTAATAAAAAGATTTTAGTGTGGGGCTGCCATTTCTCCACCCCCCCCCCCCCTCACTTCAATGTTTTACAAAATGGATAGGGCCAATCGTTTATACCTCGTTTGTACCAACAATCTTTTCGTTTGCACCTCATTTGTACTAGAGTAATAAAAAAATGTTAGTGTGGGGCTGCCATTTCTCCAGCCCCCCCCCCCCCCCCCACTTCAATGTTTTACAAAATGGATAAGGCCAATCGTTTATACCTCGTTTGTACATGTTTGTACCAACAATCTTTTCGTTTGTACCTCATTTGTACTAGAGTAATAAAAGGTTTTTAGTGTGGGGCTGCAATTTCTCCAGCACCCCGCTTCAATGTTTTGCAAAATGGATAGTGCCAATCATTTATCGACCTTGAATGGGTCGTATTGTCCACTACACTGATGTACAACGTAGACGAAATATCACCCTCGTTTGGACTTGAATCTGCTTGACCATGCTAAAAATATGGATGATGGATGTGTACTCAGAACCGAGAGAATCAGAGTACCGCTATAAGTCTTTACGCTTAACGTATGTCGAAAACGATTTGAGAATAAAGATGAAATGAGATACAAAGATTTTAAACATTTTCTAAAGCCCTGTAAAAAAAAAAAAAAAAAAAAACTTTTTATAATTTTATAGAAAACTTTATATAGTTACTTCATTATTAAGTTTCAGGGTCTGGGGGGGCGCTTCAGCCCCCCCCCCCCCCCCCCCCCCCGTGGGTGCACCAATGGACCCCACGTTGATTTGACATGGAATGAATGACTGGGTCATTCTATGTCAAATCAACAAAATAAATGCAAATTTTGGACCTTGACATCTCAGATTTCTATAACTTTTTATTTATAGTTTGAATTAATGGAGTATATAAAAAATCTATTGTTTTATTTTATTTTATTTTTTTAGCGGTTTTTGCTTTGTTACGGAATTTTGGCCAAAAGTACGAAATTTAATCAACTTTTCAATCGCAAGATTCTCTCCAATTCTGTAAAAAAGTGAGCTAGAGAGTTCAGTTCTATCCTATTTGAAAGCTCTTTTTATGGGTTTTAATATGATGTGCAACACTATTTAGAAAAAAAAATAAATTTTTTTCACAAATTTTCAAAATTTTTGAATTAAAAATTTTCAATTTCAATTTTTACTTTTTTTCAAAAAAATATGTTATTTTTTGATTTTTTGGCTACAAGTACGCAAAATTTCAAGATGGTGAAATGATGGGATTTTGAACTGTTAATTTTTAAGGTAATTAATGGAGTATATGAAAATGGAGTATGATGGAGTATATGATGGGATTTTGAGCTATTAATTTTTGTTTAAGAATGGTTTATTGAAACTTTTCAGGTAACTGGTTCCTTATACCTTAAAAATTAATAGTTCAAAATCCCATCATTTCATCATCTTGAAATTTTGCATACTTGTAGCCAAAAAAGATTAACATATATTTTTTTGAAAAAAAAAAAAATTAAAAATGGTGTTTTTGAAAATTTGAAAATAAAAAAATATGAAAATTTGTCAAAAAAATTATTTTTCTCAAAATAGTTAGTGTTGCATAACACTGGCATAATAGTTAGTGTTGCTAAAACAACAAGGTCTAGACCCCACATTGATCTAACATGGAAATGACCCAAGACAAACTTAAGATTTAGTATTAGGTATCAAGAAAATTGCATGTTTTATGCAACAAATTTTTAAATACAAAATAATTTTTTTATTAAAAAATTTAAACATAAATCACATTAAAGCCCATAAAAAAGAGCTTTAAAATAAGATATAACTGAGCTCTCTAGCCCAGTTTGTTACAGAACTGTAGAGGATCGTGTGATTGAAAGCTTGGTTAAATTTGGTACTTTTGGCCATTTTTAAAATTCCGTTAAAAAAAAAAAAAAAAAAGGCTAAGGGAAAAAAAATTATATTTTTCATATACTCCATGGATACAAACTATAAAAAAAAAAAAAAAAAAAAAAAAAAAAAAAATATATATATATATATATATACATATACATATATAGAAATCTAAAACAACAAGGTCTAGACCCTACATTGATTTAACATGGAAATGACCCAAGGCAAACTTAAGATTTAGTATTAGGTATCAAGAAAATTGCATGTTTTATGCAACAAATTTTTTAATACAAATTAATTTTTTAATTAAAAAATTTAAACATAAATTTAAGCTTGTCTGCTTTTTTATTCCTTAACCTGTTATGCAATTTAAACTGAACTAAACCAGAAAATATGAAGCTGGAAATAACTTACTGTCCAAATTAGACAGTTTATCTTTTAATTGCTTTTCTCAGTTAATGTTGTTACACATAATTATTGGTTCTACATTTAAAAATTCACCTTAAAACATAAAGCTTGGAAAAGATATTTGTTTCCTTCTTTGCCTAACAAAGTCACTGCCAGAGACAAAATTTCTTTGCCTACAGAATGATGTTGTCACTAAAAGTTGAAAAATTTAATTTTCACTTGTTTTGACAGAAAATATAAAAAATATACATAATATTTTGAAAATAAATATGAAATATCTGATACATATCATATCAAGATATATATCCATTGATATATATCACAGAACCCTGATCACAACTGAAAACACTTTTTTGGCAATTGTCAGCAATCTATCTGTATCCATTCGTGCAGCCCTGTATATAAATCATATATTTCTGCTGTCACCATCCCTTTTTCTATGCATATACAAAACACACAACGATGAATGAGGTATCATATGAAAGGTTATTGAGCAGGCTCTTGACATAGTACACTCACATTTCATTAAAACACTGTTTGATTTAAAAATTAAGAGAAAGACATATCAACAAGTAATCATGAAGATTGCGGTGTGAAAGTCTGCACAGATTATGTGTTATTAATATTTTACTCACAATAGATAGTAATGTTTAGTTCTTGAAAATGCACTTCATCAATTCCTGTTGATAGAAGTTAATATATTTGAATTCTTTTGGACAGCCCTGTAGATGATCTTTAGAATTTATACACACCATGCAGGGCTGCCATTTGCAACTAAAATGCTACTAAAAGCGACTATTTTTAGCATCAGGCAACTATGGCTACTATTTTAGCCCAAAAACCTTCAAAAGTGACTATTTTAGAGGAAAACGAGAAAAAAGGAGACTATTTTCCAGTCCCAGCTACTATTTTTGTAAAAAAAAAAAAAACTCAGCACTGCAAATTTTTTAACCCTATACCCCAATCTAATATTTCCATATAAATTTTTTAAGTTTTTTATGCAATTTTTAAAATATGTAAAAACTTCCATTTGAAAAATAAAATAAAAAATACTCTTTCAATATAAATGTAGTGCAAAGATACCAACATCCAAATTTCAGTGGAAAACTAATTACTGATTTTTGGTTTGGCTACCACCCATAACCCTTATGCTTTACAGTATATTTGTCCAATTTTTGATTGTTTTTAAAGGCATTTAACCCTTTAACTGTCGTATGAACCACAAACTATTAACTGTAGATTTGTTCACTATGCTGTGTGAATTGTATTTGTTTCTAACCTCGTATAAATGCTTCATTCCAAAAATTTAAATTAATAAACAAGCTGAAATAAAGGCTACTTAGAAATAAGAAAATCTTGTTTTCTATCGCAGTTTTCCAATTTAATAACAGATTTAAAATGTTGAAAAAAGCATTTAGAATATTGCCTTTTTTACTTATTTAGATAGCTTTATTTGACCCATTGGTGTCTATAAAATCAGACTTTATTTTTTTCGGACGATTTTGCTATTTTATTTTACAAAAATTTCTTCTAAAGAATAGGTTAGTATGTACACGTATTTTCTTTATCAAATGCATCCTTTTTTGATAAAACCACTTTCAATTGGTTCAGTTAATTTTTGTTTACAAAATGGAATTAAAATTGCAGCTAATAACATGCAATAAAAATTGTATTGTTTTTAGTTGCCTCACAGTAATGCTCAATCACAAGATAAGAATATATTCAATTTAGTTTGGAAAAACCAAACTGCATTCTGATCGTATATCTCAGATGATAATTAAAAAAAATTCTTCTTTCTTTCTTTCCGTTTGTGTGTGTGATTTTATAATTAAAATACAAAAAGTAGAAAATTTGGATGGTAGTAGAGTAGGGAAAATGTGGATTTTCATGATGTTATTTTTATGGGAAATAAGGATTCTTGCCCCTCTTTTCTTTTAAGTAAGCATGCTATTTTGGCTACTATTTTTGTGCAAATGCTACTATTTTGGCTACTATATTTTTCATTGTAGGCTACTAAAGCAACTATTTTGTATGCCATTTGGCAGTGGCAGCCCTGACCATGTAATATATGAAAATTTAGCTGAACTTGAAAATGCTCTCTACATAGTATATTTTATTGACAGCCCTTAGAGAAATTGCTCTTGGTGGTTTTTTATGCAACATAATAATTCTAGTTTATTTTATTTTGTATTTCGAATGAGGAGGAATGTGATATTACTCTTTTAAAGCCGACAAATATTTGGACATTTTTTTCTTATGGTTTCTTAAACCCCCTGGTTCGAGTCATGCTAATAAATATCTGTTGAAAAATCCAGGTGACTTTCAGGAAACTCCGTAACCAATGTTTATCTGTCATGTTCACTTCTCATGTTAAACCTGTGAGAAATATTATTTTATGCAAATACAAATACTACTGTCCTTTCGAAGTCGTATCACGAAATATTTTATAAAATCTTTTTAAATAGCTACATAATTCTTAAAACAATATATTTTACACATTTTATACTATGCATTATTGTTCACAAACAATAATGTATTTGAAATCTTTTGTGCACCTCTTTTAAAAGAACCGTTAACCGTTTCTTGCTTACTTTAAAACTGGCAAATCCCCAACATTAAATTTGCTCTTTTCTAACTAAAAGGGTCACACAGAATGAGAAAATAATTGATTTATGTATAACAATTTTAATTTTTTTTTAAATTATAGCCTGTCCTCTATAGTCCAAAACAAAAGAAATAAAGTATTTTTATATGTGTGTTTCAGTTATGCATTAAGCCAAGATGTCTAAAAACAATAATTAATAAACAAAATACTCTTTAAATAACATTATTGTACGTTTAGGAACATTTTAGGTCATTTGGAATAACTTACTGACATTCTGAAGGGACATCCATATTGATGATATCTCAACAAGCAAGTTACCCATTGTTGTGGTGCTATGTCGATTTTTTCTACTGAAAGCATAGATGTCACAGAGTAGCATAAGCTTTGAATAGGAACCATAAATGAAATATGTTGGGCAAGGAAAAAAAGAGCATTTTTGTCCACCGTGGTGGACAGTATGCAACAATGGGTTAAATGTTACATGGTCTATATTTTATATCAAAGGTGCATCTATCGGATATTTGCTACCTACAGATTTTAAACCAATCAAGTTCTTTTGTGTGTCCCTATAAATAAACAATAAATGCTATGCATACTTTTTTTTTATACAGAACATCATGTATACAATTTCATAATGCTTAAAGTAGGGTAACATCACAGGGCTTGAAATTCAATTTTTTCTAGAAGGGGAGTCTCCCTCCCAATATTTATAAATAGAGGGGAGTTGAACTGTTTGGGAGGAGAAAAAAAAAAATCTTTAACCCCCACTATTATTTTACGTGCTATTTAAAGAATTACATTAATACAGGCATGACAAAATACCATTGCAAAAATTTAAATCGAAAACTAATTATGCAAAATGTTTATTTTTATATAAAAAAAGGAAGAAAGTCAGTATTATATATACAACATCTATTTTGCAACCTTCACCAAATGTTATGGACCCATAAAAATTGGGTTGTTAAACGAATTTTTGGATTTAGAGTTTATTCGATTTTGGGTACTGAATCTCCTTTCACAAGGTACGCTTTTGACAGGCAACACAAGTGCATTTTTTATAACTTTGGTAAATAAGGGAAACACATGGTTATGCTCTCTTAAAAAAAAATCAGTAAAATTTGATGTGCCTTCATTTTTAACTACTTGTATGAAGAATGTATATTTGGTGTGGTGACATTATCAATATCCATTTCTGAACAGAATTGTTTTAGCTAAAATACATACGAAATAAAGCCAAAACCAGAATTCGTAGTATTTTCTTTGAGTGAGTAAACTGACACTGGAATTTTAAATCCATGTCCAAAATTTAAAAGGAAAACTGTCGATTCATTTCTCCTATTACACGAGGAATGTAGGTTCACTTTAAAATGTTGTCCTAATTTCTGTGAATTACAAGAATAAATTAGTTTGTTGTTTCATATTTCCTTGGAGTTCTGAAAAAAAAAATTTCATGTGCACCATAAGATTTTTGCAGTTTTAATCTCATTTTTTGTTTAATGCTGACTATAAGCCAATTTGGCAGGGAACAACACCCAGTAGCCCTTACTACCTTTTTGGTTCTTTTCCCTTTTTGATTGCGGGAATAAAAATCTCAAAATACATTCATTGATCGTAGGGGGGAAAATGCAAAATTTGTCGAGCAGTTGATTGAAAAAAAGTCAAGTTTGACAGTTGGTCGCGAGAAAATATTGCTAAATTTGTCAACTGATCATGGAAAATAATCGCAAAATTCATCACACGGTTGCAGAGGAAAATAGCAAGATTTTTTTAGTCGGGTGCAAGGAAAAAAACGTGAATTTTAATCTATCGTAGGAAAAAAATCTTTCATTTTGTCGCTAGAAAAAAAAATCTTAAAATTTGTCATTCGAAACACCCCCCCCCCCCCCCCCCCCATGAAGTTCTATAGTCGTTCGTGGAAAAATATTGCAAAATTCGTCAAACGATTGCAAAATTTGTCAGTCGGTTGCAGAGAAAAATCACAAAGTTTTTCAGTCGAACACAAAGAAATAATCGTGAACTTTGTCAATCTCTCGTAAGAAGAAACTGTGAAATTAGAAAAATTGATCGCAGAAAAAATAGTGAAAATTGTCAATTGGTTGTAGAAAAAAATCAGGTAATTCGTTGATCGATCTCTCATAAAAATTGTAAATTTCGTCGATCTGTCGTAGGAAAAAAAACTTGTGAAGTTTGCCAATTGGTCACGGGAAAAAGTCCCGCAAAATTTAGCAATTGTTTGCGGGGAAAATATTGCAAAATTTGCCAAACTGTCACAGAAAAATAGTGCGAAATTCGTCAAACGATTGTGGAGAAAATCGCGAAAATATTCAGTTGGATGCAGGGAAAAATCGTGAATTTCGTCAATCTCATACCTGCCAACATTGCACTAAACTTCCGTACAATGTAGGTTAATTTAACCGAGGTTAAAACACGTTTCAAACCACAATTATTTTTTTTTAAGTGCAAAGGAATTTGTTCCAAGGAAGGACATGAAATTAATATATATTATTTTTGTATATATTTTTTCTGGTTGGAAACGTCTTTAACCTGGATCAAATTAACTCGCATTGTACGGACGTGTAGTTGAAAGTTGGCAAGTATGCAATCTGTCGCAAGAAGAAATCATAAAATTCACCAATCAGTCACAGAAAATATCGCGAAATTTGTCAGTTAGTCGTGGGAAAAAATGCAAAATTCGTCGAATTGTCTTCGTCAATCGGTCACGAAAAAGTATTGCCAAATTCGTCAGTCGGTGGCAGGATTTGATCGTCCTTTCAAAAAGCAAAATTCTCCAGAAAATTGCGAAATTATTTTTTGCGGGAGACTGTCACCCATATTCTTTTGGGAGGGATTTCAAAATTTTGGACGTGAATCCCGCCAAGAAATTCAAGCCCTGCATCATTAAATTGCATTTCAAACAATTATTGCCCATATGCCATAATGTATCAGAATTATTTTGAGTATCACTTCTGCAACTGCTACACACTTCATTTTCAGCAGGGAACATGTAAAATTAATATATATCAATACCATGCTTATTTATAATTTTAAAAAAAAGAGTAGAGTACAGATGTCCAGATAGACAAACTGAAATCCTAAACATTTTTTCAAAAATTCTGGAAAGTGTTAAAAATGAGAAATGATATCATTTTGAAAGAAAATAAATTGCTAGCTAAATTCAATAAGCAGATTAGCACATTTGTCTCAAAATTGTGACTGGCATTCTGATAACTGAAAGTGCCCAAATGTACTGCCTTATTTTCGAATACAGTAGGACCTCGATTATCCAAAGTAATTGGGACCAAACCTACTTCGGATAATTGGAAATAATTCAGAAATGTTCGGATAATCGAAAATTCATGAATAATCATCTAGTTTAATATGTAGTATCGTCATTGAACGGTTATTATGACTTATTTTTAACTGTTAAATAAATTAAAATTATAAATGAAAATAAATTTATTTCTGAAACAAAAACTTACAATGGTTTAAATGCAAGCTTCATCAAATTTAAAATGGCCATCCTTTGCCGTGCAGCTCTATCCCGAAGTTTTTTTAAAAGCATGAGTTCAGAGGAATCACACTGTTCCTGTTGCTCCAACCAAACAAGGCCTTTTGAGAAACACTCAAAAGCATCATTGTTACTGATCTTATTTACTCCGAAATCATTCTCATCTTCATCATCATCATCTTCTTCTGGAAAATTTCGGACTTCTGCTATTAATTCCTCATCATTGAGCAACTGGATGCCTGCATCTTCCACGTCACAATTCAATTAATCTGTGATTTCTTTATCCCCACAATTTTCAAAACCTTTCATTGCGCTAAAAAGGCTTGAAAACTCAGTAGTAACACTATCTTTCACAATGTCTGTAGCAATTTCATCTGCGGCAGTTAAAAAATTCGGCAAAAGTTTTCGCCAACTTCATCTTAGTGTCGATTGCGACATAGATTCCCATGCGCCACTGATCATATAAATGCAGTCTTTGATGTTGACAGTTTTCCAAAACTCAATTATTGAAACTGCACCAGATTCAGAATCTCCTTCAAAAAGTAATTTTCTGATTAATTTCTTTCGGTAACACCGTTTTAAAGACTCCAAGATGCCCTGATCCATAGGTTGCAGCAGAATCGTTGTATTCTGGGGCAAAAATAAACACCGGATGTTTCCAGATTTTAGAGAGTTATCTTCAGGATGAGCCGGACAGTTGTCGAATAACAAAAGCGCTCCATTCAAATGTTCTTTTTCTTGCCAAGATTTTACTGCAGGCACAAAAATATCAAAAAACCACTTTGAAAACAAATTGGAATCCATCCAAGCATTTCTTTGATTTAAATAGTGTACAGGAAAAGCAGATTTGCTTACATTCTTAAGACATCTCGGATTCTTACTTTTCCCAACAATAGCTAGTTCAAGCTTGTGGGAACCCGATGCGTTGGAACAGGCTAATACAGTGTCTTTTGACATAATCTTTCATTCTTTTCCTTCCGGGAGCAGAAGTTTCATTTACCACAGCTAAAGTTTTTTCAGGAAGGGCCTTCCAATATAGTCTGGTTTTGTCGCATTTGTAAATTTGATCTGATGTTGAATTCTAATCTTTCATCAATTTTTCGATTTTTGAGACAAATGAATCAACTGCTGCGACATTTCCAGACATTCTTTCACCCTTGATATTGAGTTGTCTTATACCATGGCGAATTTTGAATTTTTCTAGCCAGCCACTACTGGCTTTGAAGTCATCAGAACCACCAAGCTTCGAGTTGAGAATCAAAACTTTTTCTTGAATCATTTGTCCAGATAGGGGTATTCTTTCACATCTTTTCTGTACAAAGCCACATTTAAATCTGTATGATTAGCTAATTTCATTGTTTTTCAGAATTTGGCGCCTTTTCCGACATCAAATTCAGCAAAACACTTCTTAATTTTTTCTGAGTTCTTTTTTCATCTCACTAACAGTTGACACGCCAACGTGAAACTCCTTTGCAAGTTTTGTCACAGCTTCTCCCGATTCTAGCCGCGTAACAATATCATATTTTTCCTGTATGGTTAATACGATTCTTTTTCTCTGAATGGAAGACATGATAAAAAAGAAAACTTGAGTATAAAAAAATAAGAAAGGCAATGCGTAAGCTCTATCAGATCCCCCAGCAGGTCAAAACTGCCAACTTTATTGATAGCACTCAAGAAAATTCTGATTGGAAATGTAACAGCAGAAAAAGAGAACAAACAGGAATTCTGCCTAGCTGCCAAAAGTGACCATACATAAAAGATTGTCCTAGTAGGGGTAGAAAGAGAATAGCAAATGGGTTTTTCCTTCCTTTTCCCTTTTCTGGAATAGAATTGTCCACAAAGGATAAGTGACACAAAGTGTCACCCCCTTTTCAAATTCTGCGGCAATGAAAATTTCTCTGTTCTTGAGATGACAAAAGAGGTTAGGTTCTTTGCACTTGCTTACAATCAGACGGTGCAATAACATTCGGCAGTATGTCCTTCCAAATTTCGAAATGGGGTGTGTTTTTGTTTAGAACAGTGAAATTTGAAAGTGGAGAAAAGTACACTTATACCGAGAATTGAGCTTGCGAAAAGGAATTCTAAAAAAGGGAATTTCAAAATATTTATCTGCACTAGTAGTTTGGAAAGGACGGCTTGCATACAAAAGAAATGTGGGGAAAAAAAAACTTTAAAAATTGTATGTTTGTTAAGAGAAAGTTTTGGATGATAGTAGAAAGGGAAAAAAAAAAGTGCAGAAGAAACAGACTTCGGTTAACGGAGAGTTTCGGTTAATCGAGGTTCGTATAGTCGAGGTCCTACTGTAATTGCTTTTTAAGCAAGAATGGTGGTAGAATAATTGTTTTTAAAGAATTGAATTTGATCTAGATATGTGATTTTTATATTTAGTAATAGTTTTATTATTGTTTTTTTCTTTGTTTAAAGTTTACAAGTTACTGTTGGATAATGCAAATTTTATATCAGCATGTTCTTCTTAATATTTTAAGTTAACCAAAAACTTCTCTTACTTTTATTATATTCATTATCATTATTATTTACAGCCTCTGTACAAACTTGTCCTGATGAAACAGAAATGTTAACTGTGTTGGAGAAATATACAAAAGTTGTTGATTTATCACCAGATATTAGCAATGAGGTATGAATCTTAACATTTTCTTTGAAGTGATAAACTTTAACTAAAATATTTCCATAAAAAAAGTAATTATGAATTAAATATAGTTTTGTTTCATTTAGTGAATTCTAAAATCAGCCTGAAAAAATGAAGTAAAATAAAAATGTTGTAGTTCTTGTTCTCTAAAAATGTTATGGCTTGAAACATTTTTGTATAATTTATTAACACTATTTTTAATTAAATATATTATATCTTTATACAGTTCTCTTTTCACTTACATTGTTTTATTTAACATACTAGGGGGCTCTGCCCCCTACGAGCTACGCTCGCCAACCCCCGTTCTGACACTGCAAACTTTAAAAGCACTCTGATTTGATCAGCTCTAAAACGATTACGGAAGATTGAATTATAATTAAACGACCAGTGACTATCTGCTGTAATCGGGTTTCCATTCATTTTCCTTTGACTGAGGGATTTTAAGGCTGAATCAACTGCTGTCGAAATAGCTAACAACTATTTTCGCGATTGATAAAATACGATTAATTAAACATTTGAAAATCAACTTGTGCAAAGTGGTTAAGTAAGCAATGTCACTGCATCGGGGAATTTTACAACGATGCTATAGAAAATTGGGTACTTTTCCATTATCCCGACTACTACTTTTTATAAAAGAAAATTATTGCCAAAATATAGGATTTAAATGCCAAAAGTGCATATCTGAGGCTTCGCATTCAATTGACATCAGATGCGTTACGCGTGGTTATGTCATCGAGTGATCTTTAATTCAACGTTTATGTGTATTTTTAATTATATTTTACCAATTTATTAGTAATTTCGTTGACTTAAACGTAATTATTTAATGTAAAAATAATAGCTTTTAATTGAAAGGAAACATTATTAATTATGCTGTTTTAAAATTTGCAATAATAGGTAAAATATTTTGTCGAAATAAATTAATCTTACCCTACTTAATGTTTTGAAAACGCGTAATAATTTAATAATTTTTCTTTTTAATATTCACGCAAAAATATATTTTTGATTACGTAATTTTCTACATTTAGTGTTTTTAACACGTGATCATTTAATTATTATTTTAGAGTTTTATTTCTGTTTTTAATAGTCACGTGTAAATACATTTCTTAATTGAAAGGGAATATTATTATGTGTGCTATTTTGCAAGTTGGCAACAATTCAAATAATGGAATTTATGAAATATGAAATAAATCTTCTTCAAAATAATGACAATTTTAAATAAAAAATTGAAATATAACGTCAATAAATTACTTAAAATAAAAAAATAATTGCAGTCTGCACACTGCAAGCTGGTCAACTATATCCTTATAAATTATGGTTAAATTCCTGTGCATAGTTTTTGTTTCTATAAAACTTTTTTAAGACAACTATTTTGCCCAACTTTAATATTAAATATCTCTTAAAATAATTCTTCGATTTAAAAACTGTTTGCTTCAGCGTATTTATCGAACATTTCTTTATAAAACTACAAATTTTCATATTTTTATATGCAATAGTTTTCTGGATATTAGTCCAGAAAGACTTCAAGGCACAAAATAAAATCTGAACAATTGTTATTATTCTAAGCTTCAGAATAAATCTATTTGTACTAAAGTTCCTTGTTTATTATTTTTACAATCCTGTCATACATTTGAACTCTGTTATAACAAGAATGAAAGGACCAGTACCTTTGTTTTTTATAACCAAGTTCTTGTAATAAGCAAGTTCATGCTCTTTTTCATTTATTCTCTATGGTAATGAGAAAATATACGAAAGTTTAATTAAATTAGTAAAAACAGCTGAATCATCACATTGGTGTAGGTAATTTTACACATTTTAATTAAAAGTATAAAACTTAATTATTAATTATAATGCAGTTAAATTTTGTCCTTGTAATATTGTACTACTTGAGTAAGTGAATAAAGTAAAATGCAGTGAAAGAAGGAAAATAAATCACTTTTTCGGCGTATTTATTATTATAAGCAGATTCAAAGGAAAATGATATTTTACTCTGAATATTTTTAGTATCTTTCATCCCAAAACTTTCATTTAATAAAGTTTATTCTGCAAGAATGCTTCTAAGAAAGAAGCTCTGAAGTTTTATCCAGCAATCAAAATCAATTGCATATGTCGAAAGAGAGGCTATTGTTTCACATTCATCTGTTTAGAGAGAATATCACTGTTATCCTCTTCATGTCAATCGCAGCAATAATCGATATCCACTATTCAATGTATGGTTCCTGGAAGGATTTATTCTTCAAAAGGGGATATATTTGTGAGCTGGTAGGTGTTTTTACTCGTTATATCTATGGTTTACTCAACAAAATCTCTTGCAATGTATTTTTATATTGGATCAACCATTGGCTCACTAATTCCTCATTAAAACAAAGTTTTCATATATCCTATTCCACCATAACAGAGTTTAACTGTAGTGAAATTTTCTTAAGCAATCGTTTACCTATTAAAATTGTATCAAACTTAAAAATTTTCAATACAAATATCTAATTTTGACATCATATTTGAATTTTCCAGTAAATTTTACCTTCAGGTACCAAACGAGAAGTCATTCAGTCAACAAGTTTAGGAATCGTACTAATTTTAAAGTTTGGAATGCATAATATTAAATAAGGAGAAAAAGAGTTCAGATTCCTTATTTAAATTTCATTAAAGGATATTCAGTATGTATTTTGTTATTTATTTTTTGTCATTGGAAACAATTGGAATCTGTTTAGTTTTTATCAAATAAGCCTTAACATTTTAAATTGTGCATATTTTTATTTTCTCATTCTATTTTGATTGTTGATTAATTGAATGTCCATTCTCTCTTTAAAAAATGTATAGTGTCCCATAGTGTCACTTTCCAAAAATTTATAAAAAATTCAAATTGTCATATCAGAGTGCAGCTTGCACCAGAAGACAAAGAATCTGATTTTTTGTAGCAATAGGAAAAAAAAAAAAAAAAAATCAACAGATCCATAAGTTAAGTTTAGATTTCAAAAATTCATACATCAGAGAGCGATTTACACTATAAGACTCATCAAAAAAGGAAATTTTTTGTAGCAAAAGGGAAAAAAAATTGTTAAAGTCCCATAAGTATTAACTCATACCATAAGTATAAGACATTTAAAAAACTCATAAAAATGTAACATTGTCATATTAGTGTGTGGTTTACACAATAAGACTTAGCAAATGGTAGAAATTTTTCCAAAAAAAAAAAAAGTTTAAAGAAAATTTGAACAATTTTTTTATTTTTGCTATAAAAAAATCACTTTTTGACAAGTCTTATGATTCAAACTGCACATGACAATTTGTTAATTTTTTATGAATTTTTGAAATGTGATCAAATTTATGGGACACCCTGTACTTGGACTATAAGTGTAATATCTATAAATTACATTTTCTGTATATCAAAATATTTTCGCAATCCTTAATGAAAGAGAATTTTTTTTTTGTTTTCTATTACTTAAACTCCTCTTGATTCAGAACATTATTTTTTTTTAATCCTTAAAGAAATAAAAATTTGATTACGTATACGAAAAAGCCCAGAGTAAATAGACTAAAATGAAGAAAAAAAATGAATTGTAAACTAAAATTTGACATACAAACTTGTTTTTTATTTATCATTTTCTTTTATGTTAAAATGCTTATGAATCAAATGAATTAATATTTCTTTTTATATTGCAGACATGTATTATTTGTTGTGAATCTTTGTCAAGTGGCTCCTCGTACAATGATGATAAAACATTATCACAGCTTATTTTATGTTTGCATATTTTCCATAAAGCTTGCTTGGAAGCTATGTATGATAGTGGTAATAAGGTTTGTATAATTTTGTTTATAGTAGAATAGTTTTATCTTAATTTTCAAATATATATATTTTTTATTTTAAGAAAAGTGAAAGATTTTAACTACATTTAAGATTTACTATGATCTGCACACAATAACTTGGCTGATGAGTAACACAAATTTACATAAATTTAATTACTAATTAAGCTAGCAATCACTACTAGCAATTAATAGAATGTAGTTTTTAATGAATGAAATCTTTTTCTGTACTGTTTGTGTCTGTTAGCAACTTACTTCCCCCATTCCTTTCATGAAGTCTTTCAAGATCATTGGCCAAGTTATCATCAGCAGACTGCAGTAGTAACGTTTAAAAAATATCAGTTATCTGTTTGAAACAAGAATGAGAGCAAAGAGCTTTTCTTAAAATAAACTATGGGAAATGGTTAATCCATATGAGGGGCCCTCTGCAATAACAAGGTAAGTGAAAATGGAGTTTTCAGCTACAAAGCTTTTAAATTTACTTTCAGCATGTTAATTTAGAATATAACTTCTTTGCATATATTCCTATTAAGAAGAGTTTTCTAGCATCTTTTCTTTGCTTATGATCATAAAATTTATATTTCCTTATATGCTGAATAATACATTACATACATCTGAAAATTGAGAATCAAGGTAACTGCACTTGGCTTGTTATTGCAGAGGACTCCTAATATCTGTTGCAAACAAATAGTATTGTAATGGTTGTGGAAAATCAAGGATGATGATAGTTACTGACAAGCACATTTATTTACAGTTACAGCATAAGGATGGAAACATTACACATCGGTATAGATAATAAGTACAGTTCCACGTTTTTTTATCTCTAATTTAGAGAGAAAAACAGTTCTAAATGGGTTTGGCATTTGATCGGTAATCCAGTCTTTATTCTATCACAGGATGTCGTTTCTGGAGATCCCTCGAAATCTTTTAGACTAGTTTAGCCTTTAAAAAATATCTACCTCTCTCAAACACACAAGGGAGACTCAAGCTCTCTTGAACTGTGAATCTTAACTCTTCGTAGGGTCTCTCTGTGAGATCAATTTATACCTTTCCGATGTTTGAAGTGACCTGAGAAGATCTTGAGTGTTTAAGTAGTTGTAAGTTTATGAGTGCATAACTGCCAGTGTAACGTCAAAAGAAGGAAAGTTGCGATTCTATAGTGTCAGATTAAGAGGTTTTGAGTAGAAAGGATGGCCACTTGAGGTAATCCAGCTCTGTAAAATTGGCAACAGTCTGTCTGGCATACTTCATCAGAATCAAATGAGGGGGAGGGAATAAGAAGGGTTCTTTTAATGTACAAAACTTGCAATTAACTATTGATCAGGAAGGTAGGGGATCAATTACAGTATCAGTAAACATAGCTGATAACACACTCAAAGGCTTGTAGCAAAGTGACATGAGCCAATTCGGTAAACGTCTTTAATATTATTTGTCCATTTTGACATTTCATCCAAACTATAAAATTTCTATTGGCAGTTTATGCAACATCTTTCATTTAAATATAAAATTAAATATGCATGAATTCTTTTACAGTTACTTTGGCAGCATGTCTACTGTTCATTATTCCTTTTACAAAACTCTTAGATGCCTGTGGATCCTTGGTTTTCAATGTTTGACACTTTTGTGATTGTGCATTCTTACAAATCTCTCTTCATTAACAGGACATAACATCTTTACATCACATAGCATAATTTGTTAACTTATCAATCAAGATTCACTCAGAATCAAAATCCATTTTGACTTTCACAAACATTACTCAGCTAAAGAGAGCACACTTCAATAATACTTGGTCATTTCTGTGCATTTTGTACATCAATCTTAATTGAACTTAAAATTGGATAACATTTGTTAGCAAAAAAGCCCAATTGATCTTGAAAGCAGAGCTTGTCTATGGATTCAGTTTTCTTTAAACATAAGAAATTTCCCAGTTTAACAATAGCTAATTATAACAATAACTAATTTAACAATAACTAAAGAAAATATTGAAATTCACAAAACTAAAATTTGACATCACATCCAATTTAAAATTATAATATTGTCCCTAATGAACAAAATATACTAACTGATTAATTGAAAAATTAGCTTCATTGTTGCAACTCTCACACATTTTAATCATATTGTTGCCCTCATCATTATAATGTCAACATTACTGACACACACATTTGTGCTTTATGATATGACTTTTAGAAAAACATGTTTTTTGAAAGTGCAAATTGATAGGTAGCCAAATTAGACCTTATATTCCTTTTAACTTCCAAATCGTTGTAATTTGGTTGGAACTTCAAATTAGTTTATTTTTATCTACAGTACAAATACGAATTTGGGTACTTTCATATTAGCTGTATGCCAACAGATAATCACCAAATAAAGGGAGAAAAATTTCATATCATGTATGTATGTATGTATTCATATGTATGCATGCTTGTATAAGAAAAGTTTTGTAATTGGTAAACAGTGTCTTTTTTTTTTTTTTTTCATAATTTATGAAAAGATTTTGTATTTTGTGATATGTCAGGGAAAATTTCACTAAAAAGCAGAAACACACACACAAAAAAAAAAAGAAGTTAACATTTTCTATTTGTCATGCAAATGTTCAGGCAATGCAGGATGATCTCGTCTTAAGTTCTGTAACTGAGATATGCTGCAAGCATACCTGTGCAGATTGCAAAAGAGCTTTCTCCCAAATGAACTCAATAAAAACAGATAAGAGATCATTTAACAACAGAAAATCTAAGTAAATTATGGACTAGAAATATCGAAAGACCTCCACATAATGAGTTTATTTTTGAAATGGCATTAAAAACCTGGTTTTCAGCAAAACCAAGGCGAATTTTACTATAGCATTAGTTCATAGCATTTTGTAATATATTAAAAAATATAATATTTAAAAATAAAATTAACATTAATTTGTAATTTTAGGTTTAATTTCTCAGCATACTTAAGAGTTGGAATTGTCATAATCTTCTCCAAAGAAAAAGCTAAAAGACATTAGTAAAAGCTAAAATACTAAAGAAACTTGTTTCCCAAGTTAAACTTTGATTAGGAATCTGATGTGTTTGATTATTCTATGTACATTATGTTTTCTATTTTTAAATATTGTATTTAACTCTCTTGTTTGTTATCGTTTATTTAAAAAATAAAATAAAAATAACATATAACACTGTTTTCATTGTGCTGGTAATATTTTGTATTTCATTGTATTTTACATGAAAACATTCACAAAATACAGATTAAATCCAAAGAAAACTCAAATCTATATACTTTTTTTTTCCCTTCATATTTAGCTTAATTTAGCAGTAGTAGGGAGGGAAAGGGGGTAACCTAGAACTCCTATAATAGAGGTTGACACATCCTCGCAGATATGACACCCGAATTGGAGCCCAGTCGAAAAACCAAGCTAATCGGAAACGGTTCAGCCAATCCGAACCGAATCTTATGCAACCCCAACTACGGCTGCGGTAGATTGATGCTGAACTGGGCACCAATAATCCGAAACAAAATGGATATGCGTCAGCTCCTATTATAGGAGTCTTAGGGTAACCTATTGAAGTTCTTAACTTTTTTTTTGGTTACTTTATTGTTGTTTAATATAATAGATTTTCAGTGATGCAATGGCAATGTAATTGTGAAAAAAAAAAAAAAAACTGACTTTATTATAAAAATATTCATAGTGTTATTTTAGTTAAGATTAAAACAATTGTTTTCTCTTTCATGAAGGAGTTTCTTCAATGTCCATCATGTAAACGGATTCATGGTGAGAAATATGGGATTCAGCCTCCAGGAGAAATGATTTATCATGTGCTACCATATTGTTTGCCAGGTTATCCTGAATGTGATACAATAAGAATTCTGTATGACATTCATTCAGGAATTCAGGTAAAAATTTGTATATTTAAAATACATATATATATTTTTTTAGAAGGAGCCAAAAGAGTATTGCTATTATTTGAAATCCATTAATCTTATTGAAACATTTTCAAAATGCAATGAAAAATGTTGTAAATAACTAGGAAAATATTTTTAATTAATTTTGTCCTAATTTTGATTATGGATGCTGATATGTTCGTTGTTATTATGGTGCAGTCAGTATAAAGAAAAAAATCGATGCACCTGCCTTTATTCACAGACTGTTTATGATAAAATCGCACCAAAGGTGTCGTCAGATTCTGAATATTGTTTTCTTTCAAAATATGAATGCAATTTTTGAAATGAGGATAGTCTACATATTTAAAATTGCACTAACTTTGATTTATTAAATGGTAACTTCCACTTTTGACACTTTGAGTTCCTTGGATTAAATCAGCCAGGAAAAAGTATATAGTTTATGTATTTTTGTTAAATCTTCATGGAGTTAGAGTATAGGTGCAGATTCATGGTCGCTAGTCGTCATGTGCTGACCAATTTTTTGTTTTGGTGACTAAATTTTGATGTCTAAGTCTCCATTTGTTTTACAGAGATGCCCCTTTTCTGCCAAATGGCAGATTTCTGCATTTATTTATTTTTAATGAAATCTGCAGATTCTACTCCAGAATTTCGTGATATTTACCGTTTTTTTCTCTTTTCTATTGTCCATAATAAAAAATATATGATTAACCATGGAAGCCACATTTCCGCAAATCTGCAAATTTCCCCCCCCCCCCCCCCCAATCTCTTCTTGAAATGAACACTTCTCTTTTTCCGCTACTAGTACCGGACACACAAAGTATAGTCTTTAAAATTGTATCATTTTCAAATTTGTTTCTGTTCTATCTGTTACTCTGTAGTAACAATAAATAAATAAGCATTTAAATTGCTCCTTCACACAATAATTTCTGCTTGTACCTTTTTGTCCCACTCTCTTCCACCAAGTTGGCAAACTTTAAAATCTTTAAAACACTTTATTTTTTTTTAATTTTCTGATTACTTTTTTGTAACAATAAATAATCACATAAACCCCTCCATACAAAATTTCCATTTCCCGATTGGCTATTCCCCCAGCTGGCAAAGTTTAAAATATTTAAAATTCATTTTTTTAGGTTGATTTTGTTTCAAATTGATCTCTTGCAAATACTTCGTTTGTACATCTATCTATATATGTAATGCAAAACTTGTCATCAGGATAACCTTTGAAATACTGAACCATTTCATATCTAACTGAGATAGAGCATTGATCTTGCAAGCACCTCAAAAGAGTTCTTTAATCAAATATCTTGTTTTTACAGAAGGTCATTCACACTTTATGGAAACAATTTTCACAATTTCTGAACACATATGCCATATTCTTTGCGACAATTTTACTCTACTGTATAACCCTAACTCTTGATTATAACTCTGGATCTAAATTTCCATCATAGTCAATTTTTCCTCTTAGTACAGTCATATCAATTTTCTCCCACACCTCTTGGAAAATTTTCCAGTGTGTTGTGGCTCTTTCTAACGCTCGCTTTAACAAACACATAGGTGGTGATAAATAAAAATTTATTATAACACTGGATGAAACATGGTTTTATTTAAGTAAGTATATCAAAAGAAGAGCAATTTTTATCAATTAATAGAAAAAAATAAAGGATGTGTTTGTGAATGTAAAGAAAATTTTCCAAAAGAGTTCATGATTGCTGCTAGATTTTGTTATGAAATTAAATTAAAGGTAAAAAATGCAGCAAAGCTGAGGTGATTTCACTTTATTATCAGTAAAATATTTTAGAACCTATTTTTGAAAAAAAAAATTCCAGCTTTATATGAAAAAGACATTAACTGAGCTTTCATATGAACAAAGTCTCCCAGCTGCTTTTCTTCAACTGATGCATATTTAGTAAAGTAAGAACAGAAATAAACAGAAATAAATTGTGTCTCAATTGAAGAAATGCATGTAAAATCACCTGACGCACCCCCTCCCCTTATTAATGGACTCTTTCTGCATTTATATTGTTTAACTGAATTCACGAACATTGAAAAGACTTTGGAAAGTTTTACAAGAAGTATCGGGAAAAATTGACATGACTGTAACAAGGGAATTCTATTATCATAGACATTTTGAGTCAGAGCTATAGCCAAAAGTTAAGGCTATCCAACAAAGTCAAACTGTTGTAAAGAATATGTCATTTATACTTAGAAATTAACTTTGAAAATCATTTCCATAAAGTGTGAACAACGACCTTCTGTATAATTCGTTTACAGGGACACACAAAGGCAATACATACGAAATTTCTCTTTACGATAATGTTTGAAATGTTGAGCCCATTCGAAACTTATTGGGCAGTGTATTGATCTTACAAGTATATCTTGAATGAGTTAGCTAATCAAGCATGTAGCTCTTATAGTTCATTTACAGGGACACACAAGTAAAACATGCAAAACTTGTCGTCATATTAATATCCGAAATGCTGAACCAATTCAAACCTAATTGTTACAATATGTTAATCCTGAAAGTATCTTTGATGAATTTGTTAATCATGTATGTTGCTCTTCGATGGCATTCATTGAATGGTTTGGGTTATATTATAACCCACTGGCAATTTTTAAACTATAAGTTCAACAAATTTTTAGGATTTTTGATACAATTGCTTCATATTTATTCAATTACATTTGGTAAGCCTATGTTAAAATGTTAATTACCTTCCTTGTGAAAATAGCGAAGTTAGAAGGAATCAATAAACTTTGTTTAATTTGTATCCAATGTATGTACCTTAAAAAATTAATAATAAATAAATAAATAAACGTACTCTTCCGACTGAGACGAAACACTTGTTTTCATTTTTTGCCCTATGTTTTACTTACTACCAACCAGGGCTTGACAAATGTGGTTGCCAGGTGCTACTGTCTACCAAGTTTTTTGATCTGACGACCAAGTTATTTAATCTTTTGAAGTGATTTCTGTAAAAAATTTGACATAATAAATGAGTACAGATGACGCTTTTTCTCGCCTCCACCTCTACTTGTGCGCGGTAAGCAGTGATCTTCCTCTTCTCTAATACTTTTAATGGAAGAATTAAGTTTAAAAGGCATTTTCCAACTCATGCACAGAAAACACCATTCTTTTCAGCTATAGCCAGCTAGTATATGTCACGTGATTAGAATGTGGGGAAAGAAGATATTTCAATAAAACAGTAAGAAATAGTGTCAATCCAGCCTCTGTGACATCTAAAATTGAATACAATGCTAAAAAATGCTCAAGTTTTTTGTAACTTTCAAATCTTATTTTTCTGTTTATATAAGTTGTCAACTTAATATAAGTGATTATAAGTTACACTAGAAAATATAGTTTATATATTATATTATCTTTCTAAATTATGTACTATTTTAAACTATGTAACTAATAATTCTAAACTATGCTTGTTATTAGCTTTTCAAAATTAATTCATAAAAAACTCTTGTGTTTTATTTTAAATCAATGACGGGAAGGAGGATGGGGATAAATAATTTTTGCTGGCGACTAGTATTCTTTTTCCTGGCTACCAGATTTTATCAAATTTGTAAAGCCTTGCTACCAGCAATAAATGACTAATTATCTAAATTTTATCATCATATACTCTTTATTAACTATTTTTAGCATTCACCTTAGTCAGTCTCTCAAAAAATATAAAAGATATATTTTTTATTAAAAAAAAATCTCATTTATTTAACTATTTAAATCTTTTAGTCTGCTTAAACATCTGTCTAAATGTCCAAGATTTTACTCCGACTCCTAGATAAGATTATTTTAGTTCATCTAAAATTTTAAAAGAAAAATCAATCATTCAGAGCACTCTGGCAAAATATCTTTCATGTGATTCACCAGCATACTATTTAAAAAATGCAAAAAAAAGAAATTCTGTTTTATTGTTCACTTTCTCCACTAATAAAGGAGGAGAGTTTAATGGTGAAAATAAGCACTCGCCAGTCGCCACTCGTCGATTAAACTTTAAAAACTGGCGATTAAAAATGTGGAAAGAACTGGCCAAATGCAGGATTTCCTGATTACCGTTTTTCCCTAAATTTCACAATTTTTCTGCATCCGTTTGACGAAATTCACAATTTTTATGCGCCCGTTCGATAAAATTCATGGCTTTTACGCTCCCGTTCGAAGAAATTTAAGATTTTCCATGCATAATCGACGAAATTCATGATTTTTACGTGGCGATCGATCAAATTCATGATTTTTACGTGTTCGATCGACGAAATGCAGGATTTTTACACTCCTGAATGACAAAAAAAGATTTTTACGTTGCCGATCGACAAAATTGATTATTTTTCTGCATCCAATCGACAAAATTCATTATTTTTACGCACACGTTCCACGATTTTTATGCGGCGATCGATAAAATTCATGATTTTTACGTGCTCGATCGACAAAATTCATGATTTTTACGCGCTCGATCGACAAAATTCATTATTTTTATTCGCTCGGTCGATAAAATTCATGATTTTTATACGCTCAGTCGATAAAATTCATGATTTTTACACTCCCGAATGACAAAATTTGATTTTTACGTAGTCGATCGACAAAATTCATGATTTTTCTGCACCCGATCGATGAAATTAATTATTTTTTACACGCACGATCGACAAAATTCCTAATTTTTTCACGTCGATCGATAAAATTCATTATTTTTACACGCTCGGTCGATAAAATTCAGGATTTTTACGCACTCGATCGACGAAATTCATGATTTTTACGCATTCGATCGATGAAATTCATTATTTTTACGCGCTCGATCGACGAAATTCAGGATTTTTACACTCCCAAATGACGAAATTTGATTTTTACGTAGCCAATCGAGGAAATACATTATTTTTACGCATTCAATTGACGAAGCTCATGATTTTTACGCACTCGGTCGAGAAAATTCATGATCTTTAATTTTTACACGCCCAATCGATGAAATTTGTGATTTCTACGCACTCGATTGACGAAATTCATGATTTTTACGCATTCAATTGACGAAATTTAGGATTTTTACACTCCCGAATGACAAAATTTTATTTTTACGTAGCCGATCGACAAAATTCATTATTTTTATGCGCACGATCGACGAAATTCATTATTTTTATGCGCACAATTGACAAATTCATGATTTTACACGCACTAGCGACGAAATTGAGGATTTTTACACTCTTGAATGACGAAATTTGCAATTTCTTCCGAAACTAATTGCCAAAATACACACAATTCCTCAATTTGTGGAGATTTTGGCCTGCTGGCCACAGGTTGTGCATGTGTAATGCATATCATGTTGTTGGTTATTATTTAGTGTATAAACATACCTATTTTATTATTGTCAGACCTTAATTCTAGACAAATAATTTTTTTTTTAAAAGGTACTTATGTACTGGATTATTTTTTAACACAATTATTTCAAAATTGGTAAAGTAATCATACAAGTTGTAAATTTCCAACTGGACGAAAAATGTCTTGGCTTCAGCCAAGCGATCCCAGGTTCGAATCCTGGCCCGGACATTTTTCGTCCAGTTGGAAATTTACAACTTGTATGATTACTTTACCAATTTTGAAATAATTGTGTTAAAAAATAATCCAGTGTATTCACGTATCCAGCGTTTACTGGAGTTCCATTACCTGCGATCTTTTCTGTTGAGCTGATTAAAATATCAGACCAGATGCTTTGATCAATAAGGTTAACTGGATGAACTATGCCCTCCAGATTCGACCGGGATAGCTCAGTGGTAGAGCGTGGCAGCTTCAGCCAAGCGATCCCAGGTTCGAATCCTGGCCCGGACATTTTTCGTCCAGTTGGAAATTTACAACTTGTATGGTACTTATGTAGTTAGCTACACAAGTACCTAAACTTATTGTGACATATGTAGTTAGCTACATAAGCATGTTGTGAAGAACTATGCTGTTAACTTATTTTAAAATAGATTGGAAATTAATATCTCAAGTTTATTCAAAACAATATAAATTAAAATATTTTTATTTAGTACATAAATTACTTTTTTACTGTAAAGCCATTGTATTTAAAAAAAATAAATATTCAGTGACATAAATGTACCTACTGGCTACTAAAGAAATTATTCTCATTAGCCAGTAATTGGCTACTAAAAAAAGTCAACCTACCGGCCAGTGGCTACTAAGCGAAATTCCTTATTTTCACCTTTAGGAGAGTTACATGACAAGACCTGTGGGGGGGGGGGGGACCTCTGAGCTGACATGGCCCAAAATAAATAAAATACAGACTCGGTTCAGACCAAATCTACAAAAAAAAAAAAAAAAAAAAAAAAAAAAGGTAAGACCTGATAATATCCAGGCAAGAATAAAGTTCAGGCCCGGCCCAAGTTTTCTTCAAAAACTAAAATTAAGCCCATGCCCGACCCGAGGAAAATCTGAACGAAAATTTGCTTCAGAACAAGGACAGGCCCGTGTATACCTCTAAATATATATTGCCAATTTGTGCCTCCTTGTCAGGCAAATCCTGGCGCCGTCCCTGTATTTATGTATCATTTTAAAAAAGTATTTAACCGTTTCTGTTATTCGTGAAAATAGAACTTAACTTCTTCTGTCTGGAGGAATGATTTCACGATTTCTGTTGCTTGGTGAATAAATAAATAGACCTTTTAATGGCACAATCCATTCACATTATAATACATACCTCCAAAGGCAGAATGCAAGAGCCCCCAGAGGGGAAAAAGCATATGGAGCTGTATCAGGTTTTCTTGTTTAAGTGATAAATTGTGAATAGCTTGTTTTAATAATTCAAGTTGATCTTTTATTACTTATAGCTCTTCGTCTTGAAGATAAGCTTTTAGCTTTTCTCCTTCAATTTTATGAGGACGCCGCTTCCTTGTTTGGCTTAATAGAGAAACACAGAACTGTTAAAAACTGGATGTAATAAAATAAATCTACTTTGTATATTAGCACAATCATTTCATATGCATAGAAATTCATTCCTAATGATTTAGTTAAATGGTCTTTTCACAAGTGCAATATTTCTAATGCCAATCAGATGCGACTGAAAATCACGCTATCTAGGAACAATCCAGCAATTTAGCCACATCGTGGAGCAAAAATGATGATTTATACAGTAAATTGTCTGAGAAAGTAGACAGAAAATTGTCTGAGCAATAAATACTAATTTTGAAAATGTAGAGTATAAAATTAGAATTATTGTCTTGTGTGTTATATATGAGTTTTAAAGAAAAATCTCTATTTTTATGGCTTAGAAATAATTTGCATCTTAGATTCAGGGGCATCTTACAGGGTTCATACACCTCAGGGAAAGCTGGGAATCGGAAAACCTCAGGAGAGAAGGTTTTTTGTTAAATGGTCATTGACAGAGAACCCAATTTGATGAGAACTCATTGTCCCATTTATTAAGGATTTTGTTATTTCTTAAATAACAATTTCTTCTGTCAAAAGGTTTGATTGATTTTTTAAAATTAGTAATTTTGTAATCTATTATAAATAATGTAACAATAAGTTTATAAAATAAATTTTTAATTTTTGAAAGTTTGTATATGCTTATAATTCAGCAGATTTTTGGGCAAATACTTGTATTTCAAAAGAGATTTTAATTTTATACGAGTAAAGTAAGTCTAAAATTAAATATTGTTTTTTGTATATGATGTTCAACTTTACTTTTGATATTTCCTTTTTTCGGGGGTGGGGTAGGTTTAAAAATGGCATTAATTGTTGATTTGGAAAAACTATTGATCCTGAAAAATAACTTGGGGATTTTTATATATATATTACAATACCTGAATAGATGAAGGAGAGTTGATTGGCGATAAACTTTATGTAATTGAAGCAGCATTATATCAGTGAAAACAGTCGTCCATTCGAAGTATAATAATATGGATGCAGTCGTGTAGTGGCTGAACAAGGCAGTTAATTAAAATAGAAGGTGTTTTTCCGATATGTAAAAAACAAGGCGATTCATAATTCCATGCTTTTATTTAAACAATCGTCATGGAAGCAGTCCACACATGATTTAAATTTGCAGTGCCATCTCTAAAGTAATTCGTTGTCACGAGATGTTCTTAAAATACATTGAACATAACTCTCAAACAAATATTTAGGCTTAAATCATTTGGAATATGTGAAAAGTAAAACGCACAGCCAGGGACCTGTTTAACACTTGAAAACTCGACCAAAATCTGTCTGAAGATTGCATGCACCTGCTTTTTGTGGGCAAGCGGAGAAATACAAAATCATGACGTAGCGCACGCTCTAGCCAATGCGAGAATAAGGGATACGCCTACAGTCTACGTCACAACCAATAGGAATGATAGAGTAAAGAGTCCTGACAATTTCAAGCGGACACATTTTATAGTAAAAAATAACCCAAGGCACAAAAAAAAAATCTCGGAAAGAAAAAGAAATGGCTCTCGAAAAAACCTTCGAATTCACAGAAATGATCAGAAATCATGATATAATTTAGGAATAGCTAAAAGCTTTATATTTAAGTAAATCGGGCAAGATAATAATTAATTTAAGGGTACTTTAATAGAATTAATGATAGATATTATTAGGGAATAAGGAATTAGTGAAACTGGTGGTAATTTAGCATAAAGCAGGGAAATATTGTGAAGGAAGATTTAATAATGTAACATATATCTATACTAATAAAATAAAGTTTCGCTCCGTGTGTGTCTGTCTGTCTGTTGGCGATGGCTAGGAAAATTTAGCACACCTAGATGTCTGTAAATTTAGATTTAGATAGTCCAAACCCTCTCTTGGTGCACCTGACCCTCAGAATTTCAATATTTTGATAATTAGCTTAGATATTAATTAGATTCTCATTAACCATCGCTTCTAAAATAACATCTTTTAAATCAAAATGGCGAAAGAAACGAATCGTTTGCAAGTGGAAATGAACTAATTCGAAATTATTTTACTAATTAGCGAATTTTAAGAAAACTAATTAAGATATCAATTTGAAAATTTCTGAGCATATGTAAAAAAAAATTCTGCATCCGTCTATGCAATTTTTGAAAAATTCGGCTGGTAATTTTTTTAATTTATGCAAAAAACTGCTAAAAATCTGCTGGCGCCAGTGAAATAAATCTGAGAAAGTTTCAGACAGGGATCTGCTTTCATTAAAAACTGAACTACAAAGAGATCTGTTTCTCTGTCCGATCCCTCCATTTAGTTTGCGAAAATGAAAGGAAATAATTGCCAATTTTTACTAATGAACAAAAATTTAGATAACTAAGATATAGATTTGAAATTGAGGATGGGAAGTGTTGTCATCTGCCGGCTATTTTAGCGTAGTGTCTTCGTTATGTTCTAATTATCAGAAAAATTTAATTATTTTTTTAATGATCGCGTTAATGTAGATTCAGGTGGTTTTTTTGAACAAATTATTCCTTATATTTGCGGGTATGGGGAGGGAGGCGGTTAACGCCTTGCATTGAGATTGTTATTATCTCGGGCCCGGGCAACACCGGGCGAATAGCTAGTATATATATATATATAAACATGTATGATGCATTGCCATGTGGATGTGAATATTATGCAGAAGTTGTGACATTTTAAGGATTCTGTATAATTATTGTGAGTAAATATTTAATCTACACTTTACGCGTTCATATTTCCAATTTTATTATTTCAAAACTGTTATCTCGTGGTAATTTAGTGAGGTGTTAATTACAGTTTTTTGGATAATCGATGTGAGTGAAATATATTGTATTTTCTTAATGGTTTTTTATTTCCTATTTAAATATTTCCAAATTTTAATATTTCCAATTGTTGTCTGGTAATAATTCAGTGTACCTGGATGATTCTACTGATCTTAGCATTATGCCAGTAGAATTATGAAACACTGAATTATTATTTAAAACACATGTGGGTGCATCCAGGCTGATGAGTACATGTGCATGTGTTTTTCCATATCCAATTCATATTTAATTCTCATGTGGTCCAATTTTCCATTGTATATGGTTCATATTTAATTTATTAATCCATTTGTATTTACTTAATTGCAACTCCAATTTATATATATTTTTTTCCCTTTCTCTATATTTCTTTTTTCAATATTCTTTTGGTATGAGTAAAATTTGGCCAATTACCATTGAAGCATCAGCTATGGTAATATTATGTTTGCACATGTTAATTATTAGCTATGTGGTATTCTGTATACACAATATCATTAATTATCTCTTTGGAGATTTAAGTAGATTAGAACTTGATATGTTTTTTGAAATTCATAGATATTATAATTATATATATATATATATATATATATTAGTTTGAAACCTGTCTTAAATTAGAATAAATACAGTATTTTATAAACTTCTAGACTAAAAATTTAATTTCGATTTATTAATGCAGCTAAGAAAATCATTTTGGCTTAATTTCTATAAATTTATATTTTAGGGGCCAGAGCATCCAAATCCTGGTCGAAGTTACAGTGCTAGAGGTTTTCCTCGCCATTGTTATTTACCTGATAATGAAATGGGAAGAAAGGTAAATTGTTACTGAAATGCTTCTATATTGATCACTATATTGTTTTTAAGTAATTTTATTTATTTTTTAGTGTTCAACCTTAAAACTATTGAATTACACTAACCACTATTTAAGTTTTACAAACATGTCATTATTGATATTCACGTCCACTATTTAAGTTTTATGAACATGTTCAAATAAAGACAAAATTTTAGGAATTTTTAAAAGTTTTATTTTACTTTATCTCCTCTAATTGTGCACAAAAATAGTTTGTTTTGGAACAGCAAGCTTTATTCTAGTGAAAGCCCCATTAAATTTTTTCAGTTGTTTCAGCATAGCTTATATAAACAAAATAAATTTTACATAATATTATGATAACAGATTACATTATTCAATAGGAAAATACCCTAATCCTCTTTTTAATTATTGATGAATTTTTATATACTTACACAGATTCTTTGCTTGTAGGTTATAAAGTTGCAATTAAATTCCTGCAATTATTTCCTTTAAAATGTGATAATTCATTATTGATGAATAGATAAAATAAAAATCGTCATAATAATTCCTAAATCGTATATATTATTTCTCCTGTCAACATCCCTTTTTCTAAAAAAATACGAAACTCAGAACGACGAATGAGATGCCACATGAAAGGATTTTGAACAGGCTTCTGACATAGTACATTTACATTTTCGTAAAACATGTTTTTTGATTAAAATTTGCTGAAAATTAAAAATTAAATCGGCACTGTTTTCATAAAACATATGAAAGGTTTTCCTGAAATACTGCATTATCAGATGACGTCATCCTATAATGCAATTAAAATACGATTGCTAATTTATTTATTTCGCGTACTTTTTACAAAAGTATCGAGCTTTTAATACGGTTTTTATTTGATTTTTATGCGTGGGACACCTATTGTTTATTTGTTTTCTTTGTTTAATCATGGCTGTGTATATGCGTACTGTATCGAAGCACCAGTAGATTATGTAATTTAAGGATTATTTTCTATTAAATAAGCAGTTCATTAGGATTCACAAAATTGTAAGTATTTATTTTTTAATATTGTATTAAGCTGTTAATATGCCAGCAAAGTCAGACGTCACTTAAATGGCTGCTGGACCACAAAGTCTGAACATCCCATGTTTAAGTTCCCATAGGCTTGCAAAAAAGTGGTGTACCAAATATTGATTTATGTATTTAAGACATTTTGCAAAATCTGAGGAAATTCTTTCATATAAATTTCCCAAACGTCTGATTCAGTGTTTCATTTTTTTTTTATAATTTTTTTTTTCCCCAGTATAGAGGTCTTGGCGACATAGAGAAATAACCTTGGCGAGAGAAGAAAATTTGGCAAAATATTTTCTGGCAATCTATTCACATTTTCTTATACACAAGCAATCCTTACATATATTAATTCTGTTGTCAACATCATTTTTTCTATGCACATACAAAACATACAATGATGAATGAGGTATTAGTCGAAAAGTTTTTGAACAACTTTCTGAGATAGTGCAACCACATTTCGTTAAAACGCATTGTTTGATTAAAAAAAAAATCAGTTATTAAAAATTAGTGCTAAAATGTACCAGGAAATAATCTCAAAGATTGCAGTGCGAAAGCTTCACACGGGTCCTTCTGGTATATATTTAAAACTCTAAGCGTTTTCTTTTGACAATTCGTGAGAACAAACTACTGCATCAAATTACATCATTCTTTTTTTAAATGAAAGATATTTGGACACAGATTTGTTATCGTACATTCATTTGTTCGAAAATTTAATTAATTAGCCATAATTTTAAATTAAACTTTTACTTCTGCATATGACGTCATAAAGTCTGCAATCGGATAACGCCCACTGTTGCGAGGTACAGAGTAACGAGAAACTCTGTGGTTGCGAGGATAAAAGAGAAATAATAAATATTAAAAACATGTGGCTTTTAGGCCGAATTTTTTAATTTGCAAGTTAAATTTCGGTAAAAATATTTATCCGTGTGTTTTATAAGCAAATAAAAATTCATATTTACACGGGAATATTGTCCATTGGGTTTATTTTATCATTATGCATTACTTTGTTGATGCCATTTTTTCATTACAATTAAATACAAAATATATTTTTATTTGTATACATGGTGTATAAGCATAAAAGCAAGGTATACAAAGTACGTGTGAAAAGTTTGCGCCGGTAAAAATGACGTTATACTTAGCTTGAAATGCATTTTAACATTGATAAAACTAAAAAGAAAAATTTATATGATTGTGTCAACATGACATAATTTTAACTGATTTTTCAATTTTTAATTTTAAAGATTAGAACTCTGGAGGCTTTATTGGTTGCTTCATCTTGATTACATGTTACCAATTACTTTTTTTTCAATTATAGGTTAGAAAATTTCATTTTTTAATAAAAAAAAAAATCATAAAAGTAAAGGATTTCAGGAAGATTAAAATTATTAAAATTAGTGTTATGGTAAAAAAAATTAATGATATGTTCCGAAAGCTTAAAAAAAAAAAAAAAAAAAGTACTTTCGTGTTATAGCGGCCCCCATAATTATGATTATGCCAATGTTGCCAATGTCTCCAAAATCATCGCAAAGTTTATATATGCATATATATATTCCAAACACTCCTATATGTGCCATATGCATATATTATTTACATCTTATATGTCGTACATACATCATATACACATGTCATATATATATATACATCATATATGACTATAACTTGGCCACATACGTCAAGAAATGTTATATCTATATATATATCATATATTATTAATTATAATGTCATACATTCTTTATAATTTGGCAATAAATCTTGGTCGCTTGGCGATTCATTTTTGGGGGCCGCATAACACGAAAGTACCAAATTTACAATATATTAATGAAAACAGAAATAAAAATATTTCATCCTTGGGGGCCGCTATAACATGAAAGTAACAAATGTCTACTTCATTTTTCATATCTGATAATTTGCATCTATCATAATCAAAGATAAATTCTTTTAAAGTTACAGAATTTCGTTAAAAACGGTTAAAATATTAAAATGCGAACATCATTTGGTCAATTCTCAACCAAAATCAACAACCATTTTTCCAATGGTTAAAAAAAAAAGAAACTTGAAATAATGATTGTATTTTTAGCTGAATAAACAATGTAAGGCTAATATTTTATAGAAATTATTTTGGTAAGTTTGTTATAAATTCATTTAACAGTTCCTTATTAGCGGCAAAGTCCTATTTCTTTCACTGTGAATTTCTCTTTCGATGTCAAAAAATGGTAGTCTACTTTTGGCCGCCAGCCAAAACACAGTGGCAATTTTTAGAAATATATAATGGTTGTGAAACAAACGGCACTATTGCTTTAGCTTTCATCGCGCTTACATCACTTCTAAATACTACAAATTTCAATTTTTTACTACATTTTACAATTTTAATTCTTAGATCATCAATTAGAAAAGAAATTTGCTTTCGATTGAAATTTATTTGAAAACTGACGCTTAGTTTAATGACTTTTTAAATAATTTTCAAGCATGAAATATTTTTCAATTCTTTCTCAACAATGACCATCAGTTTGCTTTAATAATGTAAAATAGTCTCTGGGAAAGTTTCCACAATTGAAAATAGATTTCCCTAACCATCATGAAAAGTGAAATAATAATAATAATAAAAAAAAAAAAGCCTGATAAATCATAAGATCAGATTATCCATAAGATAGAGTATTTTGGCGCTAAACTAAAATCTGTCAAAAAAAAAAAAAAAAATTCATTTTACGTTTAACATAAAATTGATATGTTGAATTCGATGATGTATATGTTGCATCAGAATATGCTAGGAACTGTATTTTATTATTTTTTTAAAGATCCATTGGATATTTAACTGCATAAGAGGGAAAACATCCCCGACTGTGAAAAAGGAATAATCATCCTGATTATGTAAAGGGACCGAAGAAACTATACAAATAAATTACACTTGAAACATTAAAAATATCCCTTATCTGCAGATTGATTTATTATTGTAAAAAAAATTCATCTTTAAATAAAAATTGATTAGCTTAAAACAGTGGATGTGTTTCAGAAGATATGGATTTGAAACGAACAATGATTAAAGAGGACATTTTAAAACTTTTAATTTAAACATTTTAAAACTTTTTTTAACGTCTAATTTCGACGGTGCTTTTGGGCAGATACAATGCACATAGGAGCTCATTCGGTTGCATTATCACAGGGGGTGGGGGGGTGTATGTGTGTGTGTGCTTTATTTACAATGTTCTTTTATTTACTGAATATGAGGTTAAAGTAGGGATATACTATTTGTATGATATTTCATAGTCCATGAAATTTTCTTTCTTGCCATGGGAATATGGCGGTAATGTCAAACTGATTTGCATTACACAGTGGTTTACGGATTGTTTGTTTGGAGTTTACATCGGAGATAGTACTGTATTTCACTGGGGGGAAAAACTTTTAAAATAAAATGTTTGAAAGACTGTTTCATATGCATCCCTTCTTATGTAATAAAGAAGCTTATTTTGCTGATATTGTTATAGTAATTCTTCTCCATCAAGTTTTTGATGGGTTTAATCTAATCTATATATTTAAAACACTAAGCGTTTTCTTTCGACAGTTCGTGAGAAAAAACTACTTCATCAAATTACATGATTGTTATTTTAAATGAAATATATTTGGCCACATATTTGTTATTGTGCATTCGTTTGTTCAATACTTTTATTAATTAGCAGAATTTTAATTATTTATTTCTTCCCAATGTTGGAAATCAGATTACTTCCATTGTTGTGAGGATAAAAGAGAAATAATGAAAAATATTCAGACACCTGGTTTTCTAGCCGAATTTTTTAATTTGCAAGTTAAATTTTGGTAAAAATATTTATGCACATGCAGTTTATTTTTATAAGCGAATAAAAAGTGGCTCGTAGGCAGTAGAATACACTAGTATATTATATAAAAACTTAAATATTCCATGCAACTATGTAAAGCATTCTAATTTTTGGTAAAAGTCCAAAAAATTGTTAATTTATTTCTTAATTTTTAGCTCACAGGCTATCAAAGCCTGAGAGCTTATGTGCCCGCCGGTTCTGTATGTATGTACGTATGTACGTACGTAACGCGATAACTCTTCATAGAAATATCCGATTTCCTTCAAATTTTGTTTATAGGTTGACTGTGTTAAGGCGCTTCCCTGATTAGTTTTCGGGATTGATTGGTTAAATATAAAGGGGGGAATAGGGGGGGCTAATCCCCCCCTAATTTATATAAATAGGGTTTTAATACAGAATTATTCCGTTTTCCTTCAAATTTTGTTTATAGGTTGACTGTGTTAAGGCGCTTCCCTGATTAGTTTTCGGGATTGATTGGTTAAGTATAAAGGGGGGAATGGGGGGGGCTGATCCCCCCCTTAATTTATATAAATGGGTTTTTCATGCAGAATTATTCCATTTTCCTTCAAATTTTGTTTATAGGTTCACTGTGTTAAGGCGTTTCCCTGATTAGTTTTCGGGATTGATTGGTTAAGTATAAAGGGGGGGGGGGGAGTCCCCCCTTAATTTATATAAATGGGTTTTCCCTGCAGAATTATTCCTTTTTCCTTCAAATTTTGTTTATAGGTTCACTGTGTTAAGGCGCTTCCTTGATTAGTTTTCGGGATTGATTGGTTGAGTATAAAGGGGGGGGGGACGGGGGGATAATCCCCCCTTAATATATATAAATGGGTTTTTCATGCAGAATTATCTCATTTGCTTCAAAATTTGTTTATAAGTTCATTGGGTTAAGACGCTTCCCTGATTAGTTTTCGGGATTGACTGATTAAGTATAAAAGGGGGGAACGGGGGGGCTAATCCCCCTTAATTTATATAAATGGGTTTTTCATGCAGAATTATCCCATTTGCTTCAAAATTTGTTTATAGATTCATTGGGTTAAGACGCTTCCCCGATTCGTTTTCGGGATTGATTGGTTAAGTATAAAGGGGGGGACGGGGGCCAATCCCCCCTTAATTTATATAAATGGGTTTTTCAAGCAGAATTATCCGATTTTCTTCAAATTTTGTATATAGGTTCATTGTGATAATGCGCTTCTCTGAATAGTTCTGGGGTTTATTGGTTAAGTATATAGGGAGAAGGGGGGGGGGGCTAATCCCCCTTAATTTAGATAAATGGGTTTTTCAAGCAGAATTATCCGATTTTCTTCAAATTTTGTATATAGGTTCATTGTGATAATGCGCTTCTCTGAATAGTTTTGGGGTTTATTGGTTAAGTATAAAGGGGGAAGGGGGGGGGGGCTAATCCCCTTAATTTAGATAAATGGGTTTTTCATGCAGCATTATCCGATTTTCTTCAAATTTTGTATATATATATTCATTGTAATAAGAGGCTCTCCTGATTAGTTTAAGGGGTTCATTAGTTAATTATGTGGGGGTAACGTGGGGATAACCCCCCTTAATATATTGTCGATTTCTTTATTTTTCAAGGGGCTTATTTCAAATTCTTTGAAATACGAGTATAATATAGAATTAGTGTGAATAGCCTGTGAGCTCAATGCCCTCAGTTTAACTGGGCAGTTTTCTTTTTTTATGATAATTTATTTCTTAATTTTTTATATTTTTAGGTGCTTCGATTGCTTATTAAAGCTTGGAAGCGTCGTTTAATTTTTACCATAGGTCAATCTTCAACAACTGGGGAAGAGAACACCGTTACGTGGAATGAAATCCATCATAAAACTGAGTTTGGTATGAACAGATATGGTCATGGATATCCGGATCCAAATTATTTTAATAATGTTTTAGCTGAGCTTGAAGCTCATGGAGTAACAGATGATGAAGTTCGTGTGTGGACACCTGTGTGACATATTTCTTCAGATTTTTTAAATCTGTATGTCTAAATTTGATTTAAAGCATTAGCCTTATTTGTTTTGTGTATAAAAGTATAATGTATATAATGTAATTTTTTAAAAGTTTTATATAAATTAAGACTGTTTTCATTTGCTAAAAGTTATATAAGAAACAGTCTTAAAATTGTTACTATTTTGGTAAATAAAGTGTTAAAACTCATTTAAATAAAGTTTTTTTGTTAACATATAATTGCAAACTTTTTCACAAATAATAAAAAATAATAATAATAAATCAGTTATTAATATGTTGTATATGGAAAAGATATATTTCTAATAACTAGTGGTATAAAACAGTGATTTAATGCCATTTATTTTATTTTTCACATTTAAAATTTCTTACTAAGTAGAGCTAGTATCTGTATAATAAATTCGGTCTATATCAGTATTAAGTAATTTTGTTTTTATTCATGAAGATTTAAGATGCTGCAAAAGTTCAAAAATAAGTTATTAAAAAAAAAATAAGAGGGGGGTAGAAATAATTTAATGTTCAATGATGTCAAATAAAAATATTTTACAAAATTAGTAGGAATAATGTAATTTACATTGTGTTGTACATAAGCTATTTCTGAAATTTGATATGCATTTGTAATTTATAATAGTAAAAAGTAACATTGTTAAAATGGATTGATTATGTTAATCTTCTTTTGCTTCTCCATACAAAATGAAAAATGCCACAATTTTCATAGCTATGCATTTAACACTTTTTTTTTTTTTTTTTTTTTTTTTTTACTTCAATAACTTAAGTACAGTAATTGTATTTCTGTTATATAAAATAAGAATGTAACAAATAGTGATTTGCTCAAATACCGAATATTCAGCTGAATAGTAATTAATTTTTTTTAACCCTCTCACTGACAAGCCCGTGTTAATAATACTTTCACTAAGCTCCAGGTTTCACTGCAATACAAGCATTTTTTAAATTAATATAACTCTGTAAATATAATGCAGTTTTAATACATTGAGTAATGATTGATACCCTCAAGGTTTACATTCATATATTTAATTAAGTTTTTTATATTATATTGGAATAATCACATTTTTTTAGGATTTCAAATAAAATAGAGAAAACATTACAATTTAGCCCTTTTGCTAGGCAGTCAGAGGGTTAATATGCATTTTGGTTATATATATTTTTGTTAATTATACATATACATATTAATTTAAAAGTAGAAATACAATTTAACACATTAAAATTTATTTATTTATTTATTTATTTTTTTTGTATCTTGTATTGGTGTATTTTTGTAATATTTCAAATACCTTCGTGCTAACAATAAACAACTTTTACCAAGTGTAAATTACTACTTGCATAATTTTATCTATAAATACATGCAAATCATATACATTTTATCTAATATGAGAACTCATTAACACTATTAATGTGCTCTTTAAATTTATATATTTTTTATTTAAAAAACTTATTTTATTATAAAAAGAAAAAAATATTGCATTTTATCTTTTTATACTTAGACATATCAAATTGACTTTCTGTAAGTCAGGATGGCAAGTTAATATTTCCCTTAAAATATAAAGAAATTTCTACTATTCAGTGATACTTTTATCCTTTCTTACATTAAAAATTAATGAGCCCTTCACAATGCTTACTCTTCCCCATGATTCACAATGAGACACTTTCTGAAATAGCCATTAGTCAAGTTTATTTGCGATATTTTTGTGTTGCTATTGATCAAACAAAGCTTTTAACAGTTGAACCAGCATATGCACAACACAAAGTTTTACAACTTGCAGAACACATATTGAAAGTACACACAGAAACTGAGACTAACAATATGAATAATCTTGAATTTTCTGCAATATTTTGTATTTAAATATAGTTACGGCTGTTTTTTAAATACAGTAGACTCTCTCAAATCTGCAATTTTCTAAAATCTGCACATTGCTTCAGATGTAAACAGTGAAACTTACAATTAAGATATAGGGGGGAAATTCAAGTTTTTTTATTTTTATATCATTCCATACTCATTTTATTATGTAATTCTAATTAATATCATTGAACTCTTGCTTTCTCATAAAGGAAGTAAAAATTTATTTCCGAAAATTTTCAAGATAACACTGATATTAGTGGTGATTGATCTTTTTATCAAATACTTATGTATTAATAAAGCTTTTTTGTTTATTAAATCTGGCCAAACATCAAATACAATTTTGTAATTTTATGGTTTTGATGTAAATTACTAGTGTACCTTTAAGAGGCGGGTTTCATTGAATAATTCAAGAAAAAATTATCTCATTATTATGCATATTTAGTCATGTATTATTAATTATTTATGTAACATTTACATTATTTCCCATAGTTATTTTAATATTTTACTTTATTGTAAGCATTCATTTTAATTTTGTGTGTATTATTACATTCAAATTACTGTTTAAAAAAATGTAAACAAAACAGTGACCAGAAATCTGCAAAATTCTAAAATCCGCACAACCTCTGGTCCCAAGCTGTGCGGATTTGAGAGTCTACTGTATATATCTATAGAAATACTACTTAACAATGGGAATTTCTCTGACACAATCACAAAGTCATTTTTATATGTGCATGAAATTTAGAGACATTATCCAAGTGCTTTGTAATCAAAAAGCATTTTTCTAAACTTTGATATGGTTCTTGGATTCTATAATTTATATTTTCATGCTCTAACAAGTAAAATAGTTAAAATTTCCATTCTTCTACGATGAAAACATGAGTTATGGTACTTGGAATTTTATGAATTTTAGTGGTACTAAAAATGAAAACTTGCATTTTTAGTGGGTGAAAATTCATAAAATTCAAAGTATAATAACTGGGTAAGTTTTGGTCATAGTATAAAATTAAATTAAATAATGTTTGGTTGTAGTTGAAATTACCACTCTTTTACTTGATAGAGCATGAAGAAAATACAAATTACTAAATACAAATTATAGGATCCAGAGTTCGTATAAAAAATAAATTTTATAACTATTTTGGATTTTCATATGATGGGAGCATACGATTTGAATAAATGGATTTTCACAATGATGATGAACAACATTTGAAACGTTTTTCATTTGAAAGTATACCTCTAAAAGTAACAGTTTAGGAGTTAGGGTCAATGATAAGAATTGACACCCTGTATGCATGCATGCATGATAGGCAAGAACAGACAAATGTAACGTGTTTTTTCCATTACGTTTACTCAGAAAAGAAATCAAAATTTTATGTACTGCAAATGTCATTAGTTTGAATTTTCAAGGACCGAGAAAAATATTTTTTATGCGAATGCTAAAAAAAAAGTAGGTATCTAATATTAGAAATTGTCTTTTTCGTAATTTAAATTGTTTTAAACATAATAAATTATCTATAGTAATAAAAGAAAGTTTTGCTCTGTGTGTGTGATGACTAGGAAAGTCGTGCACCTAGAAGTCTGAAATTTGGGTGAGGAGAGTCTAAAACCTATCCTGGTGCACCCGAGAATCAGAATCTCGATAATTAGTTGAAATATTAATTAAAAATTTATTAAATATCGCTTCCAAATTGGCATCTTTTTCTGAAAATAATGCAAAAAAAATATCAAAACCACAAAATGGGGTGTGTGTTGTGAGGGTCAAGAAAAAATTTGGATTTATACGAAAGGCCGGGCTACCAGATTGACTTTTAATTGCTCCTTTTCAAAACATGTCAAAATAACAAAAACTATCAGGCCTATCAACACGAAAAATTTCAGATCTAGATAAAACTAGTCGGATGTGCTAATCCTAAAACTTTCTACTATACATGCTAACACTTCAAAATTCGCTATCACAGCACCAATGTAAATGGCACAAAAATTGCTATTACAGCGCCCCCTTTCAGTGGAATATCTGCAAATTCAAGTAAGATGTGCTGGCCATAGTCAAAAACCTATAAATGAAATTTGGTTCAATTCTCATAACTCCATACACTTTTCAAAGGTAGAATAATGAAAATGGCACAAAAATCGCTATTACAGTGCACCCTTCCGGCAGAATATCTCCAAATTTAAGAACCTACTTGCCATAGACACAAACACAAATGAAATTTGATTCAATTTTATGCATAACTTCATACACTTTTTTATGATACAATGAGGAGAGACAGACATTTTGCATAAACATGTTTTTAGGGATCTCTGACCCCTAAAAACATGTAAATCCGTCAAAAACCAGAAGTCGAAAAGAGATTTGATTACAATACTTTCTTCTGTTATAGATAGACAAAAAGGTAAAAAAAGTCAGATTCCGAAAAATCTAAATTTTAAAAAATCCATCGGTAACTTATCCAGATATTAATTAACAGATAATTAACTTTCCTTTTGATATTAAAATTATTTTATCTTGCAAAGACTCCTGCTTTTATTTTGAAGTCTTATCATTTTCACACTCAAAGTGAAACAAACCACAAAATAAAATCAAGAACTAGAGAGTTTTTGGGCTATATAAAATTATTAAATACATATAAGATACAGATTTGAAAATTGGTATATATATATATATATATATGCAAAATCATATGCAGATTAAAATTTTCTAAAAATTGAAAAAATCGGCCGCTAAGTTTTTATTTTATCAAAAAGTATATATTTCACTTACTTTCAGAAACAAAATAAAAAAAGGCCTTGAATAATTAAAAACTGCACTCACGAATTTTTAACGTATGTTCAAAATTTTAAAACTATATAAGATAGCTAGAGATTTGAAAATTGATATATATACACAAAATCATTTTTTTTTTTTTTTTTTTTTTTTTTTTTGAGATAAATAACTTAGCTCCTAATTTTACAAAGGTAAGTTGTTTCTACTGGTTTGTTAATATTAAAGTAAATTTTCCGAGAAATAAAAACATACTTTTGCGTATGCAAACTTCATGATTCAATTTATTCTACACTAGCTGTTACCCGTGACTTCGTTCACGTATCATTAAAAGAAGAATAAATGCATTAATTAAGAAAAATATTTCATTCCCGATAATTAGAAACGTAAATAATTAACTAACTCTTTATCACATTCCATAGGAGACAATACAGTATTTCTATGTTATAGAGACCTTGACATAACTAAGTTTTAAAAAAGTGAAATTTTGTGACAAATAATCACGAAAAGAAAACTGCAACCAATGAAAAAAGGCGGGCCAAATAAAATCGTGGAAATCGGCGAATTGTGTAAAAACATATGTCAAGTTTACCTGGTAAACCATTTTACTTTTAACGCCTTTGTGAAATGTTTTAATAGCCATCCTTCAAAGATAATGTAAATAGTATATTCTTTTTCATTAAATTCAATTCTTGTGAATAGGGACCGATTATTCTAGACCTAAATGCAAGAAGCTTAAATTTGCCTCCTTGATTTAATCTATAACTGGAAAAAAAATCTTTATTTCTAAATGAAACTATGTTGACAGACGATTTTTGTTCTTTAGAATAAATTGATTCATGAAGTTTGAATCTGTGAAAATACGTTTTTATTTTTCAAAAATTTTACTGTAATCAAGATTTTTTTTTTCTTTCACCCTCTATTCAAATTGAAAATAAATTCTTTTTTTCAGAAAAAATATATTAATCCGTTTTATTTCTTCTTTTTTATTCACAAAGGGGCGCGTTCACAGGCCGAACCCCGAGTTACATAGGGTAACACATGGGTAACCCGAAGCGTTCAGAGAGCGAAATCACGTGACTTTTTGCGAATTATCCGTAGCGTTCAGAGCTGGAAATTACTCAGACTTCGGGTAACCCACATTACCTGGAGAATTTTGTTGAGTAAAGTGATCACGTGGTTGGAAATCTGATTTGTTTGTTTGCTTTATAGCTAACTGCAACTGTTAACTGTTGTTCTTTATGACTCCTACTGTACACTTGAGTCCTGAATATTTGATTGGTCTACCTTTAACTGGACTATGATATAATTGGCCAACATTGGCTAGGAAGGTTCCTGAAATGTTGGTACAATCAAAATGTAATGGTAGATTGGTTGACAGAAGTGTTTGATTGTAAATATACGCATAACTTTACCCAAAAGCGTTCACAGCCGTTTTAACCCAACTTTACCCTGAGAAAATCAGATGACGTCATTCCCCAACTATACGAGTAACCCGTGTTTCGGTCTCTGAACGCGCTCAAAATTGGGTTGGGTTGGGTTGATTATTGATGGCCAATTATCTACACTAGGGATATAGGCCCGGGGGGAGTGCCCTCCGTGGGGGTCTTTCTAAGGGAACCTAACCCGTATTTACGCATGGATAAATCCACGGCTCGAAGAAAACCACGAAAACTCCGAACGATTAGGCCGACGGGTGTGATTGGGATCGAACCCAGCACCTCCCGTCTACCAGCTTCGAGAGCACAACCTCTCAGCCACTGGTGGGGCGCGCTCAAAATTGGAATAATTTAGTTGCCATTTTTAGAGAAACTTCGTTAAAATTTACAAAATAATAATAATAATAATAATAATATCTCGGAATTTAAATCATTTTTTTTTAATTCTGAGAGTTTATGTTATCCTCGGATCAATGATAACCGGTGTTAAGTAAATAGCATTGCGTTCGACAATCTGAAAGGAGTAGTTGCGAAATACAAACAGGCGGTCAGATTTTAATATAATAGATTCGTATTTATTTTTATTTTTCTAATAATCATGGTGTGGTTTTTGGCAAAAAACTCTCATCTGTATGTAACTGATATTCATGCTTAATAATCGGTATAGATAAAAAAAAAAATTTTTGCGTTTTAATTATGGCGTGAAACTCATCTACTTTCTAAACTTACCGATCCTTGTATTATTAATGTAAGGAATCTATTCCCGCTCCTTGTAAACACATTTGAAAATTCCCGTTTTATTTCAAATATGACGTCACTTTTTCCTCAGAGAAATCTCTTTTTAATGGCATAATTCTTGTTAATTTTTTATTCTGGCAATCAGGACGTAAATTTTAGCAGAAAACTCACATTTGTATGTAACTGGTATTCAAGCTAATTATTAATCAGTATCGATAAAAAGTATTTTAGTTTTTCATCTTAAATATTACGTCCATTATCTATCTACTTTCATTATTACATTGATATTTATGCTCCTTGTATTATTACGAATATTTGAAAATACATGCTTTATTTATTACGTCATATTTTTCCAAGCCGAAGAGGATCCTTTTCATAGTTCCATGGTCCAAGCAAAATCTATTTTTAATAATATAATTATTGTTCATTTTCCTTCTAATGATAACGCAGTTTTTGACAGAAAAAGATCTTTTTAATGTAACTGATATTCATACTTTATGTATAATAACAATTACTCCATATTTTTGTTTCAAATATCAGAGAAATTCATCCTCTTTGGAATTATTTTTAATTTTCAGTTTTCACGTGAAAATCGTTGATTTGAAAATTAATTGTTGAGGAAAACGTATTTTTCCGCGTTTTTATTTATTGGCAACGATCAAAGCCCTAGCAACGATAAATTTAAATGGTTAAATTGTATGGAAAAATGTCCATGTATTCTCTTTGAAAATAATGAAATTTTTAATTATTAAAGAAAATATTTGAATAAAATAAACAACAACCAGCCTATGTTCAGATGAGGGTTATAATCAACATATATGCAAAGAAACAGGATCATTAAATGCTCCATTTTGACGCTGGCTTCAGCCTAACATTTGCACACAATCAGATTTATAATATTATTAGGATAACCAAAAATAGTCTGTCAAATATTGACATTTAGAAATCATTACATTGGAACTTTTTTTCAGCTTTAGCTTCAACCAAGGAGGCATATTTAACCTCCTCGGTATTAGGTGGACAATAATTGCCCTCTATTAATAAAAATTTGATTTAAAAAAAACAGTATTTTCCATTAATTATTCTTTAAAGATGGCTGTTAAAACAAAAGGGAATAAAAGTAAAGTGGTTTATTGGGGAAAAAAATGACTGTTTTTTTTCATGTAAAACATCATTTTAATTTTAATAACTAATATATTTTTTATAAGTTTGACAATGTAGCGTCATTTTTATTTCACCAGCTTTGAAATGATAATCCCATTCTGAAAAGAATATATTTTTAGAAATAATGTTTTGCATTAAAAATCACATTTCAAAACGTAATTTAAGCAAGTTCTGTTTAAATTACATTGTAAATATAAATTCTTAGTTAAATTTTGCATTTAATAATGTTGGATTTCTTTAAGTGCTTTCATGTTTTAAATAGATAATGTGCTTGTAACGTCAAGGCGTATTTCTCGACTAATTGTAGGCGAAAAGTAACAATTCTTGCAGAGTTAGTATTTTACAATGTATTATTTCCAACACATAATATAATTTATTCTAACTACTTGAAAATTATGAGAAATTTAGCAAAACTTAACGTTTTGCCCACATTAAGTTGAGTAGACACACAACAAACCAGTTTGTTGACAAAGATACACATTATCTATAAATATAAATGGATATTTGTACATGATTTTTTTTTTTTTTTTTTAACTAGACAAGTATCAGTTCATAAGAAAAACTATCCCCGGTGAAAGCGTCATCATATTTTAAATCATGTGCTGGTGTTTTCATTCAGAAAATATTAGTATTTTATAGCATTTACACAAAGTAGCATAATTTCCACTGAATCTATTGGTCGCCAAAGCATAAGTTTAACATCCTTTTCCCATACAATCTTCCAGAATATTAAATTCTGATGATAAAATTTAATAAATATATTAAAGTCAATGTAAAAGTTGTTAGCATATGCAATTTTTATTGGAGAATACAATTTGCCTTTGACATCATCGTTCATGTGAAATTCAAAGAAGAGTCTAGTCAATGTCACTAATTAAACAAGAAAATTTCCGTTTTCTATTTTTTAAAGGCACCATGCTTATAGAAAAGCCAATTAAAAATCTAGGTATCATCAGTTATCTTTTTCTGATACTTATATAATTCCTTTTAATTTTAAAATATCTAAATCTATAGTTCAAAATATCTCTGCAGGGTAATTTTTGCCCCTTATTGGAATATATTCCTATCAAATTTTGAAACTCCCATAATCCTAAACTACAACACAGCAATTAACTGTCCAAACGCCGCGACCTGATATATCAGGTCGTGGAAATCCTTATCTAAATTGACTCTGTCAGATAATTTCACTCCACAAAATCCGCTCCAAAAATGCCAGCGACAGATAATTGCTGCAGCCAAAAGTGTTTCTAATAACACCTTGGACTGATTTTTTTTGCATTTCTTTCCCCCTTACTTATCAGTAGGACATCAATTTAGGCTCTTCGGGTCAGAGGGGTCAATTTCCGGAAACTAGCGAGGTGTACTACGTCGATAGGTAAAGAGGCTCTTTGGTTAGCTTCCGCTATGTGGAAAAGAAAGTAATTTACGTTCTTTTCTTTACTCTGCGGTAAAAATTCGCTAGAACAAAAAAACTGTAAACAAAATTTGCTAGTATACACACTACAAATCATTTTTCTGAACTTTGTTTCCAGAACATTATTTTTTCCAAAATTTTAAAATTAAATTAATGATATATTAATAATGATTAATTGTTTACTTAACTTTAGGAATGCCTGGCCTTAACTATTTCATAATTTCACTTGAAAGCTTTGATTCTTTTCATATCTATTAGCACAAGTTTTGCTTTAATAAAATAACTTGCCGATTGTTAAGAGTCTTTCTATATGGTTATTTAAAACAAAATCATTCAACAAATAGGGTGAAACCCTGAGTAACTGGCACCTTAAGGATTCTTCCTTATTCAAATCACAATTACAAAATTTTAAAATATATTTTCCAATTTTATTTGTTTTTGAAAGGATAATAGAGATGCATTACAAAAATATTGTTGTCAAATTTTGAAAAAATATGCTTTTTACTATTAAAAATTATTTTTCTTTTCGAAAACTGACACCCTCCCTATTTTGAAACACCAATAACTAACACAAAGTGAATCAGTGTCTGACACTTTATTTGCAAATATTAAATAAAAAAGAAACGTGCCCAGTAAAACTGATGGCATTGAGCTCACAGGCTATTCACACTAACTGTATATTATTCTCTTATTTCAAAGAATATTGCACATCAAAACACAAATTGAGTCCCCCCCCCCTTTATACTTCACTAATGAGCCCCCAAAAGTGACCAGGGAAGTGCCTTATCAGGATAAATATATATCCAAAATTTGAAGGGAATTGGATAATTCTCCATAAAACACCCATTTATCTAAATGAAGGGAGTGGAAAATTAGCCCCCATTAACCCCCTTTATACTTAACCAATGAACTCCGAAAACTAATCAGAGAAGCGCCTACTCAGAATGAAGCTATATCCAAAATTTGGAAGCAAATCTGATAATTCTGCATGAAAACCCCATTTATATAAATGAAGGGGAAAAATAACTACCCATTACCCCCCCCCCTTTTATACTTTACCAATGAATTCCCAAAGCTAATCAGGAGAGCACCTTATCAGAATAAACCTATATACAAAATTTGAAGAAAATCGGACAATTCTGCATGAAAAACACATTTATCTAATTAAGAGGGGAGGAATTAGCCCCCTATTCCCCATTTATGCTTAACCGATGAACCCCTCGAAACGAATCAAGAATTCGCCTTATCAGAATGAAGCTATATCCAAAATTTGAAGAAAATCATTTATTTCTGCGTAAAAAACCGTTTTATCTAAATTGTGGGGTGGGAGGATTTGTCCCCCATTCCCCCTTTATATTTATCCAATGAACCCCCAAAACTAATCAGGAAAGCGCCTTATCAGAATAAATATCCAAAATTTGAAGCAAATCGAATATTTCTGCACGAAAAACCCATCTATCTAAGCTTTGGGGAGGGGGGTGGGGGAGATTTGACTCTCCCCTTTGTACTTAACCAATGACCCCCCCCCCCCCCCTCCCAAAAAAAAAAAAAAAAAAAAAAAAAAAAAAATTAACCTTCAAAGTACCTTATGAAAAGGAACTTATTTCAAAAATTTGCAGCAAATCGGATATTTCTATCAAGAGCTTTCGCGTTACGTACGTACATACAGAACCGGTGGGCACATTAGCTCTCAGGCTTTGATAGCCTGTGAGCTAAAAAGGAGGTTTATTTATAATTCAGGGAATTTATGCTTCAAAAATGCTTTAAATTTATTTGAATGTGATTTTAAATGCGTGTAATTGCTAGTGAGGTTGTTTTTGCTGTGTGTTGACATTTTTATACGGATGATCGCACATTTATCGGTGCTTTTATGATTCCCCTTTTAATTAAGGGGTTAATTTATTACTAGGGGTTTTCTGTGGTTAATGATTAATTATAAAAATACGGAAATTTTCATTGCTTAACGAAAGATTAGAATATGATCTGATTCAGAGTTCTTGCTGTTTTTTAAACAACATTAGCAATTTGGCTAATCAGAACTAAAAAACACTTGCCAAATGGAAAAAATATTAGCAAATAAATTGATTGTGAAACATTGAAAATTCGATCTTTAACACCTTAATGTTACCCTTCCCCCCCCCCCCCCACACACACACACACACTTAAAAAAATTTTTTCTAAAATAACATAAGGATTTTATAACTGCTTATAGTTCAGTTATTAGTGTAAATTTAACTATCTGCTTCAAAAACTAAATCTATATTAATAAAAGAAAGTTTCGCTCTGTGTGTGTGTCCGTGTGTCTGTGTGTGTGTCTGTTGGCGATGGCTAGCAAAATCTAGCCCACGTAGAAGTCTGGAAATTTAGGTGTGGATAGTCCAAGGTCTGGCCATGTGCACCTGAACCTCAGAATTTTAATATTTTGATAATTAGCCTAGATATTAATTAGCTTCTCATTAACCATCGCTTCTAAAATGTCAACTTTTAAATCAAAATGGCGAAAGAAACAAACTGGCGCAGTGGATTTGCGAGCGGAAATGAACAAATTCGAAATTATTTTACTAATTAGCGAATTTTAAGAAAACTAATTGAGATATCAATTTGAAAATTTCTGAGCATATGTAAAAAAATATTCTGTATCTGACTGTGATTTTTGAAAAATTCGGTTGGTAATTTTTTTTAATTTATGCAAAAATCTGCCGGTGTCAGTGAAAACGATCTGAGAAAGTTTCAGACAGGGATCTGCTTTCATTAAAAACTGAACTACAAAGAGATCTGTTTCTTAGAAGTGTAAGTTCGATTGCGCGTTATCTCAAAGAATTGGTTTTTCAGAAAGTAAATACCTACTGAGACTGATCAACAATTGGGAAATGAAAATTGGAATTGTCCTACCTTTTCTTTCGATGATCGCCATAGTAATATCCAAGATAGAAAATAATCCAGGGCAAGTTCACAATGCACGTAATTAATCACTATAGTCGTTTGTGACTATGTTTCTAAAAAAGAACTGACTAAAATAATAAGTCATTTTGTGTATAAGCAAAAAATATATATTACGTAATTTTACAGTTAATTGAATTTAAATCTTAGATTAAATTTAGTAAGTTACAAAAAGATATTCATATTTTAGAAATTACAAGAGCCATTCGCTCTTTTTAAATGTGTTGACCGGTTGAATTTTGTAGGCAGACTAACTTAAATGTTTTTCAGTCCAAAAGAAAGAGAATGTTCTTGTTTTTAGTCCTTGAACTGTTTTTAGAGTCATGTGATTCTCTTTAATTGGATTTTTTTGGCATATTTCACAAATAGACGAGCACATCACGAAGCACATATAATATACCACTAATTAGCTGTGATTTCTTACTTGTTTCACCAATTATACAAGTTCTATGTTTTCACTCACTTTGTTCATTATTTGATGATATAAAATAAAATAGTCATTAATTCACTATCACTTTTAAAGATGATAAGTTGGGTACTGCATTTGAAGATAATTGGATGTAATAGTCAACAAGATATTTATGTTCGCGGATCTGTTCATGAGATATTACACTAAGTGGAGGAAAAACGTCTGCTGCATTTTCTTTTTTGAACATCTGTGTTTTCGAGTGCTTGCAGATATTCTAATTGAATCCAATATGAGGAATTATTTCTAACACTGTTTCTCGGGCCGATCCCTCCATTTATTTGCGAAAATGAAAGGAAATAATTGCCAATTTTTACTAATGAACAAAAATTTAGGTAACTAATTAAGATATAGATTTGAAATTGAGGTCGGGAAGGGGTGTCATCTGCCGGCTATTTTAGCGTAGCGTCTTCGTTATGTTCTAATTATCAGAAAAATGTAATTCTTTTTTTAATGATCGCGTTAATGTAGGTGACGGTGGTTCTCTTGAACAAATTATTCATTATATTTGCGGGTATGGGGAGGGCGGGGGTTAACGCCTTTCTCTGAGATTGTAATTATCTCGGGCCTGGGCAGCGCCGGGCGGGTTAGCTAGTAAAATATAACTCTATTCTAAATGCCTTGCGCAGTCACGAAAAAAATCTCCAATCCGATTTAACTGATTAAAATGTTATGAAATAAAACTTCTCATACCAGTTAATTAGGCATTTTAAGATATAGATTCGATGAATTCAAAATATAACGAGTTGAAAATTGTACGTCAAACGTGACAAATGAGGTGCCTTCATACTATAACTAGTTTTATAAATATTCAGATCTTGGTGCAATAACTGTGGCACTCTTATGCATAAATGCAAAATTTATTACGATTATATATATATATTAAATTCAATAATATGAAAATAACATAACGACGAAATCACTATGGCAACCTAGAACCATTACTTATCATGGGATATTATTGAATAAATTACTTTATAACATTTAAAAGAATGAAGAAAACTTTTATTAATATCTTTTAAAGTTTTGATTTGATTTTCATACAATTTCAAATGACTAGACAAAATTCTGCAAAGACTATATATATTAAATTTCAAACCATTCGGTTGTGTAGTTTTTGCGCTGTTATATGCGGACAGACAGATGGACCAAACAACTATAGTTTCTATACGTATTTATCTAATTAGAGACGCATCTAAAAATGAAAATTGTATCAAAAGGTTTATTTTTCTAGAATTCCCCTGCTTTTCATTGAAGCCCATACTTCCAGACCAGAGCGGTTTCAGAATTGTACTTTTGCCTTTTGAGCTCTGGTGAAAGCATACTGATATGACTATAGACTTTTATTATTTACATTCGATTTCTCAATTTAGCTTGTGCTGTGTTCATCACACTGAAGCCTAACCCACAGTCCACGGAATGTAGTGACGCATGGTTTTTCTTTCTTGTTTATGCAAGCTTTTGAAATAAAATTGTTAGACAACCGTTGAATGAAACAGGAAAAAAGAAATAATTTGGAAATTTTGTAAAAAAAAAAAGAAATAGAATGTATGTTTTATGTTTCTCGCATGTAACGTAACTGGTGCATAAAATTTCTCTATCATTTAAGCAGTTAATTTCAAAATTCTAATAAATGTACGTATTGGCAAATTTTCAAACCGAATGAATTCATGTAAGACCTCCATATCGAAAATGTAGCTTCATAATTTAACATTAAAGTCAATTATTGAAATGTGCCATTCTATTCTTCGCTAGAGCAATGGCAGAGGAATGAATGAAGTATTTTTTGAAAGATTCTGCAAGCGGTTTTTGATGTAGTGTACTTATATATCGTTAAAATAAGTTGTCTGATTTTTTGTATTTAATATATATATATATATTTGAATGCTCTCTAACAATACCGAAAATCATATTTATATGAGAAACAGCAATATGCGTTGAAATAAAGTTTTGGATTACATGTCTTAAATTTGTGTTTTATTTATGTTTTAATGTTTTACTTAATTGTTAATGGATATTTTAATTTCTTTATAGATTTAAAGCTGGAAAGAAATGATGAGCTATTTATATTATTTTAAATGCAAACATGTTTATCTTCTGCAATCATCTGTACGTGACAGAGATAGATAAAAATATATATATATATATATATATATATTGAAAATTCTTTTAAATCGATAAAAACTGATTAAACTGCAATACAGTTTTCAAGCAAATCACGATATTGCTTTCAAACAAATTGCATTCCGAAGTACATTCCGTCCCCCACCCCCCAGTAAATAAATAAATAGAATGCTAAAATAGATCTTTAAAAACATGGTTTAATATTTTGTCTACCTTTTAATTTGTATGCACATTGTCTAATAAGTTTAGTTTATCATTTATTTTCAGCTGATACTCCGTAGAAAATTAAAAATTTTACCAATTAAAATAAGTAATAATGTATAATTAAAACACATATTTAACAGGCATGTAAAGGAACAACGTGCTTTCAGCACAGAAATTATCTGAATAAAAAAAGGTTGCGAAAACTAGCTAAATCTTTGGTGATGTCTTCGTCTATTAACTCGTGGCATGTAGCTAATATGAAAGCATTATGTTTAATAAATTTCAACACTTGCTTTGTATGCATCATTAATATTTTTGATATAAAAATGCTCTTTGATTGTCAGTGGGAATATATCTAAGAATATATTTTAAGTGTTAAAAAATGTATTACATAAAAAAAAAGATTTTCACCTATGTTTTATATGTCTGGGTTGGATCCCCTAGTTTCTTTAATAAAACTTCACCCTACTATGTTTATTTTTCTCTTTGAATTAATAAATTAATGGACATTTTTATATTTATTAGGTAACTTTCAATACAAAAAAGTATAAAGCTACCTATTGCAGCCGTTCGGAGGAAAGCAATTCCGGAAAATTTCGATATATTTTCACCGATCATGACCCCCAGACCCCAAAACCAAGCTCCGTTCAAATGTTAATTTATATATATAGATATATCCATATATATACAGTAGAAGATCTTTATAACACAAACCTAAAAACACGAGGTTGTGCGTTATATAGAATTTTGCATTATATAGATCACATTTCACACATCATTAAATTTAGCTTGTAAAACATGGCCAAATATGTTTGAAACATACCAAAATACATTAGAGTATCTTTATATTGCATTCTTTATTACCAGGAGTTGTGCAAATTATAATTTTTGCATAATATAGATCATTCCACACATTGTTAAATTTAGTTTGTAAACATTGTGCAAACATACCTGTATCAAATCATAGCAATTTTTTCAGTAATAAGCTCTGAATTAAGTAGATAAAGTTGAACTAATGTATCAAATTTAGTCTTCTAGATAATAACAATTTATAATGTGGGTATGCAGGTGTTTCTTAACTGTAAAATTCATTGTTTACATTTAAGATATTGTGTGTTATATGGAGAATTGCACTATAAAGATCTTCTACTGTATATATCTGATCTATGTCATACGATAGCACTCGTATTTATAAATCAATTTCGATGAAACTAATTGTGTGTATTAAGCTCACCAATGTCTCGACCGAGTTCGTTGGCCAGCTTGGTCCACCATTTTGTTTCAAGATTGCGGTCATTTAAAAATTTAAAACTAAAATAAATATACGAAAAAGTTAAAAATTCAAATTTATTTTTTTCTTAAGTGTTAGGCCTGGATACAAGGATTCCGGAGTATTTTTTGTTTTACCTCTATCTTAAAAAACGGCTGAGATACAGCAGTTTGAAATTCTAGGGTGGCAACATTTTGAAACAAGATAGCATGTTACAAAAATCCATCGATTAATTTATTATAAGTTTTAGTGAACGCGACTTCTCGCAAATTATTAGCTTTCATTGTTGTAATCATTTTCCCAATCATACACATAAAACTATATATTCATATCCGTTAGCGCCAAATTCTCGCCAAACTTGGCGACCGAAATAAGTCTTCATAAATGAAGCCAAGTTGGCTACAGTTGACTAATTTGGCAAATTTCTTATTCAAATTCAGTATTAACGAATGTTCTGTAATTGGGTTCTTTGCATTTTAGCTTGCTGTTTCAAGTAACATTAGCTAAAATTTTAAAACGAAGATATAGGAAAGCTACCGTTTTCCTCCCGGTACAGGCTGGAAGGACTTTTTTATTTTGTACAGTTTTAAGATATTTAAAAAAAAAAAAAATCCATATACATGCATAATGCCATTGCCCTGCTGCTTTGACTTAAAATTTCACTTAATTAAATTTCATTTGCTTCTTATGATTTTGAAAAAAAATAAAATAAATAAATATATATATATATATATATATATACAGTAAAACCCGTTTAAGAAGTTCCCGCTTAAGAAGTTTTCCCGTTTAAGAAGTTTATATTTTCGATTCCCATTTTTTTCCTATTCTTACAATGTTAAAATAACCCGTTTTAAAAGTTTAGTTCCAAACTTTTTCCCGTTTAAGAAGTTTTTTCTCCCCTTAATTTTACTTTCAAAACACGTTTACTTCAGTCTTTTGAGGGATTTTTTCCCCCCATTCTGTATTGGAAAAGCATTTCTCTATATTCTTCGCTAGTCAAAAGGGCGCATTTAAGATTGAAAAGGATTGTCGTCACCTTTATTTCACCTTCATATCAGTTTGTCTGATGAAATGTAGAGAGAGGGGAAGTCAGAGTCCCTTATGGCTGCAACAATAGTGACTGATAAGGGATTAAAGAGAATGCTCCTACTCAGGGGTAGTTCTTTAAGTTGACCAGTTGCTTTCTCTTAGAATAGAGTCTCTTTCACCCCTTTCCAGGAATGGAATGAACCAAAGCTATGTTTGGTTCATTCCAAACCAAAGCTGTGTTCAGTTTGGCTCATTCAATCTGTTTTTGAGTGAGTGTAAGCGTCAAATCTCTCTTGGAAAATTCACGAAAAAAAGTCTTATTTATTCTTTCCTCTTCAAAATGTCGGACAAGGGAATTAAAAGGCCTTGTCAATTGAAGAAAAAATCAAAATTTTGAAAAAAGTTGATAGCAACCCAAACGTAACAAGAGTTGAAATTGCTAAGAGATTGAATATGCCGGTGACTACTCTGAATGGAATTGTAGCAAAACGCAATCTTATATTAAACAACTCCTCTGATAAATCTCGAAAAATTAAAAAAGTGAAAAAAGGAAAATATGAAGCTATGGAAGAAAAATTATTACGTTGGTTTAAGCAAGCTAGATCCGCCAATATTCCTATAAGTGAACCTATTCTTAGAGAAAAGGCTGAGGAAATTGCCAAAAAAATGGAGATTGAATTTGCACCTTCAAATGGATGGATTGATAGAATGAAAAAAAAAGCTGGTTTAAGTTAAAATTCTATAAAAGGTGAGAGTAAAAGCGTTGATCCACAAGAAATCGAAGAACGGAAACAAATCTTACCAGATTTGATAACCTGCTATCATCCTAAAGATGTCTTTAACATGGATGAGTGTAGGCTTTTCCATAATCTTTCACCGGATAAAACGTATGCATATAAAGGTGAAAATTGTCATGGAGGTAAAAAAAAATAAGGAACGACTTACAGTTTTATTGGGTGCAAACATGGATGGTTCCGAGAAATTGCCAATTTTGGTTGTTGGGAAATCCAAGAAACCCAGATGTTTTCAAAATGTGAAATCACTGCCTTGTGATTATGAAAATAACAAAAACTGCGTGGATGACGATTACAATTTATGAAGCCTATTTGAAAAGATTAAATGTTAAAATGAGGAGAGCTAAACGGAACATCATCATCTTTGTAGACAATTGCGCCGCCCATTCCAAAGACACGAGTAACTTTACTAACATAAAAGTGCATTTCCTACCACCGAACTTGACTTCGGTTTTGCAACCGATGGATCGGGGAGTTATTAAAGTGTTTAAGCAGCACTGTAGAAAACGGCTTGTGAATTGGATGATTGAAAAACTGGACAATACTGGAGAGATAGGAAAAGTGAACGTTTTGCAATCTTTTCATTTTATTTTATCTGCATGGGAGTTAATAACGCCATCTGTAATTGCCACTTGTTTCCAGAAAGCAGGATTTTTGGAAGGAGAATCAACAGAAGAATATGAATTGGACATTGAAGATGATTGGAAGGCGTTACAAAGAAGGATGGATTTCACAGCATCGTTTGAAGAGTATGTGTCAGTAGATGATGAGATATTGCCATGTGAAATGCTTACAGTAGATGATATTTGTGAGGTTACAGAAGATGAAGAAATGAGTGACACTGAGGAAGAGTACGAGGAAATTCCTAGTTTTTCGAATGCTGTGAAAGAACTAGAAACATTTCGCCGTTTTATCGAAAGTGTTGAAAATGTGCCTGAGGAAATTTTTAAAAACTTAAGACAACTGGACTGTTATCAACTAAAAATTGCCGAGAAAAAACATAAACAAAAATCTATAACCGATTTTTTCTGTAAAAGCATATCAAATGATGCTTAAAGAGAAATGTCCCCTCTCTGTCTTCAAACATTGGATTAAATAAAGAGTTTCTAAGGTAATTATGCATTTTTACTTGATTGACAGATTTTTTAAAATGTGCAAATCAGTTTAAATTTCTTAAGTAAAACTCAACTTTATATAAATTTATGTATTATGTTAACAATGTAAAAGACCTCTCCTGACTATGAAAACTTAAACTAATGATTGTTTCAAACATTCTTAATTTCCCGTTTAAGACGTTTTTGCCTTCCATTCCCTTGGAAAACTTCTTAAGTGGGTTTTACTGTATATTAGTAGTAGTAAAATTCATTCTTAGTAAATCTTAATTGACATAAAATATCAAAACCAAGAAAAAAATGCCATAAGAATTTTGTGACATATGGCTCTGCACCCTGAAGCCCCGTCGGAAAACAATGTGTAATCATGTTTTTATGTTTATGTGTTTCGAAAGTAACAACTTTATGACATAAGTTTAAATTCATTTTTGGTGGGAAACTCATGAAACTGACAGGTGTTGTTATTCAGAAACTTTGTAATCGCAATGTTTTTTCCTGTTTTTTTGTAAACACAATAGATCTTTCAGAAAATACGTCAAAGTTGGCATTTTGAACCGAATTCTCACACGAAAGCTGAAAAACAACTTACTGGAGGAAGAAAAATGCTGCGTCATTTGATCAATTTCTCTTATAACTCGATAGATAATTTGTTTATCCAAAAACGGAAAAAAATATTGTGAATCCAAATTTCTTCCATAGTCACGTTTGTCAATTTTATAACTTTACTAGTATATAACCCTGTCAAAAATGACAGATTGTTGATCTGCGTTTCTTTTTCATAAGACTTCATACAAACAAACAGCATGAAGATTTTATTATTGGAAGGTTTGTACTGTAAAAAAGTACATTTCAAAAATGACAAATGATTTCTACAAATAAAAATGATGAGGATATATATATATTTTTTACTCAGTATTAAATTTCGGAAGTAGTTCAACGATTGGACAAAACATTCAAATTAAATATTAACAAATAATCCACGTGCGAAAGTTTTTGTAAACTAGTCATTGGGGGCCACCATAATACTTACCCATCATGTATATGTATAATGTAAAATATTAAAATGCATTGATATTCAAATAAAATCGTGGCTTGATGATGTCATAAAAAGGCTCGATTACTGAATTGCTTGAAAGAGGTTTTTCCTTATAACTCCAAAAATAATACTCCTATTAACTAGCGGTTTATTGCATCTGATTAAGCGTCAAATTTCCAATTAAAATATATATTTGAAGTGAAATTTGGATGAAATACAGGGTCATGAAAAATCAAAGAGTGTGGAAAATAGGATTACAAATATCTCGGCAACTAATTATTCGATCGACTTCATGTTTTATGCAAAATTTATGTTTTTTTATTGTCTTTTATATTTACTCCTTAAAATAAACAATTTCAAAAATTTTTATATACCTTTCATCAGAACGAATATTTCAAGAGTCCGAAAAAAAAATGTTCCAGTTAATCGAGGTTATTGAAATGAAATAGGCTTCTTCCCATTATTACATACTAAGTACATACCAAATGGCAAGTCTCTATCTCAATTTGTTCGGGAGATAGAGCGTTTACAGACACACACACAGACAGCAAAAAATTTTTTCTAAAAATATGTTTTTCGGAATCTCCAGTGTCTGAAACGTGTAAATCCGTCAAAATTTTTTTTTCGATTTTCAAAACGATTACAAGACTTACCCTATACTACGTATGATGGGTAAGTAAAAGTGTTATCAATGAGTTTCTAAGCAGATTGACTCACCACATAACTCATTGTTTGATTATATAAGCAAAATTAAATGCAAATTATGCTGTACTGTGTATTCCTTATATTTTAATTACGTTTGATAAGAAAGAATCATTTTACAGTATATTACCCCTTATCCGGAATTCCAAAATCCAGAAAAACCCGAAGTCAGCAAAAAAATTTCGAAAATTTTCTAAATTTGTAAATTTTTACTAAAATTTTAGAATTTTTGAGAAATTTTACCGATTTCTAATTTTTTTCAGTCTATTGTGTTTCAGTATGTAATCACTAAAATATTGTTACTTCGGTAGCGGGTGAACCCCCCCCCCCCCTTTTTCCCGAAATTAGAAACAAATCATTTTTCTCTCAAATTTTAGTTTAAAATTAATTTATATTACGATTCGTTTGAAACAAAAAATAGTTATATATTTATTTCATCAAGGTTGATTCTGTTTAGAATTTTCCTAAAAATTTAAGGCATTCGGTTTCGAAAATTTTAGTCTTCAGTCCAAAGATTCGAACATAACAAAATCTTGAATTTTGAGCGATCGTCGCCGAAAAAACCAATTATGTCTATCGTTCGAAGAAAAAGTAGACAATTTCTTCAAAGGATTGCGGAAACAACTTGAATTTTGTCAAAGGATTGAAAAAAAAAATGCAAATTTCGTCGCAGAATTGCGTAAAAACGCTAATTTTGTTAACAAATCGCAGAAAATACACAATTTCTGACAAAGGCTTGCGAAGAAAACGCAAATTTCTTCCAAGGACTCCGAAAAAATATAAAATTTCTTCAAGGGATCACAGAAAAAAACACAAATTTGGTTAAAGGATCGTAAAAAAAAAAAAAAAAAAAAAACGCGAATTTCATCAAATAATTGTGAAAAAATATGAATTTCTCCAAAGGATTGCGAAAAAAACCGCAAATTTCTTCAAAGCACTGCAAAAAAAATTTCTAATTTCGTTAAGAGATCGCGAAAAAAGTGGAATTGCGTCAAAGGATCAAAGGGAAAAAAAAATAGAAATTTTGTCAAAAGATCACAGAAAAATGCGAATTCCATCAAAGGATCGCGAAAAAAAAAGCCCCGCTAATTTCGTCAAAGAATCTCAGAAAAAAACTCAAATTTTGTCAAAGGATCGTAAATAAAAGGTAAATTTCGTCAAAGAATAGCAAAAAATGCAAATTTCCTCAAAGAATCGCAGAAAAATGTAAATTTCTTCAAAGGATTGCAAAAAGAAAATGCAAATTTTTTCAAAGGACCACAAAAAAATTATATTTCGTCAAAGGATCGTAGAAGAAAAACGCAAATTTTGTCAAAGAATAGCAGAAAAAATGCAAATTTTGTCAAAGAATCACGAAAAAAAAAAAAAAAAACATGAATTTTGTCAAATAATCGTGAACTTCGGGAGGACCCAAAATCCGGAAAATTCCAAAACTCGGAAAGCCTTTGGTCCAGAGGATTTCACATAATAGGTCCTGTACTGTATTTAAGATGGAAGCAAAATTTCAAAATACGCCAGTAGATGGCGCCAATGTACTGGATTGATCACTCAAATCCTTCGTATGAAAGAATCACTGCTATTTCTGAAAAGAAAAGTGCTTACAGAAAATTGATATACGTGTTTTATAGGAAATAGTTTTTGAAGGTTTTAAACAAAATTAAAATATTTAATTACAAATATTTTAACAGCAGAATCTGATTCAGCATAGCTTTTTCATTAAGCCTAACATGGCGTTTAACTATGGTCGATTAGCAGATCAGAGTGGTCGAGCCCGTAGCCGTTACAGACACTTTCTTGCCTTCGTATTTTATTATAAGTAAGATGTTTAAAAATGTGTCAGAAAGTTTCAGGCTTGCTCAGCAGCGGACTTCAGAACACCTTTACAGATTCTTCATTGTGGGGAGGTAAGGGGTTAGAGAGCAGCCAACTGCATGGGACAGTCGATTTGTAGTGACATCAAATGATTACCGGAAATGGAACCAGTTGCCATCTCTTTCATCAAAGGCGTGAAACAGCATTTTCTCTTATCTTTATACCTGCTAGAAACAGAGAAAATATCTCAATGGCTCAATAATTTGTACTTTACTGTTCCGATCTGTCAATGTCTTGCTAATGATAAAGTATTTTAAAATAGTTTTATTTTATCTTCAACCTGTCTGGAAGGCTCTCCCATTAAAATTTCTGTTAACAGTTCCTGTTTTAAATAAAAATTAATGATCGTAGTCAGTATGGTATATGTGTTGCAAAAATATAATATCGAATCTAAAATATAATCGAATATTAATTTTATAATTCATCTTGTAAAATTATAAAAATTATGAATTCAATGTATTTATGTTTGGGTTGTTTAATATTATAACCACAAAAAAAATTAGCGCATTTGCATTATAATTTTAGGAGATATTAATAAAGATATGGAAATATAATTTAACATTACAAGCTCTAGATTTTGAATGTTTATAATTCGAAAACTTATCATCCAAATGACTTGAAATTTCGGATCTAGGCATAGCTTGAAACGGAAATTTAAAAGATGTCAAAATTTGGTGTTGCCATTGAAAAACAGAGTTTGGGTTTATTTTTATATGTAGATGAACCCCTAAGCAAATTTTATATACATCATTTAAAAGTAGACATTATTTCCAATCGTTTGGTATCAGTAACTTTCTTCTACTATAATTTGTTGCAGAGTTAGTAGGGGGTGTTTACTTTTTTTTTTCTTTACTATACAATAAATGCTTATTGTATATAAATTAATACCTTCTGAAACCGAATTAAATTCATTTAAGCTTTCCTTCTAATGTGCGAAAAAATGAACATTAAGGTTTGTATTTTGGAAATCCATATCTAAAGGTAGCCAGAATTCTAACATTTGAAATAGATATTTTTTATTTGTATTTATTTACTTATTTTTTAATTCTTACCATGCATCTGCAGCAAATTTTCAATTATGTGTCACATTTTCTTTAGTTTTATTCTGAATGAAAAAGGAAAGAAGCCTTTAGAAGATAAGATTTTGGAATGATGCTTTGAAAGAATATAAACATCTTATTTTGTTTTTAATTTGCCTGCGCTGGGGTGGCACAGAATCCATCAAGGCCATCCTGATTAAAATTTTGAAACATTAGAAATAGCTGATTTTTTAAAAGTCAGATTTTTAATTTGAAGTGGTGTAAATATTTATAGGAATAAAAGGAGAGGAGACAGGATGTAAAAACCTAAAATCCTGTATTAAAAACTATCATGGCCGCAGAGGTAACATTTTGTAAAACTCATAGTATCAGAATAAAATACTATGAAATTGTATGAATCATTTGATTGTGCAATAGTTGAAAAAGCACATATGTTGTTACATGTATTATTTAATTAAAAGAAAACTTAAAAAAAATGAAAATAAATAGATATATACTTTGCCGTTGTTCAGAATTATACTTAAAAAGCTACTTTGAAAGGTTTTCAATATTCAATTGTAAAGCCTCATTAATTATTCTGAAAAACTTCTTGTCTTCAGAATCTGTAGGAGAAAAAAATAATCTAAAACTAACTAGCTTCAGAAATCTCCGGAAACATTTTTAAAATAAAAGAACATAAATCACATATTCATGCGATTTTTGCCAACATACTTTATTTACCCGTAATTTTAGAAAGTGTTTCGAAGTTGTTTTAACTAAATCCAGACTGACAACTTTCCGACACATTTTTAAATTAGTTTTTGTTCTCAAAATCATGAAATTAGAATGATGTTCCTTGTCAGAATATTTGTAATCAACAGTTTTTCCATTTTTCGGTAAATAAAGAATATGATTCAGAAAATACTATAATTGTTGTTTGATTTTAATCTAATTTTCTGTCACGACAGTGCAGAAAAGGAAAAAACTGATTTTGTAACCCAATAATTACTTATAATTCATTTATTAAAAAAAAAAAAAAAAAAAAAAAGCATTATAATTACGTCAATACTTGCACCTGCAAGTTCTTGTGTTTAAAAATTTCAACATCATTTTTCCTGTTGTTGAGAGAGGAAAAATATTTTCTGAAAATTTTATTTTAACTTAAGGCTGTTTTCAAATCTAAACTAGCTATTTTCTAACACATCCCTAAACTTATCTTTATTCGGAAAAGCATTAAACTGTCAGATGCTTTTATTCAGAAACTATATACAACTGAACAGTCTCTCTTTTTTTGATAGCGACAGAAGATCTTCCAGAAAATGTTGTCACTGTGGGCTTTACAAATAGAATTTACGCATATGACAACATGTCAAAGAAAAAAAAGTCTATCGTCATGAGACAACAATCGTTTAAAATACTAGATATAATTAATTTATCATATGAAAAAAAAAAAAAACATTAAATTATAAAACATGTTTGGTCCCGTAAAAGTTTCATGCTGAATGTGGGGAAAAAAAAAAATCTTTTGAATCCCGTCAAGCGGCTGTTATCTTACCGCCCAAAATTAATTCAGTAATTTTTTTTCTGGAAAGACTTTCTGAAAGTTTGGAGACATGCACTCCGATTATAATAAGCGAAAAATTCAAAAGCTTCTGAGGGGGAGGGGGGGGAGAAATTTTCATGTTCACTGCCTCTCCCTGACTATCCCAGGATTCATTGCCTTTCTGTTTCATATGTGTCAACTATTTTATGACTATGATACTTTTAATAACTAAAATATCTTCTTAAAACACCATCAAAATTTTTAAAATGCACTAGGCCTTTCAAAAGATCTGAGTCTTTCTTAATCAGGTGCAAAAAGACGTGCTTCTACTATGAAAGCAGCAGTCGAAAGATCTGAGTCTTTCTTTGTCAGGTGCAAAAAGACGTGCTTCTACTATAGTAGAAGCACGTCTTTTTGCGCCTGACGAAGAAAGACTCAGATCTTTCGAAAGGCCTAGCGCATTTTAAAAATTTTGATGGTGTTTTAAGAAGATATTTTAGTTATTATTGTTTCACACCAGTTTCAACTTATTTTATATGATACTTTTACCATATATTTATTCACCGTTTACATAGACTTTTAGTTTAAACCTGTATCATCTTAAACTTAAAAAGAAAGTTAAGGGAAGAGAGATTATTTATTCTAAAAAATGGCTTTTAATTTTGAGACTACAAACTACAATAGTTTACATTCTGTAAGCAGTTAGGCATTTTAAATAATGTAATATCTAGAATTCGTATGTAAGGGGTGGGGTGTGATATTTGATAGCTGGTCCACTAATCTTTGCTTATTTGAACCATCGGTTAATTGACTCAATTTTTTAATTAAGGCAATAATGCTATTTTTCCGTTATTTTAAAATCTGTAACCCGATCTTTCCTAATGCAGAAATTGAGGGGGCGCCAAATTTATACTACCAACTAGTGATGTGTTATTCTGGAAAATTCGAAAATATATATTAAAAAAATATAGAGAGTGTTACTTCAAGCCAAATGCAAAGTCTTGCTTCTAACTTCAATATTAATGAAGCTATTTTAAGCCTGTTCACTAATCCAAAGATGCAACTTTATGACAGAAGTTTTAATTCATTGTTGTCTAGAAACGTATGAAACTGGCAGGTTTTGTTATTCAGAAACTATGTAATCAAAAAACCTTTTACTTTTTTTTTCAAACGAATAGATTTTTCAGAAGATACTGTCAAAATTGGCGAACGGAATTTCTGGAAAAAGCAGAAAAAACAGTCACAGAAGGGAGAAAAACGCCTTGTCACGTGATCAAAATCACATTTAACTCAATAGGTAATTTATTTATAAAAAAAAATGGAAAAATCATTTAGATTCCAAATTTCTTCTATAATCAAGTCTGCCAATTTTATACCTTTATGATTAAAAATGAATCCACCATTGAGTCAGAAAGTTGCATGCTTGTTGAGCAGTGAACTTGGGAATATTTTTAACGAATTTGTCAATAGCCTGCCAGCATGCATTGTGTCAAATGTAACAATATCATCTGATGAACTTATGGATTTTATTATTGGTGCTATATATTTCAGAATGTAATAGACATTACATATGTTATCATTAACTGAATTAGCGTGCACTTCCAGTACTTTCATACTAACATATTTTGAACAAGGTAACACAAAACTTATGAAATTTTCATTAAAATATCCTCAATAATGTTAGCCATTTGAATAAATATATGGATTCGATTTGAATTCAACTCCACATTTCCACTTAATAAATGTATGGCAACCTGGTTATGTGGAGAAAATTGGTTAATTGTAGCATGCTCTACTATCTTTTAAAGTTTGTTCCATAGAAAAAAGTAAGTAGGATTTCTCAATGTTTTGGATACATGACTTAACAGACTATTTAGATATATTTAGTTTTCTATTAACATTTACAGATATCAAGCTAAAACCTTTTTTCTTTCCTCCTTTACAGCCTATTTCATTAGTAAAGATGAAAGAGAAAATATAGGGGGAAAAAAATATAAAAACACATATTTCAAGCAGCTTATAAATATTTTTTTTTTTTGAAATCTTGACAATTTTCTCCCCAATATTTATACTTTTCATGCGTAAAATTAAAATAATCCAAGCAATAATTTTATTAAAATTTAAAATATTTTGCAAAATCACATGCAAGTTGTATGTTTTAGCGCAATGTTCTGCCATTTTATAACTACACAATGCTATTTTCTTGTGTGTCATGCAATTTTCAAGTATACCATAGTTTTATTATGTTTACTTTTCCTTAAAATAAACTTTATACAGTAAAATCTGTCTAACCCGGAAAGATTTTCAAGTCCCTGTGAAGCCATAGACATAAGAATAAAATTTGCCTAAGGGCGGAATGCTGTCTACTACTGAAAAAATTTTCGATCCCGATCGATTCCGCCTTAGACAGATTTTACTGTATATCTCTAATTGGAAGGCATACATTTTAACCACGTAAATTTTAAATTATATATCTTGCTGCTTAGTACGATATTGATAAGCTTCCGCAGATCATTTAATAATTGATGCTAATTAATAAACTTTTGTGATGCTCACATATGTCACAATTTTATTTTCATTTCTAAAAAGTCATACTATAAAAGCATTTATATAATAGCACCAAGATCAAGGGTAAAAATCGTTCAAAGTTGCATACAGAACACATTAAAATCACAAGGTCATAAATGACTGTTGATTTGAAAATTATTTTGCCTTAGTTTAAAGCATTAAAACTTACCTAAATGAAAGTCTATTTCTGAAATTTTAACCTTTTTAAATATATATCTTACATTGTACGTATAAGACAAAAAAAAAAAAAAAAAAAAAAAAGAAAAAAAAAATAATAATCTTGTTTGGTATAAAAATTGAAAAATGATTACAAGTTTCAGAAATTCTTGATTTTAAGTAAAATTTTTGTGCAAAATGCTGACCATATTAAATTTAAAAATTGTTAGAAAATATCATAGAATAATACAAAGAAACATTTTACATACATTTATAATTAAGATAAAATATTTAGTGTTCAATTTTGAAATTCAACATTTTTTTGAAATGCATGCTGTTATACTGACAAATATTTGCCCCCCCCCCCCCTTTTTTTTTTTTTTACAAAAAACTCATTAATAGACACGGAAAATTATAACTCCCAAGTTGAATTACTTTTATTTTTTTTGTATTGAAGTGTAAAAAAAAAAAATCACAACGCACGAAAATCAGTTTTATTTCTAAATTCTTCATTGAAAACAGCAGAGTTGTTTTTGAATTAAAAAAAATAGTTTCTGAAGCACTCTTTTTGTGTCCTTGAATTAATATTTTAAATCATTCATACATTTACCACCATCACAAAAAAAAATGATGTATCTATAATTAATTTCATAAGCTGTAATATAATCAGTTGATAACAATTTTTATAATTTATTTCATTTGATTATATATATATATATATATATATATATTGCTGACGCAAAAGTTCGTTGTTTATTTTGTAATAGATTCAATTAAAAATTGTTTTATGTTTTTTCAAAATAATATTAAATAATTTTATTTCATGAATGCTGTATTTTTTTAAAATCAACTTTTTATCAATTCGCATTAAAAATAACTGAATTATAAAAGTCTGAAAGTGCTCTTTCAATTGTGAATACAATTATTATTAATAGGCATTAATTTAAAATTTCTAAAATTATTTTCAAAACCTTACAAGATTCAATGAATGAGCCTAACTTGGTTACGAAAAATAGGATTATTTTTCAATAACTTTTTCCAAAAAAAAAAAAAAATCGAAGGAAATATATTGATAAGATATAAGTTAAGCTTCAATTATTATTGTTATAAAATTTCATTTAAAAACATCAGGTTGAAACATTTTTCAAATTAAATTTCGGTACACCTAAACAAATTTAAAATTTCTATAATAGAAGTTGCTTCGGTAAAAGTAGTATTTGCAGGGGTAGAAGTGACCAATCCATAAAATATAGGACATTTTTCGCAAAAAATATAGGACATATTTAGGACATTTAGAAAATTATGTTATCGGATATATTTTGCTATAAAAACTTTTTTTACACATGATCCATATTACTTTATAAATTTTCACTAATTAATGATATTAAATCAAGTTACAATTAGTCCAGTCAAATTGTGCTCAAAAAGTGCTTGAAGTGGAAAATTCTGGTGTAATTGTTTTTAGTGGCTTATTTTATGTTTTTTGGGGTGCTGAATACGAATCTGGAGTTTTCCAACAAAATTTCGTTCGGCAAATTTGTTTTTTTTACAAAAATCCTGTAAAAACACGGACTTTTTTCGTTTTTTTCAAAATAACTCCAAAATTGTGCATTTTGCGTGAAAGTCGGCAGTATATGAGTTAAAGAGAATAAAATTTCCTACATTTTATGCATTGAAAGATTTTTTCTATGATCAATGGTTTAGCCGTGAGAGTGCCGCAAAAATGGGTATTAAAAACAAAAACTGTAAAAAAACGGGAATTACGGCATTTTATGTCAATGTAACATGGAAACAAACCATTTAACGCAAATATTAACAATCATTTATATTAAAGATTATATGATTGACTATATTTTATGCATTTAAAGTAGGTGGAAAGTGCAGTTCCGGCACCAGTGGAAGTTGGGAGCAGTGGAGCAGCTCCACCTACTTTCATGAGTCAAAGTTGCTCCTCCTCCGGGGAGTTCTTACTCTAAGAGGTGATAAAATTTTCTAAAAAGAGGTAAAATTAGGTAAAGGAAGTAAAACTAGGCAAAATCGTCGAAAAACAGTACTTTTCGGAAAATAGCAAAAAACACATTTTTTTACAGCCTTTCTGTTCATAAGGCCTAAAAATAAACATTTCACTGTATACATTATACTATGCTTTAAAAAAATAGATAAAATTCTCTACAATTTATGTGCAAGTAATTTTCTTGGACCTTGAATAATTATGAAAAAAGCAATGACGAATACACGAAGTAGTCATCCACCTCCTTATTAAATGCATATAACTTATATGCATCATTATACATGTGTGCAGATACGTAAAACGTTGATGTTAGGTTACATAGGTACAAAAAATGATAAATGATTCACGATTTATTAGTATGTAAACTGTTTAATGTTAAATGATATAGTAAAATAGGTAGTTATGTATTTATACATTATTAATTAATAATTATTATGAACATTGAAAGGAACTTGACAGTCAAACCGAGTCCTCTTGGCCAATGGTTTCATGTTTCCTGAGGGTATGCCTTCTAGGTCTTCTACACCTATAAAAAAGAAATTAATTATATAATAGCTATTTACGCATACGGGCGCGAAAAGCCGTTTTTGTCCCGAGGATCGAAACTTATGCTCCGGAGAAGAACTGGCGTGTATAATATTTTTTTAAACGGTGGAATTAATTATAACTAAGTTAAGATTCATACAGCATTTTATCATAACATTATTTTTACCTCTTTTTAATATCAGCCCTCTTTTACAGCTCATTTCAGGAATCGGTCACTTTTGGACCCCAAATCAGGGAGCAAAAAAGCTATTATACTACGTATCAGGGTTTTAAAAAATAATTAATGACATAGTTTTAATTGTCTAAAAACTAAATAGTTATGCACAGTGTATTGGGATACATATTTTGACCACACCAAATTAAAAATGAATGAAAAAATAAATGTGAAATGGAATGATTTATGTATAATTACCTTCAAGTACTTCAGGGTATTCCGGGTCATCCTCGTTTTCTTCTATTTCAATATTAGGCATGTTATTACAACTGCTCTCGCAGTTTAGACACATATTAGAGCAGCTGAGGCCTGCTTTTTCACATCAACAGTTTTTACGGCATGTCTTCTTGCCTTTGCAAGAAATGAGTTTTAGAACGGCTTGAGGTGCTGGTGGCTCTAGCGTGGTTATTGGCTCTAGACCATCTTTGGTGCTTTTCCAACCCCATTGTTCAGGATTTTTTTCATTCCCAAGCCATTGCTGAACTTGAAAATACACCCTTAAAGAATGTTGTTTAGCTGCAGCCTCCGTAGGAGGTAGGGACGCCAAATGGGTTGATGGCTTATATGCAGACTTAAGGTAGCATAGATACCTCAATTTGTTTAATGACGTGGTTTCCTTGTCAGATAATTTGTACAAGGAAGTCAAAAAACGATTGCCAGCATCAGTAATTGCATCAGCATCTGCCATAGGGTCTTTAAAAATTTCAATGGCTTTAATTAATGCCGGGTTTCTTTTGAGAGTCTGAAGAAACCTCATTTTTCCTACTTTGAAAAAGGCTGAAGTAGTATCACAACCACTCATGGCATGTAAAAATAATATGTTGTCAGCAACCGATTGTTCAAGTTTGCAGTCAGGAGAAAAAATGAGTGGTGAAACTGTCCCTTTGCCTGGCTTTAAAAAATATACATTTGAATGTATGCCCCTACAGAGACCAATCATTTAATTTGCGTTCATCTTGAGCTTATCAGCACTTTAATATTTCCTTTTTTGGACAACATTATAAACAGTTCTTTTAAAAGCATATTGGTTTTAAAAAAATCTATATTTCAGTAAATATCTTTTTAAAATGGCGAAAATCTGTTGCATATTTGCCTGCAAGGAAACTGCCATTTCAGAAATTTCTAGAATGCGGGGGGGGGGGGGGGGGGAACATACACATATCTAAATGTTAAGTTTTGAATTAAAAATATTGTTTGTGTGTCTGAAGAGGATTCATTATTATATTTATGTAATTGTTCAATGGATTTTTTTTAAGTGTTTATTGCTATTTTCCAAAAATTACTGTTTTTCGACGATTTTAGATAGTTTTATCTCCTGTACCAAATTTTACCCCTTTTTTCAAAATTTTATATTCTCTTAGAGTACTAGCTCTCCGGAGGAGGAGCACCTTTGACTCTTGAGAGGAGGTGGAGATACTCCACTGCTCAAAACTTCCACTGGTGCCAGATCCACACTTATCCCCTACCTTAAATGCATAAAATATAGTCAATAATATAATCTTTAGTATCACTGATGGTTAATATTTGCGTTAATGGTTTGTTTCCATGTTACATCGACATACAATGCCGTAATTCCCGTTTTTTTACAGTTTTTGTTTTTAATACCCATTTTTGAGGCACTCTCACGGCTAAACCATTGATCATAGAAAAAAACTTTCAATACATAAAATGTAGGAAATTTTATTCTCTTTAACTCATATATTGACGACTTTCACGCAAAATGCACAATTTTGGAGTTATTTTGAAAAAAAACGAAAAAAGTCCGTGTTTTTACAGGTTTTTTGTAAAAAAAACAAATTTGCCGAACAAAATTTTGTTGGAAAACTTCAGATTCGTATTCAGCACCCCAAAAAACATAAAATAAGCCACTAAAAACAATTACACCAGAATTTTCCACCTCAAACTACAATTTGACTGGGCTAAATCTTAAAAAACAAATATAAAACCAAACTTACCTCTACAATAGCAAGTCTCCAATTTGTGAAACATCAACGATTTTTTTTTTTTTTAAGATTCTTGTTTAGTTCATAAAAAATTAATTAAGCAAAATACATAGGATTTTCTTTTTTCTAGATGAGCATGAATATTTACAGGTGATTATTAGTATGAATATTTACAGATTATGGATATTTACAAATTTATGAAATTGTTAATCCTTTTTATCAACCTGAGGTAATATCGGAAAGCAATGTTGACAAACTCACAGATGAGTGGAACATTTATGTAAATGATGATGATATCTGTGAAGAATGGGGCTTTAATGTGACCTGGCAACCAATAAATCACTACTGGGAAAATGTCCTTTCCATGACTGACAGTAAACAACTTCCTAAATACAAATATTTGGGGAATTTAGTGAAAGCCATCTTAACTTTTTCACATGGGCAGGCGTCCATAGAAAGAGGATTTTCTCTAAATAAGAGAATGCTAACGTCCGAAAGATCCTCTTTAAGCCTTGACACAATAAGAGGTTTGAGATTAATAAAAGATGCTGTTGGTGGGAAAGCTGTAGAAGCTTGCATAACAAAATAAATCATCCAATTTTACAAAGATGCTTACTCTAAATATAAAATTCAAAAAGAATTTGAAAAATCTGTAAATAAAAGCAAAAAATCAGGAAAAAAAAAAAAAAATAATCCTACAACTTCAAAAAACGATAAAATGGCAGAAATTAAAATGAGTATAGTGAGTAAAATGAGTATTTATTTTAAATTTTATTTTAGTTTTTATTTTAAATTTTATTTTAGTTTTTATTTTAAATTTTATTTTATTTCAATGTGAAAAGGCATATTTATTGCATTAACGCGATGACTGAACGTGAACATAGACTGACGAAGTTCCGTGAAGCTTGGACAGATAAGATTGATGTTCATGGGAAAAAAGTTGGCGAATGGCTTGTAAAGGATAAAGATGATTATAACGCTTATTGTCTCTTTTGTCAATGTCCGGTTCCCATAAGCAACAGTGGCTATTCGCAAGTAACGCAGCATGCCAAAACAACAAAGCATTAAGAAAATTCTGAAAAACAAAGCAACAAGTCTCAATCTTGCTTTGTAGATTCTACTGGCAGAAAAAACTTGGTATCGCAGTTGAATACACGATAAAAGAAGCTAAAATAATCGCAATAAAAGAAAGCACCACGTTGAATAATAGAAATAACTCAGCGAGCGAGCAAGCAAGCAAAGCAATACAAGTGACAACCAAAACATCAAACAGAAAGATTTCTTTCCTGATGCCATATCCAAAAGAGAAATAAACGGACAATGAAGCCAAGGAGATTAAGCAGTCTCCACAGACATCGATGTTTCATCTCCTGCTTCGAAGGAGTGTTTAAAAATCCAGAGATCTACGCCACACCCTCCTTCTCGTTTGTAATTGGCTGAAAGCGGGAGCATCATGGGCAGGATTGAGCCATTGCTCTTGTATTGAAATACGACAAAAAACAAACAGCAGAAACGATCGCAAATGCTAGCGGGCGGCGATATTAATACCAAAGATATGAGAAAGTAGAGAAATATAGGAAATATAGGACAGTTAGAGAAATATAGGACAATATAGGACATTTTTGAAGGTTATTTTATAAATATAGGAAATATAGGACAACTGCGACCCCTGTATTTGTTTACGAAAAAAATAAATGGGGTTCACCTGTACATACACAAAATTTTATGCTTAAAATTTTCATTTCACTTAGAAAGAAAATGAAGTTTAATTTACAAAAAGACTGAAGGGAACAACTGAATGCTTTAGTGAAAGTGAAGCTAAAGTCTATTCCTTACTGAGGTAGCAAAAGCCCATATTCCAAGTCGAAGTACAAAAACATATATCCGCAGGCAAAACTTTCTCCTGCTTTTCAATGAATAGTATCTCTAGCAATTTCTCATTTATCTTTACTCTGACAGCGTCATACTGTATGTGTAATTACTGAACGTGGGGATAGTAAACGAAAGACTGGCATTATTTAAGGCACTTTCCCTAAAAACTCCAGACTTTTTTGAGATTCTTATTTTAAGAACGAATACAAAAGCTATCTTAATCTATACTATTATATAAAGAGGAAACAGTGACTGACTGACTGGGTGACTCATCAACGCCCAGCCGAAACTACTAAAGTCAGTGTCACGCAATTTGGACTGTAGATTGCTGTTATGGCCTAGGCAAGCAATAAGAAGGGATTTTTGAAAATTTCCCCCCGAAGGGTGTAAAGGGGGGTTCGAATGTTTTAGGTCATTTTGCCATATCTCAGCAGCAGTTATAGGTAGGAGCTTGAAATTCCAGAAAACAAATCTACTAAAAAAATGATTAAACACATGTTTCAGCGATTTTACAAATTCCCCCCAGAAGGGGGTTAAAGGGGGTGGTCGAATGTTTTAGGTCATTTCGCCATATCTCAGCAGCAGTTATGGGTAGCAACGTGAAAATCAAGAAAAACAAATCTACTAAAAAAATGATTAAACACCTATTTCAGCGATTTTAGAAATTCCCCCCAGAAGGGGGTTAAAGGGGGGTTCGAATGTTTTAGGTGATTTTGCCATATCTCAGCAGCAGTTATAGGTAGGAGCTTGGAAATTCCAGAAAACAAATCTACTAAAAAAATGATTAGAAACGTTTCAGCGATTTTTAGAAATTCCCCCCAGAAGGGGTTAAAGGGGGGTGGTCGAATGTTTTAGGTCATTTTGCCATATCTCAGCAGCAGTTATAGGTAGGAGCTTGAAATTCCAGAAAACAAATCTACTAAAAAAATCATTAAACACCTATTTCAGAGATTTTAGAAATTTCCCCCAGATGGGGGTTAAAGGGGGGTGGTCGAATGTTTTAGGTCATTTCGCCATATTTCAGCAGCAGTTATAGGTAGGAGCGCAAAAATCACGAAAACAGATCTACTAAAAAATGATTAAACATGTATTTTCAGCAATTTTAGAAATTCCCCTCCCGGAGGGGGTTAAAGGGGGAGGGGAGGTCGAAGGTTTTAGGTCATTTTGCCGTATCTCAGCAGCAATTTTAGTTAAGAGCACAAAAATCAAGAAAACAAATCTACTAAAACCATGATTAAACATGTATTTCTGGGATTTTAGAATTTCCCCTCCCGGAGGGGGTTAAAGGGTGGTGGTCGAATGTTTTACGTCATTTCGCCATATCGCAGCAGCAGTTATAGGTAGGAGTGCAAAAATCATGAAAACAAATCTACTAAAAAATATTTAAACACATATTTCAGAGATTTTAGAAATTCAGACACTATGAGAGGTTAAAGGGGGGTGGTCGAATGTTTTAGGTCATTTTGCCATATCTCAGCAGCAGTTATAGGTAGGAGCTTGAAATTCCAGAAAACAAATCTACTTAAAAAAATGGATAAACACGCATTTCAGTGATTTTAGAAATTCCCCCCCAAAGGGTTTTAAAAATTTTAAGACATTTCGCCATATCTCAGCAGCTGTTTTATGTAGGTGCGCGAAATTCAGGAAAACAAATGATTAAACACGTATTTCAGTGAATTTAGAAATCCCCCCCCCCCCCCCCCCCACACACACACACACGAAGGTGGTTAAAGTGGGATTCGAAAGTTTTAGGTCATTTCGCCATATCTCAGCAACAGTTTTAGGTTGGAGCGCGAAATTCAGGAAAACGAATGTAATAAAAAAATTACATTGTCTACCCATGCAAAGCCGGGACGGGCCGCTAGTAATATTATAAATCCGATTGTGTGCAAATGTTAGGCTGAAGCAGACCTGCCAACCTTTAAAAATGAGAAATAGTAGCACACCAAATTCAAATTTATCTGAAGGTTGGTTGGTTGGTGGCTGTTTTTTACGCTGTAAATTTTAAGCGAGCAAATACTAATCAATTAAACGCATGCGTATACCCATAAGTACACAAAGTAGGAGACTCTTTTGTTTTTGCTAATTTTTTTGTTGCAGGTGGGATTGATTAAACATAATTATTCCTATTCAATTAATGCTCTGTCCACTCCTAAGCCAAATTTCTGAACTTCACAGTGAATTTTCCATGATCCATGGAATTTTCCGAAAGATTCCAAGGCGGTTGGGGGAGGGGGTGATGGAACTACAGGTATATCTTCCAGAGAAAAATGTCTGAGTTGGAGTCCTTCATCGGGTCGAATAAGCTGATACTTTTTTTTTGCGTCCCTTTCATGAAATTTGTGTTTTTTCACATCTTTTGACGAAATTTGCAGTTTTTTTTTAAAGATCTGTTGATAAAATTTGCATTTTTTAAAAAAATTTTTGACGAAATTTGCCGTTTTTCGCAATGTTTTTGACGGAAATTGCCATTTTTCACAATGTTTTTTTTTATGAAATTTGTCGTTTTTTTCGCGATCTTTTGACGAAATTTGCCGTTTTTCGCAATGTTTTTGACGAAATGTGTCGTTTTTTCACGATTTTCTGACGAAAGTCACGTTTTTTCCGCTATCTGTTGACAAAAATTTGTCATTTTTTCGCGATCTTTTGACGAAATTTGCCATTTTTCGCAATGTTTATGACAAAATTTGCCGTTTTTTCGCGATCTTTTGACGAAATTTGCCGTTTTTCACAATGTTTTTGACGAAATTTGTCGTTTTTTCGCGATTTTTTGATGAAAGTCACGTTTTTTTCCGCGATTTTCTGACGAAAGTCACGTTTTTTTCTGCGATCTGTTGACAAAAATTTGTCTTTTTTGCGATCTTTTGACGAAATTTGCCATTTTTTCGTGATTTTCTGACGAAAGTCACGTTTTTCCCGCGATCCTTTGACAAAATTGGCGACTTTTCTATGAACAAAAGAAGAGATTGATTTTTTTCGGCGATCATTTGCCGAAATACCGATACATTTAAAAGTTTGCCGTTTTTTCGCGATCTTTTGACGAAATTTGCCGTTTTTCACAATGTTTTTGACGAAATTTGTCGTTTTTTCGCGATTTTTTGATGAAAGTCACGTTTTTTTCCGCGATTTTCTGACGAAAGTCACGTTTTTTTCTGCGATCTGTTGACAAAAATTTGTCGTTTTTTTGCGATCTTTTGACGAAATTTGCCATTTTTTCGTGATTTTCTGACGAAAGTCACGTTTTTCCCGCGATCCTTTGACAAAATTGGCGACTTTTCTTTGAACAAAAGAAGAGATTGATTTTTTTCGGCGATCATTTGCCGAAATACCGATACATTTAATGTCCGAATTTTCGGATTTATGAGCGATATATATATATTTTTTTTCGGAAATCATTGCCTTAATTTTTTGGAAAATTCGGACCAGAATCACCCTTGAACGATCTTTTAAGGAAATTCTGATTTTTTCAGCAATCAGTTGAATGAAATTTACGTTTTTTCGGCGATACTTTGGCGAAATTTGCTTTTTCCCGCCAATTTTTTGACGAAATTCGCGTTTTTTCAGCGATTCTGTAACGAAATGCGCATTTCTTAGTTCGATTATGTGACGAAATTCGTGATTTTTCGTGTGATCCTGTGATGAAATACGTGATTTTTCGAGTGATCCTGTGACAAAATTCATGTTTTTTTTTTTTTTATGAAAATCGTAGTTTTAGACAGATTTTCGTAGCATCGTAGTTTGTGGCTCAAAATCGTAGCAACTACGATTTTTTCGTAGCAGTTGGCAGCTCTGCTGAAGCCAGCGTCAAAATGGAGAAATTAATGGCCCTGTATCTTTGCATATAGATGGATTATAACCCGGAAATGAACATAGACTGGTTTTTGTTTATTTTATTCAAATACCTTTCTTAATAATTCAAAATTTGATTACCGTAAAATACCGTTAATCCGCCCTTCCCGATTAAGCGCCCCCCTCCCACTTTGTAAACAAATTGGAAAATTCAAAAAATCCCGAGAAAGCGCCCTCCCCCAAAAGAAATTTTGCTGTGCACGTCAAGATCAACACCAAAAATTTTTTCTCCCAAGTTTTTTTTTTTTTTCCCGACGGATCAGAAAGGCGTGACGATTCTTTGATATATCGCAAACATGTGCAAACACATTGTCGATCTGAAAAAGCAATATAACCAAACATTAATTTTGCTGTAAATTTATTTCCATGGTGATATGAAGGTAATAAAAATATATCGATAGTGAAAGTTTCTCATGAAATAAGTTAAAGAAATGTGTATTTGATACTGTGTGGAAAATATTTTGATTAAAAGAGAATCTATTTATTTTATTAAAGAATTTATAGTTGTATTTAACATTATTATGAAAACCAATCACAAAAAAAATATATCGATTGATTGATCAGATCAATCGATTTGTAGATACACAGTCGAATTTGTAGCGTAATTTGAGCTATCTTTGTGGTAGTAATGTTTTTGTTTTAATAATCTGGCAACACTACCAATTCGTTCTATATGTTCTCAATTTTTGTGATTTGTATTATTTATTTAGCATTTATAGATACGAAATCATGATTTAAAAAAAAAACGGTTATTTAATCTCCCTAACTTACAACAGATGGCGACACCACATAAAATGTTACTATTTCTTGAAATTACTTCAGGATGTTTTCAACTGCAATTTCCCAGTGTTTTTTAATTATTTTAAATTATTAAGTTCCTTTTATTTTTCTGTTACCATATTAATGACAGATATTAGTGTTATTATTTATCTAAATGCATTCCAGTTTCAAAGCTTCTGAAATCCAGAGTTTTCTATAATCTGAAATTGCCATTAATCGTGAAGTTATACTGTTTTTTTATTTTGTATATCATTTATTTTTCAAAATGTATTTCTTTTGTCACTTTATTAAAATAATGCATACTCTGCGATGATCGGCCATTAGCATCTCCGCCACCACCACCGATAAACATCATATACTACAATTTTAATACCGTATAAGCGCCCCCCCTGATTATTTTACGATTTTTCGTCACGTTTAAGGGGGCGGATTAACGGTATTTTCATAGAGAATCAATGGACATTTTTAGATAAAATTTAACCATTTTACTTTATTGTTGCTAGGGCTTTGATCGTTGCCAATAAATAAAAATGTGAAAAAATAATTTTTCCTCAACAATTAAGTTTCAATTGAGCGATTTTCACGTGAAAAATGAAAATATTTCAAAAGAAGATGAATTTCTGTGATATTTGAAACAACAATATGGAGTATTTATTATTATACATAAAGTATGAATATCGGTTACATTAAAAAGATCTTTTTCTGTCAAAAACTGCATTATTATTAGAAAGAAGAATTAACAATAATTATATTATTAAGAAAAAGATTTCGCTTGAACCATGGAACTATGAAAAGGATCCTTCTTGGCTTGAACAAATATGACGTCATAAATAAAACATGTATTTTCAAATATTCGTAATATTACAAAGAGCATGACTATCAGTGTATAATAAAAGTATGTACATAATGGACGTCATACTTAAGATGAATAACTGAAATATTTTTTGATACTGATTAATAAGCTTGAATATCAGTTACAAAAAGATGTGAGTTTTCTGCTAAAATTCACGTCATTATTGCCAGGAAAAGAAAATTAACAAGAATTATATCATTGAAAAGAGATTTCTCTGGGATCAAAGTGACGTCATAATAAAACGGGATTTTTTAAATATGTTTCAAATGGAGCGTGTATCAATTTCATACATTAATAATCACTGAGTACAGTGAAAGAATAGAGAGGTAATGAGCCGTAAAATCGGATTGCAATATGAAGCCGGTTATCGCTCAAATCATTAGGCCCAAGGGCTGACTTCATTGGATGGAGAGAGGCTGCACATGTAACAATGACTGTATTCATTGGACGGGGAGAGATTTTCAAAGCGAGCCGCCAGTTGTTTGGGCCGACTGTAGGGTTGCATTTTCAGCATCACGCAAAACATGAACATTTCATCTCTATTTATTCTCTGAACTCTGTGATTAATAATACAAGAACAAGCATCAGTAAGATTATTAGGAAAAGAAAATTGAACACAAGTCTATTAAGTTAAAATCTGACTGTGTGTATTTCAAAACTACTCCTCTTAATGCAACGCGATTTACTTAACACTGGTTATCGTTGATTCGAGGATGTCATATAAACTCTGAGAATTTAAAATTTTGAATTAGATTGAGATATTAATAGAATTATTCTATTAATTATATAATATATATATGCACACACACATAACAGAAATTATAAAACGAATATAAAAAAATGTTAGAAGAAGAGTACAAAAGTTAAAAAAATTGACAACCCCCCCCCCCACCCCCCAAAAAAAAAGAACAGACCTTTTTCAAATTTCAGAAAATGTCTAGGCTGATTTACAGCTAAAGGGGTACTTAAAATACAGACTGATAAACAGAAAAGAAAAAAAAAATATTTTTCATACTATAGTAAAAATAAAAATTAGTAGCTTCTAGATTAATATTCACAAAGTCATTGATTATCAGGCTGCTATTTGAGGGGGGAGGCTTACGCCCATGGTGTCATTAGTGTTCAGCACATGTGTGGAAAACTTCAGCTTGCGCCCTGAATCGCTCCCCCAAAAAACTATATTTTTAAAAAACTTATCAGCAATCACAAAAGAAATACAATATATATATATGCACACACACATAACAGAAATTATAAAATGAATATAAAAAAAATTAAAAGAAGAGTACAAAAGTTAGAAAAATAAAATAATTTTGTGTTAAAAAAATTGACCCCCCCCCCCCCCCCCCCCCCCAAAAAAAAAAAAAAAAAGACAGACCTTTTTCAAATTTCAGAAAATGTCTAGGCTGATTTGCAGCTAAAGGGGTACTTAAAATACCGACTGATAAACAGAAAAGAAAAAAAAAATATTTTTCATACTATAGTAAAAAATAAAAATTAGTAGCTTCTTGATTAATATTCACAAAGTCATTGATTATCAGGCTACTATTTGAAAATGGCACATAAAATGCACAAAAATTTAAATCTTTTTTAAGTGTATATTTTTTGCTGTGAGTATTAGATGTATCATTGTATACTCAACCTTTTTTTTTTTTTTTACAATAAAATATAAACAGTGTATCTGAAGTAGTATGCTCCGTGGAATCTAAAATTAAATAGAATGCTTTAAAAGGGTAAAATTTTTGTAAAGTTTCAAGTCAAATTTTCATATTCTGAATTCAAATTAATAAATTTATCACAGTTATTTTAAAGAATAATAACATTAAGTGATCATAATAATTTGAGGCAAATCTATTGTTACCTCGATTGTAGAATCCACATAATCGACGTAATTGGGACTGTACCTACATCAGATAATCAAAATTTCCAGACAATCGAGAATTTATCAATAAATCATGTAGTTTAATATGTATCATCATCAAACTGCTAAATACATATTCACATTATACATAAAAATAAATTTATTTTGAAAAAAAAATAAATAAATAAAAATAAATAGAGTAGATTTGTCTACGAAGGGTAGGCAGGCTCAAACGAACAGTAAGTGATCGTAAACGAACAGTAAGTGAGTGTATAGCTAAAATATGACATTGATTTCTCCTTCCCCTTTTGAAATTCTGCAGCTGTGAAAATTTCTGTTCTTGAAAAGATGACAAAAGGGGTTTAGTTCCCTGCGCTTGCTTACAATAACATTTAAATGTTGTGGCACTCAGCAGTACGGCCTTCCAAATTTCGAAATAGGGAGTGTTTTTGTTTAGAACAGGGATGTGTACACAGGGGGTAGGGAGAAAGAGTACACTTATACTGGGATCGGAGCTTTCTGGAGCTCAAGCTTAATTCCAAAGGATATCTAAGAAAGGGGAATCAAATTTTTTTATCTGTACTCGTAGTTCGGAAAGGACCGCTTGCGTACACAAGTAAAAAAAAATAAATAAATAAATAAAAGGGTGGGGTTGGGGGGGGGGGGGTGTTAGGAAATTGACGTCTGTTTATGGAGAGTTCCGGTTAAATGAGGGGTCGGATAATCGAGGTTTTACTCTATATTAAAATATAAAAAGCACAAAATTGTGCTTATTCTTGCTAAAAAGAGTGTGTAAAATAAAATTAAAAACTTAGTTAAAAGTTATCCAACATTTTCGGCCTGTAACTTCACAGCCATCATTGGGGAGACCAAAGACACAAATGTTAAACTTCACACCCTGACACGATACAAATTAAAACAGAGAATACGTAGGGAAAACTGAGAAAAGCCGCACAACAAAGCAAGAACAAGCACAATTTTGTGCTATTTATATTTTAATATAATATTCAATGGTGTCCATCTTTAAGACTTATTTAGTATTAATTTTAGTTATGATTGACTCACTTTTGTTGAGATTTTTTTTTTATTGTTTGTGTAATATTTATTATACTATTACAAATAAATAAAAATGATTAGATTAAAATGTGTCTCAAATTGATCCAACCTATCAAATAGATACAAACAAATCACTCATTTACTAATCTTTGGAACAAAACTTATTAAATGAAGACTGCCTATGAATGTAAAGAAGGATCATCACATTGTTCTGTCTTTATTTTTGTAAATGTCATATTACAGTTCTTATTAAGTTAAATTTTTGTTTTTTTGTTGAAATTAAAACAAAATTTTAAACAATCTTGTCAAAAGGGGGATTTTGGTAGATATTAGTAAATATTTACTATATATTGATTATTCTTGTATGATTGGATCAACAGAGTTCCAACTTTCTTTTAATTTTAGAATTTAAATATAATGCAACCCCTTCCTCCCTCCTAGAAAAGGAAACAGTTGTTTGGCTGTCTATCCCTCTTCTAGACTTTTTCATTCCTAAAAATATTTCAATCTTATTTAGATATATTAATATGCAGTGCCATTTAATTAAACAGTAAAACCTCTAAATAGCTGACATCTCTGCACAATGGAATTTGTCAGTTATTCAGAGGTAAAAGCCCAGAAATAAATAGGTGTTCTGGACATGTCTCTATTTAGTGTGTTCACGAAATAAAGGTATCCACTAGTCGGGAGTGTCAGTTATGAAGGTTTTACTGTGTTATGTCATATACATATTTTAACCAATGTAAAATTAAAATCAGACACAGAACTAAGTAGGTATTAGAAAAAAAGATTTTATTTTTTAAAAGATGACAATTTTATTAAAAGTTGAATAAATAACCAAAGAGTCATGTGCAAGTAAGAAACCTCAAACAATGAAAAAAGTAAACAATTTTCACATTTTGAAGGTACAGAGACTTCCATCTTAATGAAAAAATGCTCATTTTCAGAAATTTTGGACTGAAATTTATAATCGATTATAAAGATGAATACACTTGATGTACATAACAAAAATAAAGCCTACATATTAAAATTTATACTAAAGAAATTGTATGAAAGTCTCCATACATTACATTATCACTTAACTATAAAATAAATCACAGATGCAATTTGCATCTAGGTATGATATATTCACAATAGAACTCAATCTAGGCACTATTTTTGCATACAAACATTGAATCACAAAAGACTAATTATATACAGTTATTTGCTTTATATATATTGAAAGCTATTTCAAAACTCCACACATAAAAATAATTACTAAAATGGCATCTTAATACAAAGGGAAGAATAATGTGCAAACATTTATTTAAAAGAAATTGAGTTTTATAATTAAAAAAACTGCCAGGTGAAAATAATGAAAATGTATATGATGAATGTTTAGAAAATAAACTTGCAAATAAAAAGAACGCAATAATTTTTTGTACATATTGCTTACACAGAGTATAATAAGTATATACAATACATAAATGGATAAGTACAAATTGTTGAATGAATATTTTATGAGTGGACTGACTCCTCAAAAAGAAAAGTTATTTTTTGGATATATTTTTTAAACAGCCTGACCAGCAGACAATGATTATTGACTCATGATCAGGATTTTGGAAGAATACTTTTATATGAAGACCACTTATGCATATATAAAAAAAGCTATTACTATTTTTTATTATTTTTCTTGTTCACCTGGCCCCTAGGTGGTGTAATAGGGCGATTTGCATTCATTGGGCCATAGGGGAATTTTTTCTTATCAGCAGGTTTCAGAATCTGAAATAAAAACAGTAATTTTATTTTATACATTATACTTCAATTATAAATAAGATCCTATTAATACGTAATATTCAAAATACTTGAGTTATAGTGTTCATTCCGCCAAAAGTTCTTGTGAAGATTCTTAAAAATCTTAGCAACATTAAAAAAAAGACAAGTTTAGAAACTATATATTTTTCAAAAGTTAAATGTCTGCTTTCTGTCCCTATACCTTATTTGTAACTTATAAATTGTTGAGAAGATTTAACAAAAATAACTAAAGCAAACGTTTAACATACTGAATGTATGAAAATCTTCCAATTTTAGTTTTGTTAATACATATTTGATATGAACATACAGTAAAGTAAGTAAATTTTCTCTTGGTATTCCTTCCATTTATCAATATTTCTTCTATTTTCACACAAGCATAAGTATTTAAGTCACATTGTTAATTAAAGCTAGCAACATACTGCAATAAAGTTCAAAGCAAGGAAAAAAAAAATCTTTTACATAAATTCTCCCTTTAAATCTCAGCTTAGTATAATGTAAATATTCCTATTCCCACCTTTCTACAATATTACATGTTATACTAGTGGCCAAAATTAAGGAAATCCTTCAGGGAAAAACACTTTTTTTGGATTTTGATGGTTCTTAACACTACATTTCCTTTCAATGCCATAAAAGTATGTGTCAATGGAAAGATAATTTAATGAAGAATATCATACAATACGGTTTCTTAAAATATTAATCCTTTGTATCACAGTAATTGTATATCTGCAGCATACCCTAAAATCAATGTTACTTATACAGTGGGCTTTAAAAGACTATTTTATTTATTTATTGCTGCTATATCCTAACACAGCAGTTAACATAAATTCTCAACCAATGGTGATACAGAGTTAATTTATGCCAAAGTTTTATTTATCATTTAAGCAGTTCTGCATTGTCATTGCTAAAATGAACTTCGTAAATCATATATATTAGGTCTGTTGTCAACATCCCTTCTTCTATGCATTTTAAAAACACAAAACAATGAATGAGGTATCATTCGAAAGGTTTTTGAACCGGCTTCCGATATAGTATACCCACATTTCGTTAAAACATATTTTTTGATTAAAAATTGCAGTTAATTTGCAGTGTCCGTAATTAATTATACATAATATTTAGCTTAGTGGCAGGCATAAGGGTAGCTTAGTGGCAGAGCGTCAGCACGGTACGCTGAGGTCCCAGGTTCGAGTCCTGGCCCAGGTCAATTTTTCACTCATGTTGGTTTAATGTATTTAATTATCTGATAAAATGTGATATTGTGTATAAGTAAAAAAGTGATCAGACGTAGTGTTTATGATGTGAAATATTATGTATATAATTTTCTGTTTATTGCAGATGTGAAAAAAGTATCTTTTAGTCAATAATCTTTTAAATTTTATGTTCTACTTTTTTTTTTTTTTTTTTTTTTTTTTTTTTACACATGTTTAAATTGATGTATTCTAATAACTGAGTAAATATTTTTCAAATAATCAGAAAAAGGTAGTAAAACTTATTTAGGTTGGTGTGAAATATTTGTCTTTCACTTCGACATAGTCAATGTACAGGAAAGAGGAATCTTTGGAATAACAGACAGATTTAATTTTGTTGGGCAATGAGTCTGTTCAGTTTTGGGTAAGATTTCAACTATTGATGTCATTTATTGATAGTGATAGGTAGACTTTTATATTAGTGTGTTCTATAATTACTACCAAGTTGGTAAAATTTTAAGTTTCTTTTCAATTAAGCAATAAAAGCATAATAAAACAATTTTTAAAAAATCATAAAGAGTTGGTTGGTTATTCAAAAATTGGTGTATAATAGTACTATTAAGTATAAAAAGCTACAGCTATAAAGAAACAAAGTCAAATTAGAAGAAAATTAACCAAAGGATGTTAAGTCATACAAACCAAGACTGGTAAAGACAGTAAAAGGTGCACGAGAGCAACTGATAGTAGAAGTGTAAGGAACCTTTCTTCAGGTGACAGAAAAAAAATCATCTCAACGTATACAAAATGAAATGACGCAGTGCAATGTGAAGTTAAAGAAAAGTACAGTTCTGTGAAGAGTGCAGTATTTTGATCAAAATTAAACGAAAAACATTTATTTTTTATCAATCAAACGAAACTTGGAAAGATTAAACTGGAGTAAAATGCATGTTAACTAGATAAAGAAATGGTGGGACAGTATTATTTTGTGAAGATTAAACAAAATTTTTTTAAATGTTGGATAGTAATGGCATAGTTGGATAGTAATGGTATTAATATGCAAGAAGGTGAATCAAAAGAGATTTGCATTAGAATTGTGCTCAGGGATGCAACGAATATCCGTAAAATATCCGATGTATCCAGCTGATTTTTCAATATCCAAAATACCATCGGATATCCAAATTCTCTGCCAGATATCTGGCTCTCTACTACATAAGTTCTATCAATAACATGCATAGGACAGGATGGCAAATTGTATTCGAACATCCTTGATAAAAGCGACACAAAACTGATGAATACATTTTTTAAACTGATGTGTCTTATAAGCAGTCAAATTGAGATGCGATATCATTCTGTACCAGTCTTTAATATACGGCTGACAATGAATACTATACAATTTTAAGTCAGATTTTTAAAAACCTGTACAGCATTAAGAGCAATTATAATTTAATTGCTTTGAGATTCCAAGTTCTCATAAAAATAAAATAAAAAAAAGAATAAGAAAATTTTAGATCATGCAAAATAAATTTTATAGATTCTTTACTCAAACCATTACTATTAATGTATTTCTTAATAAAGTTTTTGAAATTGAGTAATTTATAAAGAATTGAAATCCAAGTAACTTTTTTAATAGTAAAACACAGTGGAGATTGTAAATAGTAGATTAAAAACCTTTTTCCTCCAGAGAGTAAGTAAAACCACAACTACAATTTCAAAAGCAATTAAGATTCCCTTCATCAGGGAATAAAACAGTTAATTGCTTTGGAAAATATTGTTGCGATTATACTTACTCTCTAAATGGAAAAATAAATATATATATTATTTATTTATTTATTTTTTTGTCTGCTGCATAGCCTTAAATAAAAAGAAAATGACAATTTTTCAGATTTAATTTAAGTCTACAAAATCTGTGTTTTTTAAATAAAAATTACTCATTAATATTTTATTTTTAATATTATTACTACATACAGTTAAAAATATTCCATTGTTTGTGATTTCCTTTGGAGTTTTAAACCACAACCAATAAGAACAGCAGTTTTGGTTTGAAATCAGAACTAAAACCATTACTTTAGTTTCATCAGGAGTTTCAAATGAGATGCTTTTCTGTTCATGATCTGTCCTGAGATGTGTATTTACTTCTGCAAGCATTGTACAAATAAACAGAATATTTTAATGTTTAAATTACATTTTTATACAACATATATATATATTTAAAGAGATGTAGTTTTTGTAAATTATATTTCAATATATTTATAAAATGTTTTAATGACGATGTGTGAAATATGTTTGTAATTTATTGTTCTGAGATGGCATTATATAAAGGAAAAAATAACCATACACCATAACTAAAAGCATATCTAGTCTAATCGGATACCCGTATCTGGCAGGCAAAGGAGCTTCGGATATCAGACAAAATCAACATCCGGTTCATCCTTGTGTTACACCCTCCGTGAAACACCCGGCTGGTATTATCTCGTGTTGAGCGAGATTGAAAGATGAGCACTATGAGGTGCAATTAATGGGAATATAAATGCCAAAAAATACATGAATGAGATACTTTAACCCAAAATGAAACCTTCCATACACGATCTTTTCCAAGATAATGAAGTATTTCAACAAACAAAATTCAGCTCCATGTCATAATGTTGCTGTACGTAAAAAACTTGGTTTCAAGATAATTTCATCCCACAACTGAAATGGCCTGAGAGTAGCCCAGACCTTAACTCAATTGAAATTGTAGAGAGGCAACTAAAGAAACATGTTCGTAAGAAATAACTCTGCAATTAAGCTAACAAACAATAAAAATCTTGGTTTCATATTAAAACAGCCACAGAACTAAAAATCTTTGCTCACTCCATAAGAAGCAGTTTTAAGATTGCTAATTTTTTTTTTTTTTTTTTTTTTTTTTTTTTTTTCAAATAAAGATTAACTATCTGGGTGAAAATTTTTGCAATGCTAATTTTTTCTATGTTTCAATTTTCTTTGTGACAACTGCTATTAAAACAAATATCCTTCTGACAATTATTGAATCATATTTTAGATTAAATTATCTTTCCATTGATATACAATTTTATGGCTTTACATCAAAATTAAGTACCATTATAAACTTTAGAACTTTATTTATTTATTTTTTTTTTTTTCAAAAGGTTTCCATACTTTTGGCCACTACTGTAATTTCTACCTTGTTACATTAAAAGTTGAACACAAAATGATTAAAAGTTAGTACATCAGAATGACTGCTAAACTACTTTATTAAAAACTACAATTAAGAATTATAAAGCCACAAACAATTCAAGAAACACACAAGGAAATTAAAAGCAATTTTACAGAAATATTTGTTAGATAACTTTACTAGACCTTTAAAAATTAATATAAATAAAAATGCCTTTTCTACACAAATATATTTGTTAAGAAGAAATTGTTAAATTTGAAGGCACAAAAAATATCACCATCGAAACTGTTGGAATGTGTGAATGCTGGTTACTGAAGCTCTAGATAAACATGTTTGTGCTTAAACTTAATGCCAAGTTTAAAGCAGATGTATATAAAATAAAAATGCATATAATATATAGACCTTCTGATGTTTTTCAAGTCAGATAAACATGTTTCAAACCAGAAAATTTATTTAATAGAATGGGTGTTATGTGTTATTATTTGAATTCATTTATTAGGTAACATTTCTGGTTTAAAATAAGTTTATTTGAATTAGAAAAAAATATGATAAGAATAATTTTCATTAAATTTGAAAATTTCGATCTTGATTTGATTTACAAAACTTGTTTGTCTTTATACGTAATATCACCCTTTACAGATGAAACAGCATACTTGAGAACAGCGGAACTGTTTTCAAACTAATTACTTCAAACAATAGCAGAAAACCAACAGTTTTAAATTCATGATTTATTTATTATTTTAATTTTGACATTACAGTGGACTTTTGTTAATATGTCTCTGCTCAAGACATATCTTCAGTTAATGAGAACAATTATGTTTTCACATTTTCTATTTTTTAATTAATGTTAAAGATATCGCCTAATCCATATTCCCCCCCCCCACACACACATCAAATATTGCAGACAATTTTTCACAAAATGACCGAGCAGAATCAAAACAGATTTTGTGTATTATTTTTTCAAAAACAACTTTGGTTATTAAGAGACCAAGAAATTGTCAGTGACAGTAATGGAGGGAGAGAAAAAATTTCACCACTGAAAACACGAGATGCTAAAGAATTGATGACTGTTTGCCGATATTACCAATCAGGATAATGCAATGAAATGGATCAAATTTTTGAGTGTCGCAAAACTGTAAATTGATGTGTTAAAAAAATCATTTGTTTAACTATCACAAAGTACAATAAAAGATCACATTAATTAAAGTTTAAATATGGAAATACAGCAATTTCTTCGCACATTTTGTTAACTTATTTTATACTAAAATTATTAAATTAAACAAAAAGTTGTTTATTTTAACATTAAGTTGGTAACCTACTTAACTTCTGTCAAAAACTAAATTCAATTTACGCAATGAAAGGGACTATTTCACACCATTAAAATGATTACATTGTTTAATGCGAACAAAAAAAAATTGCTTCCCTAGGAAATCTGCAAAAATGAGAATTCACTGTGTACAGAAACATTTAAATTAACCACAAACATTAGAAATTTTGGCTCTTATCTCTTCACAGGCGAAGGAATCATCCCTCAGTACAATAAATGTGACACCACCATAACACTACATTGGAATCTTGAAAATCTTATTTGCCTATAAAAGGAAAGTACAGATGCAATGTTTCGAAAGAATTTGTTTAACAGCTAAAATCAGGTACTAACAAATTCATATTACTAGGAGTCATCAGAAACCAAGAAAAAACTTTTATTAGATGCACAAATTTTGCAGCCTATCAGTGAATATAACTGAAACATACTGTAGAAAAATAGCAAGGGCTAAGCTATTTGTAAAGAAAATAATGTACAGTAAGTGGAAAAAAAAAATATTTAATGAGATGAAATACTTTTTTTACTTACTGGCACACGATTTTGAAGAAATTGGTTAATAAATCTATTGCTAACTGAAGTAAATCGAAATAGCAATAGTATAGATTGGATCAGAAATCAGGAGAAGACCTCACATACAAATCAGTGTTTGTGATGTCAGATACTCGTACCAGAAAAGTGATATGAATGCTTCATAGAAACTTCTTATTTTCACTGTTTTGTTCATAAAATGCCATCATTAAATTTCTTTTTGAAAGTGTTAAAACAACACAATTTATCATGGTTTGGCATATAATTGAGAAAGGGTGCAAGTCAGACTAACACAGAGGAACATAGTGGAATCTGTTGGGAGTTTCAAAAATGACTTTTTTTTTTTTTTTTTTTTTTTTTTTTTTTTTTAATATAAAGACTGGATTCCAAGACACAGGGTGTGTTACAGATCGACCAAGGCATGGTCACACACCTGCTACCATAGCAGCTGATGACCAGTATATAATGCTGATGTTCATTTTGAAGTAGAACTCACAATGCTACTTAGATACAAAGAATTTCTTTTGGCAACAGGGCAGAGGTTAATGAGCCAAACTGTTAGAAGAAAGTTTTATCAAAGTAGCCTCAATGCACATAGGCCAATGGTGAAATTCTTTAGATCTCAACACACCATGCAGCACAAAGAAGATAGGCTGTTGAACATACATTTTTTTAACATTGCTGTAAAAAAATTAGGTTTGTTACAACAAATTTCCAGTTCCAAAAATATTTTCCCAAATAACAAAGGACAAAACATAGTATAAAATCTTCATAAAAGTTACGAATAAACCTTCATACTTCCTATGTACCACTAGAGTTAATTTTCAGCTATCTTTCAGTAACAATCCTAAATGCATTCAGCTTAACATAGTGCTTTGAGTAATTATACTAATCACTCAAATATGCCCTCTCCCTCAGACTGTCAGTAGTACTGCACTTAACAAAGACAAAATATAATATGAGATCTTTATAAAAGTTTCACATGAAACCTCTTCTTTCACATGTAGCAACCACAGTTAATTTTCTGTCTTTCAACAACAAGCCTTTCCTAGATGCATTCTGCTGCACATAAGGATTATATTTATCCTTAAGAAATGTGAGATAACCTAATACTTAGAGCATATACTAATACCTTCAGACAAAAAGATAATTTGTTTTATAAATTCTAGAATATATGGAAAAAATAATGAGCCAAATTTCTTAAGTTTTAGTGATAGTATAATTGTAAGCAATCAAATAGATTTTCACTGAGTTTTTTTTTCCCTATTAGATCAACAATATTTGAATAAAATTACACAGCTACCAATATAAAACAGAGCATTGAAATTCAGATAAAAGATAAATTCTAGTACAAAATGAAATAAACATACATTATTTAAGAGATGAGTGTGCAGCGTAGTCAAGGATTAAAGAAACTTTATGCATCTTCATCACATTTAACGATTTTGAGGTCACTTCCCCTTGGCACCAGTTTGCCACCAGGAACCACGGATTATCTTTACGATGCATATGCAGGAGAGTAAAATTAATTACAAAACACCAAAAGCCTACAGCATCCAGGGACAAAACACATGACTACACTGCACTGCAGAAATGTTTCATTTCTAAGGAGAAAGTTTCAAGAAAACTTTCTCTATTCTAAATAAAAACTACAGAAAACTGTTTAAAAATGTGTCTCTTCACACACCTTCCTGTTTCTTAATCTTTTAACAAGTTTTAAGCTAAAAATGAATTTTAAACTGGATTCAGTCAACCAAAAATACAATAATTTCTAATAAATTAGCCTACTGCAATCTTACTAACATTTTGGGTACTATTACTGAATTCTAAATTAAATAGTTAAAAAGACACACCAAACCCTGAATAACTTTAGTTTCTGTTCCCAAAATAGCTTTTAAAAAGAAAGATTAATAATCACTGATATTTCTATTTTTCACTTAGTCAAAAATGACTCTTGGAGGCTCATTTTTTAATCTGCATCCTTGAAGATACAACTAGAATTCCAAGCTACACAAATTATCCAGTTAATATTAGTATGTAGAAATCTGCAAAGGAGCAGAAAAAAAAAAAAGAAAAAAAAATTAACATATGTATTAATGCCTACAGAACTTATGAAAGGAACAGACTTAGATGTTGGTTAAAGGTCAAACAAGCCATGCTTTGGTCATCAGAATAATTCTTGATGTTTTAAAATAATGCAACTATTCCATGCATAGAAATCATGAATTCAATAACTTTGATTTAAGTTTAAAAGTTATGAGCAGCTACAAAAGGAACCTTTCCAGCTGTCTTTTATTTGAGTACTAAACTAAACAAATGATATCCAAGGGAAATCACTTATCCCTTTAATATGAATTTTCTTTTACAGAATTAAAACTTCTTTCGTAAACAAAATCTTATGATTAAAAAAAAATGAAGCTAAAACAAGCTAAGTAAAAATGTTAAGGTATAGTAACACTTATTTCAGACTAACAGATAATTTTTGATTTCCTTGCGAGCAAAATAAATTTAACTTTTTATCAACAAACTATAAATTAGTATTTCAAAATTAAAAAAAATATATGAACAGAATACTTCTAGAAAATGCAATTAATAACTAAACTTCTAAACAATGACTTATTTTTAGTAAACTCATTTTTCCTTACAGTATTTCAATGATAATAAATTGTATTGCACAAAACCTGAAATCAGTCAATGCAAAATAAAGAATTCTCATGAAAAATATGAAATTCCCAAAATTAACATCTAGTCACAGAAGCAAAATTTCTTTCTGTACATACATGCCTTAATATGTCCCTACCTCACAATGAAAAATCTCTACAGTGCACTTGGAAACAAATTAATCCAGACAGACAACATTAGGGAAGGGGACAAGGTCATGCAGTACAAAAAATCAGCAATATTTTCAAAAAAGCAATATGCAATTCCTTTATAACAAAAAACATCATGCAAAATATAAATATATATAGTCTACTATTTTCACTCATAATTAGCACAAAATGCTTATTTTAAAAGTTTAATAAAATACATTAAATTCAAATGATTTACAATAATTCTAGAATAAATGTTTCTGAAAATTAGTTTAAAATGTCCTAAATCTCCAACAGTGAATAATAATAATAAAAAAATCCTGGTCACAAATTTTAACTAAACAGTGCAATACAATCAGACACTGAAGAGTAACCTCAGCACTATATTAAATTTTAAAAGTTGTCAAATTTTTGGTACAAGATGATACTGTCTTTAATAAAAAGAAATATCCAAATTCTAATGTTTTTCAATTATACTTCTAAAAGTAGAATGGTGACTTTAATTTAGTATTAACAATATTTAAACATTTTTAAAGTTGAAATTAGTTCAATAAGCAATAAAATAATAAATTTACAGCATTCTGAGAAGAAAATTAATATTGTATTCACCAGCATTTAAGACATACCTCTGATCTCTATTAATTAAAAAAAAAGTATTTTCATTGAACCATCCGTGATACATATTAAGTGACATTTCATCAATCAATGTTATAGGACTGCGAAATAAAATTTTTTAGTTTGCATTAGCTTAAGTAATACATTTGCATAAAAAACAAAAGGTAAAGAAATCTAAGTTAAAAAGGAAGACGTTTCAAGAGAAATACAACATTGTATATAGCAGCACAGAAATGAAGCTGGTCAGAGTTGTTCTTTCCCAGACACATCAACAAAATACTATATGCAATTTCATCAGTAAGCCAATGAAATATGTTACACAGAAACTCCCAAGAAAGGCTCACATTTTGACAGAAGTTTAGATTACTATTTTTATAGCTACAGAGGGTCTGTTTAGACTTTCTTCACAGGGTCCTATTTTTGTGAAGTGTTTTATATTTGTGAAAAATATATAGTTATAATTTTGTTCATTTAAAATTGTTATACTCAGGCTCCTGTTTATATATTTTAACAAGATCCTTTGTGTACAAAAAGGTTAAGTAATAGATTATTTGGTAATTTCAGCTGTTTTGTGACAGGTCAGATTTTATTTTTAAACGATTAAATTTGTGAAAAGGTTCAGTTTGGAGGCGGAAAAATTTTGTAAAAGGTTCCTGTTTTAAGGTAGAAAATTTTGTAAATTGTTTTGTTTTAAGAGGGAAATTTTTGTGAAGGGTCCTTTAAAGGACCCAAATTTTTCTTAACCAGATGCCTGAGCTAAGAATAAAAACTACTACAACGATAAAAAATATTGCAATCATTAGGTTATAAACATTTTTGCTGATACTTTTTTTTTTTTTTTTTTTTTTAATCGTTGAAGATTTTTAACGGCCAAGTAGAATGCAGCAAACATTCTGTAAAATATTAAATGCAAAAAGAAGACTGCTGGAACAATCAGGCACTGTGTAAAATGAAAGAGTCAACCACCCTTTCTCTTTTAAAATTCTTGTTAAAGAAATTAGTTATTTAATCAATATATGAAATAGAAGAAATTTAAATTTAACATACTAACTTTGAAAAAAAAAAAAAAAAATTTCTAACAAATTTTTATAATGACTTATTACTTATCTTACAAAAGCTAATATAAATATGCTGCGGCCAGGGCTTGACAAAAGCTGTTGCCAGGTCGCCACTGGCGACCAAGTTTTTTTTTTTTCTTCTTTTGTACAAAAATTGCCCTAAGAAATAGCACAAACAGCACTCCCCCCCCCCCTTTTTCTTCCTTTATCTTCAGTGATATATCATTTTAATAAATTTAATTAGAAAACTTAGTTTATATTATCTTTCTAGATTATGTACTATTCTAAACTGTGACTAATAATTCTAAACTATACTTGATATTTTTTCTCAATTAATTACTAACTTTTGTGCTTTTTGAAAACCAGTGACAGGGAATGGTGGTGGTGGTGGTTAAGGGATATTTTTTACTGGTGACAAGAATTTTTTGTTGGCTACCAGATTTTATAAAATTTGTAAAGCTCTGGCTGTAGCCATTGCAAATCTTTATCAGTACATGACAGCATTAAAATAGGTAGTATTGATTTAACATAATTTTCGTTTGCACTTACAGTGACCCTTGTCAGGAAATCGGCTATCTACATTTAAATAAAATTGATTTTTTATGTTTTACTGCATGAAGATATTTACGGTGATTACTCTGAATTTAAACACATTTCATAATCCAAACAAAATTTTAAATTATGAATATGTTAGATAAGGTAATTAAGTTGTTACATATAGCAGTCAAACACAAAGTAAATGCAATTAATCTGTCTGCCGTTCAGTCCATCCATACACAATTTAAATTTCTAAAAATGATCAAGATTTTTAAATTTGTTATTGATGTAGATTACAGTGTGGTTCCACCAATGGATGAATTAGGAACAAGTTTGCAAAATGCGAGTCTGCTGCAAGTCAGGGATTTGTGCACTAAGGACACGGGACAGAACCTCCTAGTAAAATATAACAATATATAAGCTTATGTCACAATTTTTTTTTTTTTTTTTTGTACCACATTATTACAGGTTCTGCATTTTTTTTTTTTTTTTTTTTTTTTTTGTACCACATTATTACAGGTTCTGCATCCTACAGTTTTTGAGGGCCATTTCCTCAAATCTGCATCAGATTATTTAAATTGTGATTACTTGGTGACGTCTAAATTAATTTTTTATTTTATTTAGATGCTAAATCCATATTCACAGATTAAAATTATTTAATATCTCAATCTTTAAACATCTCTAAATTGTTATTCCTTACACTTTCAATGATTTTATTCATCATTAACGAAAAAATATACTATTTAATAAACAAACATGTTTTTTCTTGTGACAACAATATAAATGTATGCAGGAAAATTAGCAGCACAAAGATTCATCAATGAGTTCAGTAATGAATTCAACCATCAAGATGTCTATAAAAATAAAATAGATGTGCAAGAAACAAAGTGCATTTTATTTCCTCTTATGTTTTTGATTTCAATGAAATAAGTAAAATAAATATTGAAATTCAATGTTGTAGATGGAGAAGGCTTGAACAGTGTAGTTATTGGCACAATGTTTGATCCAGATGCCAAATATCGCAACTTTTTCATGACCTATTGACGAAATTTGTGACTTGTGATTTTCATGAAAGAATAACTTTTTATGTGACTTTATAATTTTTGTGACCGGTAGCCATGTTACCTCCTGTGGACAGGAGTCTCCCACACTGACATTTTTCAAGGAGGGAATTTTACAAATTTTGGTGGGGATCCCACCACTCCATCCTGAATTTTAGTCACTGTTGTAACCAAAAAACATTTTCTGACATTAACTTGCAATCATCTCAGTTATGTACAATTTGATTTAGATTGAATAGTTTTAATCCAGGAATCGAACCTTATTGTGAATAAATATTTTTCATATTATCCTTAAATAATCTAAGAAAAAAACATTTCTTGTTACATAGTTAAAAAGTAACATAGGAAATGATAATAAAAAAATCCAATCTCCCCCCCCCCCCCATCAAAAAAATCAATTATAGATAAAAACTAAACACACACACAGGGTGTTTCTACGATCATTGGACAAACTTGGATGTGTGGTACAGAACACTGTAACAAACAATTTTTGTATAGGAAAGCAGGGTCGGAAATCTATTTTATAGTCAAAAATTCAGGGCGCCTCACTCCAATCCAAAGTCGTGTTTTCGTTCATAACTTCTACAGTAGTGAAGATATTTTAACAAAATTTGCAACAGACTCATTGTTGTATGAATCGTAAGCATATTGTAAGGATTTTGTTAAAATATCTTCACTACTGTTAAAGTTACGAACGAAAACGCAACTTCATATTGGAGTGAGATGTCCTGTAATTTTGACTATATAAATGGATTTCCGATCCTGCTTTCCTTTTCAAAAATTGTTTGTTACAGTGTCCTGTACCACCCTTCCAAGTAGTTTGTTCCATGATCGAAGAAGCACCTTGTATACAACTAGATTCTGGTCTAATACAAGAAAATTTGATAAGGTAAACCTAGAATTAAAAGTTTTGTAATAAGCACCAATAATTATTTATTTTAAAAAAAGAAAAAGGCAATAATAATATTATCAATTAAAATATATATATATATATATACTAAATACATGCACAAAATATATCTTACTTGAAATGAACACATTAAAGTATCGTCAACACTCATCATTGCACCTGCATTATCAAATTCACCACAATAATTAGGAGCTGAGAACAAAGTTACTAACTGGCGCTTGGCAAAGAATTCGTATCCATCCTCAACAACCTTTGAAAAAGAAAGATATATTAAAAAGTTTTTGTATAATATTCAACATGATCAATATCTGCCATCACGCATTGTCATCGAAATATTACTTGTGATTAGAGAAAATATTACGAATAAAATTTTGGACAAATATAAAATTTTGTTAGCTTGAGAATAATAGCTTAATACATTTAATTACACCAATTAGTTTTTCACTGTTTAATAAAATAATTACTATATCCCCACTTCCAAATTTATGTTATAGAAGGAAAGATGAGTTTAAAAGATAACATAATTGAGCCATTTCTTAAAAACTCATTCATTTCCCTGTGCTAAGGTATTTAATAACTATAAAGAATTGTTTGTTTTCAAAACAAACTTACTTGGCATTCAGAGCTTAGAATTAAACAAAAAAAGTTTTTTGCCGCCTTTTGAAATCATAACTGATTTCTTTATTTATAAGTTTGCTTTTCTGGCACAAAAAACACACAAGACTTGATTTTTCAGTGCTGGAAAACTCTGAAATTTCATAAATACCATAACTCTGAGTTTTGGTCATAAAAGAATGGAATTTTTATTTACTTGCCAAATAAATTGAGAAAATGTCTTACAGGACTTCAGACCATTAAAAAACTAAACTTTTTGAAAATTAATGACAGGACTATAATCATTATAATCTTAATTCCTACCTTATTTTGAACACTTTTGCAATTTACATTTTGCCTACTTATCTTTAACAGGTAAAATATTAAAGAATGTTTTAGTCTTTTATGAACACCCTTTATATTAAATCATATAAAAATAACTGACATACATTTTCTAACTTCTAACATTAATGAAACTCTTAATACTAACCAGTAATACAACCAAATAATTCATAAAAATTTATAATATCAAAATTAAATAATTGATGGAAAGATGGATAAAAAAGAAATACAGTAAAACCTCCATAACGGACACTTTTCCAATCCCCAACATAAATATTGTTTGCATAGTTTTACCTCTGAATAGTAGACATCTCCAAATAACAGACAAATTTAGCGATCCCGCAGTGTCCGTTATTCAGAGGTTTTACTGTATTTATATATGATAAATTCAAATCTCATTTTATGCTAAGATGAATACTAATGTGAAAATGACTAATAAAACCAGCATGCAGTTGCTTCGTTTCCTGGGACAATGCAAAAATGAAATAAAGTTAAAGCAGCACATTAGATTTTCTTTTAAAAGTTATATATAAATAATTTCATTAAAAAAAAAAAAAAAATACAAACCTGATGGGCTCGACATATTAAATCCAAATCATGTTTATGAAGAAATTTTCCAACAATATCAGCTCCAAATGTGTAAGAGACACCTCTATCGTTTTCACCCCAACCCATAACATCTTTATCAGGGTCAGACCATAGAAGATCACACAACAAACCTTGATCAGGAACATCAGTAGGGCGCATTATGCGACGTATTTGTTCCATAGATTGAAGGTCGGGACTTAAACCTATGTAAGTAAAAATTAAAAACACAAATATACATATTTGATGATAAATAGGCTTTCAAAGAAATTTTATAAAGGAATTGCAAGTCAGTTTTTGTTTTCAAAGCAAATGAAAAAGAACAACAAAAGGGGGGGGGGGGGGTAAAAAATCAAATAGTAGCCTTTTTAAATAGTTCTAATAAACAGTTTTTTATGAGACTTGCACTATCGCCGGAGAAAGAATTGAAATGGCTACAGACCTCGAAAAAAAAAAAAAAAAAAAAAGAAAGAAAAACAGTTTTGATGAGAGATAATATAAAACAAAAATATTTAATTTAAATATGAAAGGGAATGTTCGTAAGGCTTAAAAAATTATTCTTATGTGAAAAATTACAATTGAAACTATTTGGCGATTTATCTTTTGCGTCAATTTAACTAGCAGATGTAATTATCAAAATGACTGTACTTGTGAGTTGCATTTTATATGCTTATTTACGATTTTGATTTTACTTTTGTCTTTAAACAATTTGATTTTAAGCCAAAAAGGCATAAGCGTGACATCACTTTGAGCAATGTCCACAATAATGATGTCCTTTCAATTGTGCGACAGCTTTTTAAAAATTTAAATGTAATTTATATTAATAACAATCTACTTCTATTTACTTCTACCATATATATGAAATTTTGTTCTGGCTGCTTAATGTGAGTTCTGCGAATGGATTTCGATGGAACTGACACTGTTAGGCAGAAAAATTTTCAGGGAAGGTTTATTGTTCTACGTAGATTAGTTAAAGAATTATGATGGAAAGTTCTATAATCAGATGAACCAGATTATGAAAGATTAGCCTTTTTAAGAGTCTGCCAAATGGATTTCAATGAAACCTTCACTGTTAGATAATTTTCCAGGGAAGGTTTTATTATATAACATATTATTCTACATTGCTTAATTCTAGAATTATAGAGGGGAAATCTGACCTCTTATCAAATAGTAGCCTTTTTAAAAAGTTCTAATAAACAGTTTTTGATGAGACTTGCACTATTAGTTTGAGAATTTTTCAGATAATTTTTAGTATATATAACATAGTGTTCTACATTGCTTAGCTATAGAGCAATGGGGGGGGGGGGAAGAGAGAGAGAGAGAATTCTGTTATCTTACATACGTCGTAGAAACCTACTACATGAGGTTTTTTCTTACTTGTGTTAGCCAGGCACAAATCTCATCATTAGCATTTTTTTCTCAGCAAGCAAGCAGATTTTATTTTTCACGTGTACAAATTAGAAACAATATTTTGATGATCAAATAGACAGTCTTGCTTTATAGTATTTCTTACTAGCATATGCCCCCATCAAAAATGACAGAGTGTTATTTTAAGTTTACAAAAGCATTTCATTCGGAAAATCCATAGTAAAAAGTAAAAAAATTAGTTTTAAAACATTAAAAAATAACTGCAGATAGATCAAAGCGAAATTTCAGCACGTTTTCCTAAAAAAACAAAAAAAAAATGTTTCACTGTTGCCACTACAGAACAGTGAAATATATGAATCATTCATATGAATAATCATTAAATTGAATGGAGATGATCATTAAAATTATTAATATTTGTTGAAAACATTGATAATACTTTTTAAAATATTTATTCAATAAATTATGTAATATTCTCATATGTATGTCGTAAACTTAAATGCTTATAAATGTAAACAATAATGAAAAATGCATTTCAATATATTTAAAGGCTTTAATATGCTTTTACCAATCTATTAAAAGCATAATCGGATGTTAGACGTATTTTTTTAATGAATTGTCAAAGAGTCATTCATTTGGTTTGATTTGATTTGGAACTTGTGTTTCTGAATGGCAATGGTGTTCATTTGTTTATATCACTAATCTGTTGTTGGTAGCTGCTTATTTTTAAATTAGAACTTAAAACATTATAATTGTTTAGTTTTTGAAGGTTTTACAGAAAATGAAGAAAAGATGTGATATAACATAGATTAAATAAGTCAATTGTTCGATTTATAATACGACATCAGAATGCTTAAGCCTAATATGGCTGCAATATGTTTTTTTTTCTTTTTCGAGGATGGGCGTGTCCCGGTATCGTCACCTTAGCATATCATATAAATAGATCTTATTATTTTGTATTTTTAATGAAATGTGTGAAAGGCTTGTATTTTACAGGTATGCAATATGTGTATTTTACATGGATGCATTTTAAATTAAATGATAAGGTTTATCTTAAATGAAATGAATGCAATAAGGAATAATGGTGATGAAAACAATTTTTGGCTATTTATCACATGCACGCAACAAACATAAAAATACCACTTTGCTTTGCAAATGTTGTAGTAACCTGTCACGAAAATAATTTTAAACATATATTGGTGGACAAAAACAGGACTGCTCCGAATATTGTTAATGTAAGAAATATTGAATACTAGCAAGCTACGCCCGCTGCGCTGGTCAGTTTCTACAAATGAACCTTGAATCAAACGAAATATATCGTTTAATTTTGCCTTGTATTTGAAAGCAATCTGTATATATACCTGGAATATCCTTCCATATTACTGAAAAATGACGCCATTTCGCTATTATATTTTCAAATGTGCAGTCAAAATTTTAGCTGTTGTAGACCAACTTTTTTATTTGGTCATTTACAGTTAGGGTTTGGTAAAGAACGATAGAACTATATGCAATATACTAAAACCATCACTAAAAATTATCGAACTTACAATGCAAACAAATTAACTAACAAAATCCATCCAATAGAAATTTTTATAAAGGCTAATCTCTGATAGTCGGGTTCATCTGATTATTGAACTTTTCCACATAATTCTAAAACTAACATAGAACTATATGAAACATACTAAAACCATCTAATTAACAATGCAAGTCGCAAAAAATACACCCAGTAAAAACTTTCAAAAAGTCTAATCTCTCGGAATCGGGTTCACCTGACTATATAACCTTCACACATAATCGTTTGACTAAGCAACGTAAAACAATATGTAGTCAGGGGTCGATCCAGGAAAAATTTGGGGCCTATTTAGGGCCCCTTCACAAAAATCTATTTAATAAAATGGGTCCCTTCACAAAAATAAATTTGGTAAAATGTGTCCTTTCACAAAAATCAATTTGATAAAATGGGCCCTTCACAAAATTCTATTCCATAAAAACTTACTATTTATTATTTTGTGATGTTTTAAAATGTGTAATTTGTAAACAAACAAGTTCACCAGAGAGGAAAACCTTCAGCAAAAGGGTTTTAAAAAGGTTTTTGTTTATAAATGCTTGGTTCGAATTTGAGTGTAACTGGATTTCAACTTTCGTTACAAAATGTTATTTTTCACAAAAATATAATAAATTTCACAAAAATAACCTTTACTTTTCACAAAATAGGCCCCAAGAAAAAAACCCTGCATCGACCCCTGGTAGTACACTAAAACCATTCCTGAAATACATAACTAATAATACAATTCTCATCAAAATCCGTTCAGTAGAACTTTTTCAAAAGGCTAAACTTTCATAATCGAGTTCCCCGATTATAGAACTTTCCCCGATAACTCTATAACTGAGCAACGTAGAACAATTTGTTTTACAATAAAAATAAAACCTTACCTGAAAAATTATCTATCTTACAGTTTAAGGTCTATGAAAATCCATTCAGCAGAACTCGAGTTATAAGCAGCCGAAACGAAATTTCATATACAGGGTGACATTTATTGAACTATCCTAATAATATTATAAATCTGATTGTGCGCAAATGTTAGGCTGAAGCCAGCATCAAAATGGAGCCTTTAATGATCCTGTATTTTTGCATACATATTGATTATAACCCTCATTTGAACATAGGCTGGGTTTTGTTTATTTTATTTAAATATTTTTCTTAATAATTCAAAATTTCGTTTTTTCATAGAGAGTAAATGGACATTTTTTTCGTATAATATTTTAACATGGTTAAATTTACTTTACCGTTGCTAATACTTTATTGTTGCCAAAACTAATTCAAATTCCGGAATAATAATTTTTAGTCAACAATTTAGTTTCAATTGACAAATGTTCACATGAAAAATAAAAATTAAATAAAAAAATTAAAGAATTAAAAAGAAGATTAAATAATATTATTAGAAATAAAACGTACTTTTTTTTAGTTTTTGATAATAATACAAGGTTTCAATATGAGTAACCATAGGAAACAGGCGAATATGACGCCATTCATAAAAAATAAAGCGGATATCTTTGATTGGTGAAATAAAATGATCTTGGGTTTTTTTTCTTTGCTTCTTTCTTTTGTATATGTAATAATTCTTGGCGTTTTACCGTCTGAGCAGGGCTAATATAACTATACCGTATTTTTTATTTAAATTTTAAACAAGTAAAAAGAAGTTTCAAAAGAAAATTGTCAGCAAATGTCAATAATATGCTCCGCAAAATTATCCATATCGAAAATGATGTCATGGATAGCGAGAAATATTTATTTTCATTCTTAAAACTAAAAGAAATAACTCGATTACCTAAAAAAAAATGACGAATGTTAATAGTTCCATTTTTGTTGATAAAAACTAAAAATTTAATATTATTTCGTTAAAGCAACATAATTTCCCCTATGCCAGTACTGAAATTAATTGCCTGGAAAAGAAAATTAACAAGAATTATGTCATTAAAAAGGGATTTCTCTGCGGGAAAAAGAGGCGTTATATTTGAAATAAAACGGGAATTTTCCAATGTGTTTTAAAATGAGTGTGAATCAATTCCTTACATTAATAATACAAGGACCAGTAAGTATAGAAAGTAGATGAGTTTCACGCCATATTTATAACGAAAAATTTAAATGTTTTTTTATTTATACTGATTATTAAGCATGAATATCAGTTATATACAGATGAGAATTTTCTGCTAAAAATCGCATCATAATTTTAAGAAAAGGAAAATGAACACGAATCTATGTTTGTATTTCGCAACTACTCCTCACTGTAAAAAATTGCTGCAGTAAAACTACTGCAGCAGAGATTCCAGGCAATGTCCATAAGAAAACCGGTTTTGTGACTAGATAAACGAGCTTTGTTATTAGATTAGGGTTTTTTGCCTTGTAAAAACATGAAATTTACTGAAATGGACCGTTTACCTTGAAAAGGGGGCATTTCCCATAAAATTACGGCGGCAATTCACGGAGAATGCCCGTGAATTTACAATTTTCATTTACAGTGCCAGAATATCGAACGCAACGTGATTTACTTTATACCGGTTATCATTGATCTGAGGATGTTACACAAACTGTCAGAATTTAAAAAATTAAATTAGATGCCAAGATTTTTTTTTTTTTTCTTTGTTAAATTTAACAAAGTTTCTCTAAAAACGGAAAGTAAATTATTCCATATTTGTGTATAAAAAAAGGAGAAATAAAATAGATCTGTATATTTTTTACACCATTTTCTTATTAAAACTGAAAAACAGGATTGATTTTCACTTTGAATAGATGGTGAAAACAAAATCTTGATTTCAGTAAATTATCCGAAAAATAAAAACATATTTTCACATATTCAAACTTCATGAATCAATTTATTCTGGAGAATAAAAATTGCCTGTCAACATACTGTCATTTAGAAAATAAGATTTGTTTCAGCTATACATTAAACCAAGGAGGCAGAACTGAATTTAAAGAAAAAGCATGTACTATTTCCAATTAATGTTTTTTTTTTTGAAGGATGGCTGTTAAAACGTTTCACAAAGGCGTTAAAAGTAAAATTGTTTATCAGGTAAAATTGACATTTGTTTTTGCCCAATTCGTCTATTTCCACGATTTTATTTGGACCTCCTTTTAGCATTGGTTGCAATTTCATTTTCGCGATTATTTGGCACAAAATTTCACTTTTTAAAGACTGAGTTATGTCAAGGTCCCTATAACAAAAAAAATACCGTATTGTCGCCTATGAAATGTGATAAATAGTTAGTTAATTTTAACGTTTTTAATTATCGGGAGTGAAATATTTTCTTAATTAATGTATTTATTCTTCTTTTAATGTTGCGTGAACAAAGTCACGGGTAACAGCTAGTATGAAATAAAACGTAAATTATTTAAAAACTACTGAGTGCGCAAACTTTATTCAACATGTAAACGTCACTACAGATACTCTGATTTAAGTTATGACATGTTCGATATGACTGCCATCATTGGCTATGATGTGGCGCAGACGAATAGCAAAATTCTGCATGACCCGTTGAAGTGTCGGAACATCGATGCTGTCGATGGCCTCCTGAATGGCAGTTTTCAGCTTAGCAATGGTTTTGGGATTATTTCTGTACACATTGTCTTTAATGTAGTCCCACAAAAATGAGTCACGTGTGTTCAGATCCGGAGAATACGGCGGCCAAGCAAGTCTCATTCCAATTGGCCTCTGGGTACCACAGAGCCAAAATGCGGTTCCCAAAGTGCTCTTCTAGAATATCAAACATTTTCTTGGTCCCATGGGGTCGATCTCCGTCTTGCATGAACCACATCTTATCGAAATCAGGGTCACTTTGGATAATGGGGGTGAAATCATTTTCCAAAACCTTCACGTATCGTTCAGTAGTGACCGTCAACGAATATCGGACCGATAATTCCGTGACTGGATATTGCACACCACACAGTCAGCCGTTGAGGTTGGAGAGACTTCTCGATAGTGAAATACACTCAGGCACGCTGTACCGTGACACTTTCACTTGCAAATGGCCGACAAGTTGCGTGCGCATGCGCATACTAATTCCCATCATGCCCTGCAGCCAACCATGAAGTTTGAACTTCATCACGCAAACCGTTCAGAAGTTATGACGGTTTAATTTCATATAGTTCAATAATTGTCACCCTGTATAAGGTAGAAGTAAATAGAAGTATATTGCTATTAATACAATTTACATTTGAATAGAAAAAGAGTACTTTTCGGTCAGCCGGGTGCCAGTGATATATGTACATATAAATATATATGTATATGCATATCTATATATATATATATATATATTCATACATATAAGTGTATATATATATATGTATGTATATATATATGTATATGTGTAGATATATGTGTATATATGTGTGGGTATACATACATGTATATATGTATCATTGGAACCCGGCTAACCGAAAAGTACAAAAAAAAAAAAGTCTAAAAATGCTGTCGTACACTTGAAAAAACACCTTTTGGCTTAAAATCTAATTGTTGGGGACAAAAGTAAAATCAAAATCGCCAAAAACAAAAAAGATAAATCGGCAAATATTGTTCCAATAGTAATATTACAAATTGAATAATTTTTTAAGCATTACGAACTTCCTCAATCATGTTTAAATTAAATATTTTCGTTTTATAATGTTAACTCCCATCAAAACTGTTTCTTTTTTTCTTCTTAAATAAAATTAGCAACAGTTTTTTTCTTTTATTTTTCGAGATGTATAGCCATTTCAATTCTTTCTGAAAAAAAAAAAAAACCTTTTGGCTTAAAATTAAATTGATTGGGGTCAAAAGTAAAATCAAAATCGCCAAAAACAAACGATAAATCGCCAGATATTGTTCCGTTAGCAATCTTGCAAATTGAATAATTTTTTAAGCATTCCCAATCATGTTTAAATTAAATATTTTCATTTTATATTATTTCTCATCAAAACTGTTTTCCTTTTCTTTCTCTTTCTTTCTTTTCTTTTAATAAAATTAGCAACAGTTTTTTCTTTTATTTTTCGAGATTATCTAGTCTTTTCAATTCTTTCTGCAACAATAATGGTCGCCAAAAAATTAGCAATGGTAACCTTTTCATCCAAAATAACAGAACTTTCCATCAGAATTATATAACTAATCTACGTAGAACATTGTGTTATATACTAAAACCTTCCCTGAAAAATTATCTATCGAACAGTGCAAATTTCATCAAAATCCATTCGGTGGAACTCGAGTTATAAAGGAACGGAACGAAATTTCCGTTTGTGTTTTATATATATAGTAGATAATATTTCGTAGGCTGAACTAAAATACCGCGACAATGACAGACATATTTACATCTAGCTGTAACCATTGACCCTGATTCGAAAGTAGACAGTGTAGTTTGTACCATATGCATTAATTAAGGAAGTAAATTACATATTGGCGTATGTTAATGGGCAGGGTTTTGTGCGTAATCATTGTGACTCGCTATTTATTGAACGCAAATCCTTTTTAAAAAAATATTATTTAACCATAAACATGCAAAATTTTTTAATTTACTATTTTTTTTTAAATCTAACATATTCTTTTATTAACCCATTAAGCTCCCATTTTGGGAACATTGCTTTAAGATTTTTTTTCTAAAGTGCGTATTTTATAAATTGTTAAAAGGTTCATGTTATTTGCATTTTGAATACATTAGATGACATCCGAAATTTTTTTGTTAAGTTTCATTAGAAATTTCTATTTTTTAAAACATGTTAAAAAAGACGAAAAATAGCTTTTTGGCAGTATTCGAAAAAAAAATTTAAAAAAAAAAACTTTATAATAAAAATTATATTTTTTAGTTAAAACATGTTTATAACAGTGTATTATGTTAAACAACTTCAATTCGGAATTAATATGTATAATAGATCAATCACAATTACCGAAAGAATAAGTTGTTCCCAAAATGGGAGCAATGGCACCGCACCTAATGGGGGGTAAGGTTTTTGAAAACTTGTACATATGCGCCTCCGTGCATTTGTAGTATTTATTTTTCAACTTATTAGCTATAGAAGGTATAATATCATTCTGAAACTAATATTTTCAGAAGATTTCATATAAATTAGTCCAACTTTTACATTTATAATAAAAAACAAACTGAAATTACCAGTTCCATAAGCATTTTCACTATCCATCTTTTTATTTTTCATCATTACATAATTTTTTCTGACTATTTTACTTGGAAGATGATTGAACAATTTTTTAGATTTAGATGATTTTTCGAATGTTCCGGAAATCGTTTGTTTGCCACCTGATTGCAGTATTGTAACATATGAGGAAGATATCTTCCTCATATGTATGTCGCATAAATTATTTTTTATTACATATGTAATAGAAAATAATTTATGCGATAATTTATCCCATGTTATATTTGGTGGAGTAGAACTTTCTGTAAATTCTAAATCAAGAGACAATCAAGAAATATCTGATTTAGTGTTTAAAAAAGACAAAGTATTAAACACAGGCTTGATATTTTGATAAAAGTTCAGACGAACTTCAAATTGGAATATGGAAAAAACTAAAAATGAAAAAAAAAAAAAAAATTGTTAAAAAACCAATTTCAGAAAACAAAAAAAATGTAATATAATGCTGCATAAAAAATGTTCATTCATTTTCATCTAAAATAGTAGGACAAAAATGATGTATTGAAGAAAATTAAAGAGGTGGATAGTGAAAATGCTTATGGAATCAGTAATTTTATTTTTATTATAAATGTAGATGTTGGACTAATTTATGTGGATTCTTCATAAAATATCAGTTTCAGAATGATATTATCCCTTTTATAGCTAAACAACTGAGAAATAACAAACATAAATGCACGGAGGCATAAGTAAAATTTGTGAAAAAATTTACACCCATTAGGCGCCATTGCTCCCATTTTGGGAACATGCTATTTTTCCTAAATATTCGAATTTAAAATTTTTTCTTCAGAAATACCTTAAAGACTTTCTATTCATAAAGAAAAAACAACTGTTTCATTAAAAAATAGCTTAATATATATAGCAGCACTTAATGGGTTAAGTTATAACTTACATTTTTCGCTGATTCAAAAAGGAAATGTTTACTGCACTGTTAAAAGACACTTACAACTTCACATCTGCAGTGGAAATTTTGAAAAAATATTTTATTGTATCTTTTATTTTCAGTATAAGTTTGTTGCGATTTAGTAAAATAGTTCCTGAAACTCTAATTTTGAAATGTTATATTTTTTAAATGATTACTTTCGTACCAATGTTAATTTTTTTTTTCATTTGGCAACAATGATGTTGATGTAATGGAAAAGTACCAAACTTTTAGATTGCAGCATGTAATTTATAACATCGCCGCAGATAATACATATGAAAAAGCACAAGGTCAAATTCGCAGAAGAAGGCATCCTTTTAATAATTTTTAGTTTTAAAAAGCTAGTAGCAGGACATATTCCAAAGGGCACCATGTTGGTTAGCCTGGTTTTAAACAATCTGAGCTTAATGAAAACTTCTAAAATTTAAACGACACGAGAAACAAACGCGCTGATTTAATTTTTAAAAACTTAAATATGCCAAATCAAATATTAGAAACTACTAGAACATGCTATTGACAGTCATTTGCCCTCAAAACGAAGAAAATTGGATAAAAAGGGGGCAAGTTATTAACAATTTACGACACAAAAACTTAAAGGGGACCAGGATCATAAAAAAAGAAAAATCTGAGCATCAGGTGCATCAAGACCTGCCTTGGACTATTTGCACCAAAATTTTCAGACATTCGTGCAGTAGATTTTGCTAGCCATTGCACACAGACAAACAACTTTCTTTTATTAGTATAGACAAAAGAAAGCGAATGAACATTCACTTTAACAGAATATTACTTTTAAAACATTTAATAATTAAAAATTTAATTGTACATACAGCTGCAAAAATAGTTTGAAAACAGGGAAAATATATATTACCTCCATGACAGCAAAATATTTTTTCATCTACAATGGCTGCAACTGGTAAACAGTTGAAACAATCAGTAAATGTTTTCCAAAGTTTAATATTGTATCTCCTCTTGCCTGAAATTACAATATAATTATATTTAATATGTGGTGTAAGTACACATGATGTAATTACATTTTTAATTTTATATATGGGCCAATGTTACCATTTTTAATATTTTATTTTTTACACCAAATAAGTAATATATATTATCTTAAGTATCAGACCAAAGATTTTATTGGCAAAATGACAAACATAATAAATGACTACATCAGTTGTAACATGTACAAAAAAGAAAAAATAGAAACAATATTAAAAATACATTATCAACGTAAAATAGCACAAATAAATATATAAAATGGCAAACAGCTGTTTCAGAGCCCTAAAGCTCCATCATCAGTGCCAAATTTAAAAGATAAAAGACAATTCAAAAGTTTAAGCCATGTAAAATATGCTTGCGTCTCTGATGTGTAAAAGATTCAATGGCTACCATTACATTGTCCATTCAATCTTGTACATGTGCAGAGATGCAAGCATATTTACATGACTTAAACTTTTGAATTGTTTTTAATCTTTTAAATTTGGCATTGATGAAGAAGCTTTAGGGGCTCTGAAACAGCTGTTTGCCATTTTATATATTTTTATTTGTGCTATTTTACATTGATAATTTATTTTTAATATAATGGCACAGTTCAATCCACCTATTTTAAATGGAAACAATGTTTGTTTTTCTGGAAAATGAAGATATTACACATGTAGACATTACTCAATTGTTGGATTTTTAGATGAACTACCGTTAAACTCCAGATATCAAATGCTTTTTAACACTTTCCAACCTAGTTGAAAAGTGCTTATGACTTCGGTTTGTCTGTCCGTCTGTCCGTGCTCTAACTCCCGTAAATATGCTCGGATTGCCATGCAATTTTTATATGTTATTGTCGTTATCTATAGCACGTTCCCTATTTCAACTGAAGTGTGTAGCACTTATAGTTTTTTTACAGGGACACTCAAAAGAATTCCGTTACATTACGCTCTATGGGGAAAAATAATTTGCGGTTTATTTTAATGATGTTACACAATTGCAAACACATTGTAATTGATAAATATCACTAAGGTGTATTACAAGAAGCTTAATATGGAATAGGGTGTGCATAGCACTTATAGTTAATTTACAGGGACAAGTCAAAAGAATTCAGTTACATTACGTCTATGGAGAAAAATAGTCTGGTTTATTTAAATAATGTTTCACTATTTTAAAACACATTGAAATTTATATATATATCACTAAGGTGCATTACAAGATGCTTACCATAGAATATTGTGTGTATAGCAGTCATCGTTCATTTACAGGGACACACAAAAGTATTCTCTACTGTTTGTTAACAATAATTCCTAGAAGTGCGTTTTAAATTACTGAATGCGATTTTAAATTTAACTCACTTTTTGTTTATTACGTGGTGTGTATAAATTCTGTAGATCCTATACAGGGAAGCACAAAAGTTCGCGAACACATTTCCGTTTATTGACAGAAACTCCAGAAGGAGAATTTTAAACTGTGCTACACGTTTCTTAACTGAACTAAAATTTAGCATCCTATGTAGTATATATACAAATCTATAGATCATATACAGGGCTGAATAAAAGTATTCGGATATTTTTCCGAATATTGTATACGTTGGAAATTCCTGAAATTATGTTTTTAAATACGTTATGCGTTTTCCAAATTGTTTACTTAGATGTTATCTTTCAGCTTATTAAACGGTATGATGTGTAAAATTATTTTGGAAGCGTTGGAAAGTGTTACATAATCTATGCTTGACGCATGATTTTTCATTCTTGTTTTAAATTGCCTAAGCATGTATAACATCTGAATAATACTATTTCATTCATTATTACAACTGTTAATTGAATAAAGCCCATTATAACCAGCATAGCTTCTCTTTATGTGTTTACTTGTTTGTTACATATTTAATGTTGCTCTGTTACTGGTAAGATTACATATTTTTCATAACTATATTGTGGCAACAGTCAAATTTTATGAAAGACTTATTCTTGAATGCCCTCTGAATGAAAACACATTTTTGTTATAATAAATTGTATGTTATTTTATAAATAATATAAATATAAACATTAAGGTATCTGAAAAGCATGGTAATTCCTGTTTGTCTGTTACAATACCATTTTTTTAATCATAATTATTTAAATTAAATAATCCTCTTTAATAAAAAGCTATGTGTTGCTGACGACTGGGATTTTCGATAATTGTTGCCACAGATTAATCTCAGAAAATGAAACATTTGAAGTTGATGAAAAAATTAATAGCTCGAAAAGTATGTCAGAAAATTGTTAGACAAACTTCGTTAGAAAGGTAAAAAGTTGTATTTTTCTGGATATAAATTTCAAATCTAATGATTATGACATTTTTCAAAAATATTGAATTTGAAAAATTACCTAATTTCACAATGGAGTACCATAGCGAAATCTTCACGCGTAAAAAGATATTGATAACGGCCATGTGTCCTGACGTATACTGGCTATAGCACAAGTCGCAAATTACAGTAGCCTTACTATTCTGTTAAAATATAAAAGTGAATTATGATGCCACGAGTGCATGGTTTTTTTTTGCTCACAGGCTATCAAAGCCTGAGAGCTTATGTGCCCACCTGTTCTGTATGTACGTAATGCGATAACTCTTGATAGAAATATCCGATTTGTTTAAAATTTTGGTTATAGATTCATTGTGATAAGGTGCTTCCCTGATTAGTTTGGAGGTTCATTGGTTAACTATAAAGGGGGGAACAAGGGGCTGATCCCCCCCTTAAGTTAGATAAATTGGTTTTTCATGTAAAATTATCTGATTTGCTTCAAATTTTGTATATAGGTTCATTGTGATAAGGAGCTTCCCTGGTTAGTTTTGGGGGTTCACTGGTTAAGTATAAAGGGGGGAACAGGGGGGTAATCCCCCCCAAATTTATTATCGATTTTTTTTATTTTTTGAGGGCATTATTCTTTGAAATAAGAGTATAATATACAATTAACTGGGAACTTTTCTTTTTTAGCTCACAGGCTATCAAAGCCTGAGAGCTTATGTGCCCGCCCGTTCTGTATGTATGTATGTATGTACATAACGCGATAACTCTTGATAGAAATATCCGATTTGTTTAAAATTTTGGTTATAGGTTCATTGTGATAAGGCACTTCCCTGATTAGTTTTGGGGTTTCATTGGTTAAGTATAAAGGGGGAAATGGGGGGATAATTCCCCCGCTTAATTTAGAAAAATGGGTTTTTCATGCAGAATCATCCTATTTGCTTCAAATTTTGTATATATATAAGTTCATTGTGATAAGGCACTTCCCTGATTAGTTTGGAGGTTCATTGGTTAACTATAAAGGGGGGAACAAGGGGCTGATTCCCCCCCTAAGTTAGATAAATTGGTTTTTCATGTAAAATTATCTGATTTGCTTCAAATTTTGTATATAGGTTCATTGTGATAAGGAGCTTCCCTGGTTAGGTATAAAGGGGGAACAGGGGAGGGGGAATTCCCCCCCCCCTTAATTTATTATTGATTTTTTTATTTTTTGAGGGCATTATTCTTTGAAATAAGAGTATAATATACAATTATTGTGAATAGCCTGTGAGCTCAATGCTATCAGTTTAACTGGGCACTTTTCTTTTTATTATTTAATTTTAATATAATCATCTTAGAAACAAGGTTTTGGAAATTTTTTTCAAATAGGACTAATAAATTGGCCAATACTCTAAAATATTTTGAGTTTAAAAGAGGAAAGTTGGGGGAGCGCTGTTTATTATTTAGGTTTACTCAGGAACTTTTGGTCAGAATTGAAAATTTAATATATCAAAACATCAGAAATTAAATTGCCATTAAATCGGCAATAACTATAACGACTGTCCTTCAGTTCGTTTGGATAGATTTTCATTTAAAAATATAAAATCATTCAACATTCATTTTAGGTATTTTTAAGGTTATTATCACGGGCCCGGGCGACGCCGGGCATGTCAGCTAGTTTATTCATATTAACTATATTTATTTATCTTCTAATATCATATGCTTGTTGTAGACACCTTTGAATTACATAATTATTACTTTCTAAAATAAAATAAGGCCATTTTTCCTCTATGACTGTTAGTCTGTTACAATGGAATTGCCCATATGCATTATCAGAATTAACAAAATATATTAAAAGAAATGCTGGAGGCCTACATTAGGATCTTTAACCCATTCATGGTCATGAACGTGTATATGCGGTCAAAGTGTTTTGCTGCTAAATGGTTATGAACGTGCATAGATGGTCAGCAATTGTAACCCTTAAATGGTCATGTGCGGCATAGAGGCTTTTAGATTTTCTACATGGAAATGGTCATAACTGTCTACTATCTGTGTTTCTCTCCCCCCCCCCCCCCTCCCATTTGATCCAGACTGGGAGGTAAAGAAGGCAGGGCTGCCACTGCCTAATGGCATCAAAAATAGTTGCTTTAGTAGCCTACTATGAAAAAAATAGTAGCCAAAATAGTAGCATTTGTACAAAAATAGTAGCCAAAATAGTTGCATTCTAACTTAAGAAAAGAAGGGCAAGAATCCTTATTTGCCATAAAAATAACATAATGAAAATCCACATCTTTCTCTACAGTTACCTTACATGTTACCATCCAAATTTGCTACTTTTTGTATTTTAATTATAAAATCACACACACACAAAAACGGAAACAGAAAAGAAACTTCTTAAATTATTTAAATTATCATCTGAAATATAGGATCAGAATGCAATTTGGTTTTCCCAAACTAAATTTAACCCCTGGCAAGCACACTGGGTACAAAGTACCCACCCCAAAATTTTATTTCGGTATAATTCTCTGTATGTATTTAACAAAGGGGGCTTTCCTTTCCAGCGATGTTTTGTTGAGACCTTGAGGAAGCGTGTTCAGTAGCCGTTAGTGAGATTCAGTTGTTACGACGCAGTGAGCGCGAAACGTTGTGGGTACTTTTAACCCAGTTTGCTAGTTGAGTGTAGTCAGTCAAGTGCTCAAGAGTTTTGTTTTAGATCATATAGTGTTTTTTTTATTTATTTACAGTAAGTAATAAACTATGATTACAATTGCATCACATAATATTTATTAACTTATGTAAATTTACGAATTCATCGATGCCCAATGTGCGTAGAGTGTTGTAACAAAAATTCTACTTAAAATATATTTTTCGTGTTTATTTGTGTTTTTGTACTTAAAATAAAGATTACAATGAATAATAGATTCTCTGATTTCTTTGAAAACTCGTCCTTTACCTACTTTTTAGTATACGCCACTTCAGCGCCTTCGAATAGTAAAATAACTATTCTTTTTGAAGCGGATCAAGAAACTGATTTTACCATCATTTAGAGCGCTTTTTAAGCTTTCCAAAACACTAACTTTTTATATTTTAGTCCAATAGAATCAAAGATTTGGCACAAAAACAAAAAAATCTCAAAAAGGCACTTTTTTCAACTTTGATGGTACTTTTATCTATTTCAATTGACACCAATAAATTAAATATTGTATCCATTTTATGTGGGATTGTTTGAGCTTTAATTAAAAAAAAAAAAAAAAATTCTCTAGCTTTGTTAGGGACCAAGATATTTGGAAATGAATTGTGTTGGGTACTTTTCACCCTCAATGCTTACAGAGGTATATCGTTTAGATGTGTGCTTGTCAGGGGTTAATATATGCTTAGCTTGTACTTGAGCATTACCAGGGATCTGTTTAGGAAGAAATTGGGTCCTTTAAAGGACCCTTCACAATTTCTTTTAGTTCAAAACAGGACCTTTCACAAAATGTTTCATCTCAAAACAGGACCCTTCACAAAATATTTCATCTCAAAACAGGACCTTTCACAAAATACTTTATCTCAAAACAGGACCCTTCACAAAACTTTCCACCTTAAAACAAGACCCTTCATAAAACTTTTCACCTTAAAACAGGAACCTTCACAAAATTTGTCTTAAAAATAGGCCTTTAACAAAACTTTTCTCTCTCCAAACTGTACCTTTCACAAATTTAAACCTATTCATTTAAAAGATAAATCTGATTTTTACATATACAAAGAAAATATGTGTATTATACATACATATATCTTCTTAAAAATGTATAAATAAAAGCCTGAATATAACATTAATTTCAAATTCACAAAATTATGACAAGATTTTTCGCAAATGTAGAAAGCTGTTCACAATTTCACAAAAACAGGACCCTGGTAAAAAAGTCTAGACAGACCCCTGATTACTGTGATGTAACTGAAAACGATAAAACTTTTATTGCATGTTATTAGCAACAATTTTAATTCCATTTTGTAAACAAAATAAAACTGAAGCAAGAAATCTGCCAATAAAAAGTGACTTTATCAAAAAAGGATGCATTTGATAAAGAAAATAGGTGTACATAACTAATCTATTCTTTAGAAGAAATTTGTGTAAAATAAAATAGCAAAATCAGCATAATTAAAGTCTGATTTTATAGACACCAATGGGCCAAATAAAGCTATCTAAATAAGTAAGAAAGGCAATATTTTAAATGTTTTCCTCAATATTTTAAATCTGTTATTAAATTGAAAAATTGCGATAGAAAACAAGATTTTCTTATTTCTAAGTAGGATTTATTTCAGCTCGTTTATTAATTAAAGTTTTTAGTATAAAACATTTATAAAAGGTTAGAAACAAAAACGATTCACGCTGCCTAGTGAACAAATCTACAGTTAATTGTTTGGGGTTCATATGGCAGTTAAAGGGTTAAATACCTTTAAAAACAATCAAAAATTGGACAAATATACTGTAAAGTAGGGGTGCACAACCTTTTTAAGCGAAGGGCCACTTACAAAAATGACTGGTTGTCGAGGGCCACCATCAGTAGAATTTTGTTTACAGGAGGTGTGACGGGGGGTGGGGGGTGGGGGGTGGTAGCCCCCTAGGTTCTTTCCTTCCCAGTCAACGTATTCAGTTCTGTTGGCAAGGATATATCAACAGTTTACGTTTGTATTTATACAAGAGATATAGCTAAGATTATTTTCAAAGAGTGAAAATACTCCTTGACTTTATTTGAGGGAGTAAATTTAACTTTAAAGATTGCCAATGTCGAAAAAAAATTCTGCTTTCAAGAATGAAGGTGGAGAGGAGGAGAAACATATATTAAATTGTGCTTCTTAACATATTCAGTCATAAAATGTAGATATCAAGTAGGGGTGCACAACCTTTATAAGAGGAGGGCCAGTCACAAAAATGACTGGATTGTCGCGAGCCAACATCCGTAGGGTGAACAAAATTTTGTTTTGGGGAAGGAGGGAGAGAATCGGCCTAAATGTTCATAAAATTGCTAATTTTATAAAAGGAGAGTTAGCTCCCTATACTCAACCACCTCCTTAGTCAGTATAACCCATTTCAGTTGGCAAGGATAGAAAAATCTTGCATTTATTTTCCACGTGTGATTGACAATATTCAGTTTTTTTCCTAGTGATTGACAAAATTCACGATTTTTACGCGCCCGTTCGGCGAAATTTACGATTTATACGCACCTGATCGGCAAAATTCGCGATTTTTACGTGCCCGATCGGCGAAATTTACGATTTATACGCACCTGATCGGCAAAATTCGCGATTTATACGCACCTTATCGGCAAAATTCACGATTTTTACGAGCCCGATCGGCAAAATTTACGATTTTTACGTGCCCGATCGGCAAAATTCGCGATTTTTATGCATACGATCGGCGAAATTTACGATTTATACGAACCTGAGCGGCAAAATTCGCGATTTATACGCACCATATCGGCAAAATTCACGATTTTTACGATCCCGATCGGCAAAATTTACGATTTTTACGCGCCCGATCGGCAAAATTCGCGATTTATACGCACCCTATCGGCAAAATTCGCGATTTATACGCACCCTATCGGCAAAATTCACGATTTTTACGAGCCCGATCGGCAAAATTTACTATTTTTACGCTCCCGATCGGCAAAATTTGCGATTTTTATGCACCCGATCGGCAAAATTCGCGATTTTTACACGCCCGATCGGCAAAATTCGTCGTTTTTTCACGCCCGATCGGCAAAATTCGCGATTTTTACGTGCCCGATCGGCGAAATTTACGATTTATACGCACCTGATCGGCAAAATTCGCGATTTATACGCACCTTATCGGCAAAATTCACGATTTTTACGAGCCCGATCGGCAAAATTTACGATTTTTACGTGCCCGATCGGCAAAATTCGCGATTTTTATGCATACGATCGGCGAAATTTACGATTTATACGAACCTGAACGGCAAAATTCGCGATTTATACGCACCATATCTGCAAAATTCACGATTTTTACTATCCCGATCGGCAAAATTTACGATTTTTACACGCCCGATCGGCAAAATTCGCGATTTATACGCACCCTATCGGCAAAATTCGCGATTTATACACACCCTATCGGCAAAATTCACGATTTTTACGAGCCCGATCGGCAAAATTTACTATTTTTACGCTCCCGATCGGCAAAATTTGCGATTTTTATGCACCCGATCGGCAAAATTCGCGATTTTTACGCAAACGATCAGTGAAATTTACAATTTACACGCACGCGATCGGCAAAAGTAACGATTTATTCGCACCCGATCGGCAAAATTCGCGATTTTTACGGGCCTGATCGACAAAATTCATGCTTTTTACGCGCCCGATCGACAAAATTTGTGATTTTTACGCAGACGATCGGCGAAATTCGCGATTTTTACGCAAACGATCAGTGAAATTTACAATTTACACGCACCCGATCGGCAAAAGTAACGATTTATACGCACCCGATCGGCAAAATTCGCGATTTTTACGGGCCCGATCGACAAAATTCATGATTTTTACGCGCCCGATCGACAAAATTCGCGAGTTTTACGCATACGATCGGCGAAATTCGCGATTTATACGCACCCTACCGGCGAAATTTACGATTTATACGCACCCGATCGGCAAAATTTGTGATTTTTACACACCCGATGGTTGAAATTCGCGATTTTTTGCGTCCGATCGGCGAAATTGATCCACGGGCCACCAGTAATCCGATCGCGGGCCACTTTTGGCCCGCGGGCCACAGGTTGTGCACCCCTACTGTAAAGCATAAGGCTTATGGGTGGTAGCCAAACCAAAAGTCAGTAATTAGTTTTCCTACTGAAATTTGAATGATTGATATATTTAAAATATATTTAGATTGAAACAGTAATTTTTTTTTAAAATTTCAATTGGAAGTTTACATATTTTAAAAATTGAATAAAAAACAAATTTATACGGAAATATTAGGTTGGAATATTGGGTTAAAAAATTTGTAATTCTGAAACTGGTGAATTATATTTTTTATTTTTTACAAAAATAGTAGCTGGAATTGGAAAATAGTCTCCTTTTTCCTGGTTTTCTCCCAAAATAGTCGCTTTTGAAGGTTTTTGGGCTAAAATAGTAGCCATAGTTGCCTGATGCTGAAAATAGTCGCTTTTAGTAGCATTTTAGTTGCAAATGGCAGCCCTGTTGCGTCTGTCTGAGAGTTTGGCATTTTGATCGTCCAATTTTGCGATTTCAAATGCTGATATAGCACAAAATTTCAGTAACTTTAGTTAGAGTACGACCCGCTGAAAAAAAAAAGGGCGGGGGGAGAGATTTCTTTTAAATTATACTTTTTATGACAATGAAGGTCTGAAGGATCTAGTATTAATTACATAACTAGTAATCTTATGAAACTAGCAGGGCTGCCACTCCAGAATAGCATCAAAAATAGTTGCTTTAGTAGCCTACAGTGAAAAAAATAGTAGCCAAAAAGTAGCATTCGTACAAAAATAGTAGGCAAATAGTTGCATGCTTGCTTAAGAAAAGGAGGGCAGTAAGAATCCTTGTTTGCCATAAAAATAATAATGTCATGAAAATCCACATCTTTCTGTACAGTTTATGCTACCACCCAAACTTGCCACTTTTTGTATTTTTATTATAAAGTCACACACACACACACAAACACACAAAAAAAAAGGAAAGAAAAGAGAAACTTTTAAAATTGTCATCTGAAATATAGGATCATATTGCAGTCTAAATTGCATATATGCTTGCCTTACACTTGGGCATTACTGTGAGGTAACTGGAAACAAGAATACTTTTATTGTATGTTAGGTGCAATTTTAATTCCATTCTGTAAACAAAAATGAACTAAAGCAAGAAATCTGCAAATAAAAAGTGGTTTTATCAAAAAAGGATGCATTTGATAAAGAGAATGTGTCATAACTAATCTATTCTTTACAAGAAATTTATGCAAAATAAAATAGCTAGCAAAATCGGCATAAATAAAATGTGATTTTATAAGACACCAATGGGTCAAATAAAGCCATCTAAATAAGTAAGAAAGGCAATATTCTAAATGTTTTTCTTAACATTTTAAATCTGTTATTAAATTGAAAAATTGTGATAGAAAACAAGATTTTCTTATTTCTACGTAGCATTCATTATTTAAGCTCATTTATTAATTTAAATTTCTAGTATGAAACATTTATACGAGATTAGAAACAAATACGATTCACGCAGCACAGTGAACAAATCTACAGTTAATTGTTTGTGGTTCATACAGCAGTTAAAGGGTTAAATATCTTTAAAAACAATCAAAAATTGGACAAATATACTGTAAAGCATAAGGGTTGTGGGTGGTAGCCAAACCAAAAATTAGTAATTAGTTTCCCACCAAAATTTTAATAATTGATATCTTTGCACTATATTTAGATTAAAAAAGTAATTAAAAAAAAAAACTTTCAAATGGAAGTTTTTAGATTTTTAAAATTAAATAAAAAACTTAAGAAATTGATATGGAAATATTAGGTCAGGATATTGGGTTTAAAAAAAAAGTTTGCAGTTCTGGGAGACTGATGAATATTTTTTTTTTACAAAAATAGTAGCTGGGATCGGAAAATAGTCTCATAGTCTCCTTTTTTCTGGTTTTTCTTCAAAATAGTTGCTTTTTGAAGGTTTTTGTGCTAAAATAGTAGCCATAGTTGCCTGATGCTAGTCGCTTTTAGTAGCATTTTAGTTGCAAATGGCAGAAAATTAACAGGTTGAATTTAAACATTTCAAAATGCATCCACAAGAATTCAGTAGTAATGAATAAATATATAGTATAACAGACAAATACTTACATTCATCATAAAAACCATAAATACGGTTGATACTAGCACATTCATGATTACCCCGGAGAAGAAAGAAGTTTTCTGGATATTTAATTTTATAGGCTAATAATAAGCATATTGTTTCCAAAGATTGCTTGCCTCTGTCAACATAGTCACCGAGAAATAAGTAATTGCTCTCAGGAGGAAAACCACCATACTCAAAAAGACGAAGGAGATCATAGTACTGGCCATGAATATCCCCTGAAAATGTAAGAGACAGATAAACAAGTGTGAAAGTAAATTTTGGTATGCATAAACCATCTATGCTTAATACTTACATGGAAACTCAAATGAGAAAAAATCATTTTTAAAATACATTACCATTTTACATTTTATGCAACTAGATATTAAATATTTAGTAATTAATCAGCTGTTCATTTTTCCATTATAGATAGGTTCCAAGTAAACACTTTAACAATAGAATAAATACAGAAGAAAAAATCTTAATATAATACTCTAATAATGAGTTCTGTTATAGTCCCCAGAGCAGAACGTTTTTCAGTGTTCTGCATAGAGATGTAAAATTTCTGGAAATTTTGAAACGGCGGGAAAAAGAAAGTTTCTTTTTTCTGGAAAAATTGATATGTTACAAATGTTTCTCAAAAATAAGTTACATTTTCTTACAGAATATAAAACAAACATTTTTATTTTTCACTTTACATGAATATATTATAAAAAAGAAGAAAAAAGTCAGCTTTTAAAAGTTAGCCTTTCAGTCTCAGAATTTTCACAGTAGCTTTTCTTGCTTAATTTTAACACCATTGTTTGTAATATTTCATGTCCCTGTTGAAATGATTCTTCAGTTGCATTTGTTCAATTACCACCAGAGCTAATTAAAAAAAATAAAAAAAATCTTATGAGTTTCAACCGATATCACTGCAGTCTGAAAGCAAATTTAAATCCCTCTACATAGTACTGCTTTGTATATATAAGCCATTTTAAAGAAACAAATTATTGTAGTTGTGACATTATAAATATTACCAGCAGGCCCGTGCGAGGATTTCACACTGCAATCTAATATTTTTTATCACTGTCTAATATTTCTTAGATGCAAGTCTAAACTTCTAAAGAAAAAGTAAGGATAAAAATATACAACATGCAAACAACATTTAGTTTTTAATCAAGCCAAAATATCATCTAATTTATTCCCTTAAAGTTAGAGTAAAATCTGATCCAAGATTGCAAAAGGCACGCGCGAGAAAAAAAAAAACAATTGTATATTAACTGCATTAGAGGATGACGTCACGTCACCCACTTCGGGAAAAACATGGGACATAGAAATATAAATCTAAATATTTCAATTTCAATTTCGCTTTTTAATCATAAATATAAAATAAACCCATGCGGTGTTTTTAAAAATCATTGCTCCATCATATAATGTGGCATTTTATTTCTATGACAACAGTAATTTGAGGAAAACCTTTCATTTCTTTTACGAAAACAATACCGATTTAATTTTTAATTATCAGCAAATTTTAATCGAAAAACATGTTTTAGGAAAATGTAATTGAACTATGTCAGAAGCCTGTTCAAAATCCTTTCATATGGTATCTAATTCGTCATTCTGCATTTCATATTTTCTTAGAAAAAGGGATGTTGACAGGAGAAATAATATATACGATCATTTTTATATCTTCTATTGCTTAAAAATGGATAAAAATTTACAATATTACAATTTTTTTTTTCGTACAATTAGAATTTTGATTTCTTGTGTATTTAGTTTTGGTATAGCTTTCCAGTCAAAGCTAAACCAACCCCATGTTTTGATTTATGTTTTAGATTCTTAATATGAAAGTAACATATATATGTATGTAATTTCTTTAATGACATTTATAAAACATGTGGATTTTTTAATACTTTGAAATATTTAGTTAAAAACAATTTTTAATCAGAAAATTTACAATTTCTTTGCAAAGTTTATTTGTATGCATTTATATATTTTTAAAATGTTAACCAAGTTTTAAAATCTATATTTAAAGAAAAGAAAGAGAAAAATGCTTGAAAAGACTAAATAATTTCAAGCCTGTTATTAAAAAATAATTTGTTTCTAATAATAGTTAAAATATTTCTGGTGATTATCAGATTACATGAAAAATCGCAGCTATGTCAATAAAAATAAATGCATGTTTCAAATTTTATATTAAATTTCTGGTATATTAGTGAAATAATTTTGCACATGAATTTTCATTTTTAACAAGAGATGTTGCATGAATTTGCTTACATTTTTTTTTCACGCAATCCTGTTTTTGAGAACATTTTGTATAAAAAAATATTGCTTTATTAAAAAAATCATAAAATTGTCATAAAAAAATATAATAAAAATTTTGTGAATTAGAAATTATCGTTATATTTAGGCTCTTATTTAGATATTTTTAATAAAAGGTCCTTCATAAATACAGTAGTGGCCAAAATTATGGAAATCTTTTGGAAAAAATGCTTTCCTGAAGTTTGATGGCTCATAACACCCAATACTTCTTAGTAATACCGTAAAAGCTATATATATATATATATATATATATACACCAATGGAAAGATAATTTACTCAAGAATATCATACAATACAGTTTTATCAATTATAATTATTTTATGAAACGTGATAGCTAAATAATCAGAAAAAGGCAGAAAAACCTGGTTAGGTTGACGGTAATTATTTTTCTTTTTCTTGAATGTAGCCAATGCATATGAATGTTTGGAGTATCCAGTCCAGACAGATTCCATTTTATTTGGTAATGTGTCAATCAAAGTTAGGATGGGATTTCAAAAAAGCCATATTTTGGTACTTATATAGGACTTATTTTTTATGACTGCTATATCAAGTTGCTAAAGTTCTTTGCCACCTTTCAATTTTTGAACTAAAGCATAATAAAGTTAACAAAACATCCTAAAGAGTTGAATAGTTACCCAGAAATCAATGTGCAACAATATTTTTAAGTGTAGAAAGCTATGGTTATGAAGAAATTTAAAGTAAAATTAGAAGTAAATTAACAAAGGATGTCTAAGTCAAGCAAAACAAGACCGGTAAAGGCAGGAAAAGGTGCAGGAGAGTAATTGGCGGTAGAAGTGCAAGGTCCCTGTGTATAGGTCACAGAAAACAATCATCTCTGTATGTGCAACATGAAATGATGCACTGTTATGGGGAGCTAAGACAAAGTAAAGTTCTGTGCAGTATTTTGGTCTAAATGCTAGAATTCTATTAAAAAAAAAATAAACATTTTAACACTCCAAATAACATGACCCAACTATTTCTCATTTCTGTCTAGTAAACATGCCTTTTAGCTCTGTTTAATATTTTCAACCTTTATTTGATTTATACTTTTTTTTTTTTTTTCCGTGAAATTCTAGCATTTAGACCAAAATACTGCATTCTGCACAGAACTGTACTTTGATTCAAATCCACATTTCAGTGTGCCATTTCATGTTGCATTCACAGAGATGATGTTTTCTGTGACCTATACAAAGGGACCTTACTCTTCTACCGCCAATTGCTCTCTTGAACCTTTTCCTGCCTTTGCCAGTCATGTTTTGCTTGAATTAGACATCCCTTTGTTAATTTACTTCTAATTTTACTTCAAATGTCTTCATAACCATAGATTTCTAAAATTAAAAATATTGTTACACATTCATTCCTGGATAACTAATGAACTCTTTATGATGTTTCGTTAATCTTATTATGCTTTACTAGCTCAAAAATTGAAAAAGGTGGCAAAGAACTTTAGCAACTTGATAGCAATCATCAAAAATAATGATAAAAGTCCTCCTAAAAAGTACCAAAATATGGCATATATATTTTCTTTTGAAATCCTAACCTGGCTTTGATTGACACATTACCAAATAAAATGGAATCTGTCTGACACTCCAAACATTCATAAAAAAGAAAAATCATTACCATCAACTTAACCAGATTTTACTTCTTTTTTCTGATTATTTGGATAAATTAATTAGAATTGAACAAATTGTACTGCATGATATTTTTGATTAAATTATCTTTCTAGTGGTATATAGCTTTTATGGTGTAACTAAGAAACATTGGGTGTTATAAGCCCTCAAATTTCAAAAAAACATTTTTCCCCAAAAGGTTTCCACAATTTTGGCCACCACTGTATATACAGCTAGATAAGAGATTCATTGGCGATTCCAGCTGTTATGTGACATGTTTTGTCATTCTAAAATCATCACATTTCTGGAGGATTCAGAATGAAGATTGAAAAAATTCCGAATTTTTTGAAGGGTCCTAGGTTTTAAGGTGAAAAATTGTAAAGGATCCTTTAAAGGACTCAAGTTTTTCCTAAACTGCTTACAGATTATATTTTCTATGCTAACATTTTCATGGGAGACACTGAACATGAAAAAATATAAAGAAATATCAAAATGAAGCCATAACAACATTTTGAATATATTATTTTATAAATTAAATTTTTCCAATTTGAAAAATACCCCTTCGAAAAAAAAAAAAGTTTTTTCTCCAAAGTTTCAGGGGTTTTTTTCCGAGCATTCCCATCTCTAGTTCTGTAACAAGCTTTTCTGCACTACCAGGGTTCGTGATTTTTTTTCTTTAAATCAAAACAATCTGATTTTTTTAAATTTAAATTTGATTTTTTTTATTTAAATCACATTTTTTTTTAAAAACATCAAAATATTATTATTTTATGACTTTTCTTTTAATTTATAAAATAAAATTATACACACACATGCATGCTACAAGTATTACCAATATATATTAATATTATTACATAATTTACATAAATGATTCAAAGGCAACATTTTAGGCGGAACAGATGTATCATTCGCCCTCAGACCGCCATTTGTTTGATGGACAAGTTTGTTTGGCCAATAAGTATTTGTCACCAAGTGGTCTTTGATTAAAATTTCATGATTTTGCTTGAATTCCTTTTTTTATTATTATTATGTTTAATCTCTATATATTTCCAAATTAAACTTTTTTTAGAGATTAAATAAAATAAAAAGGAATTCAAGCAAAATCAAGAAATTTTAATCATAAGTAGGCATTTCAATACGCAAAAAATAACAGTAAAAACGTAAAAAAAAAAAAAAAAAAAAAAGATTCATTTTTGAAACAAACATATTTTTTTACAAAAATCACACAAATTAACATTTTTTTTCACACAACAGCAGAATTAAACCAACCTTTCTCAAAAAATAAAAAACAATCACATTAAACGAATAAGCAAACGTAGTGCAGGTCGTAATAAGCAAACCCAAAAAATTAGATTTAAAAAATCAGAAATTCCTATTTGTAAATTGAAAAAACAAACATTGATACATAAATCGCAAAAATCAGCCTTTTAGGTAGATTTCGTAAGAAATACTACCTATTACATCTCACCTAAGTTGGAAATTTTGAAAAATTTTTGCAGATCTACGCCGATCATGACTCCCAGAACCCAAAACCACCCCCCAGTTCAAAAGTTTATATATCTATCTATCTATCTATGTCACTTTTTTCTGACCACGATAACTGGAAAAATTCTGCATAAATCTTTTCCAAACTGATACATAAAATCAAGGGTCATAAAATCTCGTTCAAGTTCGTTAACGGGCAAAATCGAACCAAGGGGGGGTAAATGGGGGGGCTTTTTGTGAAAACAGAAAAACCCTCATAATTTCTTTATTATTATACGTATCAAATCCGTTTAATGTTATTATTACTTCTAGGAAAAGGGCCGAAAATTTATGTATGACAGATTTTTGATATAATTAAAAATGGCTCCAAGGGGGGGAAAAAAGGGGAGTTTTAGAAGAAAAAAAATCATATCTTCGTCAATTCACAAGATATCAAATCCACGTAAATTTATTATTAATCCCCTTAGTATTATCTAAAACTTTTATATTGACAAGTTTTTTATAGGACTAACCGTTATAGCAAAAAAAAATTAAAAACAAAAAAATCCCTGCCGGCTCCGCCTGCAAACAAGTTATTTTTCGAAGTAGGCGGTTCCAACTCCCGCATCTTTTCAAAACTGATACATAAAATCAAGGGGCATAAAATCTCGGTCAAGTTCGTTAATGGGCAAAATCGAACAGGGGAGGGAGGGGGGGGGGACTTTTTGTGAAAACAGAAAAAAACCCATAATTTCTTAATTATGATACGTATCGAATCCGTTTGAAGTTATTTTTACTTCTAGGAGAAGGGCCGAAAATTTATGTATGACAGATTTTTGATATAATTAAAAATTGCCTTAAGGGGAGGGAGGGAGGGGGGGGGGGTTTAGAAGAAAAAATTCATAACCTCGTCAATTCCCAAGATTTCAAATCCGCTTAAATTTATTATAAATCCTCTTAATATTATCTAAAACTTTTATATTGACATTTTTTTATAGAACCAACTCTTATGGCAAAAAAAAAAAAAAAAAAAAAAAAAAAATTCCTTGCTGGCTCCGCCTGAAAACAAGTTTGGTTTCGAAGTAGGCGGTTCCAACTGCAGCATCATCGCAAAAAGGTCATTTCTTCCGCAATTCCCGACAAACAGGCACCCCACGGTCTGCGTCTTCGAAATCTACCTGTGCCTGTAGGCCGAGCCGTCAGGGATTTTTTTTTTTAATCCTTGGAAAAAATGCACCCCTTCTCCAATTTTTTGCTTAAATGATGCACTATGGTGGATCCAAGGCATAGCTGCATATACATATTAAAAAAATCTCACTAATTTAACACTTTTTTTCACACAACAGCAGAATTAAACCAACTTATCTCAAAAAATAAAAAACATAACAATCGCTCCATCTACTCCAAAAATAGGCCTATTTTGTGAAACATACCATCTTTAGTTTTAGAAATTTCCTTATATTTAAATACAACCAGACATCTCTCACAACAAGTAAACTAGCAACAAAAGCCATTAACAATAAATAAAAATAATCAAACAGTAATCAAAAGAATAAAAAAATTGAAAGATACAACCTGGTTACCACAACTAGTCCAAAAATTGGGAATAAACATGTGCAGTGCACATACCATGACACAACATCTCAAAATGAATGAAAAAAATGGGCTCATGATGGCAGAAAAATTTAGGGTTGTCAGAATGCTAACTCGACAGGTTGGCAACATTGCCCGCAAAAATCGGCAATACATCTAAGCCTTTTAGGCTATCAAAATATTTTATTACACAATATGCATGGAAAACTACAAATCAGATGTCAAAAATCAGTTTAACCTTAAGGCTGCTTGTCCGTAAACTTCCCGATTCCCCTCGCTAATGTTATTCCTATGGGCGTAGGATGCATTCGTATTTTTTAAATATCTCCTCGGAAAATTAATATTTTTAACTTCTGTTTTCTTTGTATTGTTCTTAAAGAATGTCTTTTTTTCTTAGTTGTCAATTTTTTTCTAAAATATATACTTAATTTTATATGGAATGTTAAAATCGTATTCAGTTTTGCTAAGATTTTAACACATAAAAATATAAATTAAGCACATACTTTAGAAATATTTTGATAACTAAGAAAAAAAGAGACATTCTTTAAGAACAGTGCACAGGAAACAAAAGTTAAAAATATTAATTTTTTCAAGGAGATATTTTAAAAATACGAATGCATCCTACGCCCATTGGAATAACATTAGCGAGGGGAATTGGGAAGATTACTGACGAGCACCCTGAAGTATTTTAGTTTAAATAAAAATAACTGCAGCACATAAAAAATGTAAGCAATTCTGGAAGCAAATTAAGATGTTCAACTTCTCATTTTTGTTAAAGTGCTGGTTAGAGTTGTGGGTTTTCCAGAAAATTTTGAAACCGAAAATTTTCCAAAAATTTTCTGGAAAATTTCCTAAGCCACTACATTAATAAAGTATTGTAAAATAAAACTCTCGTTCACTAGAGGCTACAGGTAAACAAAACTGGAGTATTTTCATCAACTCCGGATGTGATGCCCTTTTGAGTTTTCTCCTTACAACAAAAAACTATAAGCAAAATTAAATAATTAACAAAGTATATAAATCATGATTTATAAGTTTTTATTCATGCATAAAACTGAAAAGTTAAAATGTAATAATTCTTTAATAACTATTAAACATATATTTTTCAGTAATTAATTTTAAAAAACGAGCAGGGAAGACCGAGCTATGCTCTGTCAAAATTAAATTTGAGTTCAAATATCATGACCCATGACCAAAATGACCCACTAATTGAATTTTCTCGAACATGTGACTTAGCCCAACAGTCTTCTCGTGCCGGAAAACCATACGATGCAAAATTTAGTGTAAATTGAGCCGCTTTTTAGATATTGACCCACAATGACACAGAAATGACACACCAATCGAATTTTCTCGAACATGTGACCTAGTCTAATGATTTTCGCGTGCCCAAAACTCGTAAAATACAAAATTTAATCAAAATCGTTAGAGCCGTTTTTTAGATAAAATTAATTTGACCCGCTTTGACCCAAAAATGACCCCCTAATCGAAAGTTCTCTAACATGTGACCCAGCCCAATAGTCTTCTCGTGCCCGAAAATAGTCGGATACAAAATTTCCTCAAAATTGTTTGGACCGTTTTTTAGATACAATTAGCTTGACCCAAAATGACCCACTAATTGAATTTTCTCGAACATGTGACCTAGCCCAACAGTCTTCTTGTGCCCGGAAACCATTGGATGCAAAATTTAGTGTAAATTGAGCCGCTTTTTAGATCTTGACCCACAATGACCCAGAAATGACCCACTAATCTAATTTTCTCGGACATGCGACCCAGGGTTGTTTAGGTTTAAACCACGCTGGTTTAAACCAAATGGTTTTTTTGAAATACCAAAACTTTTATTTAAAAAAGAAAAATGGTTGCCCAAGATTTACAATGATGAACTTCAGAGATGTAAAGCTGATTTAGAAAACAAAACAGTTTGCATGGCAATGGATGGATGATCGAACATCCATAATGAACCTATTGTGTGTATAAGTGTTATCAAAGAGTGTGGCAAAGTCACTCTTGTTGATACTAATGACACATCCGGCTCATCATATACTGGAAATTATTTAGCAAATTTGGTTTTGAGTTCAGTGCAGATAGCAGAAGAAAAGTTCAAATGTAAAATATCAAGTTTTGTCACAGACAATACTGCAAATATGGTTTCTGCCAGAAACATTCTGCATGAAGAGCTTGGTTTTTCGGGACTTGCATATTGGGTGCAGTTCCCACATTTTAAATCTGTTAGCCAAAGATTTGGTTAAAAGTGATGTAACAAAACATGTTACAAGTATTTTAAAACATTTTCGCAATCATCATCTCCCGAAAGCATGGTATCATGCAGAAGGTGGAAGTGTGTTGGTACTTCCTCTAGAGGTACGATGGAATACTTATTGTGATTCACTTGAATCTTATGTTAAAAATTAGTCAAGTGTTACAAAAGTTTGAGGATCACAGATCTGAGATTGATAGTGATATCTCCAGTAAAATCTTAAGTATCTGTTTAAAAAGAAATGGACATGATTGCGATTCTGAAACCAATCATCGAAACTATTGATTTTGTACAGAGGAATAGCTGTTCCCTCGCTGAATGTGTATTAGCATGGAAAAAGCTAGAATTGAAGCTAAAAGAAGCATCAACATCAAACAATAAAAATGCCATATCATCAGCGTATATACAGAGATATGAACAATCATTAGTAGATGCACATTTTGCTGCATTTATTTAAGCCCATCAGTATTAATTTCTAACCTAGGAATTGATGTCACAAAAGAAGAGAAAAACAAGGGTCTTGAATTTATCAAACAAAAATGTGGCTCTGGTTTCTTAGCACTTACATTAAAAGTTTTGGGGAAGTTGGAACCATTTCATAATCATGATCAAAATTTTTTTTTTACATCAAAGTTGTTGATACAATGTCTGACTTTGAATGGTGGAATAGTTTTTATGTTTCAGGTAAATCTTTGATTACGGAGAATGATTTGGAATTTGTGAACATGTTAACTACAGCCAAAGCATCGACTGCCTGTGTTGAAAGGATTTTTTCAATATTTGGTGTAGTTCATTCAAAATTGCGAAACAGATTAGGAGTAGAGAAAGCATCAAAATTAGTGGTCGTAATGAAACAAATGAACAATGATTGAGGGTAAAATTTATTATTCATTCCTATTATTCAATACTGCTGTAAGATATCTATTCAAGAAATGTCAAGTTTATTTTCTTCTTTCCTTAATAAAATGTTTGGATATATTTCATTAGTTTGTGATTCTTTATCTTCAGTTTGAAAATAGTTTGAAAATAGTTGTTATTTGTGTCAGTTAAAATTTCTTAGTTTAATTTTCTTTAAAAGAAAATGTAGATTAAAGACTAGTGTGTTAGTAGTAGTGATTGATTTATATATATACATATATAAGTGATAATTTTTATTGTTTATTGTATATTAAAATATTATAATAATAAAAAAATATTATAATGGTTAAATTAAAATAGTAAACATTTTATTATACAATTTCAACAAAATAACTTAAAAGTAATTTTTGTTTAATGCTTGACTTCAAATATTTGAAAATATTAATATTCATCGTTCTTCTAAAATATAAAATCATTTAAACCAAAGAAACCTGGTTTAAACAAAAAAAAACCCAGGTTTAAACCAAAAAAACCTGGTTTTTGGGTTTTTTTTTTAAAAAAAAAAACCTGGTTTTTTTACAACCCTGATGCGACCTAGCCCAATGCTTTTATCGTGCTCGAAACTCGTAGGACAGAAAATTTAATCAAAATCGTTAGAGCAGTTTTTTAGATAAAATTAATTTGACCTGCGTTGACCCAAAAATGACCCACTAATCGAAAGTTCTCGAACATGTGACCCAGCCCAATTGACTTCTCATGCCCGAAAATGGTCGGATACAAAATTTCGTCAAAATCGTTTGAACCGTTTTTTAGATACAATTAGCTTGACCATGACCCAAAATGACCCACTAATTGAATTTTCTTGAACATGTGACCTAGCCCAACAGTCTTCTCGTGCCCGAAAACCATTGGATGCAAAATTTAGTGTAAATTGAGCCGCTTTTTAGATCTTGACCCACAATGACCCACTAATCGAATTCTCGGACATGTGAACTAGCCCAATGCTTTTATCGTGCTTGAAATTTGTAGGACACAAAATTTAATCAAAATCGTTAGAGCCGTTTTTTAGATAAAATTAATTTGACCCGCGTTGACCCAAAAATGACCCACTAATCGAAAGTTCTCGAACATGTGACCCAGCCCAATTGACTTCTCATGCCCGAAAATGGTCAGATACAAAATTTCGTCAAAATCGTTTGAACCGTTTTTTAGATACAATTAGCTAGACCATGACCCAAAATGACCCACTAATCAAATTTTCTCGAGCATGTGACCTAGCCCAATGGTTTTCTGGTGCCCCAAAACGGTAGGATACGAAATTTCGTCAAAATCGTTAGAGCCGTTTTTAAGATAATTTTTGCATATATATATATATAACCCACAAGATTTGCTCGTATTAGAATATATGATATATTGGACAAAATGTTTTATTTACTAAATTGATCTATGAATATCTGAAATGAAAACAAAATATGTTCTAAAATAACTGCATAGTTCTCAATAAAAAATAAAATTATTTTTTTTTTATTAATGAAGCTGACACATTTCATGAAAAAGCTGAATTGCTATAAAAATGTGTTAAAAATCAAAACAAATGACCAAAGTTTATACATTCAAGAATTTGTTGAAAAAAAAAAATCAAATATAATATGATTTTTATCACAATTTTTTCTATAAACACTTTACTAACTGTGGAAACACAAAGATTCCATGACATTGATGTCCTAACTTTCTGGGTCACTCTCAGAACTAGACAGCATAGGGTGACCTAAATGAGAGTTGCTGCTACTAACGTAAGTGAAGATTCTGTGTCTGTGTGTTCCTTTAATAGATCAAGCTCAGAATCAGAATTTGAAAGCATAACATGGTCATCACTTATCAAATGAAGATTTTGTGAAACCGATACCAGCTTCGCAATGCATTCATCTGTCAATCTATTTCTCTACTTTGTTTTTATGTTGCTAAATGCCTTCTAATTGAGTTAACATGAAGCAGCTGTTGGGTGAATATTCAAAGTTCTGACTGCAACCATAGATAGTTCTCTTGTACTTTAATAACCGTTCCACCATGTCGTTGGAAATATGTTACTGGCGACTTTCCAAATGTCTCTACTCCAGAGCTTTTGTTTTGTCCGATATTTTGCTATATCTTACATTACTGCAACTTAATTTATAACAGGAATGCTTTTAGCAACTTCGATTGCGGTTTCAATAACTGTCATTCAATTATCTTCTGACAAATGCTGTCCACAGTATCATGGATTTAAAAGATTCGCAGCTAAGTACACTGAGTGAAATCAAAAATCGTATATGATACTTAAAAATGAGTTAACAGACTTTTCTTCTTCTTTGGTCAGGGGTGAAAAAGGCAAGTGCTCGATTATTTTCTAATCACGTTTTTTAAATATAACTAACTTCTGAAATAGCTGGTGCATCACCTTCTCACTTCTGTATTGCTGCTGAATGAAATGGGTAAAGGCAGGTAGTGTGCAGTCTGAACTAGCACCCAAAATATATCATTATCCAGTATCTGCTTTCGTACATTTGGAGGCAGTGGTATTGTGTTATTTATAGCTGCACATTGTGAGCATTTCCTTTGTACACAGCAAGCTGTCAAAACATCTCGTTGCTGAACCCGTCTAGTTTCTGGCTGACAAAATAAGAGAACTTTTTTCCCCTCGTTTTTCTTTCTGTATTGCCTTCAATGTTTGATTGGCGATGTGGTGATTCTTAAACAATTTGACAATTACCTTGCATTTTGACAATATTATTCGAATTGAATTCAAACTTATAGTCTTTGCCAAAAGGTTTAACCCATGAGGAAGGCAGCCAAATATTAAGTAAGCAAGGATATTTTTCCTGTAACATTTGCCAAGCTAATTTCATGTTCCTTGCATTGTCATTTATATTATAAGGGCTATTACTTTGGAAGGACCTACTCTTTCAATCTCTGTTCTCAAACTTTCTGCTATGTATTCTCCAGTATGACAAGAAGAATTTGTATTCACTGCTTTTAAGAATATTGGCTCAGGTGTTGCACACATTATGTTCATCAAAGGATCTGTGGTGTAACTTCTGACCTCTGCCACTACCACATTACTTTGTTTACCAAATAACAAGGGAAATGGGCGATTTATTTTCTGTGAGTGCTCTTTTTTTTATGAAATAGATTTTTTATGAAATTGACTTGTTATGAGTTGTAAATTAAAATCTTAAGTAAATCAAAATGAAACTAATTTTATTCATGTGGATTACAAAGTGAGAATTATAACCTATAGTTTTTGTTTAAATGGTACAGAAATTGACTAATAACAGAAAATATGGAAAGTTTATTAAAAAATTGCATATTTGACATTTAAAATTTTCTGGAAAAACATAGTGGAAAATTTTCAGGAAATTTTTCCATTTTGGAAAATTTTCCTCCCCACATCACTAGTGCTGGTACAGAAAATGAGTTTAGCAGCTTTATCAGCTCCTAAGCGAATTTCTAATTTTCAAATGTACCAAACCAAAAGCAGAAAATAATCATTCTACTGAAGCAAATGAAGCTATTGCAGTAAAAAGCTGGTTGATCATGAATTCTATAAGTTTTTTAGTATCATGCTTTTCGATAACTATAACACGTGCCTTCCACCATTATAAATGACCGAATTCTTTCACTATATTAGATTCAAACAAAAATTCATTGAATGGTTCAGATTTTGCTTCAAACTTTAATATAATAGGCATCACCAAAGTAGAATATTTCTCTTTAGCAAACAATAATGCTGACATTTTCTCAGAGCTTATCAATTTCTCTTCTGCATAATTAGGGATCCAAAAGATGCGATAAAAACTGCATTGGGTGCAATGCATGCTTGTATAAGCACTGAAAGCTTTTACATATACTTCATTGAACAATATTTTTTTTCTTCAGATCTTTCCAGAAATGAACTGCATTGGAATATTGAACCATTTATTATTTACATCTGCACAAGCACATAATGAAATCTCTACATAAATATCAATAAAAATACTTTTGAATTTTATTTATTCTAATGTTTTCCATATCTTCACAGAAAGTATCCATGTTTTTGTATTAAAAAATTTACTTAATAAATTTACTCTTGTAACATCTTTCAGCTTAGATTCTCTATTTTTAAATTAGGATTTTTATTTTAAAGAGTGATATCTGTTTTAAATAAAATTTAAAAAGCATGGATTTTGAGTTCTCAGTCTCTCCCACTCTTTAAATTTACAGTGTTTTTTTTTTTTTTTTTGTAAAAATGTCATTTATTACAAAACCCAGTGGCAGAAACACCGCGACACAGCGACGTAGTCGCGGACAAAGAAAATCTCTTGCGGACAATTTTTGTCTGCACTAATGAAATTAATTTAAAAACTGTCCGCAGCTTGTGAATTTCGGAAAAAAATCGCGGTAAAACACGTAATTTCGTCAAAAGATCGCGGTAAAAAACACGTGAATTTCGTCAAAAGATCGCGGTAAAAACATGTGATTTTCGTCAAAGGATAGCGGTAAAAAAACGCGATTTTCGGCAAAGGATCGCGGTGAAAACACATAATTTCGTCAAAAAATTCGGTTGGTAATTTTTTTTAATTTACGCAAAAAACTGCCAGTGCCAGTGAAAATGATCCGAGAAATTTTCAGACAGGGATTGGCTTTCATTAAAAACTGAACTACAAAGAGATCTGTTACTCTGGCCGATCCCTCTCATTTAGTTTGCGAAAATGAAAGGAAATAACTGCCAAATTTTACTAATGAACAAATATTTAGGTAACTAATTAAGATATAGATTTGAAATTGAGGTCGGGAAGGGGTGTCATCTGCCGGCTATTTTAGCGTAACGTCTTCGAATGTTCCAATTATCAGAAAAATGTAATTCTTTTTTTAATGATCACGTTAATGTACATGACGGTGGCAGGGTTGGCAAGTTTTTGACGCATGACGGTTTTTACCATGGTTTTTACCGTCATGTCAAAAACCCATTTTTTAGTAGTTTGTTTTTACATTTTTTGTTTTTCATTCTATCTTTAATATTAAGTTGTTTTACATGAAATATTCAGTATCAAACAGACTCTAAAGTATATTTATACATCCAAGAAAAACAAAAAAGAATTGCATTAGAATAATACGTGTACATCTCTGTTAGAAAATCTCTACAATAATCTTAAGCTATTTGGCATAGTCTAAGAAAAATTAGATTTTTTGAAAAAATCCTGTAACCTATAAGTATTGGATTAAACAATGTGTATAATTTCGGTACAATTTATTACATTGTTGAAAACAAAACTTTAAGATTCTACTTATTGAAGTTAAAATAAAAAATCAGCATAGTTGCATTTATGAAATACATAAGATATGCTTTTTAAAATATTATATCTAAGAATATTCAAGTTTATTCACTGCCAGTCTATGCTTAACCATCTATTGTCATACAATGTAACAGCATTTTTGCATCTCTAAAATAATTTTAATGTACTTTATTAAAAATGTATATTGAATGTTATTTAATAATTATAAGAACCTTTTATTAGATCATTAATGTTAATTGCAGTTAGTAGAATCTATATTAGTAAAGATTATGACAAATATTGTTCTTTTCTTTTACTCTTGTATTTTTAAATCTTTCTCATATTAGGATATGATCTTCTTTTAAATAAATTTAACAAATGTAATTGTAAATAATAATAATAAAAAGAACAACAAGGTAAAATCAATCTAGAAATGTACTGTATGCTACACTTACACAATAAATTGGAGGACAATCGAAAATTATAGGTTTTTGACGGAATAAACCGGTAAAAACACGGTTTTTACCACTGTTGTGTCAAAAACCAGTTTTTGACGTCAAAAACCCAACCTTGGACGGTGGTTCTCTTGAACAAATTTTTCATTATATTTGCGGGTATGGGGAGGGAGGGGGTTAACCCCTTTCTCTGAGATTGTAATTATCTCGGGCGCGGGCAGGTTAGCTAGTATATATATATATTTAAAGTTGATTTAAATCAATGATTAAAAAAAAAAAAAAAAAAAGTTGATTTTAATCATGATTAAAATCAAGCCAATTTAAATCAACGAATCCTGCTGACTTTTCCAGATTTTAGGCAAAATATTGAAATTCCCTGACTTATTAGTTTATTTTCCAAATTACATGACTTTTCCAGATGGTATAGCAACCATGCCTCGAGTATGACTTAATTTTGCAATTTTATTCATGGATCTTTTGACGTAATTCAGATTTTTTTTTTTTTTCTAATTCTGCCAAAATTGTTGAAATCAATAAAAGAAAAAAAAGAAAAAAAAAAGGGCAAAAAAATGGCATTTCTTCATGACAATAGGAAAGATGAAATGTAGAGCTTCATCCTTTGCGACTCCCACGCATCTCTGGCTGCTGTGTAGTAAACCATACAGGGTTGAGAGATTAGGAAGTTCAAGGAAGTCATATAGTTTAATGCATATATTTTTTTAATTAAATATTTTAATTAAAAAATTTTCAATAGAAAAAAAAGTGAATATTGCAGAATTATGGAGGAGAATCCACGGAAATCATGGATTTGATATATAAAAAAAATGAAAAACGCAGATTTTATATAAAAAAAACTGCATATTTTATAAAAAAGCAGAAATCACGAAATTTATACAAAAGCGGAATTTCGCCTTTAGCTTCAGGCGGAAAAGTGGCATATCCCTGGAAATTATTAGTTTATGAGACAACAGTTTAGTTTACAGCATGTTTTGAATGTGTCAGATTTAACTCTTTTGCAACAAGCATCTTCTAATTTTTTGACACTATTTTAATACAGTGTGGGATCTGTTATCTGGCGTCCCCCGTATCTGGAACCAAAGATTAATTTTTTTCATTTCAAAAACATTAAATAATAATAATCACAAAATTCTTCAATCAGTTGCGGGTAAAAAATCGTGAAATTAGTCCATTGATCACATGAAGAAAAAAACCCCACTAGTTTCGTCAGTAAGTCGTGGAGAAAAATCTGGAAATTCACCAATTGTTCATGGGAAAATATCACGGCTAATAATATTAAATTTGGCACTCAGTCGCAGAAAAACCACGAAATTCATCCAGAAATTGCAAAATTCATCATGCACTCATTGGAAAAAATCGCTAATTCTTCGGTCGGTTGTGGAAATATCTCAAAATTAGATGATCGGTTACAGACACCCCTCCCAATTCGATTTTCGGCAATCTTTCACAAGAAAAAGCCTCAAAATTTGCCAATCGATAGAAGTAAAATATAGCAGAGCTGCCAACTGCTACGAAAAAATCGTAGTTGCTACGATTTTGAACCACAAACTACGATGCTACGAAAATCTGTCTAAAACTACGATTTTCTGCAAAAAAAAAAAAAAACGCGAATTTCGTCACAGGATCACTCGAGAAAAACGCGAATTTCGTCGCAGGATCACTCGAGAAAAACGCGAATTTCGTCACAGGATCGCACGAAGAAACGCGCATTTTGTCGAAAGATCGCCGTAAAAACGCGAATTTAGCCGAAAGGTCGCCGTAAAAACGCGAATTTAGCCGAAAGGTAGCCGTAAAACGCGAATTTAGCCGAAAGGTCACCGTAAAAACGCGCATTTAGCCGAAAGATCGCCGTAAAAACGCAAATTTAGCCAAAAGATCTCCGTAAAAACAGGAATTTAGCAGAAAGATCGCCGTAAAACCGCGAATTTAGCCGAAAGATCGCCGTAAAAACGCAAATTTAGCCAAAAGATCGCTGTAAAAACGGGAATTTAGCCGAAAGATCGCCGTAAAAACGGGAATTTAGCCGAAAGATCGCCGTAAAAACGCAAATTTAGCCAAAAGATCGCCGTAAAAACGGGAATTTAGCCGAAAGATCGCCGTAAAAACGGGAATTTAGCCGAAAGATCGCCATAAAAACGCGCATTTAGCCGAAAGATCGCCGTAAAAACGCAAATTTAGCGAAAAGATCGCCGTAAAAACAGGAATTTAGCCGTAAAAACGCGAATTTAGCCGAAAGATCGCCGTAAAAACGCGAATTTAGCCGAAAGATCGCCCTGAAAACGCGATTTTAGCTGAAAGACCACCGTAAAAACGTGATTTTTTATATTATATATATTTATTTTAGTTAAACATATATATTGTTTAATAGCAATTATATTTGTTGCGCTTGAAATTCATAATTATTGCTCAAATGTCGTTCACGCAGTTTTCAGCTTTTTTGTCAATCTCATCCCTGCTTTCGTTACAAAATCATTAAAAAACGGCAAATTTCGTCAAAAACATTGCAAAAAACTGCAAATTTCGTCAAAAGATCGCGAATAAACAGCAAATTTCGTCATAAGCATTGCGAAAAACGGCAGATTTCGTCAAAAAATCGCGAAAAAACAACAAATTTTGTCAACAGATCGCGGGAAAATCGCGAAAAAACGGCAAATTTCGTCAAAAACATTGCAGAAAATGGCAAATTTCGTCAAAAGATCGCGAAAAAATGACAAATTTCTTAAAAACATTGCGAAAAATGACGAATTTCGTCAAAGGATCGCGAAAAAACGATAAATTTTGTCAACAAATCGCGGCAAAAACGTGACTTTCGTCAGAGAATCGCGTAAAAACGGCAAATTTCTTCAAAAACATTGCGAAAAACATCAAATTTCGTCAAAAGATCACGAAAAAAAAAAACGCCAAATTTTGTCAACAAATTGCCTAAAATGGCAAGTTTCGTAAAAAACATTGCGAAAAAAATGCAAATTTTATAAACATATCTTGAAAAAACTGCAAATTTCGCTAAAAGGTCGTGAAAAAATGCAAATTTTGTCAAAGGGACACAAAAAAAATGTGGCGGAAGTGGACCCCCCCCCCCCTCATTGCTGCTGAATGAAATGGGTAAAGGCAGGTAGTGTGCAGTCTGAACTAGCACCCAAAATATATCATTATCCAGTATCTGCTTTCGTACATTTGGAGGCAGTGGTATTGTGTTATTTATAGCTGCACATTGTGAGCATTTCCTTTGTACACAGCAAGCTGTCAAAACATCTCGTTGCTGAACCCGTCTAGTTTCTGGCTGACAAAATAAGAGAACTTTTTTCCCCTCGTTTTTCTTTCTGTATTGCCTTCAATGTTTGATTGGCGATGTGGTGATTCTTAAACAATTTGACAATGGGGAAGTTGCACTCACTTTAGATTATGCATTCTTTTATGTTTAATTGATGAAGACAACTTTACATACCTCAAAACTTAACTCGGAATCGCAAAAATAATTTAAACTATGTAGTTATTGGAGTTTTAAACTCCGCTAAAAGCAAAACAAAACCACGTGATCGGAAAACGCGACGGGATTGGTTTGACGTCACTACACATGAAACGGGGAATTCTGCTTAGAGCCGAGTGCTCGCAGGCTGTTTTATATTGCTTTCTATGGCACTATAAACATCTTTTAAAGACTCGTTTACACAAAAACAAAAATTAAAGTCAAAAGATTATTTTATCATATCTAAATATAATGCACTATTAATTTATACATTTGCATTAATTTTCATTTAGAAAAGTGTTGAAGTTGGTCGGATTCGAAAAATACAAAATTATGTCTTTCGGAAATAGTTTTTTATTTTTAAAATTCAAATTTGCTGTTAGGACAGAAAAACTGCATTTCATGTGGGTAAAAATACAGGAAGCTAAATCTAAAAGGCACGTATATTGTTCACTTACTCTGATTTATTTAAACGAAATAGGAATGATACTTTTATTACAAAAGAAATCGTAAGTAAAATCGCATTTATATAGTTCTTGAAATGCATTATTTTCTTAATTCATTTTAATGCTTAATAATTCGTTTTAATATTAATATAATTTCGTGTTATGCAAGTTATATTACGGATAAAAAATGTATTCAAATTAATGAGAAAACGCAATTTTGAGCAACAATGCAGAAAAAAATGTCTTATTTAATACTTATTTATTGAATAAAAATTTTAATTAAATACTGACAATAATAATTGTGTATTCACTCTTCAGAAAAAAAAAAATTACTGCAACATACGTGAGTAAATTTATCACTATTGTCTTTTATTTTCTCTTTTTATGTACTTACTTAAAAATAAGTATTAAATTAAATATATTTTTTAGATACACATCTTTTATAAGCATCCAATGTTTATTTTGATAATCACGCCTCCTTTTATGATTGGAATTCGTGATTTTTCAAAAAATGTCGAATATAATACTATAATTTGGCGTGGCCACCGAAGCTTAATGGGAAAATTCACCGCTTTTTTTTTTTTACGCTTGGTAGAAAATGAGAGCTAATAAATTTATTAAAATAAATGTATAATCTTTGCTTTTTTTCTTGTTTTAAGGTATGGAAACAGGGGAAAAAAACATTATTTAAACTATCTTTTTAGGATTGCTAAATTGATTTCTCAACGTATAATCATAATTCAATTAATATAGAAAAGTGTAAAAATAATTTAATTATCGTTTATCAAGTTATTCAAGGTCAATTATTTGCTTACGTATAATTTTTGAATGGATGCAGTACTTTTTGTTTGTTTGAAATATAGTTTCTCAGAATGTCTAATTTTTAGATTTATCAGGTTCTAAAAATTTTATATCTTTATTATCTTCAATGTTCTAACTTTCGTAAAAAATAAAAATAATGAAAATATTTGAAAATCTTGTTAAAGAAAGCAGTATCTTAATTTTGAAAATAAGCATTATACTGCACAAAGCTTTTTTTAAACAGAGCGAGATGTGCTGAGAATTTGAATATGTTGTTGAAGTAGAGCCCACTCTTTTCACTTTTGAAAACAGCCATCTCATTACACGTAAACTTTTTATAGTGACATATAAAGAACATCAAGATATATTATCATTCAAGGTTTATTCTTTGTTTGAACAATGCATTAGTATCATAAGGGCAGGGCACTATGTTGAGAGATATTATGCTATAATATCACAATGGTTTTTAAATCTAATTCACAGGTAAGACATGAATTTGCATGATTAATTTTTTTAATTATTTGGAAGGTATGGATTATATATTAATTTAGTAACAAAAATTTAACATAGAACCAAAGAATAAAGAAAACATTTATAGATCGAAAATTCAAACATTACTACCATTCTTTTAATGTCTAAAATGTTAATAACAACAATAAAATTTAAATATACATAACATTGCTTCAAATACATTTAGAATTATTATATTTCTGCATAAAGGCTTTTGGCCTTTTTAATTTCCGTAGAAATATTGTTAATTTATAACAAAAATAAAACAGATAATTTTTAAACTAAACATCATCTCTAATCTGCGAAGTTCTATAAAGCATAAAACCTTCAATCCCACATTCTGAAAATTTCACAAAACTGACAGTATTTAAAATAATTACTTGATTGTTTTACCTGTGTGTAGTGTAGTCCAGAGATCTGTTTAGGAAGAAATTTAGTCCTTTAAAGGACCCTTCACAAAATTTTTCATATTAAAACAGGAACCTTCACAATACGTTCCACCTTAAAACAAGACCCTTCACAAAATTTTTTGTCTTAAAAGAAGGCCTTTCACGCTTTTTTTCCATCTCCAAACTAAACCTTTTACAAATTTAATTATTTAAAAGAAAAATCTGACCTGACACAAAACAACTGAAGCTGTCAAAGAATCTATTTATGTAGCTTTTACATACATAAAGAATCTTGTCAAAAATTCACAAACAAGAAACTGAATATAACAGTTATTTAAAATTCACAAAATTATAATTATTTTTTTCACAAATATGAAGTACTTTTCACAATTTCACAAAAAAAAAAGAACCCTGTCAGAAAAGTCTGGATAGGTCCCTGGAAACATTTTTTTTTTTTTAAATTATTAAACTTTTCTCGTGTATATTTATATAAAAATTCTGTAAGCCTGTCTTAAAGCTATCTTAGCACATTTCGCTCTTTCTAATAACTTTAGCTGTTTTTCAAAGATTCAAAACAGTTTATTTAACAATTAAAGAGATAAAACATATAGTGGAACCAAGCAAAATTCATAATTTAAGTATAAAATATAAATACAAAAATCCTTTTATAAGTTGACTCCACCCTCCCTAATGAAATAAATCCTATTTGTACGAGTTTATTTTATATTGTGCAATATATATATATATATATATATAAGTATACCTTATTCTATAAAATACAATATTGTAGTACGAGTATTAATTTGTACCGATACTTTATTTCTACATCGAGATCTGGAAATAAAAATTCTTAGAAACGCGATGGAATAAAAATATCACCTGGAATTCACAGTATTATTTATTCATTACAGCAATTTACAATACTTTTAATTTGTTATACTAATCATTTTTAAGAAAAGAAAGAAACCGTCCAGAGTAAAGCAAGCCGCCCCCATAGGAAATAACAGGGAGAAATACAGCGAGGGTTTGTTTACATGTGCAGTGACGTCAGAACAGCTTTCGTCACGTGACGTGGCTTTTTCCCGCCGCGACAAAAACTGCGTTTTAAAAGTTAATTTAATGAATTATACAAGTTTCAAATATATGTAAAAATGGTATCAAAATGTTCGTATTTTTACACTCTATCAGATGCAAGTTAAATTGAAAAACGTACAATTTCCCCATTACCTTGCATTTTGACAATATTATTCGAATTGAATTCAAACTTATATTCTTTGCCAAAAGGTTTAACCCATGAGGAAGGCAGCCAAATATTAAGTAAGCAAGGATATTTTTCCTGTAACATTTGCCAAGCTAATTTCATGTTCCTTGCATTGTCATTTATATTATAAGGGCTATTACTTTGGAAGGACCTACTCTTTCAATCTCTGTTCTCAAACTTTCTGCTATGTATTCTCCAGTATGACAAGAAGAATTTGTATTCACTGCTTTTAAGAATATTGGCTCAGGTGTTGCACACATTATGTTCATCAAAGGATCTGTGGTGTAACTTCTGACCTCTGCCACTACTACATTACTTTGTTTACCAAATAACAAGGGAAATGGGCGATTTATTTTCTGTGAGTGCTCTTTTTTTTATGAAATAGATTTTTTATGAAATTGACTTGTTATGAGTTGTAAATTAAAATCTTAAGTAAATCAAAATGAAACTAATTTTATTCATGTGGATTACAAAGTGAGAATTATAACCTATGGTTTTTGTTTAAATGGTACAGAAATTGACTAATAACAGAAAATATGGAAAGTTTATTAAAAAATTGCATATTTGACATTTAAAATTTTCCGGAAAAACATAGTGGAAAATTTTCAGGAAATTTTTCCATTTTGGAAAATTTTCCTCCCCACATCACTAGTGCTGGTACAGAAAATGAGTTTAGCAGCTTTATCAGCTCCTAAGCGAATTTCTAATTTTCGAATGTACCAAACCAAAAGCAGAAAATAATCATTCTACTGAAGCAAATGAAGCTATTGCAGTAAAAAGCTGGTTGATCATGAATTCTATAAGTTTTTTAGTATCATGCTTTTCGATAACTATAACACGTGCCTTCCACCATTATAAATGACCGAATTCTTTCACTATATTAGATTCAAACAAAAATTCATTGAATGGTTCAGATTTTGCTTCAAACTTTAATATAATAGGCATCACCAAAGTAGAATATTTCTCTTTAGCAAACAATAATGCTGACATTTTCTCAGAGCTTATCAATTTCTCTTCTGCATAATTAGGGATCCAAAAGATGCAATAAAAACTGCATTGGGTGCAATGCATGCTTGTATAAGCACTGAAAGCTTTTACATATACTTCATTGAACAATATTTTTTTTCTTCAGATCTTTCCAGAAATGAACTGCATTGGAATATTGAACCATTTATTATTTACATCTGCACAAGCACATAATGAAATCTCTACATAAATATCAATAAAAATACTTTTGAATTTTATTTATTCTAATGTTTTCCATATCTTCACAGAAAGTATCCATGTTTTTGTATTAAAAAATTTACTTAATAAATTTACTCTTGTAACATCTTTCAGCTTAGATTCTCTATTTTTAAATTAGGATTTTTATTTTAAAGAGTGATATCTGTTTTAAATAAAATTTAAAAAGCATGGATTTTGAGTTCTCAGTCTCTCCCACTCTTTAAATTTACAGTGTTTTTTTTTTTTTTTTTGTAAAAATGTCATTTATTACAAAACCCAGTGGCAGAAACACCGCGACACAGCGACGTAGTCGCGGACAAAGAAAATCTCTTGCGGACAATTTTTGTCTGCACTAATGAAATTAATTTAAAAACTGTCCGCAGCTTGTGAATTTCGGAAAAAAATCGCGGTAAAACACGTAATTTCGTCAAAAGATCGCGGTAAAAAACACGTGAATTTCGTCAAAAGATCGCGGTAAAAACATGTGATTTTCGGCAAAGGATCGTGGTGAAAACACATAATTTCGTCAAAAGATCGCGGTGAAAATGCGTGAATTTCGTCAAAAGATCGCGGTAAAAACACACGAATTTCGTCAAAAGATCGTGATAAAACACACGATTTTCGTTAAAAGATCGCGGTAAAAACATGCGATTTTCGGCAAAGGATCGCGGTAAAAACACATAATTTCTTCAAAAGATCGCAGTAAAAACATGTGATTTTCGTCAAAGGATAGCGGTAAAAACACGTGATTTTTGGCAAAGGATCGTGGTGAAAACAGATAATTTCGTCAAAAGATTGCGGTGAAAACGCATGAATTTCGTCAAAAGATCGCGGTAAAAACACACGATTTTCGTCAAAAGATCATGGTAAAAACACGCGATTTTCGTCAAAGGATCGCGATAAAAACATGTGATTTTTGTCAAAGTATCGCGGTAAAAACACGTGATTTTCGGCAAAGGATCGCGGTAAATACACATAATTTCGTCAAAAGATCACGGTAAAAACACATGATATTTGTCAAACGATCGCGGTAAAAACGCGTGAATTTTGGCAAAGGATCACAGTAAAAACACGCGAATTTTGGCAAAAAATCGCAGTTTAAAAAAAAAAAAAAAAAAAAAAAAAGTGAATTTCATCAAACAATTTTGGAAAAATAAATGGTGAGTATCGTCAAAATTTACTGCATAAAGAGATTGCTAAAATATTGAAACCCAGTTTCTTTTACTGTCTAAAAATAGTCACAAAACGAGAAAAAATGCTAAAAATTGCATAATTCAAAAATAGATGGAAGAATTCCTTTTACCAAGGTAGAAAATTCGCTTGAAAAAAAAGACATAAAAAATTAGGAAAACTAGTCCAAAAGTGGGCTTTGAGGTACATAACTTCAGACAAAACAACACTTCAGACTCTTCCTGCCAAATCTTGCAGCTCTGCACATAGCAGTCTCTTCAGAAGACATCACACACAGACAAACATCTATGTTTAATGCACAAATTTTTAAATCTGAAACAGTATAACAGAACCAACTTTTAAAAAATTGGGTTAACCCGAATCCAACCTGCAGGAATCTAAACTCAGCTCGAACTTAAAACAGTGTTACCCGATCTGCAGCTGATGCAGAACTTTAATTAAAACATTTTTCTCCAGAAAGAATTTCTATAGCTGCATCAGGGAGGGAAATTTCTCTCCCCTCCCCTCCTAAGCTTATCCTTCCCATTTTAGAAATCCCACAAGAAGTGAGATGATGAAACGATATGTAACATCAAAAGTTATAAGCAAAATTAATGAGAATGCATCAAGCTTACCCTATTTTAAATAAAATGATGAAAAATTCCTAGTTTAGTGTATTAATCATTCATTAAAATTACACGCAAAATTTGCAGACAGATTATGAAATTTTAAAAGCTTGTCGCAGACAGCTACAAAACTTTCTGCCACTGGGTTACAAAATATCTTGACCTAAATTTGAAATCTATACTAATAAAAGAAAGTTTCGCTCTGTGTGAGTGTCTGTTGGCGATGGCTAGGAAAATCTAGCCCACCTATAAGGCTGGAAATTTAGGTGTGGATAGTCCAAGGTCTGGCCATGTGCACCTGAGCCTCAGAATTTTAATATTTTAATAATCAGCCTAGATATTAATTAGATTCTCATTAACCATCGCTTCTAAAATATCATCTTTTAAATCAAAATGGCGAAAGAAACTGACAGGCGCATTGGATTTGCAACCGGAAATGAACGAATTTTAAGAAAACTAATTGAGATATCAAATTGAAAATTTCTGAGCATATGTAAAAAAATATTCTGTATCTGACTATGTGATTTTTGAAAAATTCGGTTGGTAATTTTTTTTAATTTACGCAAAAAACTGCCAGTGCCAGTGAAAATGATCCGAGAAATTTTCAGACAGGGATTGGCTTTCATTAAAAACTGAACTACAAAGAGATCTGTTTCTCTGGCCGATCCCTCTCATTTAGTTTGCGAAAATGAAAGGAAATAACTGCCAAATTTTACTAATGAACAAATATTTAGGTAACTAATTAAGATATAGATTTGAAATTGAGGTCGGGAAGGGGTGTCATCTGCCGGCTATTTTAGCGTAACGTCTTCGAATGTTCCAATTATCAGAAAAATGTAATTCTTTTTTTAATGATCACGTTAATGTACATGACGGTGGCAGGGTTGGTAAAATATTATATCTAAGAATATTCAAGTTTATTCACTGCCAGTCTATGCTTAACCATCTATTGTCATACAATGTAACAGCATTTTTGCATCTCTAAAATAATTTTAATGTACTTTATTAAAAATGTATATTGAATGTTATTTAATAATTATAAGAACCTTTTATTAGATCATTAATGTTAATTGCAGTTAGTAGAATCTATATTAGTAAAGATTATGACAAATATTGTTCTTTTCTTTTACTCTTGTATTTTTAAATCTTTCTCATATTAGGATATGATCTTCTTTTAAATAAATTTAACAAATGTAATTGTAAATAATAATAATAAAAAGAACAACAAGGTAAAATCAATCTAGAAATGTATTGTATGCTACACTTACACAATAAATTGGAGGACAATCGAAAATTATAGGTTTTTGACGGAATAAACCGGTAAAAACACGGTTTTTACCACTGTTGTGTCAAAAACCAGTTTTTGACGTCAAAAACCCAACCCTGGACGGTGGTTCTCTTGAACAAATTATTCATTATATTTGCGGGTATGGGGAGGGAGGGGGTTAACGCCTTTCTCTGAGATTGTAATTATCTCGGGCCCGGGCAGGTTAGCTAGTATATATATATATTTAAAGTTGATTTAAATCAATGATTAAAAAAAAAAAAAAAAAAAGTTGATTTTAATCATGATTAAAATCAAGCCAATTTAAATCAACGAATCCTGCTGACTTTTCCAGATTTTAGGCAAAATATTGAAATTCCCTGACTTATTAGTTTATTTTCCAAATTACATGACTTTTCCAGATGGTATAGCAACCATGCCTCGAGTATGACTTAATTTTGCAATTTTATTCATGGATCTTTTGACGTAATTCAGATTTTTTTTTTTTTTTCTAATTCTGCCAAAATTGTTGAAATCAATAAAAGAAAAAAAAGAAAAAAAAAAGGGCAAAAAAATGGCATTTCTTCATGACAATAGGAAAGATGAAATGTAGAGCTTCATCCTTTGCGACTCCCACGCATCTCTGGCTGCTGTGTAGTAAACCATACAGGGTTGAGAGATTAGGAAGTTCAAGGAAGTCATATAGTTTAATGCATATATTTTTTTAATTAAATATTTTAATTAAAAAATTTTCAATAGAAAAAAAAGTGAATATTGCAGAATTATGGAGGAGAATCCACGGAAATCATGGATTTGATATATAAAAAAAATGAAAAACGCAGATTTTATATAAAAAAAACTGCATATTTTATAAAAAAGCAGAAATCACGAAATTTATACAAAAGCGGAATTTCGCCTTTAGCTTCAGGCGGAAAAGTGGCATATCCCTGGAAATTATTAGTTTATGAGACAACAGTTTAGTTTACAGCATGTTTTGAATGTGTCAGATTTAACTCTTTTGCAACAAGCATCTTCTAATTTTTTGACACTATATTAATACAGTGTGGGATCTGTTATCTGGCGTCCCCCGTATCTGGAACCAAAGATTAATTTTTTTTCATTTCAAAAACATTAAATAATAATAATCACAAAATTCTTCAATCAGTTGCGGGTAAAAAATCGTGAAATTAGTCCATTGATCACATGAAGAAAAAAACCCCACTAGTTTTGTCAGTAAGTCGTGGAGAAAAATCTGGAAATTCACCAATTGTTCATGGGAAAATATCACGGTTAATAATATTAAATTTGGCACTCAGTCGCAGAAAAACCACGAAATTCATCCAGAAATTGCAAAATTCATCATGCACTCATTGGAAAAAATCGCTAATTCTTCGGTCGGTTGTGGAAATATCTCAAAATTAGATGATCGGTTACAGACACCCCTCCCAATTCGATTTTCGGCAATCTTTCGCAAGAAAAAGCCTCAAAATTTGCCAATCGATAGAAGTAAAATATAGCAGAGCTGCCAACTGCTACGAAAAAATCGTAGTTGCTACGATTTTGAACCACAAACTACGATGCTACGAAAATCTGTCTAAAACTACGATTTTCTGCAAAAAAAAAAAAAAAAAACGCGAATTTCGTCACAGGATCACTCGAGAAAAACGCGAATTTCGTCACAGGATCGCACGAAGAAACGCGCATTTTGTCGAAAGATCGCCGTAAAAACGCGAATTTAGCCGAAAGGTCGCCGTAAAAACGCGAATTTAGCCAAAAGGTCGCCGTAAAAACGCGAATTTAGCCGAAAGGTCGCCGTAAAACGCGAATTTAGCCGAAAGGTCGCCGTAAAACGCAAATTTAGCCGAAAGGTCACCGTAAAAACGCGCATTTAGCCGAAAGATCGCCGTAAAAACGCATATTTAGCCAAAAGATCTCCGTAAAAACAGGAATTTAGCAGAAAGATCGCCGTAAAACCGCGAATTTAGCCGAAAGATCGCCGTAAAAACGCAAATTTAGCCAAAAGATCGCCGTAAAAACGGGAATTTAGCCGAAAGATCGCCGTAAAATCGGGAATTTAGCCGAAAGATCGCCGTAAAAACGTGCATTTAGCCGAAAGATTGCCGTAAAAACGCGCATTTAGCCGAAAGATCGCCGTAAAAACGCAAATTTAGCGAAAAGATCGCCGTAAATACAGGAATTTAGCCGAAAGATCGCCGTAAAAACGCGAATTTAGCCGAAAGATCGCCCTGAAAACGCGATCTTAGCTGAAAGACCACCGTAAAAACGTGATTTTTTATATTATATATATTTATTTTAGTTAAACATATATATTGTTTAATAGCAATTATATTTGTTGCGCTTGAAATTCATAATTATTGCTCAAATGTCGTTCACGCAGTTTTCAGCTTTTTTGTCAATCTCATCCCTGCTTTCGTTGGAAAATCATTAAAAAACGGCAAATTTCGTCAAAAACATTGCAAAAAACTGCAAATTTCGTCAAAAGATCGCGAATAAACGGCAAATTTCGTCATAAGCATTGCGAAAAACGGCAGATTTCGTCAAAAAATCGCGAAAAAACAACAAATTTTGTCAACAGATCGCGGGAAAATCGCGAAAAAACGGCAAATTTCGTCAAAAACATTGCGAAAAATGGCAAATTTCGTCAAAAGATCGCGAAAAATGACGAATTTCGTCAAAGGATCGCGAAAAAACGATAAATTTTGTCAACAGATCGCGGCAAAAACGTGACTTTCGTCAGAGAATCGCGTAAAAACGGCAAATTTCTTCAAAAACATTGCGAAAAACATCAAATTTCGTCAAAAGATCACGAAAAAAAAACGCCAAATTTTGTCAACAAATTGCCTAAAATGGCAAGTTTCGTAAAAAACATTGCGAAGAAAATGCAAATTTTATAAACAAATCTTGAAAAAACTGCAAATTTCGCTAAAAGGTCGTGAAAAAACGCAAATTTTGTCAAAGGGACACAAAAAAAATGTGGCAGAAGTGGACCCCCCCCCCCCCCTGTTGTAACTTTTCAGAAAATTTGCTGTGAATTTTTTACTCAGAATCACCCCCTGATTTGCTTGCTTAAAATTTGCAGCGTAAAAAACAGCCACCAACCAACCAACCTTCAGATAAATTTGAATTTGGTGTGCTACTATTTCTCCTTTTCAAAGGTTGGCAGGTCTGATATAGTGAAATTTCTCTATTCGAAAAAAAAAATTCAAATTTATAAATCTATCATCAGAAAAATCACGAAAATCTTCAGTAGGTCGCATGAAAATTGTAAGATTGTTGGATTGGTTGCAGGAAAAAAAATATCATGAAATTTGTCAATCGAGGGAAAAATCTCAGATATTGCAAAATTCGTCAATCGGTCGCGAAAAGATTTCACGAAATTCTATTGCCATGTGATGAAGATAGCCTGAAAAGCAATCAACGTCAGTGGACTCCACTGTATTTCTTTTTCGCTGATTGCATTTCACCATAAGATAATCAAAATTCTTACTCTGAACATAAATATTATATAATAAAATTAAATAAAAGCTAAAGCAAAATTCTTACTTTGAACATAAATATTACATAAAATTAAATAAAAGCTAACTTACCACAAATTTTCAAAGGTGCTTCCAGTTCTAACAATATGGGTTGACTTAAAAATATTTCTCTAGATTTCAAACACAAAGCTCGAATCTCTGCTTCACTTAACTGTACATTTTTCCCTGGTCGAGAGCCTCTCACTAAAACAAATTAAATTTAGATATATACTATCCATTATCAACAAACATGTAAAAAATTAAGTACTTCATAAGGAAAATTACTTTGAACTCAATTATATAAAGACATCTAGGTAAATAAAATATATTCACTCTTATATATAAGCTTAATTATGAATGGATTAAAAAAAAAAAAATAGGACAATCTTTTAAATAGAGCTAATCATAGTTGCAGTGTTGAATAATAATTTTAAAGATTATATAGTGCTGTCCTTGGAAAAAAAATAAAAATACAGTCAGGCCTGCTTAATTGCATACAGTTGGTTCCACTGAATAGTATGCATTTAAGCGGGGTATGCATTTATGCGAAGACAGTAATTAATGTTATCAGTATACGTTATCATCTGATTAATACCACAGATATGATTATTAATGGGCAATAACTATTTATATAATAATTTAAAAATTATTTCTCTCTATATATAATATATATTACGGTCAATATGATTAATCTGGTCATTATGAATAATAACCGTTTATTATTAATAATAACCAAGCATTATGACTGGTCATTATTAATAATAACCGGTTATTATTCACAATGACCAGATTTATCATATTGACCGTAACATATATACTAAAGTGTAATACCTTGTTCACACCGGAAATTTAAGATATCTTAGACTGCCATTTTTGCACATTTTTGAGGTGGTACCCTTCCGGAATTGAATATTATTGACCTTTCACGAGAAGAGACCTGTCAATCATCCGTGACGTAGCGGTGGACGATACTATTTTCTCCAAATAGGCATAGAGAATAAATTGGAGGGTTGCCATATTCCTAATTCTTCTACATTTTGGCGTCATTTCTGTATTATTTATTATTATTGTTGACTTAATAAGGGAATTTCGTTTTAAGATAACTAAGATGTTACATAAATTATGTTACATTGTTTTAAATCATTACGATAATGACGATAATTATTTTTGTTTTAAGTATACTTTATTACAAACTTTGTTAAAAAAATACTATTTTTATTTCTTTTTGTTTTTTAATAGTCAAAGAAACAACTATTATATAGAAAAAAAAGAAGAAACAAAGAAACAATAAAAATAAAATCTTGCTCTTTGCCTTTCTTAACTTCCAAACGACAAACTGATAAAATAAAGTATTTTTTTTAATACAAAAATCCACAATTCTTGAAAAAAACGCAAATGTTATTTAAAAAATTAAATTTAAGTGATTGTAATTGCGGAATCTACAAACTGAAGAAAAATATACGTACGGTTTAATTAATTTTAAGTCGATTCTCAAAAAATCCCCCCCCCCCCCCCTCACACACACATACACAACAACGCAAAACTTTGACACATGATACTTACGGCATGATTAATGCAGTTATTTGTAATCGAACAGGTTTTTTCTGATAATTGAATTACAGCTTGAGTTACAAGCTATTGTTCTCTCAGGACGGCAGTGTTTTTTTTTTTTTTTACTTTCCTGCGCTGTCCAGAAATTTGCTTCAAAATGCAGCATTTTCAGAAAAGTCTTTTGCCTTTACCGAAAACCGGAAAAATAATTCGATTACATAGCTACTGAATAAAACCTGACAATTTTGATACATTTGTTAATCTTTTTGCAAGTATAATTTTAGCTGTATGGACCTGGGTGCCGACATAAAAAAATCTAAGGAGGGGCAAGAAAAGATGTGTCTGTCTTCCGCAGCGCAGACTTTCTTTTTATAAAATGATGAATATAAACATGAAATAAGTTAAATTAAGAAATACACTTGACAGAGGGTGTGGAGGGTATCCCTGCAAAAAAAATTCTTATTTCTTTTCTGCTTTAGTGTTTAATTATTTTTGATGTCATTTACATTTTACTATTTTTTTCATCTACTTGTGCATAAAATTTTCAGATAATGCAATTCCAATTCTATGAAACAATAGCGGCCCGTCCCGGCTTCGCGAGGATGGTCAATGTGTCAACTACAATGCAGGGTAGATAATTTTAAAAAAAAGTTCTAAATCCTATAAAAGCTGGAGTGAGATAAAATTGCATTACTTAAATTTTTAACTTTAAATAAAAGTTTGTAAAATGTGATAAATAATTTTTTTTCTGAGCATTTGCTTCCTTCTCAAAAAAATTCTGTAACTTTATTTACAATCATTCTTTCTTTAGAATGTATTGTTTTCCCTTTTGAGGACATTTTTGTTAATAAAATAACAATTTATTTTGAAAAAAAAAAACAGTTTGAATATTGCAAAATAAGTTAAAAGATAGAAAGAGAAATAAAACACCAGCTAACCGAAGGCAGGAAAACAGGTTTCTGTGGAGTGAAAAAAAAAGTTTTGGCGCGAATATTTATTTCAATGTAACCCTTTATTGGATGCAGTGATTGGTCGACACTGAAGTGCGGGGTTGTTTTTTCCCGCCAGTTTCATCGTGCATACCTTTCATAAAATAGACTCTTCCGAAAATGGGTGTTCCGAAGTCTCATCTCGTGATGGGTCTATAATATTTGTTCACAACGCAAAACTCATCTAAGATAACTTACTGAACATCACCATGTCTGAGATCTGAACAAACATAAAGTGTGTGCATGCGCATAAGTTAAAGGCAGTCTCAACAGCCAATCGGTTAAAGCTAGCCTCCAGAGCCAATCAAAGTGAGTGGTACTGGCTGTATCTAGCAATAGAAAGTTCGAACTCACTGAGTGAGTTTGTGGAATGCCCTCAGTGAGTTCGGCTGTTTAAGATATCTTAAATATCCAATCTGGACCGGGTATAATGTACTAATATACTAAAGTATAAGACACACTGCAAAGTGATCTTAAAGCTTGCTGCTCATAGCGTTAGATCCCCCAAGACGCCACAATGCGCTAAATATTGTTCTGTTATTCTCTAGACCATCCTGATTGTATTTTTGCCCAATTCCATAATTTTCTAAGAAGGTCCTCTACCATCTTGAGTCACTATATGTACGGCAAGCTTTAAAAGGAAATCACACCTGTTCAAAATCAACACTACCATGCGCTTTCTAGAATTAAGAGACAAAGTCTTATTTCACATTTCTGCTCTTCGATTGTAAAGATAACAAACCATTGTTACAAAAGAAAATATGGTACTTTTTGGTTAGCCGGGCGGCAGTGATATATATATATATATATACACACACATAAATATGTATGTATATACGCATACATATATATATATATACACACACACATAAATATATATGTATATATATCACTGGCGCCCGGCTAACCGAAAATATTTTCATTCTTCCTTTCTTCATTATCACTATCGCAAGAATTCACAAAACCCGGATTACTAGATTGGAGATATTTTATGCGATTAACCGGGGATTGTCATGTAATAAATTGAGTGTATTTAATATGAACCTTATGTGGACTGTTTCTGTTCCACGGCATTCGATACATATAAACGGGGTATGCAATTATCCCTAACCCAATTAAGTGGGGGTTAATTAAGTAGGGTAATCGAAGGGAAACCAGATTAATAATCTTTTAGGTAATGTGAATCACATGTTTTTGAGTGATCTTTTTATTTTAATGGTTTAACATTTAAAAAAAATTAGAATTTGTGTAGATTATTCTAAAATTCTATTATAACAAGAAAATCTGTAAAAATGTATCATGTTTTACCAGAATTCTGAAATTATAAGTTTTTTAAAACTAAATAAGCACTCCTTAGGTATTTTAAACTATTTTTAATACTCTAAATGGTGCATAAAAACAGAACAAAAAAAAAAAAATTACTTTAGTGAAATATTTAATGATGAAGTACTGCTAGGGTTTTTTTTTTTTTTTTTTTTTTTTTTTTTTTAAAGAGGACAGAACAATAATGATAAAGTAACAAAATGTAATGGGAGCTGAAAATATTTTACATTATACTTTTCATTTTTCCAAAATTATATTATTAAACAAGAGTCTTGTTTAAAATTATACAACCAAGTTTTGTTTTGCGCAATAAAATACAAGTAAATATTTCGATAGATTCAAAAAATTTATGTAAAAAATGTTTTAAAAAATACAAGAATGTAGAATATTAAACATTAATTTTGAGTGACAAGATCATACGAAAAAGGTGTATGGTTATAAAATCAGACCTACAATTTAAAAGCCATACCGCGACACCCTTAAAAATAAACAAGTACAATCTAGTATTTCACACAATCTGAATAGACAGTTATATAAAAACAATATAGATTTCAATAGAAAATATAATTTAAAAATGTTACAAATGTCTTGTTTTAGATATCGCTAATACATAAACATTAAAAACAAACAAATCTAATAACGTCAACTGACATAAATACATTATGACAACATACAACAAACTATATTATAACACTAAATATGGACAACCGGACATAAGATATCTAATTTATAAACAATCTTTTGAGTGTTTCTACTTAAAATTGTTTGGGTGCAACGAAATTATTTTCCACCATTTACATACCTTCCAACAGCCGAGCAATGATGCTGTCAATATTTAACTTCTCTGTATCTGCCATGACAGTTAATTACGCAGAGTACGCGACAAACTATTTGTATGAGTGTTTAAAGAAAAAAGATGATTTATTTCGGTATTTTTATATAGTTTTTCTTAACATGAATGAACTATTGATGACCTCTTTCCGATTTTCAATCCCCTGACCCTGAAATCAAGTTGCCAGGGCGGCGCAACAAATATTTCTAAACTATGTTGCCAAACTTCAAAACATATGTAAATCATTTATCAATAATTTGAAAATATGAACAAATATTTTTATCCTTCAGGAAATCCCAAAGACTTTTTATTTATGCTTTAAACTTAATTCACAAAGCATAGTAATGTTTTAAGCAAACTAAATGCTCATAACCACAAACACTAGAGTACCTTAATCTATCAGGAAGTTGATAAACAAGCAGTAAAAATTTGATTGGTTGAGAGGATTTTGATCAAAATTCAGGGGGCTACGAGTTGCAGCCCCGGCAGTAACTTTTAAGCTTTAAGGGGGAAATGCTTCTAAAATGATAAAAATATTCTGAAATAACGAGAAAAAAGCCGTGTTTCAAGCGTCATCACTTTTTCCGAAGCTTCGCAAGTACGATATCCCTCCTAAGTTATTATTTTACTATTTTTCCTTTCTTTTGCCCGAGACCAAAAGAAGAAAAACATCTTTATTAGTTCCCGAAAAAAAAAAAAACACGTGCACGGCATACGTTTTCTAAGAAATTAGTAACAAGGACAGGACCCCCCACTGACTGACGTCTGACAGTTCCTCCCAATAACATGACCAGTATCTTTCAACAGTATTTTGCGTAAGAACTGAGAACACTTTACCCATGGCAACAGCCACTCCTTTGCGGGTATATGTCCTCAGAAAAAGACTGTTTATTGGACGAAGGAGAAACTGCGTTAAAATGTTCTTAACGCCTATTGGTGTTTTTCTTCTATATACCCGCAGATGACGTGACATGGGTAAAGTCCAATATTTTGTCGTATACTTTTATTTTAATATTATAAAAATATTTTAGGATGTGTGTTTGTTTCACGTTTCCTTTATCTTTAATGTTTTTATTTCATTTTAAGTAAAGTTTATCCTTGAGTATGAGTAAATTTAACTTGAAGAAAACCATTGTTTTTACTGTAGTTTTTCAGTGGCTTAAAAAAAACAAAAAAAGAAAGAGAAAAAAAAAAGTTTAAATAATACACCTCTCATGTTAGTTCGATTGTTTGTGAAATATTTTTTATAGTCGTATTTTTCATCTAATTAATTTAAGTTAGTTGGTTTATTATGAATTTCATTATTTAAATAAGTTTACACACATACTTATTTTCATAGGCATAACGTTCAAGTTAACTTGAACTCTAAGACTTGGGGGGGGGGACAAGTCTCGAAGCTCTTTTGTAAAAAATTATACCCCCTCCTCCATGCCATCACCACGTAACGTACACACATTTAAATCATACTTAACAATTGTAATATTTAAACAAAATTGTAAATGTTTGACCATATACGCCAAAATAGGGAAAATCCTAAGTTACATATTTTATGATTTCAAAGTAATATTTTAAAATATTGAATGCACGACCGTTATATCTCTTATGTCTGGTGAAATGTGGCACAAATGTTTATTAAACACATACGCGCTCACACATACCGATATATATATATATATATATATATATATATAAGTTGGTCGGTCGGTCTTACTTAAAAAAGCGGCCTCAGTTAACAAAGTTGCTGCAATTTTACTACATTGTGGGTAAAAAGAATTCAGTTTCGATCTTCTAGCCAAATATAATAAATTTTGTCTTCGTTTAAAAAAAGTTTATTCGAAAATCGTACAGCATTTTTAAAATTTTTTATGAAAAGTTTATGTGATTTTTAGCATTTTTTTCGCTTTTCGCGACAGTTTCTTAACATTTGTGTTAGGAATTAAGTTTCAACCTTTTAGTACAATATAGTCAATTTTGTCTTCTGCATTTTTTAAATTTTCGAGAAATTTTTATGTGATTTTTGGCGTTTGCATAGCTTTTTACTGCGATTTTTTAAACATTCGTAGGAGAAACCTGGTTTCAATTTTTCAACAGATACAGTAAATTTTCTACTCTGCTATTTTTTAATTTTTTGCAAATTTATGCTGCGATTATCTTTGTTTCGCGGCAATTTTTTTGACATTCGTAAACGGAATCCAACTTTCATCTTTTAATCCAATATAGCAAATTTTGTGATTTGCGATTTTTAGATTTTTTACGAAATTTTTATGCGATTTTAAGTGTACTTTAGCGTTTCGCAACGAGTTTCTTAAACAGGGGCGCCATTTCGGAACTTTCTTGGGGGGGGGGGGGGCAAAGTTTTTTTTAAGATAGTGGCATAGCCAAGGGTGGAGTTCGGGGGATTGCACCCCACCATTTCCCCGCAACCTCTCCGAACGAGAAACGTTTACTGAATCATATATACAGAGACCAATACTTCTAACACGGAATCTCAAGTGACTTCTGAAAAATTCCGTTTTCGACAGGTTTTCGTCTAAGTTTTCAGTTATAGACAGGTACCGTTTTTTTTTTCAGGCATTCTTTAAGACTGTTAAAACCTCTTTTCTATAAAGCACTTCTGAAGAGCATAGGTGTATTACAGTGAAACGTGTCTAAGCGAAACCTAACTATAACACAATTCTTTCTCAAACGGGCAAAAAAAATAAAGTTTCGGCGAAAAAAACGCCATACAATTATACTTGCTAAGATGGAGACCTGTCTAAAATGGAGCTTTTTTACAGTCCTTTTAAACTCCTTCTTTGCAGGTTATACTGCAGGGGCGCCATTTCATGAGTTTCTTGGGGAGGAGGGGGGGGGGAGTTTTTATTGTTGAAATACGGTGCAGGATTGCCCAAATCGCGCACAAAATAGAAATAGGCCCCCACAATAAAAAAATGCAGTGTGAGATTTTGCCTTCTTATCTTAACTTCTTTCACAAACATGTGATTCTTCAGCGAATATATTTTTAATTTTAGTGGTAGTCCGCTAATTTGTCTTTTTTTTAACGCAAAAGCAATTCGTCAACCGATCGTGGTAAACATCACGAATTTTTCGAATTGAATTAGAAAAAATAGTTAATTTGGCAAAATTGATCGCGGAAAAAATCGTTAATTTTTTCTAAAACCGTGGAAAAATATTGCGAATTTCGCCAAAGATCACTGAAACAAATAGAGATTTTCATCAATCCGTCGCGGGAAAAAATATCGCGAATTTAGTATAACTAATGCGGAAAAATATCGCGAAATTCGTCAAAAGATTAAAAAAAAATCACGAATTTAGTCAAACAATCGCGTAAAAAAGGGGAATTTCGTCAAAGATCGCGTAAAAAAATCTATTTTGTCAGTCGGTTGCGGAAAATGACTTCCGAATTTCGACAAACGATCGTAGAAAAGAGTCACGAATTGCGTCAAAAGATTGCGAAAACAAATAGCGAATTTCGTCAATCAGTTGCCAAAAAAATGCCGTGAATTTCGACAAATGCTGGAAAAAAATCGTCAACGATCGGAATTTCGTCAAAGATTGTGCAAAAAAATAACAATTTTCGACAGTCTGTTGAGGAAAAAGACCCGAATTTGAACAAACAAACTTAGAAAAGAGTCGTAAATTTCGTCACTTATTTAGACAAATGGTCGAAAAAATCAATTCCGTCAATGATTCACAGAAAATAGCGGATTTTAGAAAATTATCACAAGAAGAAAAATGAAACAATCACGAAAAAATGTCGTGAAATTCAATCGGTCACGAGATATTCAGCACACAAACAACATCAAGAAGTTATGAAATTTGCAAATGTTGTAATCCATAAGTATAAGAAAATTTTCATTAATGATTTTCAATCAGTAAAAATTTTCCGCAATCATTTTCTGCTTTCCTCTTCAGACTATGATCTAAATTCCATACAATTCAGAAATCTGCAAAACCCTTGGTCTCAGGTGCCTTGCTCATGCATTGGGCGGGGAAGTCTGTCGGGTTAAAGTCAGGATTCGGGTCGGTTACAACCAAATCTGGACAGTACTCTAGTGTCAGGCTGTGGAGATTTTTAAGAGCATACTGTATAATATAATATCATTTAATAATGCATATGATTTAATAGCATTAAAACGATTGGAGTAAATATAATGTGACACTAATAAAACAAAATTAACAAATCATATAATTAGGAAATTGAATACACCTCCCCCATCCCCGAAAAAAAATTTAAAAATTCCCTTTAAATTTTTGGCTAAAGAGAGAATTTATAACTAAAATTCTAGCCTTGGGGGTGACGAGTTTTATTGTAATCATGCTGTACACAGCTCAGAAGCAATTCATAGAGTTTTTTCTAACATATATTTCTAAAACTAGCCAAAATACTCATTAATGATAAACTAGCTGACTTCGCCCTCTAGCGGGCCCTTAATTTACATCGAGCCGTCGAATCTAACTGAATTCTCCATTTGTATAAAACCTCGAAAGGAACGAACCTCCGGCTCGCGTCACCCTCGAACCGAACGAACCTCTGACCCGGGTCCCCGCTGCCTTCGACCCCGTATATCGGTCGTGCTACGCACGCACCGGATAATCCCTTAATTTGCACATCGAATAGTATAAACCTCTAACAAAGCAAACCTCTGACCCGAGTCCCCGCTGCCTTCGTCACCTGATAGTCCCTTAATTTGCACATCAAATAGTATAAACCTCTAACTGAACGAACCTCCGGCTCGGGTCCCCGTTGCCTGCGGCACCATATAGCAGTTGTGCAGTGCACGCGCTGCAAGTTCCACCTTCCACCACCAGATGGCGCAATCTGTTCAATACGAACCTCGGGCACTGAAATCGTTAAGGCTATAGATGTCGAGTCGAATGAGCCATACCCCGTCGTGACAGAAACCCCATGCAGAAGCTGCAGTCCACAAAATTTTCTACAGGGAATTAAAATTTAGTGTATACCAACAGAATAACAACAAAGCCCCAGGCTATGACTTGATCGATGCTCGACATCAAGAATCTTCTGAGTAAATTCACGAACATTCTTCTATCACTCTATAACAAATGCTTTTCTTTGGGACACTTTCCGGCCCCTTGGAAGAAGGGAGTGGTTATATTCTTCCGCAAGAAAAACAAAGACCCGTCTCTACCAAAATCATATAGGTCAATTACCCTTCTCCCAATGTTGGGAAAGATCCTGGAGCGCTTGATCAAGGCTCGTACGATGTCATACTTGGAATCTAAAAATTTCTTTCATACAGCACAATATGGTTTTCGGGAGAGTAGAGGAACGATTGATGCCCTCCGGTCGCTGGAGTCAAAAATCACAAACAAACTTCAGCACTATGATCTACTGTGGGATCATCTCATTCGACATAGAGGGAGCATTTGCCTCTATTGACTGGGGAACTATTTCTCATATTGTGAACGCCTCTTCTCTCCCTGACTACTTAAAATTTCTGTTAAAAAATTACATAGATTCATTGGCACGAACGATTTTGATTTCATCCCTTGGTTTACTTTATTTAAAGGTTGTTCCCAAGGCTCATGCCTGGGGCCATTACTTTGGCTTCTTGTTGCTAATTTTATAATACAAAATTGCTTCCAATTCAATGAGAATATAGTCGTCTATGCTGACGACTTTGTTGTTGTAATTGCTGGTAACACTCGATTTGGTATAAATAGCCCAACAGGTGGCGCTGCTATGCTACATTTTGCACTATTTTCTCTATAGCTATATCTCCAGAACCAATACACATAATTTAATAAAACTTTACATTCAGTTAGACCTTAATATAAATTGGTGCTGATTTGTTTTTTGGTGTATGTGAAACCTGTATGAGATAGAAGGAAGTTTTGGGATTGGCACATTAGACTAGTTTTTTTTATTGTAATCAAATCTGTGAAATCTGACGTTGTTTTAGCTTTTGATCATATTTAGATTTTTTTTTTTGGTCTAACCTGTGATAACTGATAAATTTTCTGAAATTTCAAATTCCTTGGGAGGGGGGCGGCTGCCCCCCCCCCCTCCGAAATGGCGCCCCTGTTCTTAAATAAATGATTCAGTAAAATTTTACGCAGTGATTCGATTCGTAAAATACATCCGGTTTCAATTCAAACCTTTAGTCCGATGAAGTAAATTTTGCCCTCAGCAATTTTGAAAATGTTCGCAAAATTTTTATGTGATTTTTTGTGTTTTTTCGTGTTTTGTGGCAATTTTTTAACATTTGTGATACGAATCTGGTTTCAACCTTTTAATTCATTATAGTAAAATTTGTTCTCTGCGATTTTTAAATTTTTCATGAATTTTTTAGGAGATATTTTGTTATTTTTTCTTTTTCGTCTGTGATTTTTAAACATTCGTAAAATGAATACAGTTTTAATCTTTCAGCTACTAAGCTATTATACTAGTAATTATACTAAGTTTTGTACTCTGCGACTTTTGAATTTTCGCGAATTAGTTATGCGGTTTTTAGCGTTTTTTCGCTTTTTAGGGCGTTTTTTTGACATTCGTAAAAGGAATCCATCTACAATCTTTTAACCCAATATAACAAATTTTGTTCTCTGCGATTTTGTAGTTTTCGCGATTTTTTTTTCTTTGCAGTTTTTACACGTTTTGCAGTGATTTTTCTAACATTCGTAGAAGAAATCCGATTGCAATCTTTAAGCACAATGTAGTAAATTTTGTCCTCTGCTATTTTTGAAATTTTTGATGCGATTTTTCACTTTATCTTCATGTTTCGTGGAGATATTTTCACATTCGTAAAAAGAATCTGGTTTCAGTATTTAGCCCAATAAATAGAGTAATTTTTTGTCTCTTCTCAATAAAGTTTATTCTGAATCCGTACAATGATTTTTAATTTTTCATGCAATTTAAGCGTTTTTTCGCGTTTCGTGGCGATTTTTTGACATTCGTAAACGGAATCCAACTTTCATCTTTTATTCCACTATAGAAAATTTTGTGATTTGCGATTTTTAGATTTTTTACGAATTTTTTATGCGATTTTAAGTGTACTTTAGCGTTCCGCAACGAGTTTCTTAAACAGGGGCGCCATTTCGGAACTTTCTTGGGGGGGGGCAAAGTTTTTTTAAGGTAGTGGCATAGCCAAGGGTGGAGTTCGGGGGATTGCACCCCACCCTCTTCCCCACAACCTCTCCGAACGAGAAACGTTTACTGAATCATATATACAGAGACCAATACTTCTAATACGGAATCTAAGTGACTTCTGAAAAATTCCGTTTTAGACAGGTTTTTGTCTAAGTTTTCAGTTATAGAGAGATACCGTTTTTTCAGGCATTCTTTAAGACTGTTAAAACCTCTTTTCTATAAAGCACTTCTGAAGAGCATAGGTGTATTACAGTGAAAAGTGTCTAAGCGAAACCTAACTATAACACAATTGTTTCTCAAACGGGCAAAAAAAATAAAGTTTCGACGAAAAAAACGCCATACAATTATACTTGCTGAGATGGAGGCCTGTCTAAAATGGAGCTTTTTTACAGTCCTTTTAAACTCCTTCTTTGTAGGTTATACTGCAGGGGCGCCATTTCATGAGTTTCTTGGGGAGGAGGAGGGGCGGGGGAGTTTTTTTGTTGAAATATCGTGCAGGATTGCCCAAATCGTGCACAAAATAGAAATAGGCCTGTGATAAGGATATCACAGTCTTAATTCTTTTTAATTACTTTATATTTCAGCTCAACGTATTTCTGTATTATATAGCCAGTATAATTGCTGTTCTTTTAAAAGGTTTTTTTTATCGGCAGTTGCGCGCCGTGTTTGTTGTTTCTATGGCAAGGCCTTCCCCCCATAGTGTATGGTTGTTCGTTTGAACAAGGGATTCGGTGAAATTGTTTTCTCTGCAAAACTTGGGCTGTGACGTTATCGTCTTTCTTGCTCCTCGTTACGCGTGTGTTTGTGTTGTGCACTGCACATGCGTCACCGCCGCTCTTGTTCGCTGTGATTTCGGGAGCTGATTTCATATTTCGGCCGTTTTGGCGCTCCAGGTGATTGGGCGTGTCTTTCAAACACAAATTAGAAGGCTTCTTTTAATTGTTAAATGTTAATGAGTTTTTAATTTGCTCTTTTAATTTTCGCGTAATTCATAATCAACACATTACTTTAAATTAATCTTGCTCTCACATTTGTGCACGCCTGTTACGGGTATAAATACTAATGTAGCGCATTTTTCAAACAGAATTTTATTAAAAATGATGCGGTAAGAATTCATTGAAAACGTGGTTTGGTCTGGAAGCCTGGTTTAATGCCGGCTCTCATATCCGAGATATTTCGCCGTGCGCGGATTCTTATGGAGATCGCTCGTTCTTCAAAGTTTTTATTATCTTTTTAAAATGCTGTTGTAAATTTTAAATTTAATATTTTAAAAGTTTAAATCAACTGGTAATTTAATTGATGTCTGCATTAATTCCATAACTCTTAATGGATTTCGGCCAGAAGGAATATTTTAAAGATTCTTCGAATTTTTATGATGTTTGAGCCAGAACTTTTTAAAGACTTGATGTGCAGCTGCTTTTATCCTCATCCTTCCTCCTTCCTCAAGATTACAATAAAGATTTTTGGATCCAATTCTAATGTTGGAGTATTCATTTATAATAGTCTGCGTCTATTACTTCACACAAGTAAGAATATTTTATTCATTTTATTATTTTGATGTGATTCTCTTCTCAAAGAATTTGACCTAAAGAACAGATGCACAAATCGTGCAGGGTTATTTGCTTTTATTAATTCACAACTGCAATTTATTAAACCTATACGATCTTTCCCATCATCGATCCATTAAAATAATATTATTACGGCAATTGAATTATTCCTATCATTAAATAAATTATCATCACTACATTTTGGCGCCGTATTATTCTTTTATGAAGAGAAAAGTTGAAAATTTTTGTGTTCCTAAAAAAAAAAAAAAAAAAAAAAAAAAAAAAAAAAAAAAAGCATTCTTGTGCTGCTAGAAAATTTTTCCACAGAAGATCGATGTTTGCAATACATCGTTAATTTCGGAACTTTTGTTCTCAACTGGCTATTGAAAAATGATATTTAAACAGAAATTAATTTTTATTCTGGTATTTTTCTATGAGATTTATTGAATCTTTTTATGCAAATTTTAATGAAATATGAATGAAGTTTTTAAAAATGAATTTATTTTTTTTAACAAATGAAAATATGGTGCTCTTTATACATATAAAGTTAAAAAATATATAATTCATGATGAATTCAAATATTTTTGAGAAATATGAAAATTGTTCTTATTCTAAGTTTTTGAGAACAAAAATTTTAAAGAGGCTATGGTTATTGTTCTTATTCTTATTTTAAGTTAATTTTTGTTAATTTATTGGCACTTTTAAATGAAATTGATATATTTTATGAATATTAAATATTTTATTGAAGCAAATTTTATTGGAATTAAATTTATTGAAGCTATGTTCTCATCATATTACTAATTTTGCTGCACTTATTCTGAATATGAAATGCCTCATAGAAGCTCAAGTTTTCATGCGATTTTGTAGTTGTTTTATCATACATAAATTTTTTGAGTTCTTGGTTGCTTCTACAAAAGTTAAATTACTTATTGCAATAACACTCCAAGTTCATTGACTCTCGCCATTTTGCTACAAATGTTTAGTAAGATTATGATGTGCAAGCAGTCTGTGTTCTTTACAGAAATTAAAATTCAACAACTTTATTTATATTTTTAAAATATTACACAATATTTTGCATTTTCTGTTCTACATTTTGAGATCTCTTAGTTATTTGAATTTCAAAGAATTGTTGCTTCATCCTAATATAAATTTTATATTACACAGCATCTGCATCTTTTTATTAAAATTCTCATACCATAATCACAAAAAGGAGACTGGTATTATTATTTTTTTTTTATGTTTTGAGAAGTTGTAGCCATTACCTAACTGCTGCATATTCCTGTTCTTGAAATAGTTACTGTCTACTCATGCTGCATTTTTTTTTAACATTCTACAATCTGAATCTATACTTACTTCAATACAACTTCAATAAACTGGTTATTATTATCATCTGACTTTGCTTACCTGGTGGAAAAGTCTTCGGAATGTGTTTTATCCATTGTCGGCTGATTTTCTCTGCTGTTTGCTTACCTAGTGAAGTAGTCACTCAGAGTGTGCAATATATCCATTATTGTATGACCTTTGCTACAGTTTGCAAGTATTATGGTGATTTAAAAAAAAATAATAAGAAAAACTACAACAACAGCAATAAAAAAAAAGTTACTTACCTGCACTCTTTTGCGAGTTGAAGTGACTGTTGATGGTCGCCATTCATATAAGGCAAATATATCCGTATGATTGCTCCTCGTCAGTTCTCTTCATCTTGTGGAACTTGTTTCTCCCTCATCAATATTACTCATTTTTATGGATCTAAAGTGTTACAAATTTACAGCTGTGCCTATTTGCAATAGTTTTCTATCTTTTTCTACCCTCTGTTGCAAAACTGGATTATGGAAGTGTACTGTCATTTATTTTAAAATTCAGTTTCACAGCATTTACAGAAGTTGCTGCTTCCACATATGGAACTTCTCAAATTTGGAAAAATTATTATTATTATTATTATTTGAAAATTTTTGGTTTGCTTAAATTATAGTGCCTTTTTATTCTAGTATTATTTCATAACCCAATGTTTTCTAAATCATTTTTACCATATGCCTCACTTAAAGAAAATTATTTTATAAATGAAGAAAATTTATAAAAGGAAATTTTTGTTGCACCATTAAATTATATTGCACAGTTTCATGCAAAGCAACACATATTCTTAGAACTTTCCAGCGCATTATAAAGAAATATTCTTCCAACTGTGAAATGATTTTGGTGAATATTTTATTTTTTCTAAGAATCTAAAGTGTTTTTATGGCCTTTGCGACTTTCTTCAAATGTCACCAATTCCAATTCCGTCTCTAAAGTGTGCAAGTAGCGTTGTATTGTCTACAAATCTGCAATTTCTGCTTGAATACACCTTTACAAAAATGTATATGGGCAACTAAGACTTTCCAGCGCCTCTCAACAAGAGTCTTGTGCTCCTTGTGTTATTTTTTTTCTTAAGTGCCACTTTGTCATTTATTCCTCAACATCATGGAACCACAGTTCCTGATTTAATGTCTGCTAATTACCTAATGTGTCTTCAAATGCTCTTACCTGCTGTGTCTTCAAATGCTCTTACCTGATGTGTCTTCAAATGCTCATCATTGTTTAAGTGCTTCCATTAATATGTCATTAAGTGCTAATTTTTAATGCTTATAAAGTCTTCAATTTTCTTTTAGTGGTGTGTGTTTCAGGCAAAAAGGCCAATTTGCTGCTACACTGCCATAGTGTCATTCAACCAACCAGTGTGCCACTTAACTTGCAAACTTTTCAGCAAGTTAGATACTTTTCTTTCTCAATGTAATAACCTTTTTAAAATCAAAACTGATTTTAGAACTTTTTAAAGGTATTACATCTGATCATTTGTTATGTAAAAGCAGAACGTTTATGATCCTTCATCTGTAAATAAAACAATTTTTTTTTCCTTCAAGCATTTTTATTAGCAATATTCATCTGTTTCTTTACAATAGTTTTAACAAGAATGTTGTATGTTTTTATCTAATTTACATACTTGCTAATGGCTTAACGGGAAAAACGCTATTAGCATTTTTGTAAGTTTTGATGAATTTATATTATGTTTTATGATTATTTGATTTGCAGATTTTTTATCGGTTCTGGAGATCGCCTTTGACAGTCTTGTAAGTTTTGTGTTTGTTCAGTTTGCAGATCTACTAATTGTTTATAAGGGGCTGCTATTAGTGTTTTGTGAATTGTAATGAATACATATTAATAGTTTATATTTATTTGATTTACTGATTTGATAATCACGGCCGATGAAACCAGTAGCTTGTCCTTCCATGCATGTCTACGATCGGAAGCCGTGGGAAAGCAAGAGCCGTCGGAGTAACTCGACATATGACCGAGGGACCGTCTCCCCCTATGGGGTTTCGCGAACGAAGTCGTCGGGGGTTCTTTGGTGGTTCGTCAGGTGTCTGTTCCACGCGGAAGTTTCCCATGAATGGGATTACTGGCGCAACGACCTAGAGGTCGACACCTGGTAAAATGACTGGGGGACAGCAGTGGGGAGCGGCCTCAGGCCGATCGCAGCGCCGGGCGAGACAAAGCCCTGGTGCGTTATAAGCCCTTCAGAGGCTTGGGCGCGATGGTCGTTTACGCGCGTCGGCGACCCCCGTGGGCGCCTGACGGCGCAGGATAGTTTTACTGATTTGATAATGGTCTCAAGATTGTGGGAGGCTATTAACACTTTTGGTAAGTTTTGTAAATACCACTCAAATAATTCATATATTGTCAATAGCTGATTTTTCTATAGAATATATTATCCTTTTCATTAATGTTATATAATTTTATAATAATAACATGCTTTACATAACGGTGCACTGTGTTTGTTTTCACAATTCTCATAAAATGTGTCATTTGATTTTAACTTCTTTCTTTATGAAAGTTAATGGTTCATTTTTTTTTTTTTTGAGGATCCTCACCTTCTCTTATTTTTTTCTCTGATTTTTTTTTTCAGGAAAAAAACCATGGTATATTAAGAGAAAATTTATTGTGTATACTAAAGAAAAATATATTGAGTATAATTGAAAGAATTTTGTTGAATATTGCAGAAAGAGTTTTATTGAGTATTTCATGAAAAATTATTTTTTACTGAATGTTTACAATTTTTTTTTTTATTGAGTACTTGCAAGTATGAAGTATTTTACTGAAGAAATGTGTCATTGTTGGTTAAAACTTATTCATTATTTGTTATATATTGAAAAGTTTTTACTAAATCCAACTATTTTGATGAATTTACTATTATTTATGAAAAATGAATTTAAATTTTGTTGCAACATAATTTTATGCAAATTTCATATAAATTTTGGATAATAATTCTTATGCACTTATTATATACTTGTTTATGATATATCAGTATTATGTGCATTATGTTAAATACTTCATTTTATATAATTTAAATTATTAAAAAAAAGAAAAAAAAAGTACATACTTAGGCCTTTGAATGATTTAAATCCTTACAATGGATTGTTTTTGTGAACATATATGTTATTTAGAGTTAATTTTATATGCTCTATATTTTAAAAGTCCTAGGCAGTCAGAATTTAAAGTATTCTTGACTTTTTGTTGCTTTAGAATTGCAACTTATTATAATTTAAATATTTATGTCTAGACAAGTCGGATTAATGAAGATATACTGACTCTTTTTATGTTGCTTTACTGTTGCAACTATTTTCATATGATCTCATTGCTAATTTAAAGTAAATATTAGCTTTTTTATATACTTGATGGTATTTGTTTAGAGATCAAGATTAATGGAAGGTATGTCTTTCTTTGCTACAAAAATGCAATGGAGCTTCTGTATACTATTATATTGTATACTATAACATCTTGTATAATTTTGTGATGAGATTTTTGGAATGTACTGCTGATGTACATTCTTTCTCTTTTTCTTTTTGGTCGCTGCACATCACATCAAATTTCATTAATAATTAATTTACTTTTAATGGCTCTAAATTTAAGTAATTTTGTCATTTTTACTTTGGCATTTAAAAAAAAATTGTCTTCCCTTTGTCGAAAAAGGCTTTACTGTTTTTTTTTACCCTTTTTCTCCTTCTGGTCATTCAAATTTTTTTTCTGTGAATGGGGGTATTGTGATAAAGATATCACAGTCTTAATTCTTTTTAATTACTTTATATTTCAGCTCAACGTATTTCTGTATTTTATAGCCTTTCCAGTTTAATTGCCGTTCTTTTAAAAGGTTTTTTTATCGGCAGTTGCGCGCCGTGTTTGTTGTTTCTATGGCAAGGCCTTCCCCCCATAGTGTATCGTTGTTCGTTTGAACAAGCGATTCGGCAAAGTTGTTTTCTCTGCAAAACTTGGGCTGTGACGTTATCGTCTTTCTTGCTCCTCCTCACGCGTGTGTTGTGCGCATGCGTCACCGCCGCTCTTGTTCGCTGTGATTTCGGGAGCTGATTTCATATTTCGGCCATTTTGGCGCTCCAAGTGAATGGGCGTGTCTTTCAAACACAAATTAGAAGGCTTCTTTTAATTGTTAAATATTAATGAGTTTTTGATTTGCTTTTTTAATTTTCGCGTAATTAATAATCAACAAATTAGTTTAAATTAATCTTGCTCTCACATTTGTGCACCCCTGTTATGGGTATAAATACTAATGTAGCGCATTTTTCAAACAGAATTTTATTAAAAATGATGCGGTAAGAATTCATTGAAAACATGGTCTGGTCTGGAGGCCTGGCTTAGTGCCGGCTCTCATATCCGAGATATTTCGCCGTGCGCGGATTCTTATGGAGTTGTAAATGCTGTTGTAAATTTTAAATTTAATATTTTAAAAGTTTAAATCAACCGGTAATTTAATTGATGTCTGCATTAATTCCATAACTCTTAATGGATTTCGGCCAGAAGGAATATTTTAAAGATTCTTCGAATTTTTATGATGTTTGAGCCAGAACTTTTTAAAGACTTGATGTGCAGCTACTTTTATCCCCATCCTTCCTCCTTCCTCAAGATTACAATAAAGATTTTTGGATCCAATTCTAATGGAGTATTCATTTATAATAGTCTGCGTCTATTACTTCACACAAATAAGAATATTTTATTCATTTTATTATTTTGATGTGATTCTCTTCTCAAAGAATTTGACATAAAGAACAGATGCACAAAGGGTTATTTGCTTTTATTAATTCACAACTGCAATTTATTAAACCTATACGATTTTTCCCATCATCGATCCATCAAAATAATATTATAACGGCACTTACAATAATTATTATCATCGCCACAAGGCCCCCAAAATAAAAAATGCAGTGTGAGATTTTGCTTTCTTATCTTAACTTCTTTCACAAACATGTGATTCTTCAGCGAATATATTTTTAATTTTAGTGGTAGTCCGCGAATTTTTCTTTTTTTACGCAAAAGCAATTCGTCAACCGATCGTGGTAAACATCGCGAATTTTTCGAATTGAATTATAAAAAATAGTTAATTTGGCAAAATTTGTCGCGGAAAAAATCGTTAATTTTTTCAAACGACCGTGGAAAAATATTGCGAATTTCGCCAAAGATCACTGAAACAAATAGAGATTTTCATCAATCCGTCGCGGAAAAAAATCGCGAACTTAGTATAAATATTGCGGAAATATATCGCGAAATTCGTCAAAAGATTGACCAAAAAAAATTCACGAATTTAGTCAAACAATCGCGTAAAAAAGGGGAATTTCGTCAAAGATCGCGTAAAAAAATTTACTTTTGTCAGTCGGTTGCGGAAAATCACTTCTGAATTTCGACAAACGATCGTAGAAAAGAGTCGCAAATTGCGTCAAAAGATTGCGAAAACAAATAGCGAATTTCGTCAGTCAGTTGCCAAAAAAATGTCGTGAATTTCGACAAATGTTGGAATAAATTCGTCACCGATCGGAATTTCGTCAAAGATTGTGCAAAAAATAACAATTTTTGACAGTCGGTTGAGGAAAAAGAGTTTGAACAAACAATCTTAGAAAAGTCGTAAATTTCGTCAAAAGATGGCGAAAACAGATAACGAATTTCGTCGATCGGTTGAAAAAAAAATGTCACTTATTTAGACAAATGGTCGAAAAAATCAATTCCGTCAATGATTCACAGAAAATAGCGAATTTTGGAAAATTATCACAAGAAAAAAAATGAAACAATGACGAAAAAATGTCGTGAAATTCAATCGGTCACGAGATAATCAGCACACAAAGACCATCAAGAAGTTATGAAATAGTTAATTTGGCAAAATTTGTACGATCTGGTTTCAACCTTTTAATTCATTATAGTAAAATTTTTTCTCTGCGATTTTTAAATTTTTCATGAATTTTTTAGGAGATATTTTGTTATTTTTTCTTTTTCGTCTGTGATTTTTAAACATTCGTAAAATGAATACAGTTTTAATCTTTCATCTACTAAGTTATTATACTAGTAATTATACTAAGTTTTGTACTCTGCGATTTTGAACTTTTTACGAATTTTTCAAGCGACTTTCTGCGTTTTTTTTCGTGTTTCGCGGAAGTTCTTAACATTTGTAACAGGAATCCGGTTACAATCTTTCAGTCCAATATAGTAAATGCTGGCCTCTTGTCAATAAAGTTTATTTGGAACTCATATAGCGACTTTTGAATTTTCACCAATTAGTTATGCGGTTTTTAGCGTTTTTTTTCGCTTTTTAGGGCGTTTTTTGACGTTCGTAAAAGGAATTTATCTACAATCTTTTAACCCAATATAACAAATTTTGTTCTCTGCGATTTTGTAGTTTTCACGATTTTTTTTCTTTGCAGTTTTTACGCGTTTTGCAGTGATTTTTAACATTCGTAGAAGAAATCTGGTTGCAATCTTTAAACACAATGTAGTAAATTTTGTCCTCTGCGATTTTTGAAATTTTTGATGCGATTTTTCACTTTATCTTCATGTTTCGGGGAGATATTTTCACATTCGTAAAAAGAATCTGGTTTCAGTATTTAGCCCAATAAATAGAGTAATTTTTTGTCTCTTCTCAATAAAGTTTATTCGGAATCCGTACAATGATTTTAATTTTTAATGCAATTTAAGCGTTTTTTCGAGTTTCGTGGCGATTTTTTGACATCCGTAAAAGGAATCCAGCTACAATCTTTTAACCCAATATAATAAAATTTGTTCTCTTAGATTTTAAAATTTTTCGCTATTTTTTTTTTATTTTTACGTTTTTACGCGTTTTGCGGAGATTTTTCTAACATTCGTAAAAGAAATTTCAGTAGTAGAGAAAGGAGAGTTCAAGCTCAGCCGACGGTGGGACCGAGGGACCGTCCCACCGCCGCCCGTGCACCGCCACCCATATCACCGCCTCCCGCACCTCCTCTGAATCCGATTCCAGCGCCTCCTACTGGAAAAAAGGGTTAAATATGAACGGTAAGAAGAGGGGTGAACGACTAACATCCCTCTTTTGAGTAAGACCTCTCTTTAACGACCACCCCCCCTATGCGACCACTACCTCCTCAAGACGGACACTACCTCTCCAAGATGACCACTTTAAATTCAAGATTTTTTTTCGAAATAATTTAATGAATACTATACATGGATAAGGAATAATTAAAAAAATATTTACAAAAAACCTCAGACTTGAAGAATCCTGTTGTAGAACAAGAAATTCTGGAACTTCAAAGTCTTCTGTTGAGAGTGACCATCTTACAGTGGTGGACATAATTATAAGACACCTACCTAATTTGACATATAGTGAAATAAAGAGATTCAGAGCTTAAAAATGCTTTATCAAATACGACAAAAACATAAATTTATTCTGTTATCACACGTAATTGTTTTACAGAAATGATATTTTTACAGAGTTTAACAAAAAAAAAAAAAAAATTAAAAATACCATGGACAAAATTATAAGACACCCTAACATTTTAATTAAAACTCCTGCTTGTTTTCGAAATATGCAAATTTTCTGCACGCTGTTATGACGTCAGCAGTTAACAAAAGCAGACGATAACCGACTTCACTCATTTACAAACATGCCACGAGGTACAGAATGCCTCAGCACATTTTATAGCATTCTTTAGGTTTTTAACACATGTAAACTGCCTCCCTTTTCGGTAAACCTCACGAGCTAAGATCCCCCACAAGTTTTCGATGGGATTTAAGTCTGGGGAGCGAGATGGCCACGGAAGAACATTGATACTTTGCTCTGAAAACCACGTTTTTGTTACGTGTGATGCATGAATCAACACGTTATCGTGCTAGAAAGTGTAGTTTTCGCCACAAAAAAGTTCACCGGATATGGCTAGTTGATCTTTAAGAAGATTCTTATACTTTTCGGAATTCATTCTTGAATGCACAAAAACGATATCGGTTTGCCCCTTGAGCCGAAAAACCAGTCCAAACCATTACTGAGCCTCCACCCACTTGGCGGCTCATTTGTACATCAGGAGACTTCCATAAATCATGCCAATAATAGTGAAACCCGTCAGGATCATCCAGGTTAAACTTTTTTTCAGCAGAAAATAACATAGAGTACTATTTGGAGGTCCAGGCCATAGTTTGTTTAGCGAAATTTAAACGGTCCATTTTGTGCCACCTTAGAAGCGATGGTTTTTTCTTCAATTTTTTAAATTTCACATAGGAAGCATTATGCAACACCCTGCGAATGGTTCTCCTTGAACAATTCAGTTTCAAAGCATTTTTAATGCCTGTAGTGGTCATCTTATTCTGAGTAGCGAGCGAAAGCACATGGCGTCTGTCTCTCGAGAACAAACAAGGAGTACGTCCAGATCTTTTAATCACCTATCCATTACTTCTTCTTTTCAAAACATTTGAAATTGCACATCTAGAGCGTTTAATAACTTTTAAAATATTATTAACTGAACCACCAGTTCCATTTAATCTCCAAATTTCGAGAATTTCACTTTCTTTTAATTATCTACTTCGCGGCATGTTTGTAAATGCGTGAAAACGGTTATCGTCTGCTTTAGTTAACTGCTGACATCATAACAGCGTGCAGAAAATTTGCATATTTCGAAAAAAAGCAGGTGTTTTAATTAAAATGTTAGGGTGTCTTATAATTTTGTCCATGGTATGTTTAATTTTTTTTCTTAAACTCTATAAAAATATCATTTTTGTTAAACAATTACGTGTGATAACAAAATAAATTTATGTTTTTGTCGTATTTGATATAGCATTTTTAAGCTCTGATTCTTTTCTTTCACTGTATGTCAAATTAGGTAGGTGTCTTATAATTATGTCCACCACTGTAGCTTAGAAATTTAAATCGAGAGAGCGGTAGTTAAAAACACTCTGCCAACAAATTACTACACCGAGACCATCAGTCTCACTTCTTCAAGACGGACTCTTCTTTTCAGCTTAAGATGGAAGGAATCTGAAACATCTTTTCAACTTAAGATATTAACATGGAAGGAATCTGAAACGAAATACATTTAATATATACAGTGCCGTAACTAGGCAGGTGCAACAAGTGCAGCCGCACAGGGCCCATCTGGAAGGGGGGGGGGGGCAAAATGATGTGCATAAGAAATTATATTCTTTAATTGAAAAAGAAATTTCTGCCTTTTTACTGCACGATTTGACGGTTAAGTTTTGTGTTATTTAGATCCTAGATGTCTCTGCTTATCAACATGAACATTCGAATTAATACAGAACTGATATTTTCAACTTACCTACGTACCTGTCAAACTTATGCTAGGTTATAGTTTGAATACAGTAACATATACTTGTGTTTTCGCTTATGTTTTTACCAAATGCCATTTTTTCCGTTTTATTTTAACTTCTTTTAATCAAACCATTTGAAATATGGAAGATACAGTCTTAAAATTAGTACATTTACGTCTCAAATTCTGCAATTAGTTCGAAAAAATATCGTTGTTAGCCCTTTGAAAAATGTTTGCAAAAAAGAGTCGTTTTCGCAGTAAACATTTCTCATAATATGCCAACGCTCCACACACCCCCCTCCCAGGTCGCAATTTTAGGAGCACCGATAAGCAAAAAATATGCCTTAATGCCGATACTTTCTTCTAATCGTCAGTGCAATCGGTTTTTAAAAATAGGAAAATTTTAACTCTTTTAAAAAATTCACGACTGCAGGTCACTTTACCTCTCGGAAGCGATATTTTTTCTACATTAAAAGTAAATAAACGTCCTTATTTCGACACAATCTTTTTACAGCATCTCGGCAGACTGGATTTACAGCTACTACAAAAATTTTTGGGGGAGCATTCGGGGAAGCACAAGTATTTTTAAAAAAATAATAAAATCTAAGAAAAAATCGACGAAAAAAGTGAGATATTTCGCTGGATTTGGCTTACGTTTTCACTATTAAATATGCATATTGTTTCATAAAATGGTTAAGGGAACATCATATTTTTAATTCCTAAAAATTTCGAAAAAATTGAACGATAACCACTGAAGAAAAAAAATCTAAATTACAGGACAACCCCCCTCCCTTCCCCTTCTTTTATCGACAGACTTCAGAATTAAGCATTGATTCCGAAAATCAAAATACGCAAAAAAAAAAAAAAAAAAAAAAAAAAAAAAGTTCCTAAGCAACATGTACGCTGAATTCGTTTTCCAACACTGCAAACTATTTCAATAAATATCATCATTAACCTTATGAACGAAAAATCATTTCCGAAAGCCAGTTTTGTCAAACTTTGAGGACAAGTAATTCGTGGGGAAATAAATGTTCGGGAACAATAAAATTTTTCGAAAAAAACTTGGGTATTTTCTTTTCCTTATTTCACGTAAAGTTTACTTTTAGTCATTTGGCAACACTGAACCTGTCTCGAATTCTATTCTGTTTTTGCTTCCACCGAGCTCTATGTTTTTATGCGGAAAACGTAAAGAAGTACGGAAATCGATTTTACTAAGTGGTCGTGCTTTATAACGGCACAGTTTATCTAATTCTAATGTCTCTTGATATTTTTAATTTGTATTTCTTATTTATTTCTTATTCAAAGAAAAAGAAGTACCAAGAAATTTAAGGCCAGAATTTTAAGGTAAGTGAAATCATTGAAAATATTTATGTATAAAATCTTGGAAAAACTTTTGTAGAAGAATTATTATTTTAATTATTATTATTATTATTATAATTATTATTATTTTAAATCTTATTAAAGGTAAACATATATCGAATTTGAAGGGTCCATGCAGGTTTTTTTTTCTTTCTTGTCTCTCAATTTATAAAACAAGAAAATGTTATTTTTATGTAATTTATTATATTTTGTGAAGGGACTTGTTTTATTAAAAGGATTTATTAAATATTTTATTTTATTGAATATATTATATTTTATATATTATATATATTATTTTATTAAGTGTTAAAGGAATAATTAAAAGGGTCCATTTTTGTTAGAGTTTCGTGGAGGGAGTCTAAAAAGACCCTGTTTCTGTCTGGATCAACCAGCTGATTTGATTTAAAAGTTCTAAAATTACTCGCTTATTTTTAAATCTGTGAATGAAATTGTTGTCTGGAGACTTTTATCTGCTATTTCAACATCGTTAATTAAACGTTTCCTATATTTTGCTTGATAGACTTCATCCCATTTTCTAATCAATCTGCATAGCAGACATATGGTCGCGACTTTAGAATTGTCTACTGGCGGTAGAAAAAAAAAATATTTGCTTCTATTTTTTTTCATCGCTTTAAACGAGAGGATTTATTGTTTAAATGTTTGAAACCTTTTACGATTCCTTTTACATTGGAGTTTTATGGCGACGTTTTAATAATTAATTTCATGTGTAACAAATTTTTAGATTTTTAATATTTTCTGAGAAATGTTTGATTTTAAAAAAACATCGAAATATGGCAAATAAAAGGCATCCAAGCAAGTGATATTTCGTCACACGCTTGCATTCGTTCTACAAAAAGTAGTTTATGTACATTATAACAGTTTTATACTTGTACAGGCAACATGCTAACAATAATATTTTGTTTTCTAGCTTAAAAATGTCTAAGCATTTGTCAGGTGCACAAAAGAGAAATATAAGGAAACGAAAATTGGAAGAATGCAAGTCAATGTCGCAACAGTTTGGTAAATGGCTAAAAACCGAAAACTGAGAGAATAGAGGAAGTGTGGAAGAGGTCAAATCTAGCACTAGTTCACACGGTGATAAAAAAAACACTACATTTGGCATCTACCCCTTCAATTAACGACAATTCTCCGAGTAACAAAAACGATCCATTGCAAGAAAAGCAATCTGCTGCTTCTCAAGATATTCTACTACAATACCCTCATTATAATTCAAAAGAGGATGAGCCTGCACAAAGTACTGTCTCACAATCTGATAATACCGAACATTCTGCTGCTTCACTGGGTATTTTACTACAATTGCCCCATAATAGTTCAAAAGAGGATCAGCCTGTACAAAGTAATGTCTCACAAACTGATATTACCGAATATTCTGCTGTTTCACAAGGTATTTCACTACATTTGCCCCATGAGGACGAGCCTGTACAAAGTACTGTTTCACAAACTGATAATACCGAACAAAATACGTTCTGTACTGTTCCAGAAGAAATACTGCTTAATTACAACGATCCCCATTCCTGGTCTGCCGTTACTGGTAAATTAATACATTCTCTTGTCTGACATGGTGCAGATCAAGGCGACAACATTAACTTTAATACGTTAAAAGTAGACGATTCAGGTCGAAAATTTTCAAAGGACTGGTTTTATTTAAACAAATTAACGGAGAAACTGTTAAAAGAAAATGGATTTTATATTCCGTTAATCAAAATGCAGTATTTTGCTTTCCTTGCATGCTTTTTGGGCAAAAATCGCATAATCTTTCAGACCCACAAAAAGGTTTTTATGATTGGAGGCATCTTCATCCGGTTATTCTCCCGACACGAAAATTCTCCGGAACATCGAATTTCGTATGTCAAATGGAAAGTAATGGAAAAGAATATAAAATCAGGAAATGCAATTGATGATTATGTAATTAATTCCATTAACAAAGAAAAAATGATATGGCGTGAAATATTGAAAATAATATTGGATGCTATTCTATTCTGTGCCAAATATAATCTTGCTCTTAGAGGTTCAAATGAAATTATTGGAGATCCAAATTGTGGCATTTTTTTAAAAATTTGATTGAATTTGCTAGCCATTATAATACTACTTTAAAGGAACATATTGAAAAACATAAAAAGGGTTCAGTGTCTTATTTCTCACCCACTATTCAAAATGAAATAATAAAATTAGTTGGGGACAAAACTAGGAATGATATCATCTGCAGAATTAAGAAAGCAAAGTACTGCACAATTTTATTCGACTACACTCCTGATGTTTCAAGAAAAGAGCAAATGAGTCAGATTATAAGATATGTCTATGTTGACTGTAAAGGGAAGGTAATGATTGAAGAAAGCTTCACAAACTTTATTCAATCTCATGAAAAAACGGGAGAAGGTTTATCATCTGAAATTTTGAATAAACTAAATGTTGACAAATTAGACATTCAGGATTGCAGAGGGCAAGGATTTGACAACGGTGCCAATATGGCTGGCAAGTATAAGGGAGTAAGTGCACGTATTTTGGAAATTAATGATTTAGCAATATTTGTACCTTGTGCAGCTCATAATCTAAATTTACCCGGTGCCCACGGTGCCCACGGTGCATCTACAACTCCAGAAATGATTGCTTTTTTTGGTACTGCGCAGAGGTTGTTTAATTTTTTCTCGTCCTCAACAATTCGTTGGGAAACTTTAATGAAGTGCTTAAAAATATCACTTAAAAGTTTTTCTGATACAAGATGGTCATCAAAGGCCAGAGCAATAAAAGCGCTGTATTTGCAATTACCTGAAGTAATGGAAGGACTTCAAATGATTACAAACGACTTTTCGAATCCGGAAGCTGTATCGAATGCACAAAGTTTGATTCTGCAAATTAATTATAGGTTTATCTGTACACTTTCTATATGGAATAAAATTCTACAATGCATCGATCGAACAAACAAAGCATTACAACAGAAAGATTTGTCAATAGATATTGGAACAAAACTAATTGCTATTGCTGGTTTACGTAGTACATTACAAGGGCTTCGAGATACAGGTTTTGAACAAAATATCCAGGAAGCACAAAGTTTGGCTGAAAAATGGATATAGAGAAGGAATTTCTTAATAAAAGGAAAAGAAGAGTGAAGAAAATGGAAATAGATGAAACATCAGATGAAGGAAGTAAATTAACAGCTGAAGAGTTATTTAAAATACAAATGTACAGTGTTCTTGACACTCTGTTGTCTCAGATAGATTTGCGTTATGAAAAAATGAGAACCATCTGTGATTATTTTTGCTTTCTGTATGGCTCGTCTTTACAACATATGAGTGTCGATCACTTAAAAAAATCGGCTGCAGATCTCGCTATTAAGTACAGCAAAGATTTAAAAAAGTACGACTTCACATGTGAAATTGAAAGTTTGAAGTTTGAAGTAACGGCTCTTATACAAAACATACAAACTGCATCTCCGCTTGATATTCTACAGACTCTTCATGATTTTGATTTAATTGAATCTTACCCAAATGTCAGTGTCGCCCTTCGAATATTTTTAACTCTTCCCATTTCTATTGCTTCGTGCGAGCGAAGTTTTAGCAAGCTGAAATTAATAAAAAATTATTTATGATCAACTATTGGACAAGAACGTTTATCCAATCTGTCTATTATTTCAATAGACAGATCAATATAGTTAAAAATATTAATTATGATGATGTTATTTATAAAAGATCATTATTTAGTAGATCTTAAGTTCTCTATTTATTATATTAAATAGCATCATTATTAAATAATATTAAACTCAGTTAATGAGACATAGTAACTTCAACATCAAGCTTTATTCAAGAGGTAGTCATGCTACCACCACACGCTCACGCTACATCATCTTAGGATATCAACAGTTACTCGGTTATGGTTAAGTTAGATTAGTAGTACAAAACATATACAGTTACGGTTATATTATAAATTCAATATATACAGTTATATATTACACAGTTACGGTTATATTATAAATACAATATATACAGTTGTATATTACATCCTTTCCTCCAGTTAAAGAAATAAGTACACTTATATAATTTTAAATGCCAGTAAATTTATATTAATACAACAAATGACCATATTTTATAATTATAACAAATAAGAAACATGACACTAAATATACAGTATGTAAGATGGTTTATTGCATACAAAAGTCTCTGAACCTAGAAGGTGGTTTAATTACTCGCCCCCTTCTTGTAATTGTAGTATTATGCATATTTTGTTGATAATCATTGTTTACAACAGGCATTGCATAATTTTCTGACCTTTTAGTCTTATCCTCAATAAATACATCATCATACACAGGATGATACTCAAAAGGAGTTTTTGATACCCTGATATGCCTTCTATTTCTTCGAAGTATTTCCCCATTTCCATTCCTTACAATATAGGATCTAGGAGATTTATGTTTTGAAATAATTTGTCCTTTATCCCATTGCCCAGTCTTAAAATTAAATAATACTATGTTATCACTAGGTTTTAACTCCTTTAATGACTGTGCTGTCCTGTCATAATAGAATTTTTGCTTAATCTGCCGTGCACGAAGTTTAGAGTCAGGGTTGTTTATTTCAGGTTTTAGCAATTTATTACTAATAGGCAATTTTGTTCTTAACCTTCTATTAAATAAAAGTTGCGCTGGAGATAGATCCAATCCACTAATGGGTGTATTACGATATTCCATTAGGCCTATATTTATATCCTGTACTTTTCGTAGAATATTTTTAACTATTCCTACTACTCTTTCAGCCATTCCATTGCTCTGAGGAAATCTGGGACTACTAAAGTTTAGTTCAAAATCCCAGTCATCTGCAAATTTCTTAAACAAATAACTGTTAAAGGGATTGTTATCACACACCATTTCATTCGGTATACCATACCTAGCAAAGACACATTTTAATTTTGGGATTATTTCATTAGCAGTCTTATCTTTTATAGTAGCACATTCTATCCATTTAGAATAATAATCAACTATAACTAGATAAATTTGATTAGCAAACTGAAATACATCAGTTGCAATCTTTTCGAAAGGCTTATTTGGTATTTCATGGGGCATTAGTGGTTCCTTTGAATTTTTCTTTCTAAATTTTTCGCATATTTGGCATTTTGAAACTAATTCTTCAATATCAGCAGAGATACCTGGCCAATAAAAGATTTCACGTGCTCTATTTTTACATTTCTCAATTCCAAAATGGGCTTCATGTATTAAACCTAACATATTCTGTCTTAAACTTTTTGGAACAATTAATTTGTTATTATTAAATACTAAACCATCATTCACATATATGAAATCTTTGACTTTATAGTATTGTTTAAGATTATCAGACAACATTTTTTTATTCTTAGGCCAAGAAGTTTTACAGAATTCCATTACTCGAGCAAGATCCTCATCATTCTTAGTTTCAGTTTGAAACTGTTTAAGTCTTTTTTCACTTAAAGGCAGTGCCTTTGTAATGCTATGGATCACATTTAACATTTCTGGATCATCTTTGTTATTATTTTTCAAAAATGCTCTAGAAAGTGTGTCAGCCAAATATAATTGACTACCAGGAACATACTCAATTTTAAAATCATATTTTACCAATTTTAACACCATTTTTTGCATTCTAGCAGTAATTTTAGCTAAAGGTTTGTGTACGATAGAGATTAATGGTTTATGATCTGTCTGTACAGTTACCTTATGACCATAGACAAAGTTATGATATTTTTCAAAGGCATATGTGATAGCTAATAACTCTTTTTCAATTTGAGCATAGTTCTTCTCATTCTCAGTCAAACTTCTGGATGAAAAATAAACTGGTTGTTCTTTCTGAACCAAACATACTCCCAATCCATCTTTAGAGCTATCACATTGCAATATTATTTCCTCTCTAGGGTTAAAAACTTTCAGGACAGGGCTTTTACTCAAAATTTCTTTTATTTTTATGAAGGCATTTTCCTGCTGATCTGACCATAAAAAATCAGTATTGTTTTTTAATAATTCTCTTAGGGAAGCCGTTAATTCAGAAGCTTTAGGCATAAATTTTGAGACATAATTTATCATCCCTAAAAATCTCCTAACATCCTTTTTGTTTTGGGGAGTGGGCATTTCTACTATCGCTTTAACAAGGGATGGGTCAGCTCTGATCCCTTGATTGGAAATAATATACCCTAAGTATTTGACCTCAGTTGTTTTAAATTGAAATTTATCTTTGTTTAGCTTAACATTGTTTTTTCGAGCCCTATCTAATATCTTAATTAATATTTCATCATGCTCTTTTTCATCTTTACCTGAGACAATGATATCATCTACATAAATTTCTACCCCTTCTATGTCACCAAATAATTGCTGATTTCTTTTCATAAAGACCTCTGGAGCTGAGGCGACTCCGAATGGCATTCTATTAAACTTAAATCTCCCAAAGGGTGAATTAAATGTGCAAATATCTGAACTATTTTCATCAAGAGGTATTTGCCAAAATCCATCCTTGAGATCTAAAACTGAAAATATCTGTTTCCCTTCTAACCGACTAATAATATCCTCAGGTGAGGGAATTACATGATGTTCTCTTTTAAGTACCTTATTTAGATCTCGAGGATCTAAACATATTCTCAGATCGCCATTTGGTTTTTCAACCACAACCAGGCTCTGTACCCAATCAGTCGGTTTGTTTACCCTTGAAATTATTCCCCTCTTTTCTAATATTTTAAGAGTATGTTTCAATTTTAGATTGATTGATTGGGGAATTCTCCTAGGTGGATGCACCACAGGGCTAGCATTTTCTTTTAATTCAATTTTATATGGCTCACCAGGAAATGTACCTAAGCCGTTAAATACATCCTTATATGAATCTAATATATTTTGCTTTTCAGCTTTTACACAATCAACCCTTTGAATTAATCCTAACTCACTACATGTTTTTAATCCTAAAATAGGTTTACACATTTTATCAACAATAATAAATTCAATAGGTATATCAACATGATTATTAACAGTACACATTACCACTTTACCAACAGGTTTAATCTTAAAATTACCAAATGACAAAAGCACAGTATGAGTTAATTCTACTTTCATATCTAAATTTAACCTTTTAAAAATGGATAAGGGTAGGACATTTGTCTCTGCCCCTGTATCTAATTTAAAGTTAACATTAACATTATTAATATCAATATCTTTTAACCAAGAATTTGATGTACTTACCACACTGTTAATTTCAACTGCTTCAACAAACAGCTGATCATTTTCATTTGTAATTTCATATATTTTTTTCTCTCTATTAAATTTACAACCTACAGCAAAATGATTTGGTTTTTTGCATATTCTGCAAGTTTTTCCATATGCAGGACATTCTAACCTTTTGTGTTTCCTACCACATTTTAAACAGTCATATATTTCATTTTGACTGGTCATTTTCTTTACAGTTTTAAAGTTTTTTGGTTTGGCACTATTTTGTCCATGTTGTTTCTTTTGAACAATGTCCACAGTCGCACTGGAAACGTTAGGTCCATTTATTGACTTTAGATGCTGTTTACTGATTTCTGTCGTTCTCACAAACTCAGCAGCTTTTTGAAGAGTCAGATCTGTTTCTCTCAGAAGTCTCTCCTGTAAACCCCCATCACGGATACCTAGGACGACTCGATCTCGTATTAAGCTTTCTTCTTGATCACCAAATTCACAAGGTGTAGCTAAAGTTTTCAACAAGGTGATGTAGTTGTCTATCGATTGACCTTCTTGTTGAAAAGCCGAAAAGAACTTGTATCGCTCGAATACGACACTTCTTCTTGGCGTGCAGTATTGCTCAAACTTAGTAATAACAGCCTCATAGGAATCTTTTTCCGCTGCTTCAAACTTAAAGGTGTTGAATATGTTGACGCCTTCATCACCCAGCAAGTTGAGAAGAATCGCAATTTTATTTTTATCAGGTTTCTCACTTCTTTCAGTGGCGATCATGAAGTTTTCAAACTTTTGCCTCCATTTTTTCCAATTTTCGGCGACGTTACCGCAGGTGAAATTGAACTCCACTTCTGACACCATATAAAAGATCATTATTTAGTAGATCTTAAGTTCTCTATTTATTATATTAAATAGCATCATTATTAAATAATATTAAACTCAGTCAGACGATATAATTCATTTCACAGAATTAAAAATCATCAAGATCTGAATATTTATATAACTAGCTACAGTACGAACGCACCTCGTTTGTTACGTTTGACGTACAATTTCCAACTTGTTTAATTTGATGATGACCATACGCCAAACTTGTTATGCCATCTTCAAGAATGTAGCGCTTGTCATCGAATGGACTGAGTGCAAGTTTTTTCTGCTGTATATTGTATAGCTGGTGTTGGATTCTTTTGTTTAGGGTTGAAAGGGTCTTCACATGGTGCACACAATCCGAATACTGTCTGTGCTTTATTTTTTTGCGTACGATGGAGGTGGGTACACCTTTAGCCCTCTTTTTTTCACCATCTTCTGACAGGATGCTGTACATTTTATCTTTAATACCTACAAATTCAAAAATGGTTTTGCCATTCATCTTGTCTTTGAATTTGCCGATAATTTTCTTGTTTTTTTCTGAGTAGAAAGGATGGGTCTTGGGATAATCGGAAAAGCCGAATTGGTGGTTTCCATGTCATTTTGAAGATTTTCTGTTTGGATGTGATAGGTGAGGGAGTCAGTGTCTGTAAAGAGAAGCTGGGCCTTATATTGATACATTTTCTTGATAAATTGGTAATGAAATTTATACATGTGTAGTTTGGTCAGTTCAAGGATGCTAAACCCTACATAGATTGGCCGATCCATTATTAGAGTGGTCTTGAGTCTTTCGACAGCTACCAATCCTTCATTAAAAATTTTGTAGTTGCCGAATGCTGGGGAAGCAACGAGTTTCTTCGACCTCTTCTCGTTGATGCAGAACTCGCTATTTCGTCTTAAACGGATATTTTCCATCGTTTTACTGAAAACCGAATTGTTCAACAACTTAAAGAAATCTTTCTCGAATGAGCTGGTAGCCCGCTTCCTCTTGTCGGTGTTGAATTTTATGTAGGATTTCAACCAAGGTGCTTGTTTAAATTTGATGATTTTATGTATTTTAATAAGTTGAAGGTAGAGTTTCAGGTTTCTGAAGTGTACTATGTAATTCTTTTTGTCTTTTAAAATTGGAGAGAGTTTCGGGATTCCTTTATAGGGCTTGTTATTTAAGATAGACAAGATGGAACCCGTCAAAACTTGACGCAAAAAAATACTATAACAATATCAGTAAAATAAGCTTCTTTATTATTTATGAAGGGGTGCGTATAAAACAGTCTTTCAAATATTTTATTGTCTGAGTGCAACGAAGACTCATACACAGCGCAGTATTACTTTGTCCCATATATAGCTACGATGGATATTAAAAAATTTCGTCAAGCATAACTCAAAAAATATTTAACGGATTTCGTTCAAATTTTTACAGCAGGTACCTATAAAGGTGACAACGACGTCTATTTATTACCAAGAATAAATGTCAAACCGTTTGGAAATTATATTAAAAAAATAGATAAAAAAGCACAATTAAAGTACATACGTCACGAAAATTTTGTGCGTACGTCATTTTCACTGGCGGGAGATTTTCGTAGACAATCGGAATTGAAAAGTTCATGGAGTACATGGAGCAAAAAAATATGCACGCACTAATATTCAGCACAATAAAATATATTTCAATTTAGTAGAAATCGAAAATTAATCTGGATTTTTTTCTGTTTGAAAGAAAAACCCCGCAATAACTTGGTAGACTTGGTATTAGAGATTTGGCGCAAATCTCAGCAATAGCAGCTTTTTTTATTTCGCGTGTGTAAATTTAAACAAAAATTCTTTGGTGTTTAAATAAAAGGTTTCGATTTATGGCATTATTTCTTTTTTTTTCTCTTTTTAGCATTTTAAATGTGATTAATGAAAGGCATGTATTTTAAATTAAATGAGTGAAAGGTTTATATTTAAATGAAATGAATTCAATATGAAAATGTTATAGGAACAATATTTGGCGATTTATCAACTGCGCCAGGATAACATAAAAGTACCAATATATCAAACGGTATGTAGTATGTGAAATGAAACAATTATATTATAATCACCCATCGTACAAGAAAAAAAACTAATATTCTGCATTCAGAGGGAAAAATCCATCTCCTGTGCAGTAAGATTTGGAGAGTTCTTTTTTGATGATAAGTTTTTCGATGTGATTGTTGGGATCTGCAGGATTTGGCTTACTTTTTCTAAATCTTATTTTTTTGCAGATATAGTATTATGTAAATATATTTTTTTGCAGATATTTTTCTATTTTATATATTTGGCATTCTATTTTGTATATTTTCTATTTGGCATTTGGAAAAGAGATTTTTACCTTTTTATCAGTGCCTTCGGAAATATTAAAAAATAAAAAATGATTTACATATATCAAGCGTATAATGTTATGTTTTGCATTTTTATACGGACCACTTCTCCATTTTTAGATTTAAATACTACTTATTATTTACTAGCCGTTTATTAATTGTTTACAATTTACCCCCTGACAATAACAATTATTTATCACAAAAATGCCTCTTAGGTTTGTTAAATAAGTTTGTTTATGTATTTTCATTACTTATTAAAATATCGAATATGGTGATAAAATTTTATTTTAGCATCGTGCTTAAATTTTTAAAATGGTGCAAAAACCTGCTTTAATAAACGTATGTTTGTAAATATTTGAAAAACATGTTTTACCGCTCTCTTGAAAAATTTTGTAAAATGCTAAAACTACCTTTTGGCACAATTTTAAATTTTTTTCGCCAACCGACATAGGATACGAAACTTTTCGCCATTCAGATACACACGCAAGGCTGGTCTCAAACAAGAGTAAAGCTAGCAACAATATTGTTTTAACTCTATAAGAGTTACAATAATGATATTAAATGCTCCGATTGGCTTTGGCTCCAGTTACGAAAGTTTCTCCTAAAAAAACTGTAGAAGAAGTCTTTTACATTTGTTTCAAATGAAGCTCGCTCTACAAGGTATTAGTTAATAACACAAACAACACTAATGGCATGGAGGCAAAAGTTTTAATTTAAATGTATATATTTGAAACCCTTCCCCCCTACTCCTGCCCCCCCCCCAAAAAAAAGTTACAGTAATGAATTTAAAATGGCGTTAAACCACGCTTTCTGACATAAGCAATTGGCTGCAAACGCGATAACGAAATTTTCACTTAACTTAATAACATGTAGCTAATATAGCCCTCAGGGTACTTTGCAGTTATACAGACCTTGTGGTTTTTTCAAAAAGCTTGAGACAATTCAGGTTTAAGAAGTTGAGATTTACTGTCAAATGATATAAACAACTATGAACACAAATCTGATGAATTATTATTCAGGTTTATGTATGTATTTAAAAAAATTGCATCTGATTACACATTAGATAAATAACTTCTGTTTGCATTTAATAACTGATAAACGGCTTCTGTATATTAAATGAATTGTTTAAATATTGAGAAGAGGTGGCGAGAGGTAGAAAGACGAGTAAACAAACGGGTAGACAGACGAGTAGAGAGACGAGTAGCGACATAGGTAGGCTGACGGCTAGCGAAACGAATAGACAGACGGCTAGAGAGAAAGGTAAAAAGAGGGTTGACAGAGGGTTAGCGAGATGGGTCACGAGACGGGTAGCGACACCGGTTGACAGGAATGTAGCGAGAAAGGTTGCGAGACGCGTAGCGTGGTAGATAAAGAGACGAGTAGAGAGATGAGTACAGAGACGAGTTGACTGACGGGTAGTGAGATTGGTAGCGAGTCGGGTACAAAAACAGACGGATAGTGAGACGGGTATACAGACGAGTAGAGAGACAGTAGATGGGTACGGAGATGGGTAAGAAGATGGGTAGAGAGGCGTATAGCCAGACGAGTAGAGAGACAGATAGACAAATGGGTAGCGAAGTGGATAGAGACACGGCTAGACATACAAGTAGTTAGACGGATAGACAGACGGTTAGAGAAATAGATTGGCGGGTAGCGAGACCGGTAGAGAAATATAGAGACAGGTAGCGAGACGTGTAGAGAGATAGACAATAGGTTAGAGAGACGGGTAGAAGAACGGATAGGGAAACAGACAGTTTGTGGAGAGACAGACAGACAGACAAAAGAAGAGTCTGCGGATTGGCGCAGTAAAGGCGCAGGGGGCAGAGCCTCCTAGAGAATAATCAAGAAGTATCTGTTAAGCTTAACTTTGAAAGAGATATAATTTTTCAATTTTTGCCGATATGGAGATTTAATGTAAAAGTTATTATACAGAAGTCATCGAAAGATTTTTTGTATACTTTAATAGTGATTTAGACTATAGTTTTGCAATCTGGTTTGTAGCAAAGCATGCTATCAATGTGGTTTGAAGTGTAAGAGTTTCTATTAACAGTTATACAAATAATAGATATATAATCAAGGAAGAAAAATTTTAAATTCACACACAAAAAAAGGTGCAACAATGAAATTAAATTTGCGTTAAGCCACACTTGATAGAATAATCTATTGGCTGCAAATCCAATTACGTAACTTTAAAAAGCTTGGCGTTTTAAAAGATCCGGCGTTTTTTTTTTTTTTTTTTTCTTTCAAGTTTTGCGCAATACGCGCTTAAGAAAATGAGATTCTTTGCCACATGTCAAAAAAAAAATTATGACAACACATTTGATGAACGGTACTTCTTTTTTATTTTTTTAACAGTGTATATGAATTTATATATGATATTTTGTAATTCTATCATTTAATTTGCTCTTTTTCTTTATATTGTAATTGTTAACCCTATATTCTCAGCAATATCACTCAGACTAATCCCTTTGAGGGAAGTCCTAGTTAAATTTTTTTTCCCCAGTCAAATACAGTACTATTTCCGATGCAAACTCCAAACAAACAATCCGTAAATAACTGTGTAATGCAAATCAGTTTGACATTACCACCATATTCCCCACGGCAAGAAAAAAAATTCATGGACCTATGAAGTATATACAAATAGATAACACATGGGCTGATAAGTTTTCGGTCTAATAAAGAAAACACAACTTTTTAACAAAGCTTTATAACTTTATGACTTTATAACTTTATAACTTTAATAAATAACATAACTTTAATAATAAATAATAATAATTTAATAATAATAATAATAATTTAAAAATAATAATTTTATAATAATAATTTAATAATAATAATTTTAAAAATAATGTAATAATAATAATTTTATAATAATAATTTAATAAATGATTAATAATAATAATTTAATAATAAATAACATAATTTTATAACGAAAAAGCTCCAAACAGTGCTCAGAACTCGTTGTTGTTTTTGATCAAAAGTCAACACGCGCGACAGCCACGTTGACAACAGCTTTTTCATAGACAAATGTTCATTTAAAATAAAACCTACACGTTCCTTGGATATCTTCCGAGTCTGAGCTATCTCCTGCAACTTCACTTTACGGTTCCCCAAAACGATTTTGAGGACTTTTTTTTATGTTTTCCGGAGTAACCACCTCTCAGGGCCGTAGCGAAAGAAAATTTTTGGGGGGGCAAAAGGCAAGATTGGCCGACTCAAAAATGTTTCAAATCCGACTAATGTAAAATAGTCAATCTGTCGCATTATTTCTTAATTAATAGTTTTTACAATTAATTTTAACTGATTAATTATAATTGATAGTTAAAAATAAAATATATGATTTTGTATTACTAAAATGTTTCTTTGATATAACTCAGTAATTATTTAAAAGATTTACCAAGAACTTTACTGGAAAAAAAAAGAATATGTATTGATAAGAAAAAATCCTGCAGTTATATTTGTGAGAAACACGTTTGTTTAGAATGATAGAATGCAGTGATAGTTTAGTAAATAGAACGTAGTTATTTTCAAAATAAAAGCTAAATAAAAATGTGATCTCTTAGTTCTAAAAATTATGATAATGTAATGAGTGGGAAGTACTTTCAATATTTTATTAGCATGCGATAGAAATTAATTTGAACTTTATATTCCAATTAGAGATAATATCATATGGAATTAACAACATACACTTTCAGTAATTCTAATTGTAAAACTAAAAAATTCACACTATAGGGGTACTGAAAATATTTGGAGGGGCCTCAAAATTTAATTGCGCCTGGGGCCTCTTGAGTGCTTAATCCACCACTGATTGTGTTTTATAGGAATGTCAAGGGACCGACAGAAACATTTGAATTATCCACGATTTCGAATTATACACGTTCGAATTATTCAAGTTTGACTGTACTCTTTTTACATGAATTACACATCACACTGAAAAAAGCAAACCATTCATACCTTTCTTATCACCATTCCCTGTCGAGTGGTTTCCACTTTCCAGACATGTTAACTTCTTCGAACTTTTTGCAGCCTCCCAGTTTCTTCTTTTTAGAATCTGTCTTTTTTTATTTCCACTTGGCTGGTGCCGAATTCGTTTCATAATATAAACTATTATCTCAACACAAGCAAAGTAAGATTAACCCCTTGGGGATGAGCGACAAGTATACGTGACGCATAAGATGCTCAGAATCCTTGATTATTCCCACCAGTTAATTTTTATTGTAAGCTTTGCCTTATTTAATGACAGCATTTCTGCGATTCAATTAGGCGAAAATTTCTGCTTTGAAAAACCGGTGATTAAAAATTCCGTAAAAGACGCTCGTCACGAAGGGGTTAAGTAATAAACTATCGTACTATCACTACTATGCGACTCTCAACTGCTCTGATAGTCCGATATTGATGAGCAGTTAGTAAACGAATGACATATCATGAATAGCACTAGCTCACTGCACGTCCTAGCCTGAAAATCACACGGAATTGACTCATCATTCTGCAGGTACTTGGCGCGACATGACACATTCGACTCGACATTCTGCTGTCTGCTCTAGAGATAAAGGTGAAAATAAGGAATTTTTCTTAGTAGCCACTGGCCGGTAGGTTGATTTTCTTTAGTAGCCAGTTACTGGCTAGTGACAATTTCTTTAGTAGCCAGTAAGTACATTCATGTCACTGAATATTTAATTAAAAAAAAATTAATGACTTTACAGTAAAGAAACAATATATGTACTAAATAAAAATATTTTAATTTATATTGTTTCGAATAAACTTGTGATATTAATTTCCAATCTATTTTAAATTTAAAAATAAGTTAACAGCAAAGTTATACACAACAGGCTTATGTGGCTAACTACATAAGTCCCACTATGCTTTGGTACTTGTGTAGCTAACTACATATGTACCTTTCTTTTTTAAATTATTTGTCTAGAATTAAGATCTGATAATAATAAAATAGGTATGTTTATTCACTAAGTAATAACCCACAACATGATATTCATTACACATGCACAACCTGAGAACGGTGGGCCAAAATCTCCAGAAATTCAGGAATTGTGTATTTCACCAATTAGTTTCGGAAAAAATTGTAAATTTCGTCAAAGGGACACATAAAAACCATGAATTTCATCGATCACGCACGTAAAAATCATGAATTTCATCGATCACGCGCGTAAAAATCAGGAATTTCATCGATCGCACGCGTAAAAATTATGAATTTCGTCGATCGCGTGGGTAAAAATCATGAAATTCATCGACAGAGCACGGAAAAATCATGAATATCGTCGAACGGGTGCGTAACAATCCTGAATTTCATTGATTGGGCGCATACAAATCATGAATTACGTCGACCGGGCATTTAAAATTCATGAATTTCGTCATTTGGTAGCGTAAAAATCATGAATTTAGTCGATCGGGCGCGTAAAAATGATGAATTTCGTCGATCGGGCGTATACAAATCATGGAGTAAAAATCATGAATTTCGTTGATCGGGTGCATAAAAATCATGAGTTTCGTCGAACGGGCACGTAAAAATCACAAATTTCATCGATCGCACGCGTAAAAATTATGAATTTTCTCGATCGTGTGCGTAAAAATTATGAAATTCGTTGAACGGGCACGTAAAAATCATGAATATCGTTGATCGGGTGCGTAAAAATCATGAATATCGTCGATCGGGTGCGTAAAAATCATGAATATCGTCGAACGGAAGCACACAAATCATGAATTATGTCGACCGGGCACATAAAATTCATGAATTTCGTCATTTAGGAGCGTAAAAATCACGAATATAGTCAATTGGGCACGTAAAAATCATGAACTTCGTCGATCGGGCGTGTACAAATCATGAAGTAAAAAATCATGAATTTCGTAGAACGGCCGCTTAAAAATCAAGAATTTCGTCGATCAGGCGGATATAGGAAAATCCTGCATTCGGCCGGTGCTTTCCATATTTTTAATGGCCAGTTTTTCAAGTTTAATCGACGAGTGGAGACTGGCGAGTGCTTATTTTCACCTTTATCTAGAGATGCTTTTGCATGCGAAGCGTATGGAGTATTTGAACGGACACGCAAAAACATTTACTCTAGCACTTTGATGGATTTTTACTTTCTTCTATCTATAATAAAAGAAAGTATTGTAATCGAAATTTTTTTCGACTTCCGGTTTTCGACGGATTTACACGTTTTAGGGGTCAGAGGTTCCGAAAAACATGTTTTTACAAAATGTCTGTCTGTCCGTCCTCATTGTATCATCGAAAAGTGTATGAAGTTATGCTTCAAATTGAACCACATTTTTTTTCTATGTTTTTGGCTGTGGCAAGCAAGTTCTATTAGAATTTGGGGATATTTCGACGAAAGGGGGCGCTGTGATCGATATTTTTGTACAATTTTCACTATTGTACCATCTAAAAGTGTATAAAGTTATGCTTCAAATTGAACCACAATTTTTTTTTATGTTTTTGGCTATGGCAAGCAGGTTCTGTCAGAATTTGGGGATATTTCGACGAAAGGGGGCGCTGTGATAGCCCTTTAACGATTTCAAATTCAAAAAGATGTGCAAATTCAAAAAAATTAGAAATCCTAAAAGTTTTTTTCGTTAAATGTTCGGCCTTGATCCGAAGAATCCGGAGCAATTTTTGTTTTGCCTCTATCACCTCTACATTTTACCTAAGACAGCAGAATTCATCCATAAACGGGTTTAATTTATGAGTTTTAGTTAACACAGTTTAGGCAAATTTCCTTTCATTGTTGTAACGATTAATCCTATTATATGCTTATCACTATATATTTATATTCGCCAACGTCAAATTCTCGCAAAAATTGGCGACAGTTGGCGGAATATCGCCAAATTTGGCGACCAAAATAGGTTGCCCTAAATGAAGCCAACTTGGCTGTAGAGGACTAATTTGGCGATTTCTCATTCAAATTCAATGTTGACGAGAACTGGGATTGAATCTTCTTTAATTAGGTTCCACGCATTTTACCTTCGTGTTTTCCAGTAAAAATAGCTAAAATCGTAAAACCAAGGAATAGGGAGGCTATCTGTTCCTGTCAGTTCAGGCCAGAAGGACTTTTCGTAGTTTAGTATATACATCAGTTGATCGCATCCCGGTAACCCGACGATTCGCAAGCAGCTGACGTACAACAGAATGACGAAAAATATTGATTTTATTTGCGATGTGATAGCGAATTTTGAAGTATTAACATGACTGAGGTAGAAGAAAGTTTTGGGATTGGCACATCCGACTAGTTTTTATTATTAACATTTAGCTGGGTATTTTATAGGAAGTTAGATTAGATATTAAAATACAATAATTTTTTAACCATCAGTTTGGGATCCCGGGGCAGTGCCCCGGCGGTAGTTAGGGGCCTGAAACGCTGAACTATTTATATTGTTTTAAGTGCAAACGTGTTAATGTTCCGCAATCGCTTCAAGTTTTTTTTACCATAAAACTACTTTTAATAATTTAATTTTTCCTGTAATCTTCTACTTTCTGAATTCTTGATTAAAAAAATAATTCCTCTTACGTATGATTTAGTTTTTAAAAAAAGTAATCGCTAACATGTACCGTAATTTCCGGCGTATAATCCGCGGATCAAACAATTATGTTTAGACCCAGAAACTTTATTTAATAATTGAAGTAAAATATTTACAGCGACCTAGTATGTTCCATTATATAAAATAAAATTTCTGGGTCGAAACATAACTGTTTGATCCACGGATTATACGCCGGAAATTACGATAATCAGGGTATACAATAAATATTAAGTAATTAATAAAAGCTCCAATTCTAATTTTTATAATAACAAGTGAAAAATCAGTGAAAATTATGTAATTATGTTATGTTGGCACAAGCATATAAATTTAGTTTTAGTTTTATCAAAAAAAAAAAAAAAAAAAAGTAAGAAGTTTTTTAGGTATTAAATGTTAAATGCACGGATATTTTTTTAATTTATTCATTTTCTTTTTCTAAATAGTTTTAAAAATTCTTCGTTTTTATTTTCCAAACGTTCCTAAAACAGTTCCAAAGGGCGTAAACATCATATCGTTGCTAGAACCTACTTACTAGGTATCAAGTATAAAATTTCTTGAATTTTCTTAAGCGACTTTCGCATTCGGTCGGCCTAGTTTATATATTGATAGTTTTTATCTATGTAAGTTGCGAGTGTTACTGTAGGACAAATTTCTGATATTTTCAAATCAATAGATCAGATTCATTTTTTCCCCTATTGCCCTATGTATCGACGGCCGACTTAGCTTTTCCATGTGTGGGTAAGGTATAGTATTATATGTCCAACATTTCGGGCTCTGCAGACAAGATTTATACATGATAATTTTTTTCAGTGGGTAGGCCGACTAACTATTTATGTGATTCGAAAATGTGACAGAACACGTGACTTTCATACCGGCTGACCAGATAGATCTATTGAAACCATTACTTTTTTTACTCATAACTTATCTATTGATAGACCGACTAGCTTTTGCCATATGATTGTAAGGTTGTAGTGAAATGCATTCTGAAGACTTAAAGTCCTGCCAACCAGAATTTTCAGAATTGTTTTTTTTAATCGGGCTACTGACATACTACAGAAACACTAATTAAATCTGCTGATAAGCCGACTGAATCCTTTTTACCAAACATTGGGGGGGCAGCTGCCCCCCCAGCCCCCCCGTTCGCTACGCCCCTGCCACCTCTTTTGCGTGGTGCATCACTGGTGTTCGAACGACCACGTTTAAATTCAGCAAACCAGTCAATAATGGTTGATTTACCTGGTGCAGTGTCCTGATAACGCTTATCTAGCCAAGTTTTTGTTTGAACGGTATTTTTTCCCCATCAAATAACAATTCTTGAAATTCTTGTTATCCATTTTTTTGTTTATCAACAAAGTCGTTGAACTAAAACCACTCTAACGTTTTATCCACACGGCGAATCGTCATGGCATTTTTTCTACTACCTTTTAAAGGTTAGTATTTACTAAAAAAAACATCGGTTCGGCGATTGCAACGCCATCTGTGTGCCAGACCGGGAACTTATCAGCCCATGTGTTATTCCTACGTTCATATCATATTCAGTAAATAACAGAACATAGTAAATAAAGCACACATCTCCCCCCTCCCTGTGATAATGCAACCGAATGAGCTCCTATGCGCATGTGAATTGCATCTGCCCAAAAGCACCCTCGAAATTCGACGTTAAAAAAGTTTTAAAATGATTAAATTAAAAGTTTTAAAATGTCTTCTTTAATCATTGTTCGTTTCAAATCCATATCTTTTAAAACGTATCCATTGTTTTAAGCTAATCATTTAAGATTAAGAAGTTTTTTACAGTAATAAATCTATCTGCATATGAGGGAGATTTTTAATGTTTTCAAGTGTAATTTATTTGTATGGTTTCTTCGGTTCCTTGACATAGTCAGGATGATTATCCCTTTTCCATCACAGTCGGGGATATTTTTCCTCTTATACAGTTGGCAAATGTAAAAAAAATAAAAAAATGCAATTCCTAGCATATCCTGATATTTGATGGAACATATTCATCAACGAATTCAACATATCAATTTTATGTTCAACATAAACTAAAAACAGTCTTTTTTTTTTTTTTTTTTTTTTTTTTTTTTTTTTTTTTTTTCCTGACAGATATTTGTTTAGCGCCAAAATGTTCTATCTTATGGATAATCTGATCTTATGATTTATCACTTTAAAAAAAAAAATTATTATTCACTTTTTATGATGGTTAGGGAAATCTATTTTCAATTGTGGCAACTTTCCCAGGGGCTATTTTACATTATTGAAGTAAACTGGTGGTCATTGATAAGATAGAATTGAAAAACTTTTCATGCTTGAAAATTATTTAAAAAGTCGTTAAATTAATCGGCAGTTTACAAATAAATTTTAATCGAAAGCTAATTTTTTTTCTAATTGATGATGTAATAATTGAAATTGTAAAATGTAGTAAAAAATAGAAATTTGTAGTATTTCGAAGTGATGTAAGCGCGATGAAAGCTAAAGCGACAGCGCGTTTGTTCTCACAACTGTTGTACATTTCTAAAAATTGCCACTGTATTTTGGCTGGCGTCCAAAAGTGGAAAAACATTTTTTGACATCGAAAGAGAAATTCACAGTGAAAGAAATAGGACTTTGCGCTAATAAGGAACTGTTAAATGAACTTATAATAAATCTACCAAAATAATTCCTATGAAATATTAGTCTTACATTGTTTATTCTAGCTAAAAATACAATAATTATTTCAAAATTTTTTTCTACCATAACACTATTTTTAATAACTTTAAATTTCCTGAAATCCTTCACTTTTGTGATTTTTTTTTTTATTAAAAAAGGAAATCTTCTATCCTATAATTTAAAAAAAAAAGCAATTGGTAACATGTAATCAAGGTATGCAATCAAGATGAAGAAATCAATGACGGCTCCAATTCTAATCTTTATAATTATGAATGCAAAAATCAGTAAAATTATGTCATGTTAACACAATCATATACATTTTTCTCTTTAGTTTTATCAATGTTAAAATGCACTTCAAGCTAAGCATAACGTCATTTTCACCGGCGCAAACTTTTCACACGTACTTCATATACCTTACATTAATGCTTATACACCATGCACACAAATATAAATATATTTTGTATTTAATTGTAATGAAAAAATGGCATCAACAAAGTTATAATGCATAATGATAAAATAAACCCAATGGACAATATTCCCGTGACGTTACAATAAATATGAATTTTTATTCGCTTATAAAACACGCGGATAAGTATTTTTACCGAAATTTAACTTGCAAATTAACAAATTCGGCCTTAAAACCGCGTGCTTTTAATATTTATTATTTCTCTTTTATTCAATCACAGAGTTTAGAAAATAAACTCTGTGCCTCGGAACAGTAGGCGTTATCCGATTATGACGTCATTAGCAGACGTAAAAGTTTAATTGAAAATTACGGTTAATTAATTAAATTTTCGAACAAACGAATGCGCGATAACAAATCTGTGTCCAAACATCTTTCATTTAAAAAAGGAATGATGTAATTTGATGCAGTAGTTTGTTCTCACGGATTGTCGAAAGAAATCGCTTAGCGTTTTAAATATATAGATTTTGCGTACACTGTTAAAAATCTTCAGCTTTTGCTGCAGACACTCTCCAACGCTTTTAGAGAAAAAGGTTACTTTACTATATTATGCAGGATTTTCATTGGTCAAAATAGAGATATTCTACAAAGCGGTGGAGTGACTATGCAGCAAAAACTGAAGATTTTTAACAGTGTAGGGGTCTTCAGTCATGTCTTCAGTGATAGTGATGTTTGCAGGTGCGAGCAGATAATCGTTATGGAGATGAGCAGGATAATGTAAGTCCACCTCTAGGACATAGCCATAATATGCATTGTCAGGATGGGAAAGAATGTTATTTTCATCTATTTCGGATGTGTCCACCCACTCAAATTCACCGACAGGCAAGTACTGAGACATAGCCCAACCGTATAGGTTATTCGCGTTCCAGTACATGATATGGCTTTTTGGTACTTTTTCATCATAATTTGGAGTATCTAGATTATTGGCTTGAGCGTATCGTGTGGTGATAACACTCACACCTCTGCGGATACCTTTCTCAAAAAATAAGAACATGTTGATGTTGGTGAGAAGTTGTAACTCTATTCGCGTTATCCTGAGGCAAGCTTGCCACGCGAGTCCGGTAATTTCAGCATCACCAGTTGAAAACTGCTTTGAAGATTGGCAAAGGCGAGGAAATATTTACTTCTGCGTAGATAACATTAATCAATGTTCTGAAAATGGATTAAAGTTCAGGAAGATGCCAAAGAAAAATGTTATTAAATGTTGCTGGAGACGCCAAAGTGGACGGTTAGTCAACGACACTCTGCTCACTGGGCCCGAGGCCCGTCAAATATTTATACACACAACCGCTTACACTAATCCCTACTCGATGACTGAATTTTACCAGAAGCGACTTTTTTCAGTTGATTTTCGAAAATGAAACCTCGTTCCAATCAAATGATAGCGCTACGCAAACCACTCCCAGACGATGTCATAACGTCAACAAGCAGCGCCGCGATCTCAACCCCACCCGACGGAGTTGAAGTAGTACATCTTTAAACTTACCTTAGCAAAAACATTCTCGCGATTAAAAGTAGGCTTTCACTGGCATAACAACCTAATATCCTGTTCACATCGGACATTTAAGTTATCTTAGACCGCCATTTTTGAGGTGGTACCCTCCCGGAATTGAATAACTGTCCACACCACAAAGCTCATCTAAGATAACTCACTCAGCATCATCGTGTCTGATACCTGAACAAACATAGAATGTGCGCATGCGCATAGGTTAAAAACTAGGCTGCGCCGGTAGGAGCCCACGGGGGTGCCCGGCATGCGTTCCAACCGTCGCTCCCAAGTCCTAAAAGACTTTTAATGTGCCAGCAGCTTTACGCTACGGTCTCGCTACTGTCTCGCTACGGCGCTGCGACCGGCCCAGGGCCGCTCAAACTGCGGACCCCCCAAGCCAATTTACCAAGTGTCGACGACATAGGTCGTTACGACAGCAACCCCACTCTGGGGAAACATCCGCATGGGACAGACACCTGATGAACCGCCGAGAACACCCAGCGACTTCGTCGCCGAAACTCCAGAAGGAGAGTCGGGTTCTAGGTCGTGATCCAGGCTTCACGACGGCTCTTGCTTTCCCACGGCGTCCGAACGTTTACATGCATGAAGGGCAAGCAACTAGTCTCATCTTCCGTGGGGTGTCACTACGGGTAGGCAACCTCAACAGCCAATCAGAGTGAGTGGTACTGGCTATATCGAGCAATAGAAAGTTCGAACTCACTAAGTGAGTTTCTGGAACTGCCTCAGTGAGTTCGGCAGTTTAAGATATCTTAACTATCCAATCTGAATCAGTTTTAGTTAAAAAAAAAAAAAAAAACACAGAGAGAGCTCTAGAATGTTCCATGGCGACCATGACGCTTCAAAATTTAACTTTGAACACCTCGAGTCAATGACTCTATTTCAACATGGAGAAGGAAAGTAGAAAAATTGTTTTGAAACGAGGAAGGAAGAATCCGGCCGGAGAGATTGCAATGGCGTCCAACACGTAATCTCGCGCCGATATTAAAATAAAAAGAAAACTGCCCAGTTAAACTGATGGCATTGAGCTCACAGGCTATTCACACTAATTGTATATTATACTCTTATTTCAAAGAATTTGAAATAAGCCCCTCGAAAATTAAAGAAATCGACAATATATTAAGGGGGATTATCCCCTCATCTCCCCAGCCTTATAGTTAACATAATTAACCAATGAACCTCAAAAACTAATCAGGGGAGCGCCTTATTACAATGAACATATATACAAAATTTTAAGCAAATCGAATAATTCTGCATGAAAAACCAATCTATCTAAATTAAGGGGGGATTAGCCCCCTCAGTTCCCTCTTTTATACTTAACCAATGAACCTCCAACACTAATGAGGAAAGCACTTTACAACAATAAACCTATATACAAAATTTGAAGCAAATTGGATAATTCTGCATGAAAAACCAATCTATCGAAATTAAGGGGGGATTAACCCCCCCCCCAGTTTCCCCTTTATACTTAACCAATGAACCGCCAACACTAATCAGGAAAGCGCCTTATAACAATGAGCTTATATACAAAATTTGAAGAAAATGGATAATTCTGAATGAAAAACCCACTTATCTAAATTAAGTGGGTGGGGGGGGGGGGGGGTCAGCCCCCTGTTTCCCCCCTTTACGTAACCAATGAACCCACAAAACTAATTACAGAAGCATACAGTGATCACAGTGAGCCGATATACAAAATTAAAAAAAATCGGATAATTCTGCATTAAAAACCCATTTATCTAAATTAAGGGGGTTAGACCCCCATTTCCCCCCTTTATATGTAACCAATGAATCCCCAAAACTAATCAGGGAAGCGCCTTATCACAATGAACCTATAAACAAAATATGAAGTAAAACGGTTATTTCTATCAAGAGTTATCGCGTTACGTACATACATACGTACATACAGAACGGGCGGGCACATTAGCTCTCAGGCTTTGATTGCCTGTGAGCTAACAAAAATAGTATAAATACATAAAAATACATAACTATGAAAGTTATGGTCAAAACGCGATAAAATTTTAAATACTGATATAAAATAAATAATTCTTTCCATTAGACATGTTTTTTAAAAAGAAAATATTAAATTTAAAGAATTTGAGAAAAAGTATTTTTGAAACTTAGAAAGTTATTGGAACTTCGTGATTTTGATAATAACTTTTGAGTGAATCAAAAGATATAAAATACTTACGTTCCGATTTGATTTAAATAGCGATTAACCATTTTTAATTTAATGATTAAAAAGGAAATGCTCTGTATTATTGAGATATTACTTTTAATTTGAGAATTTTAAGATTAAAGTCTTTGAAAAAGTAAGTTAAATTATTTTTTGAAGTAATGTTTATTGAAAGTTAAAAAGAAAGTTAAATTTGGAATATTAATTTAAAATGAAAATCATTTGACTCGAAAATAATTTGGAATATATTTGAAATGGAAAGAAATTAATATTAAACTAGATGGTACCCGTCAAAACTTGACGGAAAAAATTACAATAGCAATATTAGTAAAATAAGCTTCTTTATTACATAAGTATGAAACAATCTTTCAAATATTTTATTTAAAAAAAAATTTCCCCCAGTGAATTACGTTATTATTTCCGATGCAAACTCCAAACAAACAATCCGTAAACAAAATGGAAATCAGTTTGACATCACCGCTCTATTCCCCACGGCAAGAAAGAAAATTTCCTGAACCTATGAAGTATCATACAAATAGCATATCCCTACGTTCATTTCATATTCAGTCAATAAAAGAACATATTAAATAAGGCACACATTCCCTCCTCCCCCTGTGATAATGCAACCGAATGAGCTCCTATGCGCATGTGCATTGCTTCTCCCCAAACGCACCGTCGAAATTCGACGTTAAAAAAAGTTTTAAAATGTTTTGATCAAAAATTTTAAAATGTCTTCTTTAATCATTGTTCGTTTTAAATCCATATCTTCTGAAACGCATCTATTGTTTTAAGCTAATCAATTTTTATGTAAAGATGAAGAATTTTTTTTACAATAATAAATCAATCTGCAGATAAAGGAGATTTTTAATGTTTTCAAGTGTAATTTATTTGTATGGTTTCTACATTCCTTTACATAATAAGAATGATTATTCCTTTTCCATAATTAAGAGAAATAATGTAAATAAATAAATATCCAAGATTATTTTTGATTCTGTTTTCATTAATATATTGTAAATTTTACTGTTAAAAGTTACTGATAAATGATACTTTAGTAAATGGGGCTTTTCTTAATTATTATTATTATTATTATTATTATTATTTTGAGATTTAATGGCAACATTCTTCCGTTTGTTTACTGGGCGCTACAGTTTGGCGAATTATTTGAGGTACTTTTCGTTTAGCAGGGCGCCAATGAAGTATATATATATATATACAAAGATATATAATGTATATAGTTTTGTTTTTCTAGTATTGAATTTATGTGGTTTATAGATTTTGGTTGGCTTTTGTGATAATGATTCTGCAAGTAATTTTCCATTGGAGTTTGTTATTATGTGTGTGTATATATATATATATATATATATATATATATATATATATATATATATATATATATACTTTATTGGCGCCGGCTAACCGAAAAGTACCTAATTTGCATATAGTTTTTTTTTCTTAATCGGACGACGGCATAATGCACGGAATTTCGACGGGATAATGAATATTTTTTATGGTACCAGAATATTTTTCTGTATTTTATAGTTATATTAAGAAATACATATTTTTATGATTTGCTGAATCACTTAGTTGTTTACTTTTTCATGCATTATATTATTGAAGGTTGTTAGTTCTCTTATTCGTTTAAATATACCCTACTTATATAAAACAAGAACGAAAAATCATGCGTCAAGCATAGATTATGTAGCACTTTCCAACGCTTCCAAAATAATTTTACAAAACATACCGTTTAATAAGCTAAAAGATAACATCTAAGTAAACAATTTGGAAAACGCATAACATATTTAAAAACATAATTTCAGGAATTTCCAACAGATACAATATTCGGAAAAATATCCGAATACTTTTATTCAGCACTGTATATGATCTATAGAATTGTATATGCTAGGATGATAAATTTTAGTTTAGTTAGGAAACGCGTAGCACAGTTTAAAATTATCTTTCTGGAGTTTCTGTCAATAAACGGAAATGTGTTCGCGAACTTTTGTCCTGCCCTGTATAGGATCTACAGAATTTATACACACCACGTAATAGACAAAAAGCGAGTTAAAATTAAAATCGCGTTTAGTAACTTAAAACGCACTTCCAGGAATTAGTGTTAACAGAGAGTAGAGAACTCTTTTGTGTGTCCCTGTAAATGAACGATGACTGCTATACACACACTATTCTGTAGTAAGCCTCTTGTAATGCACCTTAGATATATATATATAAATTTCAATGCGTTTAAAATAGTGAAACATTATTTAAATAAACCGCAGACGATTTTTCTCCATAGACGTCATGTAACGGAATTCTTTTGACTGTCCCTGTAAAGTAACTATAAGTGGTATGCACACCCTATTCCATATTAAGCTTCTTCTAATGCACCTTAGTGATATATATAAATTTCAATGCGTTTAATATACTGAAACATTATTTAAATAAACCGCAAATGATTTTTCCCCATAGACCGCAATGTAACGGAATTATTTTGAGTTCCCTGTAATAAAACTATAAGTGCTACACACTTCCGTTGAAATAGGGAACATGCTATAGATAACGACAATAACATATAAAAATTGCAGAGCAATCCGAGCATATTTACGGGAGTTAGAGCACGGACAGACGGCAGACGGCCAGACGGCAGACGGCAGACGGCCATACGACCAGACAAACCGAAGTCATAAGCACTTTTCAACTAGGTTGGAAAGTGCTAAAAAGCGTGTGTTCTCTGTGGTGTTTCGCATAAACGTTGTAAAATTCAGGTTATTAGATTTTATCCAACTTTGCTGTCATAACAGCTGATGAAGCAGCCATTTTCGGCGATTTTTTTGTTACCTGTAAAATGTTTGTTTTTGGTATAGCCCGAACTATGAAAAAATTGAGTACTTTTCCATTATACGGACACCATTGTCGCCAAGCATATATTTACATGTATGGCATGGTGTCGGTATAACGGAAAAGAACCAAAATTTGCGATCAATCAAATAATTGAATTTCAAAACACAAATTGCACAAATTGTGCTTATTAGTTGCTAAAATCAGTGTAAAAATTGTTTTAAACTCATAAAAGAGCTAAAATCCTACATGTTTCGGCTTTAAACTTAAAGCCATCATCGAGGAAGAGGAACAACACAAACGACTACTGATCTTTTAATTTTCGACACGAGAAAATTGAAATCAACAGTATGGAAAAATTTAAATAAAATAAGCGGGCGCTCTCTGTTGCCAAAGAGCGAAAAACAAAACAATGAATTTACAAGGGGTTAAAAATGTATCCCACAAACTAGGTATGTTGAAAGAAAAATTATCATTACAAATACAATCTTTTCTAATTTTAATTTCCAATGATTCCCTAATGGCGGCTTTAAATGGGTTATTGAACCTATGGATAATTCTTGCTTTATCGAAATTAATTACAGTATCATTATTTTTAGCGTAAAACCGGGAGAGTGCAGTGGATAACTTTCCAAATTTTATGTCGTTTTTATGCTCTTTTAACCTTTCCAAAAACTTTCTTTTAGTCATACCAATGTAAAAAATTATACTATTATTATTTAAGCTAATGGGGATTTCATAAACACCTGCGAATTGATCAGGGGGGATAGGATCTAATTTACATGAAACTAAGTCAACCAATTTTCTGGGAGGGACAGCAATAAGATGGATATTGTATTTACGGAGGGCCCTTTTAATCCTTTCAAATATAATAGGTATATATTGGAATTTACGATAGTTTGGTTTATTATTGCTAGGGACAGGATGCTGAATTAAATGGCCATTGAATTTTTCTATAATTTTCTGTACGTGATGAGCGGGGAAACCATGGTCAATGGCGATATCTCTGATAAAATTAAGTTCATCTTGGATGAATTCACTTGAACAAACCAGAAAAGCACGCTTGATGAATGAATTGAAGGCAGCAATCTTATAAGTGAAAGTTGTAGAGGCATTAAATGGGATTATTGTGTTACTTCTCATCGGTTTACGATAGACTTTACGTTTTAGGTTGTTGTCATGTTTGTTGTTCCTCGATGATGGCTTTAAGTTTAAAGCCGAAACATGTAGGATTTTAGCTCTTTTATGAGTTTAAAACAATTTTTACACTGATTTTAGCAACTAATAAGCACAATTTGTGCAATTTGTGTTTTAAAATACTAGTTAACAGTGTAGTGTCCAAATGGATTCAATTATTTTGGAAGCGTTGGAAAGTGCTACATAATCTATGCTTGAGACAACAACCTAAAACGTAAAGTCTATCGTAAACCGATGAGAAGTAACACAATAATCCCATTTAATGCCTCTACAACTTTCACTTATAAGATTGCTGCCTTCAATTCATTCATCAAGCGTGCTTTTCTGGTTTGTTCAAGTGAATTCATCCAAGATGAACTTAATTTTATCAGAGATATCGCCATTGACCATGGTTTCCCCGCTCATCACGTACAGAAAATTATAGAAAAATTCAATGGCCATTTAATTCAGCATCCTGTCCCTAGCAATAATAAACCAAACTATCGTAAATTCCAATATATACCTATTATATTTGAAAGGATTAAAAGGGCCCTCCGTAAATACAATATCCATCTTATTGCTGTCCCTCCCAGAAAATTGGTTGACTTAGTTTCATGTAAATTAGATCCTATCCCCCCTGATCAATTCGCAGGTGTTTATGAAATCCCCATTAGCTTAAATAATAATAGTATAATTTTTTACATTGGTATGACTAAAAGAAAGTTTTTGGAAAGGTTAAAAGAGCATAAAAACGACATAAAATTTGGAAAGTTATCCACTGCACTCTCCCGGTTTTACGCTAAAAATAATGATACTGTAATTAATTTCGATAAAGCAAGAATTATCCATAGGTTCAATAACCCATTTAAAGCCGCCATTAGGGAATCATTGGAAATTAAAATTAGAAAAGATTGTATTTGTAATGATAATTTTTCTTTCAACATACCTAGTTTGTGGGATACATTTTTAACCCCTTGTTAATTCATTGTTTTGTTTTTCGCTCTTTGGCAACAGAGAGCGCCCGCTTATTTTATTTAAATTTTTCCATACTGTTGATTTCAATTTTCTCGTGTCGAAAATTAAAAGATCAGTAGTCGTTTGTGTTGTTCCTCTTCCTCGATGATGGCTTTAAGTTTAAAGCCGAAACATGTAGGATTTTAGCTCTTTCATGAGTTTAAAACAATTTTTACACTGATTTTAGCAACTAATAAGCACAATTTGTGCAATTTGTGTTTTAAAATACTAGTTAACAGTGTAGTGTCCAAATGGATTCAATTGTAATTGAATTTCGTTAAACATTAAATTTTCTGGCACTTTTCTATTATCCGGTCGACCACTTTTCATAACAAAAAATTATCGCCAAACTGTAAAATTAAACGCCAAAAATACAGTGCGATTTACTTGATGTCAGAAGCATTATACGTGTTTGTTACGTCATCAAGTGGTTTTTAATTCGAGATTTGCGTCTATTTTTCATTATGTTTTACTGATTTATTAGTTATTCCATTAATTAAAATAACAATTGTGTCCTTAAATTCATGTATTTTATTTATTTATTTATTTTGATATTCCAATGGCAACGTTCTTCCGTTTATTTGGCGTTACAGTTTGGCGATAGTTTTTTGTTATGAAAAGTGGTCGACGGGACAATAGAGAAGTACCAATTTTCTTATTTTTAATCTGAGAAAGAAACAATAATCATGGATTTAATTAATTTTGCAATATGCGGTGCAACCAAAATAATTTTGATTAAATCAGTACAGATATCGCAGACGCACCTGGGTTATTTTTTGGCACCTAAATGACGATTTTTGCTTTGTATGGCAACCTGGTGTTTTATAATAAATTTGAATATGTGTGTAAATAAATAAAATAAAATAGGTACTTTTATGTCAGCTGGGCGTCAAGGATAACTCTCCAAATCTTGTTTCAATTGGAATCATTTAAATTGCAACAGTTTACGTGAGATTTGTTATTCATATTGATATGTTTACGTTTAGATATTTTATTATGATTATATTCTAGCTAATTAAGTTTTTTTTTTTTAAAGATTATATACTACAATGTTAAAATATTACCTAGTTGATATTAGTTAATATCAAAAGATTGGCGAACCACAGAGTTCAAGGAAAAAACTCTATGCCCTCAAAAGTGGGAGTTGTCAACTTTATGACGTCATAAGCAGAAGTAAATGTTTAATTGAAAATTACAGCTAATTAATTAAATTTTCGAACAAACGAATGCACAATAACAAATCTGTGTCCTAATATCTTTCATTTAAAAAAAGAATGGTGTAATTTGATGCAGTAGTTTGTTCTAACGGATTGTCGAAAGAAATCGCTTAGCGTTTTAAATATGTAGATGGTGTAATTTGATGCTGTAGTTTGTTCTAACGGATTGTCGAAAGAAATAGCTTAGCGTTTTAAATATATAGATTTATCTAGCAATAAAAGCTATAATTTAAAAGCAAATGTTTGATTTAAAAGTATTTATTGACTAAGCATTATTTAGTTATGCAAATAATTTTAAGAACTATTTTAAAAAAATGAATAAATTAAAGTTAAATATTTAAAAAGATGAATAAATTATGGGTGAATATTTTAAAGCATAACATAAGTGTACCATGGCATGTTCGCTATAGAAAATAAAGTGCGTAACATTTATAATTCATTTACAGAGGCATTCAAAAGAATTCCATTACATTATGGTCTATAGGGGGGGAAATCGTGCGCTGCTCATTTTAATGATATTATGCTATTATTTCAAACACTAGCCGCCACTGGCGACCAGTTTGGTCTCCCTTAAATGTATGTTAAACATTGCAACACGTTACATTTATTCATAATTTAATTTTCCCTTAATCCTTCGCCAAATCGGAAGATTCTAATAGACAAATCATGAACTTTTGCGATCATGGTAGCATTTCGCATATTTTTTGGGCACAAATGTCACATGCGCACGTTGGCGCGATTCCCCCCCCCCCTCCCCCGCCAATTTGGCGAAAACTTTGTTATGGAAATTGTTGTTTATTTACTTTTATTTTTTATTTTAATTCTATAAATTATTTTTGATATGTATATCAATATTTATTTACAACAAACTATCATTTATTTATTTTTATTCTTTTTTTTAATTATGAGTATTTTTGTTAGCCGGGAGCAGATGATAAATCGCCAAATATCGTTCCCATCACCGTCATTCATACTACAATTAATTTAATTTTAAATTATAAACCTGTCACTCATTTCATTTAAAATACTTAACTTTAATCTAAAATGCTTATATTACATAAATTTAAAATACTTCACACTTTTCATTTAAAAGAGAAAATAAATAAATAAATAAGAAATAATATCATAAATCAAAACATTTGATTTCAAAATCAAAGTATCATTTCTAATTTGTACACGCGATAAATAAAAGCTGTATTAGCGATTTTAAAAATGCTAAAAATCTGATTCATTAAATATTATTACACGAGTTCAATTTACGTCAAGAAAAGGTCCGAAAGTTGAGTTGTATAGCACATAATTATGGTAAACTTTGATTGTCTCACTGGTGCGAATTATTTTTTTGACGCGAGGCAGCGGTCCAAAAATTCATTCGCGGAGAACTTGCTTTGCGAATGATTACCTCCATGATTTAATATTTTAAATGTTCACGACGAATCAATCTTTTTTTTGTTTACTTTTATGGGTACTTTTCGGTTAGCCGGGCGCCAGTGATTTATATACATGTATATATACACATATATATATATAGTTACAAAAATATCTACATATGCATATATATACATACATATATGTACACACATATATGTATGAATATACATATATATTCATATACATACATATTTATATACGTACATATATCACTGGCGCCCGGCTAACCGAAAAGTACCCTTTTATGAATAGAGAATTTGAACTGCGAATCTTTCGACTGAAGTTATTGCAGAATATATACATAATTGAACGCAAGTCATCTCTCAAATATTAATTTATTTTGAACGATCTTTCTTAAAATGTAACTTTTATGCAGTTTATTCGAAAAAATAATTTTGAATAAAAATGGCCGCTTGGCATATGAAAAAGCGATGCGGCATCCCGGAACTGTTGAGGACAGTCACATGACTTACAGTTTTATTATAGAGATATTGAAATTGATACATCAGTTCATCAGATACAATTGATACTACAGTGCAGTGTAAGATGCTTACTATAGAATATGGTGTGTATAGCATTTATCGTTTACATTTACAGGGACACACAAAACAATTCGGTTACAGTACTGTCTATATGAGCAATAATTGATGGAAGTATGCATTTTCAATTGTGGTTTGCGTTTTTAAATTTAACTGATTTTTTTTTTTTCATATTTCTTGGTTTGTATAAATTCTATAGATCATATACAGGTGCTACACAAATAATTCGAATATTTTTCCTACTATAAATGGTAATTGGTGAAATTGGGTTTTTAAATGTGGCATTTTCCAAATTATTTACTTATATATCATCTTTCACCTTTATTAAACGGTGAAGTTTTGTTACAGTGTTCTCAATGTGTTGGAAAATGTTTCATAATCTATGCTTTACGCTTGATTATTTTGTTTAATCTTGACTAAATTTTAATGTATTACGGGGTGTGTATAATCTCTATAGATCATACACAGTGCTGCACAAAAGAATTTGTAAGCATTATCGTCTATAGACGTGAATTCTCTAAAGTGTCTTTTTAAATGTGTTATGCATTTTTAAGGCGGAGTTGTATTTTACTGTAATAAGGTATGTTGCACAAAATAAATAAATTCATACAGGGCTGCGCAAAAGAAATTGGATTCATTGCCGTCTATGGATGGTAAATACTGGAAATGAGTTTTTAGTTGTAGAACGTGTTTTCTAGCTGAATTAAATGTTACTATATTATGCTGTGTGTGTATAAATTCTATAGAACAGGTTTACTCCAAAAAAACGTCTACGGTCGGTGTTTCCTGAAATACCACATTCAACTGTTTTACGCGATTTTTAGCTCAACCAAATTTTACTACATATTATAGTAATAGTATATTTATAAATACATTCATATAGCTAAAGTAAAGGATACGGATATAGAGTCATCTATAGATAGTAATTCTCAGAAAAAGCACTTTTAGCTGCTTTGTGCGTTTTCCAGATGATTAAAATTTAAATTTTACTATGTGATATGTTTAAAAATCTATAGATCATATACAGAGTTGCGAAGAAGAATTCGCGCACATTACCGGCTGTGGACAGCCATTGCTAAAATGGATTTTTGACTGCGTTAGGTGTTTTTTAATTCTTTATTTAAGCATCTCATTTTACTACACACACACGCACACACACACACACACACACAAAAAAAGTATTTAACAATATTCTCATAGTGTTGGAACGTGTTTTATAATCTATGCCTGATGTATGATTTTTCGTTCTTGTTTAAACTGGTATAACTTATAAAGTTTTTTTTTTTTCAAAATTTCATCATCTGAATAGAGATTTTATTCATAGTTTGAAGGAGGTTCTTTTTACTTACTGTTGCCAGAGTTTTAAAAGCCCAAATAATAATATTTACAAACACCTTTCAATTGAGAAATATATTTATACATGTACATTTTACACAATTTGATTGGGGGATTTTTCGGAGCCCAAGACTATATACACCGCTGTCGCGACAGATGACGGCTGTTTCCGCGACTGATTAAGTAAGATCCTTACACATTTAGAAATCAGCTTGTATAAAATAGTCAAATAAAAAATGTCGCTGCCTTCCGGACTTTTATAACATTCAGTTTTTATTTAGATGCTATAAGAAATCGTTTTAAATGTGACATTTTAAATATATCGTTTTAAATAGGACGTAATTTTCACCCTTAAATGCTTTGTGTAGGTAATAATTTAATTATTTTAAAGTTTTTCTTTTTTAATATTCACGTGTAAATATATATTTCAATTACAGTGAATACAGTGAATTACAGAATACAGAAATACGGTGCTTGGAAACGCAATAAGAAAAGGGTTTTAAATATGACGTTTTAAATATATCGTTTTAAAAATGACGGTTTAAATATATGGTTTTAAATATGACGTAATTTTCCCCATTAAATGCTTTTCTCAAGCAACAGTTTAATTATTTTAAAGTGTTTTTTTTTTAATTCACGTGTAAAAATATTTTTTAATTGAAAAATATTTTTTAATTGAAAAGTATTTGTAAATATTATTATTTGGACTTTTAAAAATCTGACAACAGTAGCTAATAAAAAGCTATTTCAAATTACGAATTAAATCTCTATTCAGATAATGAAATTTTGAATAAAAAACTGAAAAAAAAAACATTAAAAAACTAGACAAATTTAAAACATGATGGGACACTGCACACCATAATGTAGTCATATACATGTTTTTATATGTAATAGTTTTTTTTCTTTAAGTTATAAGGTGAGAAAGTAAAACGGTCACAATAAATTGAATTACGGTAAGCAGCATTAGTTATGCTTTTTTAAGAATAGAGAGATTGTTTTTCTATGTACACCATATATAATCAGCAATTCTGTTTTTACACGAATTTGTCTTGACTCTTTTTTTTTTTCAATAATTCTCTTTTTATATAAATTATTTCGATTTAATACTTTCTTTGAGTTAATTATCTTTTACACGCATTATTTCGAATTAACTCGATTGACCTTGAATTTTCAGAAGACAGATAAGAGAGAAGAAAATCTGTTCTACATGCAGATTTAATTAAAGATCTTGAGTTAATACATTACGTAATCATTGTCTCAACATGATCCTAACGAGGAACGATCTAGAACAGGGTTTCCTAAACCATGGTACGCGTACCAGTACTGGTATTTGAACCTTCCGTTAGTGGTACGCGGGCCTTATATTCTGATTGTCTGGAAGCCGGCGACACTTTTTATTTAACCATTTTATACAAGCTGATCTTCAAATACTTAATTGATCTATCTTACCCAATCAATCACGAAAACAGCCTTCATCTGTTGTAATAGCAGTATCCGCAACATCTTCCAGTCGAAGAAAAACGAATGGTAATCTGATTACGGAAGATTGTCACTGGTGGTGGTAATATTCTTCAATCTTTCATAATCGGATTGCCCATTCATTTCTCTTTGACTGGGGGGATGTTGCGGACTTCGAGACTGCATCTACTGCTATCACAACAGCTGAAGGTAACTATATTATTTTCGATTCATTTGAAATTATATGATCGCTACTTTTCCTGAATTTAAAACAAACACTTAAATGAATTTATCATAATTAATTGAAACGTTCGGAACTAAAGTGGATCAAGTCCATAAATTATAGTTTTGAGATAATCAAGGTTAAAGTTTATTAACACTAGTTGAATCCTAAAGGGATTAAGAGGACAATTTTATTTTTATTGTTATAGTATGAAGAATAATTTAAATATGGGTCATAATTTGAAAATTCAAAAGCAATAACTAAGGTGGCAATTTAATTTTAAATCAGAATTTACTAGATTTGATCCACTTTGGTACTAAAATGCTTTTACATAAGGTCGATCAAAAGACTACGACTCAGTGAAATTGGGTCTTGATTCACAATGGCTCTGAAATTATACACCATTAACAAGTATTAATCCGTAATAGACAATTTTTTTTTTACACTTTTGGACTTGATCCACTTTGGTTCTGAACGCCTCAATTAGTCACATGCCTATTTGTATTAAATTTGTGTAAAAAAAAAAAATATAGTAATTTGTATTTTAATTATTTTGAAACTTTAATTGGAAAATTATTTTAGCTTATGAAAGAGTTTAGGAGATCGTTAATGTTAGAATTTTGAAATAAATATTCAAATTAAATTATCCGAATTAATTAGTGGAATCGTTATTTTAATTAAAATTTTAATTAATTAGAAACTATATTTTAAAAATGGACCTGAAATAGTAAATATTAAAGAAAAATGTTGCATTCCGGAACATTAGGTATTCCCTAATTTTAACTTGAAGTATGGTTGGCATATGAAACAAAAAAATACATTTTAAAGTGTTAGTTATGCAATTTCCCACCAAGGGTGCTACTAGCGTACCACATGAGACTAGTGCTAATTTTGTTCAAGAGATCCCAAAAAAACTTTTCCTAATTAAAGTACAAGATGATGATCAAAATATTTCTAGCGATAGCAGTGATATTCTAATTTTGCTCCATGCGTATGTGTTTACCGTCAGAAAGTGATAATAAATAAAAACTTTTAAGTATAATATCCTTATTATCTTGTATAATTTTTGTGTTCATTAATTAGTAACTTGCTTTTTGAATGATCTATATATTTAAAACGCTAAGTTTATACGCTAAGTTGATTGTTTCGACAATCCGTGAGAACAAACTATTACATCAAATTACATCATTCTTTTTTTAAATGAAAGATATTTGGTCACAGATTTGTTATCGTATATTCGTTTGTTCGAAAATTTAATTAATTAGCCGTAATCTTAAATTAAAATTTTACTTCTGCTTATGACGTCATAAAGTCGGCAATCGGATTAACGCCCACTGTTGCGACGTACAGAGTTTATTTTCTGAACTCAATGATTGCGAGCATAAAAAATAAATATTAAATATTAAAAGCACGTGACTTTTAGGCCGATTTTTTTAATTTGTAAGTTAAAATATAGTTAAAATGTTTAAGTATTTCGGTAAAAATATTTATCCGTGTGTTTTATAAGCAAATAAAAATTAATATTTACTGTGACGTCACGGAAATATTGTCCATTGGGTTCATTTTATCATTAAGCATTATAATTTTGTTGATGCCATTTTTTCATTACAATTAAATGCAAAATATATTTTTATTTGTATGCGTGGTGCTTAAGGGGCTACTTCACTCAGACGAAAACACCCGCTCGCTAATGTTAATCCTATGGAGGAAATTTTTGAAGATAGCTCGTTCGCATTTCAATATTTTTAAATGATTTTTTTTGCATTGGATAGCTGAGGTCAATCTCTATGCACGCTCCTTTCTACTTTTTCGATTTTTGTTGCAGTTTTTTTTATTGAGGATACTTTCACTTTCGAAACCGGTTCCGAAAGCGAAAGTATCTTAATAAAAAAAACTTGTAATCAAATTCAAAAAAGTAAAAAGGAGCGTGCATAGAGATTGACCTCAGCTATCCAATGCAAAATAAAATCATTTAAAAATATTGAAATGCGAACGAGCTATCTTCAAAAATTTCCTCCATAGTATTAACATTAGCGAGCGGGTGTTTTCGTCTGAGTGAAGTAGCCCCTTAAGCATAAATGTACGTGTGAAAAGTTTGTACCGGTGAAAATGACGTTATGCTTAGCTTGAAATGCATTTTAAGATTGATAAAACTAAAAAGAAAAATTTATATGATTGTGTCAACATGGCGTAATATTTTAAAGATTAGAACTGGAGCCTTTATTGGTTGCTTCATCTTGATTGCATACCTTGATTACATGTTACCAATTACTTTTTTTTTAATTATAGGATTAAGTTATAGGAATTATAGGATTTAAATTATTAAGATTTCCTTTTTAAATAAAAAAATTCACAAAAGTAAAGAATTTCAGGAAAAAAAAAGCTTGAAATAATGATTGTATTTTTAGCTAGAATAAACAATGTAAGGCTAATATTTTACAGGAATTATTTTGGTAGGTTTGTTATAAGTTCATTTAACAGTTTCTTATTAGAGGCAAAGTCTTATTTCTTTCACTGTGAATTTTTCTTTCGATGTCAAAAAATGGTAGTCTACTTTTGGACGCCAACCAAAACACAGTGGCAATATTTAGAAATGTATAACGGTTGTGACAGCAAACGGCACTATCGCTTTAGCTTTCATCGCGCTTACATCACTTCTAAATACTAAAAATTTAATTTTTTTACTACATTTTACAATTTCAATTCTTACATCCTCAATTAGAAAAAAAAAATTAGCTTTCGATTGAAATTTATTTGAAATCTGCCGCTTAATTTAACGACTTTTTAAATAATTTTCAAGCATGAAATATTTTTCAATTCTATCTCAACAATGACCATCCGTTTGTTTTAATAATGTAAAATAGCCCCTTGGAAAGTTGCAACAATTGAAAATAGGTATCCCTAACCTTCATGAAAAGTGAAAAAAAAATATAATAATAAAAACCTGATAAATCATAAGATCAGATTATCCATAAGATAGAGTATTTTGGCGCTAATATAAAATCTGTCAAAAGGAAAAAAAACTATTTTTAGTTTATGATTAACATAAAATTGATATGTTGAATTCGTTGATGTATATGTTGAATCAGAATATGCTAGGAACTGTTATTTATTATTTCTTTAAAGATCCATTGGATATTTAACTGTATAAGAGGCCGACTGTGATGGAAAAGGAATAATCATTCTGATTATGTAAAGGGATAGAAGAAACCGTACAAATAAATTACAATTGAAAACATTAAAATTCTCCCTCATCTGCATATTAATTTATTATTTTTAACAAAAATTCTTCATTTTTACATAAAAATTGATTAGCTTAAAATAATGGATGCGTTTTAGAAGATATGGATTTGAAACGAACAATGATTAAAGAGGACATTTTAAAACTTTTAATTTAAACATTTTAAAACTTTTTTTAACGTCGAATTTCAACGGTGCCTTTGGGCAGATGCGATATATATGCGCATAGGAGCTCATTCGATTGCATTATCACGGGGGGGGGGGGTGCTTATACTATGTTCTTTTATTTACTGAATATGAGATGAAAGTAGGAAATTTGTATGATACTTTATGATAGGACTATTTGTATGATACTTTATAGGTCTATGATCTTTTTTTTTTGTCGTAGGGAATATGGTGGTAATGTCAAACTGATTTGCATTACACATTTGTTTACGGAGTGTTCATTTGGAGTTTGCATCGGAAATAGCATTTCACTGGGGGGGGGGGGATTTTTTAAAATAAAATATTTGAAAGACTATTTCATACGAAGCCCTACTTAAATAATAAAGAATCTTATTTTACTGATATTGTTACAGTATTTTTCTCCGTCACGTTTTGACCGGTTCCATCTAGTTTTCTTTTAATATGTTTAATGCACATCACCAATCTTTATCAAGTTAAAATGCTTCAGACAAAAAATATAAGATTATAACAAAACTTTCATGTGATTTATTGCGTTATGTTTGGTAACATTGCAGGTCTTGAGCAGCCATACTCAACCTGCGGCTCGCGGGCCGCATGTGGCCCGTCGACCTTTTATGTGCGGCCCGAGACACATAATCATTAATCCATATTTTAAAAATTAATTGAGATACACATAAACAGTATTTAAGACCATCACTGTTGCTTTACATATTTTCATTGTAAGACAAAATCTGCACTCTTATTCATTATTAATTTAAAATTATGCTAAAACATTTTAAATGCGGTTTTTTTTAGTCATAAGTTCTTTTTACATGTAAACCTGTGTTGTCCTATTTGTGTTATAGTGTTTTAATCTTCTACAGCAATCAAACGTTATTCAAAATTAATTAGATTTGCACTAAATATTTCCACAATTGAAAGAAAATCAACTGAACTGTTTTTCAACTGAACAAAAGCTTGATTTATTAAAGAAAATATCATGATTTATTTCCTTAAAACTTGAAATTTCTGCAATGTTAAATTATAACTTTTTATACTTATTATATTATTAGCTAATACTGCTTTTTAGTGTTGAATGTTTGTCGCGGAAAAATGACACCAAAAATTTTTTACACTACTATTTCCAAAGAACAAATTTTGCGGCCTATTTCTATAACGTTTTTAATAGAATTCTACCACGAAGTTTATTGTTTGGAAATAGTGGTGTTAAAATTTTTTTGAAATATTTCTTCCGCGCGAGCTTTCAATCCTACTGGTGTTATACTACTTGTGTTATTTACTTTAATTTAAATTTGTTACATTTTTTAACCCCTTTTTAAGTGTGTTGCGGCCCGCCTAAAATCGCAAACATATGTTTGCGCCCCGTGAGAAAAAGAAAGGTTGAGTATGGCTGGTCTAGAGTCTAGAATCTATCTTCTATTTTAAACAGAATTAGATGATTTTCAAACGCATTTTTTGTTGCCCATTGCCACTGTTCATCCATTGGAAAAGGAATTACGTGAGCTATTGTAAGACACAGATATCTTGTTAAGAAATATATCCTTTTTTGGAAAATTCTGTTAAATAAACAGACAATTTTGTTGTTTAAATATTTCATTACGTTAGCTATTGTTATTTCTGTCATAAACCATGCATGATTTATTGTTATTTTAAAAAGTATGTTGTATCATAAAAAGCTTATTAAATTCGAAGTGTGTTGCCAGTTGCTATATACAATACTAGCAGAACCACCCGGCTTTGCCCGGGTTGACATGAATTCAAACACAATAATACGACAATAACAATGACGACAATATGATTTGTGCATACTCAACCATAATCGATAAAAAAGACAATTAGAAAAAAAAAAGCGTTACTTTAACTCAACCATAGTAAAAATTTTCAGCTTTATAAATGAGAATGCGCGTTTTCTTTGCGCATACAATATAAAAATATACGATTTTCTTGAAAATGAAATAGAAATTACCAAATGTTGCAACATTTTACGAAATTCGCTTTCTCATGGCATCTATCTATATTATAAAACAAAAATATTTTCGTGAGTAATGTCGACATCATATTGACGGTAGCAACGACCTACCCATTAAATTTTACTTGTACTGCATATTTGTAACTACTAAATATCGCATAAATTCAATTTTTAAACTATCAATAAAAAAAAAATACACTTTCAAATGTAGTTTGAAAGTTTATCTCAATTTACTGATTTTTTATGGATTTTAAAGTAATTTTAAAGCATGTATCTTTTTAAATATGTGTCCAATCTAATTACAAAAGATTAACTTATTTGATCTTTATAAAGTAAAGACATTTTATTTCTAAACATAGCACATTCAATTTTTATGCGCTCGAATAAAATAAATGTACTCTCAATGTTATTCGTTTGAAAAGCGTATCTGAATTTACTGATGTTTTGTGGATTTTAAAGTAATTTTAAAGTAATTTAATATTCTGAAAAATTGTACGGTAAAAGGATTTTAAACTTATACTTTGGCGACCAATACATTTTGTGGAAATTACGCTACTTTGTGTAATTGTTATGAAAAACTGATATTTTGTGAATGAAAACCGGCACATGATTTAAAATATGACGACACTTTCACTGGGGTAGATTTTCCTCTGAACCGATACGTGTCTAGTTAAAACAAATTCTTTCACTTCATGAATCATGTACAAATACGCATTTATATTTGTAGATAATGTGCATGTTTTTCAACTTAACGTAGGCAAAACGTTGAGCTAAATTGCTTGACGTTTCGCCAAGTTTCTCGTAATTTTCAAATAGTTGAAATACATTATATTATTTGTAGGAAATAATATATTATGAATTACTAACTCCGCAAGAATTGTTACTTTTCGCCTGCAGTTAATTGAGTAAAACGACTTTACGCGTGACGTCACATGCACATTTGTCGAGGCTAACGAAAAAGAAAGGTTACCGCGGTTACAGCGCCTAGAATACATAGTGTGGAAAACGGCTACAAAATAGTACTAAAAAATTGTATCCAATAAATGTACAACGTTGCTGAAAATATTAGGATGGATTCGCAGCGCCATCTGCTAGCTCTTGATATTGTATTAGAATGTTTCGGCTGGTGGTAAGTATTTTAAATACTTAAATTATATCATTTTCTCCTCTGACTTAGTGATTTTTATAAGTTTTTTTTTTAAATTATGAAAGCATGGCTAAAAAACGTGATACGCATTTTTTTTTGTCTCTGGTTGCAATATTATCGTAGGCTTCATAGGAGCACCGTTGCACATTTATAGGCTACAACTTTTTAGCACTTTTTAAAACATTACACCATTTGCCGATTTCCACACTATGTATTCTAGGCGCTGTACCGCGGTGCTTTACGCATATCTTTTTTTACAGACCGCGGGAGTCACGTGATACTCGAATGCACCAATGCAGGTTTACGAAAAGAGCATCACGTCACTGTAACAGTCTGTAAAAAAAGATAAGTGGAATCCACCGCGGTAGCCTGTCTTTTTCGTTAGCCTCGCACATTTGTATTTATAACATGAAAACGATTAAAGAATTCCAACACTACTGTACTCATAGAAAAAATTTAAACAATATTATTAAATACTAAATTTAACTCCGAAATTATATTTATAATGTAATTTAAACAGAATTTGCTAAAATTGCGTTTTAAAATTATGTGATTTTTGATGCAAAACATTATTTTTCAAAAATATAGTGTTCTTTTAAGAATTGGATAATAATTTCAAAGCTGGTGAAATGAAAATGTCACCACGATGTCAAACTTATAAAATATATATTAATTTTTAAAGTTAAAATGAATGTTTTATATTTGAAAAAATGCATTAAAATTTTTTTTCCGCTAAACCATTTTACTTTTAATCCCATTTGTTTTAACACCCATTTTTGAAGAAAATAATAATGGAAAATACTGTATTGTTTTTTTTAATCCAATTTTTATTAATAGGACATCTACTGTCCACCTGCATCCAAGGAATTTAAATATGCCTCCTTGGTTGAGACTCAAGCTGAAAAAAGTTACGATGCTAAATGTCAGTATTTGACAGACAATTTTTGATTATGTAAAATAAATTGAATCATGAAGTTTGAATACGCAAAAATATGTTTTTATTTCTTGGAAAAAGTAGTTTAATATTTAAAAAAAAAAACGATGGAAACAATTTGCCTTTGTAAAATTCGGAGCTATGTTATTCATTTTTATCTCCAAACACATTTAAATAAACGTACTGTGCCGTTTAAAGCACTTATCGTAATCTTTGTAATATGCGAAAAAAATCACATCTGCCGAAATTGACGTCAGTTTCGGTTTTCAAATTATAGTGAGTGATTCTGAAATTGGTTTATAGAAATATTGCCCATACGCAGTTCCTTTGAATGGCAACGGGAAAGAAATTGAATTAGAAATTGAGGGAAAAAAATAGATTTCTGTAATGATAAACTATGGAAAATGTTTGAAAAAAGTGGTAAAGAATGGTCTGAGAAATTTTTAAAGTTGACAGTAATTTTACTCGTGTTCTAAAGTATATGTACATCGAGTTTCGTTCCAATCGGACAAAAACTGTAGATTTGTATAAGGAACATACATACCAAGAACGGCTTTTATATATATAGATAGATAGATGTACATAAAGTTTCGTTTCAATCGGACAAAAACTGTAGATTTGTATAAGGAACATACATACATACCAAGAACAGCTTTTATACATATAGATAAATAAGTGGTAAAGAATGGTCTGAGAAATTTTTAAAGTTGACAGTAATTTTACTCGTGTTCTAAAGTATATGTACATCGAGTTTCGTTCCAATCGGACAAAAACTGTAGATTTGTATAAGGAACATACATACATACCAAGAACGACTTTTATACATATAGATAAATAAGCGGTAAAGAATGGTCTGAGAAATTTTTAAAGTTGACAGTAATTTTACTCGTGTTCTAAAGTATATGTACATCGAGTTTCGTTCCAATCGGACAAAAACTGTAGATTTGTATAAGGAACATACATACATACCAAGAACGGCTTTTATACATATAGATAAATAAGTGGTAAAGAATGGTCTGAGAAATATAGTACTGTGCCGTTTAAAGCACTTATCGTAATCTTTGTAATATGCGAAAAAAAATCACATCTGCCGAAATTGACGTCAGTTTCGGTTTTCAAATTATAGTGAGTGATTCTGAAATTGGTTTATAGAAATATTGCCCATACGCAGTTCCTTTGAATGGCAACGGGAAAGAAATTGAATTAGAAATTGAGGAAAAAAAATAGATTTCTGTAATGATAAACTATGGAAAATGTTTGAAAAAAGTGGTAAAGAATGATCTGAGAAATTTTTAAAGTTGACAGTAATTTTACTCGTGTTCTAAAGTATATGTACATAAAGTTTCGTTTCAATCGGACAAAAACTGTAGATTTGTATAAGGAACATACATACATACCAAGAACGGCTTTTATATATATAGATACTATGGATTTTTGTATGTGTACGCAAAAATAAACACACAGCTATTTCTAAATATTTATTAAATTAATATTTTCTTTATTACATTTATTTTTAAATAAATAGTTTACATAACAAAATAACTTAAAATGACAATGTAATGATGTTTATCCAATGCTCATTATTTTACAATAAGCATCATTAAAAGAAAATTAGAGATATGATGTGGATGGTATTATAAAATAAGTTGAACTGTCGTTATCCTTTCCTAAAAATATATATTTAATGACGAATAACCCAGTCTGAAGTACCATTTATGTTGAGATAAGCATAGATGGAAAATGAAATGTTAATACAGAAAAAATCCCAATACTTATGGACATTTAATAGCTGTTACGGAAAAATTTATCTTCAAATAAAAATGCCTAAGAATCTCTATCTTTTAGAAAACAATTCTAATAAAAACGTCATTTATCGTAAGTAATATTATCAGCACACAGTACATATTTTTAAACTAAGAAAAAAAAATTTCCTTTCTAATTATACAAGTATTACTTAGTATGCTGCTTTATTAAAAAAAAATAATTATAATTAATGAGATTTTTTTAAAGTATTCAAATAATAATAACAATAATAAACTATTTATGATTTACAATTTTTCATATTATTTTCACTTATTCAATAGATTAAATTGACAGATACGTTATGCATATATAAAAAGACCTTTTTAACCGACTCAAAAAAGGAGGAGGTTATCAATTCGACGTGTATGTATTTTTTTTTTTTTTTTTATGTATGTACACCGATTACTCCGGAACTATGCGTCCTATTTATATGATTTTTTTTTTATTCGAAAGAGAATACTCTCGAATTGGTCCCATTTAAATTGTATGAAAAATGGTTCAGTACTTTTTCAGAAATTCAACAAAAACGAAAAAAAAAATAAACATTTTAAAAATAGTTAATTTGTTGGCTTTTGAGTGTTGCCAAATTTGAAAAGCAAAATTACATAAAATTGTGAAATGGATAAATATAATACAACGTACAGATAAGAACTATAAATTATGCTACAACAAATCTACTTTTGAATCTTTTAAAATCTTTTATGTATGTTTACCGATTACTCCGGAACTATGCGTCCTATTTATGTGATTTTTTTTTTTATTCGAAAGAGAATACTCTCGAATTGGTCCCATTTAAATTTTATGAAAATTGGTTCAGTACTTTTTCAGAAATTCAGTAAAAACGAAAAAAAAATAAGCATTTTAAAAATAGTTAATTTGTTGGGCAGACGACTTTAATTTAATATCATAAAATATTCTATTACGTGAATTTGCAAATAAAAAAAGACTGACATATAAATCAGCTTTAACTTATTGGATTATAATTCTGCATGAATAAATTAAAGGGGGGATTAGCCACTGCCCCCCCCTCTTTATACTTAACCAATGAGCTCCTTATCACAATGAACGTATATACAAAATTTTAAGCAAATCGGATATTAAAAAGCCTGACATATTTAAATCAGCTTTAACTTGTCGGATTTATTTTCATAGAACAAACTTTTTAAGATCTAAACAAAAAGTTTTGAGTGTTGCCAAATTTGAAAAGCAAAATTACATAAAATTGTGAATTGGATAAATATAATACAACGTACGGATAAAAACTATAAATTATGCCACAACAAATCTACTTTTGAATCTTTTAAAAGTTCCGTTGTTGCAGTTTCACAGCGGTTTGGCATATTTTGACGAGCGTTTATTGGCGCATAATTAAATACATTGTTGTTTCAAATCCCATACAAATGTACGAGTTACAGAAAATATTTGGCGATTTATCACTTGTGGCGCACTAGTTGGAAACTGCCTTTAAAATATCCAATATCTATATTATATTATACAATACAGTTGTATATAAATGCTTCTGCAATTGTCTTTTAATATTTCTACTACATAATATTAACTATAGAGTGACAATATAGAAAGGGGTTACTCCAAATAGTATTATAGGCGACATTGTTGGCGCAATGTATTTACTTGTACGGATCGTAAAAATCAATACACATTAAGCATAAGCACCGAAATCAGTGAGTTACACAGTTATCAAAACTGTAGTATAACAGCCCGATTATGACACATTATCCAAGACGATTAGGTGAGAATAATGATAAAATTTCTAATCTTCCGTAATCGAGTCTACTGCCAAGGTTAGCGTGAAATAAAAAATATATTAGCAACAATATGGTTTAATATAAATATAGATATCATTAAAGGCTTTACACATTAGATGAGAATAATGATAAATTTTCTAATTTTCCGTAACAAGTCTACTGCCAAGCTTAGCGTGAAATAAAAAATATATTAGAAACAATAAGGTTTAATGTAAATATAGACATCATAAAAGGCTTTAAAAACATTAGATGAGAATAAAGATAAATTTTCTAATCTTCCGTACTCGAGTCTACTGTTGTAAATATAGATATCATTAAAGGCTTTAAAGACATTACATGAGAATCATGATAAATTTTCTAATCTTCGATACTCGAGTCTACTGCCCAGGTTAACGTGAAATATAAAAGATATTAGCAACAATATGGTTTAATGTAAATATGGATATCACTAAAGTAATAAATAAATAAATAAACTTTTTAACCAAAAAAAAAAGAACAGACTTCAAAAACAACTAAAAAGCGAAAAATAAACTTTTTAACCAAAAATTGAACCGACTTCAAAAACTACTAAAAAGCGAAAAATAAACTTTTTTACCCAAAATAGAAACGACTTCAAAAACTACTAAAAAGCGAAAAATAAATTTTTTAACCAAAAATAGAACCGACTTCAAAAACTACTACAAAGTAAAAAATAATTTTTTTTAGGTAATAGTTAATAAGAAATTAAATTAAGAGCATTGTATTTACCATGCATATTATTATATTTATGTACATTAATTTGATTTTTTGGAGTCGGTGCCAGCCAAGCCAAGTACAAAATTCAAAATAAAATATTCAATATAAATCGTAACACGCGTATAAATTATATCTACATAAATACGAGACAATAAAAAAAATACATATAACTCATCAAATGGTAGAAAATACAATGATTTAAATAATTAACAAATTTCCAAAGCAATGTTTGTCGAAATATAGTTGCTAATCTCATTTGAAAATACACATTTATAACATCAGATGAAATGTTTAAAAATGGTAAGATGGCTTTAACTTGGCTTGGCTGGCACCGACTCCAAAAAATCAAATTAATGTACATAAATATAATAATATGCATGGTAAATACAATGCTCTTAATTTAATTTCTTATTAACTATTACCTAAAAAAAATTATTTTTTACTTTGTAGTAGTTTTTGAAGTCGGTTCTATTTTTGGTTAAAAAATTTATTTTTCGCTTTTTAGTAGTTTTTGAAGTCGGTTCTATTTTGGGTAAAAAAGTTTATTCTTCTATCAGTAACTATGCTGATATATTTAGTTGCTGATTATATTTAATATTATTTGTAATGCATAGATAACACTGAAATATACAAATACTCTTTGCATCATCATGTATATATATTTGTGACAAGTACAAAATTTTACCTAATTTAAGTTGATACTTTAGATTTATTCGCAATTTTTGAATACTATACTACGAGTATTTGCAACTACTGAAGGAAAAATTCGCAGGCTCTAGAAAAAGAAGAGAAAGCATGGCTGTAGTTTCTAGAACAAATAATTTGCAGTTCCCTTCGTCAGTTAATGCAAGGCGTCTATATGTTTTGGGTAGGAGGAAGTCTGTCATTTACTTCTATTAATTAATTGCAAAGTTATCTAGAAATTGATTTATTACTTTTTACTGATTTTTTTTTTAAACGTTGAAACTAATTTTATAGACTCATTTGCGATTTGATTGACTTCTAATTATTCTTGCTCACTTTGTACAAACATTTATTAGAAAATAATTAAATTATTATGTAAATAATTTAAATATGGGTTACGGTTTTTAGATTTGACCAACATCAAGAGGAAATATAAATCATGTAGCCCATTTTTGTAGTGAAAACTTCTGTACTTTTTTTCCTGGGCAGTGAATTTCTGCTTGTAAAAACTGCTGCATGATTATGATCTCACGAACAAAACATCAAAGACTGGAATCGTTACCATGATCCTCGACATCTAACGTCTCTTCAATATTTTGCAAATCGTTCTCCGATTGGTTGTTTCTTTCAATGTTGTACAAAATGTTTAAACTGTTAAGATGCTTATCATTCAGTTTTTTCTCACTTGGGTCGTTATTTGGTTTCCAATACGCATTCATTTCTTTCTCGAAGTCCGATATTTTCACCGCAGGTTCTGCTTTGTCCCATTTGAATACAAATCCAGTGACTGGTTCAAATACATCATTCCCCATCATAACGCTGATTGGAGCTAATTGCTTAGCGCAAGTAATTTTCGAAAGTGAATTTGATGATGGCCGGAGAAATAGCTGTGTTTTGCGATGGACGATGTCGGCTAAACGTCTTATAAGACTCAAAGTAACACTACCGGATTGATTGAAGCTACTACTAGATTGAGATCGAGAGTCAAGATCTTCGGCAGGTATGTTGGGAACAAATCCTGACGCTAAAGACGTGTCTCTGAAATCCAAATCGCTGTCATTTATGATTTTGGTCTGGCTTATCTCGATTTCTTCTGCTATAGTAGCTAATGGTCGATCAGTACAATCAGGAAGAAATAAGAAAGTCAATACTCCAGCAATGAGACAAAATGCCCCGCCAAATGCTAGCACAATGAAACGAGAATGGCTATCCTATATATAAAGAAAAGAGTTAAAGAATACATTTTAACTACTCACAATATATATAACAAACTAAAAACAAAAAAGTTTTTCAATTATTTTATAAGAAATTAAGCATACAAAAAGTACTGTCGTTCGAACTTATAAAATGTTAATTCAATAAGAAAAGGGCACGTTGGTAAGCAAACATTCCCCTCAACTAATTTATCTGCTACTTTTTTGCCTTAGCGGTCATTGAAGGAATGGTCTTGGAGACGTCTGCTCTTGCTCAGTCTGGTGGGTAAATAAAATTTGTCAATAAGGCACTTTTCAAAAATCTTTTTAACACTTTCCAATCTAGTTGAAAAGTGTTTATGACTTCGGTTTGTCTGCCGTTTGGCCGTATGGCCGTCTGCCCGTGCTCTAACTCTCGTAAATATGATCGGATTGCTCTGCAATTTTTATATGTTATTGTCGTTATTTATAGCATGTTCCCTATTTAAACGGAAGTGTGTAGCACTTATAGTTTTTTTACAGGGATACTCAAAAGAATTCCGTTACATTGCAGTCTATGGGGAAAAATCATTTGCGGTTTATTTAAATAATGTTCACTATTTGAAACGCATTGGAATTTATATATATCACTAAGGTGCATTAGTAGAAGCTTAATATGGAATAGGGTGTGGATAGCACTTATAGTTACTTTACAGGGTCAGTCAAAAGAATTCCGTTACATTACGTCTATGGAGAAAAATCGTCTGCGGTTTATTTAAATAATGTTTCACTATTTTAAACGCATTGAAATTTATATATATCACTAAGGTGTATTACAAGAGGCTTACTACAGAATAGTGTGTGTATAGCAGTCATCGTTCATTTACAGAGACACACAAAAGAATTCCCTACTGTCTGTTAACAATAATTCCTGGAAGTGCGTTTTAAGTTGCTGAACGCGATTTTAAATTTAACTCTCTTTTTGTCTATTACTGGGTGTGTATAAATTCTGTATTTCATATACAGGGCAGCACAAAAGTTCGCGAACGCATTTTCGTTTATTGTCAGAAACTCCAGAAGGAGAATTTTAAACTGTGCTACGCGTTTCCTAACTAATCTAAAATTTATCATCCTATGTAGTGTATATACAAATCTATAGATCATATACAGGGTTGAATAAAAGTATTCTGATAATTTTCAGAATATTGTATATGTTGGGAATTCCTGAAATTACGTTTTTAAATATGTTATGCGTTTTCCAAATTGTTTACTTAGATGTTATCTTTCAGCTGATTAAACGGTAATGATTTGTAAAATTATTTTGGAAGCGTTGGAAAGTGTTACATAATCTATGCTTGACGCATGATTTTTCGTTCTTGTTTGAATTTATTTTCATTTTATTTTAATGAATATTTAAACGTTATTTAGAAAGTCACTATTTATGCTTCGTGGAAATATTGTGCCATCGAAGTTACGTTTGCTTTGTATTATTTCTGAATGGACTGAATAATGTGAGATTAATTGCAGGCACTATAATATAATAAATTGAAAAGTACAACCTAAATCAGTGTTCAAAACTTGTTTTAACTCCAATTAATATTTTTTATTTATTATACCAATTGTGAATGTAATCAGAAATATTTTTACTTACTACATTTTCCAAGATAGGCTCAATAAAGTAAAAAGAGCAATGAGATTTGGACAATACAGTGTGCAATGTATGAGGTTTTCTTTATTAAAATTTCAATGAAGTTATTTTTTTATGAGGTGTGGTGTTAGTTGCTATCTATGTTTTGCATTAAATGCAGTAAAAACCTGTTAAGACTAAATCCCACGGGAAGGAGGAAAATTCTATTTTAGATAGGAATTCGTCTTAAGAGGTACACTGCGCTAATTGTTTTATATTCCTTTATCCCTGATCACAAATTTAATTTTCCCTTTAAGAATTTCGTTATAGAAAAATTCTGTCATAGACAGGTTACGTTAGACGGGTTTCTTTATAGACAGGTCCGTTTCCACCCTATGTAGTGTGCATAAGATGTGGATTGTTAAAATATGTTACCCACCAAAATATTTTCAGAGCCCCCTGACAAAACTCGCTGGTTACGGCCCTGTAGATCAATCGTATTAATTCGTTGACCAATCGTATTTTAAACTAGTTATTCGTAGACCAATCGTATTTTAGACGAGTTATTCGTAAACCAATCCTTTCTTAGACGAGTTATTCGTAAACCAATAAGATCGTCCGAACCATTGTGTAGAATATGTGGTATAAAGACCGCCAGTCAATAAGATGCCACTTTGCGAGTCATGGCGTTAGCTGACGTTTTCTTATACTTTCTTTATAATATTTAGTGGCTGTTTATTTTAAAATTAAAATAAATACTATCATAATGAAGCTTTTCGGGAATTACAATTGCAGTTATTTTCTTCCTTCAACCAATTAAAATTACACTTGCAGTGTTTATAAGCGTTTTAATATATTGTACTATTATTCAATGCATATGCAACTCATGGCACTTTTACAACATTCTTAACAGTATTAACCTCATAATTAGCATTATAGAACAATTATTTTATTCTTAAAATAATTATAAATATACTCACGAGTTCTGCAATATCAGGAAGGAAAAGATCAGCAACTCCTGCCCAGAACATGCATGATCCTATTCCTAAGCCTCTGGAATTAGAAGAAACATCAGGTGGAATTAATAGATCAACATATACATATTTTTTTAAATGAGCAAAAACATAGAGATGTAAATAAAGAAAGTTCACCAGTTATTCAGAGCTGCCTGTAGCTATAATTATTCACCAGAAAGTTGTGTGAATTTGGAATGCGTAGCTTGAAGAAATAGGGAAGACGACTAGAAAAAAATAATTACAAATGTTGCCACAAAAGGGTGTTTTATGGTTAAAAACTTTAGCATACATGAAAATTTTAGTAACTATGTGACGTATCTGCTCGTATACAATGAAAAGATGCATTTAAGATTCACAATAGAGTTATTTTCCTTCTCCTATCTTTTCCACAGAAAATTACGTTAAGTTTTAAACATGGGGCTTTGCTTTTTGGTGAAACCAAGAGGGTCCAATAGTAGCCCTAATTGACGTTACTTGATGCCGTTTCTACCCCCTCCATCGTCCGCCATATTTATCCGCGTTTTACACTGGAGACTGTTGATTGGACTGCTATCGGTCAAAGTCGAATACGGCAAACGAAAGACAAGGGAAAAGAACCATTGACATCTGATACAAATATGTATAAGATGTCAATGGAAAGAACTCGTTTTTCGACTACAAAGCTTTTTACTGTGGAAGATTGATATGTCTACTCCTTTCTTTTCATAGCTCCATGGATGAAACTCTTTTATCAAAATGGCGATTTCACGCCAGAAACTTGGCAGAGATGTCGAGATTTGAGTAAGTTTAGCAGACGTTCAATCATTCCAAATGGCAAACGCAAGACAAGGGGAAAGAACCATAGACATCTGATACAAATATGTATAAAATGTCAACGGAAAGAACTCGTTTTCTGGCTACAAAGCTTTTTACTGTGGAAGATTGATATGTCTACTCCTTTCTTTTCATAGCTCCATGGATGAAACTCTTTTACTAAAATGGCGATTTCACGCCAGAAATTTGGCAGAGATGTTGAGATTTGAGTAAGTTTAGCAGACGTTCAATCATTCCAAATGGCAAACGCAAGACAAGGGGAAAGAACCATTGACATCTGATACAAATATGTATAAGATGTCAATGGAAAGAACTCGTTTTTCGGCTACAAAGCTTTTTACTGTGGAAGATTGATGTGTCTACTTCTTTCTTTTCATAGCTCCATGGATGAAACTCTTTTATCAAAATGGCGATTTCACGCCAGAAACTTGGCAGAGATGTCGAGATTTGAGTAAGTTTAGCAGACGTTCAATCATTCCAAATGGCAAACGCAAGACAAGGGGAAAGAACCATTGACATCTGATACAAATATGTATAAGATATCAATGGAAAGAACTCGTTTTTCGGCTATAAAGCTTTTCACTGTAAAAGGTTGATATGTCTACTCCTTTCTTTTCATAGCTCCATGGATGAAACTCTTTTATAAAAATGACGATTTCACGCCAGAAACTTGGCAGAGATGTCGAGATTTGAGTAAGTTTAGCAGACGTTCAATCATTCCAAATGGATTACGAAATATGATCAACAAATTTGAGGTAACCGGATCGCTGGGCATTCGCTCTAGAAAACAAGAAAAACAGTTAAGGCGTTTTTTAGGCGCAGTTTAAAAACAGAAAGGGCGCCATTTCAGAAATTTCTTTGGGAGGGGCGGGGCATAGTTTTCTTTGAGGATGGGGGGGGGGGGGTACTTTTAATTTTGTTGAGCACATCTGAGAAGCTATTCGGTACTGTATTCTAACATATACTTTTTAAATTCGCCAAAGTACTCATTAATGATAAATAGGTCTCACATCTACTAATAAAATAAAAATGCTTGTGTGTATGCGTGTCTGCCATGGCTAGCGAAATCTACCGCAAGTGGAAGTCACGTAAATTGGACCCTGAATACTAATGTTTTAAAGTGTATGATTATATTGCTAAAATGGTAAAATAAATAAATCACCAACTTAAAATCATCATATTTTATTGACATTCATACATGGAGCAGCATCATGGTTATATATACTAATAAAATAAAGATGTTTGTCTGTGTGTGTTTGCCTGTGTGTGTTTGCCTGTGCGTGTGTTTGCCTGTGTATGTTTGCCTGTGCGTGTGTGTGCCTGCGTGGGATGGCTAGGAAAATCTACCGCGCGTAGAGATCGAAAAATTTGAATGAGGATAGTTCAAGTTCAAGGCAGGTCCTGATGCCCCCGAGGCTCAGATTTTTCATTTTTTGATAATTAGCCGAGATATTAATTAAAAACCAAAACGAAAGTTCACCTAAAAGTCTTTTTCGATCGGATCCGCATTTAAGCAACACATCCTACAAGATCCTACCATTTTCTAGGATGTGTTGATTTAAGACGTTCTGCAAATCTCCCAACAAAGAAGAAAGGAAAGGCCGAGCGATTTTTATTTCGCCTCGTCTTTGTAAACACGCATCGGCCCAAACCTTTCAAACCGTCAAAACGTTTCAAACACCGCAAACTGCATAAAAGAAATACGGATTTTAACCCTTAAAAAATTTTAAAATTTTCATGTCGCTGCCCCCCCCCCCCCCCCCGTTTCTTTTTTCGAAGCTCGCACCGGGCTCAATTTTAAAGATACGGAAAAACGAAAAATAATCACTTAATCCGGAAACTTTCTTCTCCACGACAATGCAATTCGTTTTCAAAAATATGAATGTTATCCCTTTCAAAAAAATTCTCGACTGGAAACTTCGCGCCTCCCGGAGATATATATAAACTTATTGTAAAATTTAACCATTGAAACATAAGAAACTGACCATACACAATGAAATCAAATGAAATGATGTGTCAATCAATGTGTCAAATTGCAAAATGAAATATGTAGTCCTAATAAATGAAATATTATTAATTCAAATGAAAAAAAAATAAAGAATAAAAAGGAAACAAGTGTATAAACACATATGGAAGCTTATAATGTAATTCACTTTTTCAAGGGCAGGGAAACTAGATTTATAAGCAAAGAATGATTGTTTTCTGTATATGACACCAGCTTAATGCCAAAAATTATGCCATATCGCTGCCCGAACAATCATTGAAACAAGATTGAAAAACAAGGAGACCTTTGAAAATGGAATATTATGAATCATACTAACAATTTGAATAATAGGAAAAAAAATAAATAAAAAGGAAGATAAAGAAAAGTTATATATTACTTACATTAATTATTTACCCATATTCCTAAGCATACTTTCACAAGCACATGGTCAAAAAATTGTATCTAACGGATAAGGTTAATTTAACCGTTAAGGAATATCTTTCAGATCATAAATTGTTACCAACAGTTGCAGTTATTATTTTTAACTACAGAGATTACAACATTGTCTAAGTTAAAAATGTAAAAAATATAAATAAATAATATAAAATCTATTAATTTAATTACTATAATTTTAAATTTAATAAATTTAAAATATATATTATATTACTGGATAATTTAAAAATTATATCATAAAGAATATCTCCTGTATTCTATAATCCATCTAGTAAAATATTTTAGATTATTTATTTGGTGCTGCCATCTAGTGTAAAAAATATTAAACTATATCTAGTATAATATTTAAAGCAACAAATAAATTACTTATTTGCTGCATCCATCTAGTGTAAATATATTAATTTTACAATTCAATATTAATTATTTAGATAAAGAATAAGAGTTACTAGTATAAGATATTTTATTTTTTACATATGACAATATTTATTTATATAATTTTCTTTAAAATTATTATTATTGTAAAGTATTTAATGCCATTTTTACAGTCCCATTTATTATCTTAATTATCTAAAACAATAATGTAGAATTCGAATGATATTTTCATTTTATAAATAATTATTTGCAAACTTAGAAATAACATAGATTATCCAATATGGCAATACACTTATTGGAACTTATATCTAGCTAAAAATTATCTACCCTGAAAAGTAAAAAAAAAAAAATAAAAAAAAATAAAAAAAAAATAATTAAATTTAAAGATATATTTATTAGTGTACTATATTTAAATAAATGTGTATTATGTACTTTATTTAAATATCTTTTTAACATATTAATATTATATTGTATTGGATAACCTTTGTAATATCCTTAATAATTTGAAACTCCATAATAATCATAAACAATAAATTTAGAATTCACACTCATTTATATTTTTAATTTATGAATGATATTTAACTAAGATAATCCAATGCAGCACGCACGCAAAGGAGTTCAAATCTGTAGCCAAATATATCAGCAATTGAAATGTAAAAATATCATTATTATTAACAATAAAAGGAGATTTAACATAAAAATTTACAAACATATAACCCCAATGAAAGCTAAATTTATATACGTAAAATTGACTTAACTAAATAATAAGGATAACCATATTCTATTGCATGTTGTAGGATAAGTTTTAAATTTTGAGTTTTAAAATTATTTGAACAAAGATTGTTAATTCTATATTCAAAATTTAGTAAAATATTTACAAATACTCATTTATGTATAAATGACATATAATTAGTAAATAAGTTTACTTGAAATGTAAAATCATTCCGCTTGTCATAAATGTCAAACATAATTTTATTATTATCTTTAAGAATTATCTTAAGATCAAGAAAATTAATTTAATTATTTACCATAACATTGAAACAATAATTTAAATTTTTATGATATTTTATTGGTAGTAAATAATTTGAATTACTATTAAAATAGAAGACAATAATATCATCTATATAACGGTACATTTTACAATTAGCAATATTTGAGTTACGCTCATAATAATATAAATACAATTCTGCAAGAATTGAAGAAACAATGCCACCCTGAGGCAGGCCACAGCTTTGTATATATACAGTCTCATTAAAAACAATATAATTATAATCTATATATTTAAAACGCTAAGCGATTTCTTTCGACAATCCGTGAGAACAAACTATTGCATCAAATTACACCATTCTTTTTTTAAATGAAAGATATTTGGACACAGATTTGTTATCGTGCATTCGTTTGTTCGAAAATTTAATTAATTAGCCGTAATTTTCAATTAAACTTTTACTTCTGCTTATGACGTCATAAAGTCGACAACACCCACTTTTGCAAGGCATAGAGTTTAATTCTCTGAACTCTGTGGCTCGCCAATCTTTTAACATTAGCTAATATGAACTAGGTAATATTTTAACATTGAAATATAAAATCTTAAAATCTTACTTAAAATTAGCTAGAATATAATCATAATAAAATATCTAAACATAAACATATCAATATGAATAACAAATCTCACGTAAAATGTTGCAATTTAAATGATTCCAATTGAAACAAGATTTGAAGAGTTATCCCTGACGCCCAGCTAAAATAAAAGTACCTATTTTATTTTATTTATTTACACACATATTCAATTTTATTATAAAACACCAGGTTGCCATACAAAGCAAAAATCGTCATTTAGGCGCCAAAAATTAACTCCGATGCGTCTGCGATATCTGTCCCGATTTAATCATAATTCTTTTGGTTGCACCACATATTGCAAAATTAATTAAATCCATGATTATTGTTTCTTTCTCAGATTAAAAATAAGAAAATTGGTACTTCTCTATTATCCCGTCGACCACTTTTCATAACAAAAATCTATCGAAAATTTAATGCTTAACGAAATTCAATTATTTGATCGATCGCAAATTTTGGTTCTTTTCCGTTATACCGACACCATGCCATACATGTAAATGTATGCTTGGCGACAATGGTATCCGTATAATGGAAAAATACCCAAATTTTTTTTAGTTCGGGCTACACTAAAAACAAACATTTTACAGGTAACAAAAAAATCGCCAAAAATGACTGCTTCAATCGCAGTTATGACAGCAAAGTTGGATAAAATCTAATAACCTGAATTTTACAACGTTTATGCGAAACACCACAGAGAACACACGCTATTTTCATATAAGTAGGGTATATTTAAAAGAATAAGAGAACTAACAACCTTCAATAATATAATGCAAGAAAAAGTAAACAAATAAGTGATTCACCAAATCTTAAAAATATGTATTTCTTACTATAACTATAAAATGCAGAAAAATATTCTGGTACTATCAAAAATATTCATTATCCCGTCGAAATTCCGTTCATTATCCCGTCGTCCCATTAAGAAAAAAAAAACTATCCAAATTAGGTACTTTTCGGTTAGCCGGCGCCAGTAAAATACATATATATATATATATATTAGGAAAAGCCCCATTTACTAAAGTATGATTTATCACTAACTTTAAACAATAACATTTACAATATATTAATGAAAACATAATCAAAAATAATCTTAGATATTTATTTATTTACATTATTTATCTTAATTATGGAAAATGAATAATTATCCTGATTATGTAAAGGAACTGAAGAAACCATACAAATAAATTACACTTGAAAACATTAACAATCTCCCTTATCTGCAGATTGATTTATAATTGTAAAAAAAAATTCTTCATCTTTACATAAAAATTGATTAGCTTAAAACAATGGATGCGTTTCAGAAGATATGGATTTGAAACGAACAATGATTAAAGAAGACATTTTAAAAATTTTGATCAAAACATTTTAAACCTTTTTTTTAACGTCGAATTTCGACGGTGCGTTTGGGAGATGCAATGCACATGCGCATAGGAACTCATTCCGTTGCATTATCACAGGGGGGGGGGGGGATGTGTGCTTTATTTACTATGTTCTTTTATTGACTGAATATGAGATGAACGTAGGGATATACTATTTGTATGATACTGCATAGGTCCAGGAAATTTTCTTTCTTGCCGTGGGGAATATGGCGGTAATGTCAAACTGATTTGCATTTTGTTTACGGATTGTTTGTTTGGAGTTTGCATCGGAAATAGTACTATAATTCACTGGGGGAAAAAACTTTTAAAATAAAATATTTGAAAGACTGTTCTTATGTAATAAAGAAACTTATTTTACTAATATTGTTATTGTAATTTTTTCCGTCAAGTTTTGACGGGTTCCATCTAGTATAGAATAAATCTAGTTAGTTTTAAAGTAATTAAAAAAAACATTATTTTTTAAATTTATAGAATCCTTGTATTCTTTGTATAATAAATTGACAATCCTGAACATGTCTTTGATATCAATATTATTAAATAAGTCATTAAAGCCGAACGTCTTCATGTATTTTATGTTATTTAAATTTTTAATATTATTGACAAGTTGAAAACTATTTTTTATGCTATACAAATTATCTTTTTGTTTAGTAAGTTCAAACAATTTAGTGAGAATAGTTAATAGAAATTTACTTGCATTATTATTATAAGTATTACAACCAATAGTTACAGTTCTAAATTTTAAAGGAGTTTTATGGAATTTAGGTATAACAACAATATATGGATAATTAAAGTTGTAATTTTTAATTTTTAGTAATTTATAATATTGAAATACATGTCGATTATTAATGATTGTATCAAGATTAGTTTTTTTTTTAAATTTAAACTTGTATTTATAGCATTAGAAATTAGCTGCGAATAATATTTTTTGCAGATGAAAGCATAATTGTTTGGTGATTTATCAACATAAGTAATAATAAATTTGTTTTGTAAATTCTTTATTTCACTATTTAGTTGTTTAAAATTAAAATTATAATTGTCCATACTTCTGTAAAGTTTAACATTTAAATTACTTAAAACATTTAATTTCCATTCATTAAACTAGTTGGATGTGCCAATCCCAAAACTTTCTTCTATCTCAGCCATGTTAATATTTCAAAATTCGCTATCACATCGCCAATAAAATCAATATTTTTCGTCCTTCTGTTGTACGTCAGCTTCTTGCGAATCGTCGGGTTACCGGGATGCGATCAACTGATGTATACTAAACTACGAAAAGTCCTTCTGGCCTGAACCGACAGGAACAGATAGCCTTCCTATTTCTTGATTTTACGATTTTAGCTAATTTTACTGGAAAACACGAAGGTAAAATCCGTGGAACCTAATTAAAGAAGATTCAATCCCAGTTCTCGTCAACATTGAATTTGAATAAGAATATCGCCAAATTTGTCCTCTACAGCCAAGTTGGCTTCATTTATGGCAACTTATTTTGGTCGCCAAATGGGGCGATATTCCGCCAACTGTCGCCAAGTTTGGCGAGAATTTGACGATGGCGAATATAAATATATAGTGATAAGCATATAATAGGATTAATGGTTACAACAATGAAAGAAAATTTGCCGAAACCATGTTAACTAAAACTCATAAATTAAACCCGTTTATGGATGAATTCTGCTGTCTTGTTTGAAAATGTCAGCTACTCTAAAATTTCAAACCGCTATATCTCAGCCATTTTTTAAGATAGAGGCAAAACAAAAATTGTTCCGGATTCTCCGGATCAAGGCCGAACATTTAACGAAAAAATGTTTTAGGATTTCTAATTTTTTTGAATTTGCACATCTTTTTGAATTTGAAATTTTTAAATGGGTATCGCAGCGCCCACTTTCGTCGAAATATCCCCCAAATTTTAATAGAACCTGTTTGCCATAGCCAAAAACATAGAAAAAAAATGTGCTTCAATTTGAAGCATAACTTCATACACTTTTAGATGGTACAATAGTGAAAATGGAACAAAAATATCGATCACAGCGCCCCTTTCGTCGAAATATCCCCAACTTCTGATAGAACCTTGCTTGCCATAGCCAAAAACATAGAAAAAAAATTAGGTTCAATTTGAAGTATAACTTCATACACTTTTCGATGGTACAATAGTGAAAATGGAACAAAAATATCGATCACAGCGCCCCCTTCCCCTTTCGTCGAAATATCCGCAAATTCTAATAGAACCTGCTTGCCATAGCCAAAAACATTGAAAAAAAATTAGGTTCAATTTGAAGCATAACTTCATACACTTTTCGATGATACAATGAGGACGGACAGACGGAAGGACGGACAGACGAACAGACAGACATTTTGTAAAAACATGTTTTTCGGAATCTCTGACCCCTAAAACGTGTAAATCCGTCGAAAACCGGAAGTCGAAAAAAATTTCGATTACAATACTTTCTTCTATTATAGATAGAAGAAAGTAAAAATTCAAGAGGTTTATTATAATCTATTGAAATTTTATATATAAAAAGGTCAAGATCCAGATTAAACTGTTTTAATATAGAAAAAATAGTATAACATGAAGGTAATCGAAATTTAGTCCCATTAGTCATAAAATTTCGCAAATAATCATTCTCTACCTACAATATTATTATCCCCTGTAATAATGTGATCATGTACCTCATCTACATAATTGCTATAACTAGGATTATTACATAAACAAGGAGGTTTATCATTTCATGTTAGAAATTTTGCAAATTTATTGTAATTGAAAATCCTACGTCCTAGTGTAACGTTGTATTTGTATGATTTAAGTATTGTAAAATTTTTATGGGGAATTTGTTATCATTGTTTTTAATTATATTGTGTAAATTAATTTTATTAAGTACTATATTGGAAAAAGTAATTATAAGTTGAGTATTGTTAGTTTTTTTGTAAGTATTTTTTGAAATTTTTACATTAAGTTGATTAATTTTATATAATAGAAGATCAAAATAAACATCACTAAAATGTGGTGATAAATTTAATGATAAAAAAACTTTATAATACTTATTAAGATTTTTCTTTTTGATCGAAAAAATATTTTTCTTTAGGTCAAACCATTTGTAAGAATTATTGAATTCAATTTCCATATTAGATAATTGCTGTTTAATATCATTACTAAAAATATACTGTACATTAGTACAATTTTTACCCCTTTTTGTACGCGTAGTTTTTGTATTTACTTTATGATTTAAATTAGCATAAGTGCTACTGTAATGTTCAGTATTAGTATAAACAAGGTTTGTACGATTAAATAGCTTAGAATTTAGACCATAAGGATATAAAGAGTTACGATATTTGATATAAATGGATTCATAAAGTAGTCCATCACTGAAATTTTTGTGCATACTCAGAATTTTAATTGTAATATCTTTAAAGTCATGTTGTCTAAAGTGCATGTGCTCAACATTTATAGAATTATTTTTTATAATATCCTGTCTATGTTGATTGATTCTGTAGTGCATTACATGATTGACCAATATATTCCATCTTACAAATATTGCAGTTAATCGAATAAATAATATTGTATGCTTTACAGAAAAATACATTAATTTTAGAGTTAGAACTATTTACAATTTGTAGTGGATCTGCATGTGGGCAAGTTAAGCATCGTGGTGATGAACATATTTTGAATTTGAGATTCACAGTGGGACAATAAGACAGGTAACTGTTTGACGATCTAAAGAAATCCCTGTCAGTTTCTATGTACCGAGCATTAGGCCTAATATTATTATTAAAGCCTAAATTGCCAGTCGCTAAAACTTTTTTAATACTGACCATAATGAGAATTGTATATCGTAAATAAAATTATACAATGTTTAAATAAAAATTAATATAAAATTGTGAATTATGTAATATAAAATTAATACTACAAATTTATCATTTGATTTCTATGTTAATTAATACCAATAATCATTACAAATTTATCATTTGATTTCTATAATATATGATAATATAATCTCTATAATAAAACCGTATGTCATGTGACTGTCCTCAACAGTTCCGGGATGCCGCTTCACTGTTTCATATGCCAGGCAACCATTTTTATTCAAAATTATTTTTTCTAATAAAACTGCATAAAAGTTACATTTTTAGAAAGATCGTTCAAAATAAATTAATATTTGAGAGATGACTTACGTTCAATTATGTATACATTCTGCAATAACTTCAGTTTCAATTAGGTTCGCTGTTCAAATTCTCTATCCATGAAAGTAAACAACAACAAAAAAAAAAGATTCATTCGTTGTGAACGTTTAAAATATTAAACCATGAATTTTTGGACCGCTGCCTGGTGTAAAAAAAAATAATCAGCACCAGTGAGACAGTCAAAGTTTACCATAATTCTGTTCCATACAACTCAACTTCCTTCGGATCTTTTCTTGATGTAAGTTGAACTCCGTGGTTGAACTCATGTAATAATATTTAATGGATCAAATTTCGAAACAAATTGTCAGCTTTTATTTTTCGTGTGTATTAATTAGAAACGATATTTTAATTTTGAAATCAAATGTTTTGATTTATGATAATATTTCTTATTTATCTATTTTCTATTTTAAAGAAAAATGTGAACGTCATGTATTTTAAATTGGAACAGTTGTCACGGACGCACCAGGGTTGACGGAATTTTTGTTTTGCGCCATTTTGGCGAGAAAATCCCATTTTCAGGTACCTATTAGAGATTACTAAAACAGCATATACTTTTATTTTATTATGAAATAGTTTATTTTATATTAAAAACACACACACAATGATTAATTTATTATAAAGTGGGTTAAGCGGTTTTTGTCAAGAAAGATGAAATACATAACAACAAAAAATATGCGAAATGCCACCACGATCGCAAAAGTTCTTGATTTGTCTATTAGATTTTTCCGGTTTGGCGAAGGATTAAGGAAAAAAATAAATTATGAATAAAAATAATTTGTTACAATGCTTAACATACATTTAAGGGCGACCAAACTGGTCGCCAGTGGCGGCTAGTATAAAATAATTTATCATTTGATTTCTAGGTTAATTAATACCAATAATCATACAAATTTATCATTTGATTTCTAGGATAATTAATACCAATTAATCATTAATGTAATTATAAAAAGAAAAAATATATAATAATAAAAATATAAATAATAAACCTTGATTACATAAATTATAATTTATGTACAATATTTACATAGAAGAAAATAATCCCACCATAACTGGTATAAAATACCGGAGTTCATTCATTTTAAAAAATCTTAACAATAGAAGCCCTTACAGAATAAACAGTCCAAATTTTTCAAAATGCAAGATGACCATACTAGTTGGACACAAACAAAAACAATGCAAACGGCCAAATTAACATGTTATTTCAATAGAAAAAATACAAAAAGTTATGAATGCAGCAACGTAAAATGATGTTAATGAAATACAAGAAATACATCAAATTATGCGCATAAGCAGCATTAAAATAATGTATTTAATAATTATGAAAATATAAATTATGCCAAAATTTGGGCTGTAATTAGATGTGTATCTAATTGATGGCTGCAAGAGAACGATATTCTTATGAGTATAAAAATTAAAATTAAAAGTAATATATATACGCTAAAAGTAACTAAATGTCGGTATTTTAACGCATCTTTTAACACTTTCTTCTTACACTTGATTTGCATCACGAATAAAAATCTCGAAACATTCGGACGATTAGACTCATCCTCTTTAATAAAAAGGTACTTGTTGCTGACGACTGGGAATTTCGCTAATCGTTGCCACAGATTAATCTCGGAAAATGAAACATTTGAAATTACTGAAAAAATTAATTGCTCGAAAAGTATTTGTCACAAAATTGTTAGACAAATTGCGTTAGAAATGTAAAAAATTGTATTTTTCTTGATATAAATTTCAAATCCACTGATTATGACATTTTTCAAATATTGAATTTCAAAAATTACCAAATTTCACAATGGAGTACCACAGCAAAATCTTCACGGGTAAAAAAATAATACTAACAGCAATGTGTCAGCACGAGTCACAAATTATAGTAACCGTATTATTCTGTTAAAATATAAAAGTGAATTATGATGTCACGAGTGCATGATTTTTATTTAATTCTCGACAAATATACTAGATGCGCCATTCTTTTTAGTTGTGTATAATATAGGTTAATTCACGTTATTAAAAAATGTAGCTATAAAACATATAAATCAATGGAAAACGGTAGGTAATAAATTGTAAACGTAATAATAAACCGTATTAAAAAAACATAACTTAGTGAAATAAGTATCCGTTTTTATGTTATTTTAAGATGTTCCAGGTAAAGGTACAGATTACTTTAAAATACAAGGTTAAATTCATCGATATATTTCGTTTGATTCAAGGTTCTTTTGGAGAAACCGACCAGCGCAGCGGGCGTAGTCTGCTAGTTAAAATAATAATAATAATAAAATCTGCAAAATTTTCGCTCAAATTGGGAATATGCGGGGACGGGAAGTTGCTCATGTTTTTACAACTAAATACCGATATTTTTGCACGAAAATTGTACGCAGGCTTCCGAAACATTATATTTATAACTCAGAAAATTTTAAAGAGTTCGGAATATAAGAACTATTTTGTTTTTAATAGTAAACAACCAAACGCGAAAAAAAAAGTGAGAAAAAAAACACAGCCCTTTTAAAACTAAATCTGGGAGCACGGCAGTGCGTCCGCCAAGTTCGCACAGGCCGTAAGCTACCTTTTCCGTGACCATTTCGGCCTACTTTTCACCCCCTCATAACTGCGTTTTGGTGAGAGCTAGAGAGTTTTCCTTTTTAATACACATTAATATAATGAAACTGAAATAGGTTCCAAGATTACTTATTTCTGTATTTAATATTTTTCGAAATATGAGATTCCGAAAAAGGGCTTTTTTGTAACTGACTCACAGGGGATCATCAAATAACTAAAAAGTTGGTGATCATCAAATAACTAAAAAGTTGGTGCAAATAACTAAAAAGTTGGTGATCATCAAATAACTAAGGTACTTCTAACAGTCGTAGAATCATAAAATTTGACAAGTAAGTAGGTTTTGTCACACACTTAACCAGAAAAGTCTGAAAACATAGAATTTCTGCCTTTAAACCCTTCAAATAGGGGGTGCTGATTTGGCTATATACAGTTCGTAACACATTCAATTGGCAAATTAAATTACTTGCATTGTTGCAACCATTTGTGTTTTTTGTTGTATGATAAACATTTAAGTATTGCATTGTTGCAACCATTTGTGTTTTTTGTTGTATGATAAACATTTTAGTAATAATAGTTGCCTTACAATCATTTCTTCGCTCATATTTGACGCCAGAGTTGGTCGCCAAAGCCTGATTACAGAAAATTAGCCTGAGTTTAAAGGTGTTACATGGTTTCAAGCAGAATGAATTTTTTATGTTCTTTTCCGAAAATGTTGGGAAGGCAAATCTTTTAGTTTATCTGTCCGTTTTTCTATTTTTTACTTCCTTAAAATAAATTTTATTATAAATGTCGGTATTCTAATCGCAACAGCACTCAGTCAATCTGGCAAAATTCCAGTGGGTTGTTAGTTCTTTAAGTGCATTTTAATGATGTTAATAAACTTTATATATATATATATATGCACACTGAATTTTATTTGAAATATATACTATATATATGTATGCATATGCATCATATATATAATACACATGTATCATTATGACGTCCACATAAACAGGGTATTTTTGTCGCCAAATTTGGCGATATTTCATTAAGTGTCGCAAAGCTTGGAGATAATTTGACGCTAGAGGCTATTTTTCATTGCGAATTTTTAGAGCGAGTAATCATCTATTAATATTATGCGGTTAACTAAATGGCATAACGCACGAATGTTAATAAAGTTTCAATCTTTCGTCCCTACACAAGACCTCTGCTCTTTCTATTATATTGTACTGTTATTATACTTACTCTTACTATATTGTTAGTCTTTACTCTCTTAAAAGTTTATTATAGAAAGAGAATTTTCAGAATTAAAGCATCGAAACTGCCAGTTCTAGATTATTATAATTTTATAACATATATCCAGTTTATCAATATGTACGTTAGAATGAATCTTCTATAATGGGGTTCTTCGCATTTTAGCTTCAGGTTTTCGAGTAAATTTAGCTAAAATCTTAAAACCAAGACATACTGACATATTATCTAAGACGATTAGATGAGAATAATGGTAGATTTTCTAATGGAAGAACGGCAGTGCGTTCGTAGATTTTCTAATCTTCCTTAATCGTTCCAATGTTAGAATGAAAGGGAAAAAAATTAGCATCAATATGGTTTACTGTAAACATGGATAGCTTAACAGGCGTTTAACAAGAACCACTTCACTTCAGTGTAAATTACAGAAGATTACTTAACAGGATTAAAAATCTCCGTATTAGAGAGTGTAACGATGCAAACGGACATGAAGCGTAAATTCCTAAGTAAATTAAGCGGTAATTGTCAATAAAGATGAAATGGATAACAACACAAAATATAAGATATGCTGCCAATGATCGCAAAGAGAATTTCTCTAACAGGAACTTCCGATTTGGCGAAGGATTGAGCAAGTAAATCTAATACATGAAAATGAAAATCTAATTGTCTGTCTGCACTTCTATACAAATCAACAGTTTGAAAGCCAGAATTGTGAAATGCTACGTGTAGGTGTATTAAAACACGGCCGAGGCAACTAAAGTAATCCGGAATCGAAATATAATGTAGAGTTAATTTTTAAATAATAAAAAACCAAAAATCTATCAGCTTTTTCGGGAAGAGTTCCATATCCTGTGCTGGTTCGCGCGATTGGCAAAAAAATCCAAACTGCTGCCAAAAGAGGTGTGATGTCACGTAGATAAGGTCAATTCCAGTTGTTAAGTTAAAACTCCAAAGACTGAATATCGCAACAACCAAATCAAACATTTATCGCCAAAAACAACTCGCCAAACCTACCAGCACAGAATATTGAACTCTTCCCGCCTTTTCCTATTGAATTTGAACATTTTTCGTTATAGCAGTTGCCAACAATTAAAAATCCACAATGAAATTCTTTCTACAATAATTAATTTTCTATTGAAAGATTTCCACGTGAAAAATGAAAATGAAAATAAAAAGTTTCAGCAATGGAAAAAAAGATTAATATGACGTCATATTGGTAATATAACGGAAATTTTCAAACATTTCTCAATAATACAAGGAGTATGAGTATGTGTAAATACAGAAAGTAGGTTAATATGACGTCATTCGATAATTAAAAAGGAAAATTAATATAACGTCACATTGGAAGTTTAACGGACTTTTTCAAATGTTTGGGAATTATACAAAGAGAGTATCAATATGAGTAATAGTGAAAGCAAGTAGGTAAGATGTCAGCAGGTGAGTACAACGTCATACGAGTTTGAGGAACGTATTGAATCATGATAAAAACATGATTATAGAAATATTGGCATATTTTAACATTTTGAAGTTATCTATACAACATGTTTAATTTTGAAATTGATTTTTCTACACAAACATTCTTAAAATCTCGAACAGCACCAAGTACTTCGGCTAGTTATGAATAAAAGTAATATGATGAAGTGCTTAGCATACATATTAGAAAGAATATATTGTTTGCCTGAGACGGCTAGTATTTTGATGTAAACTACAAATAAAAATATAGATTTGTAAAGCATAATAAAATAATTTTAAAATTCTTTGACATTTATACATTTATTATATTTATATCCTTTATACATTTGATAAAACCTACAAAAAGCAGTGATATCCAATCAAAAAACTTTCTGTAAAAAAAAAAAGAGCCAAGTTCTCCTTAATGTTTCGGCCGTAAAAAGTACTGATATCTGATGTTCGCCCAAGTTAAAAGTCAAACATCCGAAATCTTTCATTCAAAATGGCTTCCTGCGACTTGGCCGTTAATGCATTTTAGAAGGTTTTTCAAATTCTAAAGAATGTATAATGATCTACATGTCTACTACATTTTTTTGGACATTTTACGCATTTTGTTGTACAAAGTACTAAAATATAATACACATTTTTAAAATATAATTTCGAGATCACAGCTGTCGAGAATGATCCACTCTGGTTCTCAACGTCTCACATAATGTAACACCATGTGAAATTTGATGAAAAAAATATTCATTGGAATTCGTGTTAATGACAATAGACCGTACAAAATGGTCATTAAACCATGGTAAAACTAAATGATGCGGTTAATCAAAACTAATGTTTCTTGAAACTCAATGGTATGTATCACAAAGCTTTTAATTACAATGTCATCATACGAATTTGCCTATTTGCATTCCGATATTACTTTTAAATGTATAATTTCCAATCATTAATTTTGAAATGATTTATCGACGTAATTATTTATTTCAAATGAAAGATATGGCATGTTTAACATCAATCAGGGTGTATTATGTATTCTAATTTATTTTTCTCAGTATTACATTCTTCTAATGCAGAGGTTCCCAAAGTGTGCTCCGCGGAGCCCTTGGGGCTCCGCCTATACTTTTCAAGGGCTCCGCGGCGTTCCAGGAAAATAAACAAAACATGAAAGAAATTAGCGTATTCCAAAGGAAAAATTTTCGAAAGTATGTAGGAATTTTTGTGAGTGTGTGTCATAAATAAATACATCTATCAATGGATTGAAAAATACTATAATGTATTTTTTTAAATCATATAAAAATTTGCATTATACATGCATCCATTTTCTGTATAATATTGCTGGGTTGAACTATTTTATTTTATGTTTCTGCATTTAACATGTTTTAAAAATTCGATTCAAAATAAGCTACAAAAAATAGTATTCTGAATCGAATGCACCACGTGAATCGAAAAAGCAAAGGCGCGCCTGGACAGTTATCTCTGCTTGCCGAACAAATGGGAGAACAGTTTTTAGGTAGATTTCGTAAGAAATACTACCTATTACATTCTCACCTAAGTTGGAAATTTTGAAAAATTTTTGCAGATATACGCCGATCATGACTCCCAGAACCCAAAACCACCCCCAGTTCAAAAGTTTATCTATCTATCTATCTATCTATCTATCTATCTATGTCACTTTTTTCTGACCACGATAACTGGAAAAATTCTGCATAAATCTCTTCCAAACTGATACATAAAATCAAGGGTCATAAAATCTCGGTCAAGTTCGTTAATGGGCAAAATCGAACCAAGGGGGGGGGGGAAATGAGGGGGCTTTTTGTGAAAACAGAAAAATCCTCATAATTTCTTTATTATTATACGTATCGAATCCGTTTAAAGTTATTATTACTTCTAGGAAAAGGGCCGAAAATTTATGTATGACAGATTTTTGATATAATTAAAAATGGCCCCAAGGGGGGGGGGGAAAGGGGGGTTTTAGAAGAAAAAAAATCATAGCTTCGTCAATTCACAAGATATCAAATCCGCGTAAATTTATTATTAATCCTCTTAGTATTATCTAAAACTTTTATATTGACAAGTTTTTTATAGGACCAACCGTTATAGCAAAAAAAAAAAATTAAAAACAAAAAAATCCCTGCCGGCTTCGCCTGCAAACAAGTTATTTTTCGAAGTAGGCGGTTCCAACTCCCGCATCTTTTCGAAACTGATACATAAAATCAAGGGGCATAAAATCTCGGTCAAGTTCGTTAATGGGCAAAATCGAACCAAGGGGGGCTTTTTGTGAAAACAGAAAAAAAACATAATTTCTTAATTATGATACGTATCGAATCCGTTTAAAGTTATTATTACTTCTAGGAACAGGGCCAAAAACTTATGTATGACAGATTTTTGCTATAATTAAAAATTGCCTTAAGGGGGGGACGGAAGGGGGTTTTATAAGAAAAAAATTTATAACTTCGTCAATTCCCAAGATTTCAAATCCGCTTAAATTTATTATAAATCTTCTTAATATTATCTAAAACTTTTATATTGACATGTTTTTTATAGGACCGACTCTTATAGCAAAAAAAAAAAAAAAATCCTTGCTGGCTCCGCCTGCAAACAAGTTTGGTTTCGAAGTAGGCGGCTCCAACTGCAGCATCATCGCAAAAAGGTCATTTCTTCCGCAATTCCCGACAAACAGGCGCCCCACGTTCTGCGTCTTCGAAATCTACCTGTGCCTGTAGGCCGAGCCGTCAGGGATTTTTTTTCTTTGTAGCGCCGCCTATTCATGTGTTTAAACTTAGTTATTATTTGCTTAGTAACCAGGGTCTAACTTTCTAATGAGGTAAGTGTGTCTCACATTGTTTATTTTCTTTTGCTTCAGTCTTTGCGATCGTTAAAATGAGGTATTTTTTACTCCACTGCTTGCTATATTTACTGAGAAATGTGTTAGTTAAGCTTTGATTGTTTCAGGGATAGACAAAGGCGTAGCGTCAAGGGGGGCATGATCACTTTACTACCAGTATTTCTATATACTATATTTGGCCTTATTTAATTCATACCGTTCAAAGATTAAATAAGGTGAAATGTAGTATATAATTATACTGATAGTAAAATGATCGTGCCCCCCTGACGCTACGCCACTGGTGATAGACAATCACTGATAGCTTTTCGTTAATATTTTAATTTAAGTGGTATGATCTAAAATTTCATGTTCTATGTCAGTTTAAAATTCAAAACTGCTTCAATTTTTTTAACCTATTAAATCTTTCAAAAGTTGCAATTAATTTTGACACCCTATCCGCGAAAATAGAACATATGTATTTACGAAATTTAATTGGTCTCGGCATTGGCTAAAATTCTTATATTATGATGCTACATTTTCCTATCAGAAATAAGGCTGTAACAATTAAAATATATATATTGGTTCTTTACATTTGTCATCATACTAACAATCTAAATGTTTGCCCAGCTCCACCCCTTGGTTAGACTTTTCGTCAATGAGTACCTGCCCTAATATAAATTTAACCCCACCCATATATACCGTTTTGTTAATAAAGCTTTTCTACTAGTTGTAGTTCTTTTAACATGTGTAGTTTTTAATTGTATATCTACTTTGAGGCAAAAACAATGGTGAAAGAAAGTTTCTTTCAAAACTATAATTAATAGCTAAATACTTCAAATAAAACATTAAAAAAAGCCAACGATGCTGCACCTAACAATACAGGTTATAGATTTTGCCCCGCCCACTTAATCACTAAAACGATGATCTGCTTCTAAATGTATTTTTTAAAAATGTTTTCAAAAGAAGAAGCTCAGAGGCGATTCGTTTTTGCTGCATGCTTAGAAGTACTAGAAACGTAAAGAAGAACGAAAAAAGAATCCGTAGTCACATGATTCTATTACGGGTGGGTGGGACTACCGAAAACGTGTTATACAGTTATTCAATAGCGACTGGACCCACGCATTTTCTTTCTTTTCGCATGTAGACTATTTGGATTATACAGAAGTCTATTTTTGTATAGTAAAACTGTACAACTTACCTTTCTTTTCTGTGTGTTTGGTTTTCGTCATAAATAATAATAATTTCACGTAAGCTCCAATTCAATGCATGATCCAAATAGGGTTACCATTTTGATCTTTAATTCCGACTTCATATTGGGAATCCAGAAAGAATATTTTTTATTTTAAAAATGGATGTCATTAACCCCTTAACAGTACTGCTCAAACGTCGCTCGGGACGAAGAGTTTGTTTTCTTCGTTACTAAAAGTTTTCAGAAACCACAAATTTTAAATTATAATTTTTGCTGTATATGGCGGGCATACCTTGATTATACAAGGCAGCTATTTTAATACAACAAGGTGCTTTTTAGTCCTTATTTTTAATTTATTATGTCTAATAATAGTAATATTAAAATAAAATTGTTAAAGGGTTAAATAATAGAAAATTTTATTTTCAAAATTTCTAGTATGAATTCAGAATTTCTGTATCAAGAAAAGGGCCAAACTGAGAACCTTGGCCCCATGTTGGAAACTACTGGTTCGGACTCTTATCCAGCAGATCTTTCTCTTCTCCATAGGCATAAAAAAAACATTAATTTGTAAACCATAGAGTACCGTGGGGTTAAGGGGCTCCGCCTTAGAAATTCTTCCCAAAAAGGGCTCCGCCAGCCCAAAAGTTTGGGAACCACTGTTCTAATGTTTTTAACCTAGAATGCATTAACGGCCAAGTCGCAGTAAGCCATTTTGAATGAAAGATTTCGGATGTTTGACTTTTAACTTGGGCGAACATCAGATATCGGTACTTTTCACGGCCGAAACATTAAGGAGAACTTGGCGCTTTTTTTTTTTTACAGAAAGTTTTTTGATTGGATATCAATATTTTTCCACAATTTTTTTAGTCAAGCTTTAAAACCATTATATTTATAACTGATAACAATTCCAAAGAGTTTGGACAATAAGAACTATTTTTTTAAACTATTAAATTACCCGATGTGAAACAAAAAAAGGTTTTCTTACAAATGCCTTTACCACCAGATATCAATATTTTTTCATGAATTTTTTATACAAGATTCGAAACCATTATATTGTGTACATAACATTTCCAAAGAGTGTGAACAGTAAGAACTATTTAAAAAATATATTAAATGACCCGATGTGGAAAAAAAAAACACCCATTTTAAAAATCAAAATCCACTATTTTTATTCGAAATACGGAAAAGCACATAACATCCACTTAAATAGTGTACATTTTACTTTAGAACAACGCATTCGGTTTTAAATATATATATATATATATATATATAATTATAATATCTTTGAATTTCAAAAAACATTATCAAGTTCTTGTATATATATTGGGGAGCCCTCGATAGGAGAATCGTTTGGAAAGATTTTCGTTTAAAAGTATAAATTCTTACAAAATCGAATTAAAGATATAAAGCCATTTCAATTTGAAGTTTATTTAAGGTTATTATCATGGACCCGTGCAATAAGGGGGGGGGGGGAGGGAGGGGTGCCAATTAGGTTATATACAAATTATTGGATAAAGATAAAAAATATCGGATATTTTGACATTTTCGTAAATGTTATGATATTTAACAAACCTTGTGCCACGCCACTGCAAACAGACAAACATTTCAATAGTTAAGTACGTTATTTATATGTTGGGAAAAAAAAAACAAAAAAAAAAGATAAACTTTCTATTCTTATCTTTTCTTATGTACTAGAAAATATATCAAGTGTAAAATTCGCAGAAAGCAATTTTAAAAACAAAAATTATTTAAAAACAATCTATCACAAAGCAAAAGAGAGCTAGCTAGCTGACTTGAAAATAAAAGATAGTTTAACAGTTTTCTGTGAAAAGTTTTGGTGCAAAAAGTTCTAAAAGACCATCTGGTGTAAGATAAATGTTCCAAAATAGACTCAGAAGGAATGTGCTGAGGGAGTAGGGTTGTGGTGTTAAGACTGTGACGTAAATGACACGTTGCTTGATCTTTTAAACATCAACTAAGTTATTCTGTTATTGATAAAAGTTTTTTTTTATGTGTATTTATTTTTCGCGCTTTTTCTGGCAGCGCTCCAGTGCTCCATTCAATGACTGATTGTGTTCTTTTTTTGGATACGTATCAAAAGAAGTAATGGACTGTCACTTTATTCTTTAATATAAAATCACAAGCTTTTAAGAGAGGGGTCGTCAACCACGCTCCTGCGCCCATCGAGCGATTTTCTTTCTTTTCTATATAAATTTATAAATATGGACACACAGAGTGCAAACTAAAGCCGTGGAAACGCTCAAATAACTTTTGAATGAATAAATCGAAAACCAGTGGACCCGTGCGAGAATTTCGCACTGCAGTTTAATATATTTTTTAGATGCAGATTGAAACTGCTAGAGAAAAATTAAGGACAAAAATATCTGCAAACAACATTAGTCAAGCCATAATATTACCTCATTTATTCAATCAATGTTACAATAAAACTGATCGAAGATAGCAAAATGCACACGCAAAGAAAGAAATTAACAATCGTATTTTAACTGCATTAGAGGATAATGTCATCCGCTTCGGGAAAAATAGAAAAATAAATTGAAATGCAATTTAATGAAATTTAATAATGCATTTAATAAAATGAAATGCATTTTAATCTAATATAACAAGGCATACTTTTTAGGCCACACGCGAAATACCACTGCTTCGATTGATCGATTGATGGTGTCTTTTTCTTTTAAACATTTCAATTTTCCTTTTTAATCATAAGTATAAAATAAACCCTTTATCATCACACTTTATCTTTTTTATACTATTTATTTTTTTATAATCATTGCTGAAAATGATATAATGCGATATTTTATTTTTGTGGCAACATTGATTTGAAAAAAACCTTTCATTTCATTTATGAAAACAATGCTGATTTAATTTTTAATTAACTGCAATTTTTAATCAGAAAACACGTTTTAACGAAATATGAGTGTACTATGTCAGATGCCTCATGCATTGTTGTGCGTTTTGTAAATGCATATAAAAAGGGATGTTGACAACAGAAATAATATATATGGTTGTGGAACAAGTGATTACGTATAGTAAAATGACTATGCGTTATCATATGACAGTGACTGCAGCACCTCTAGTGGCGAAATTTGAAAGTTATCTAAAATTCATTAAGATACAACTAAATGTAAATATATTGCTTGAAGGTGCGTAAAAACATACATAAAAACATTTAAAAGCACATTAAAGTCCTTTTAAAAATTCCAAAACGTTTTCAACCGAAACCCGGTCATCATCAGTGGAAAAACTAATTCTGTTGAGTTGAGTTGTTATCTGTTTGCGTTTTCTTGCTTGCCCGGAATAAACTATTTCACTTCAAGGGTTTGGAAATAAGGTGGGATGGGAAAGGTAATCAATGATGCATTAATTCATTCCAGACTGCGTGGATATCATATGATAATACATCGTTACAGACTATTTCTTTTTTAGACATTATTTCTAGAGGCTCTCTTATGATTGCTTCCAGGTGATTATTTGTGCGGAATATAATTTTGGATCTATTGAAATCAATTTTTATAGGTTTGGTTTGCGCTAATCTTGCTAAGGCAGTGTGGGGTCTATTTAATCTCAGATCTGCTTCATGTTCTTTTATTCTGTCCCGAAATTTCCTCATTGTCATACCTATGTACATAAAATCGTTGTTATCTATCTTGAATGGTATAATATATACTCCTGATCTATTGATAGCCTGGATTGGGTCTATTTTTCTGTTTAACAAAACCCGCAACTTTGGGGGAGGGACTGCGATTAATGTAATGCCAAACCTAAAGAGGGAATGTCTCATACTTTCAAAAAATCGTGGGATGTAGTTAACTTTACAAAACTTCTAACTTTTAATTGTACCTGTATTCCGATTTTCTTCATCTTTCACTTTAAATTTATTTATGATTTTTTCAATGAAACGGGATGGAACTGAATTCTCGTCTGCTATTTTTCTAATTACATCTAATTCTTCATTAAGGAAAAGGCATGAGCAAACTTGAAACGCTCTTTTTACATAAAAATTGAAAGGTGCTAACTTGTAACTAATGGGTGAACTGCAATTAAACGGGATGGTGGAGTTAGATCTGTTAATTTTCCTAAACACTGTGCAATCAAGATTCTGTTTATCCATATTTCTGATTAGTTGTACATCCAAAAAAGCAAGCTTTTGATTTTGTTCTATTTCTAGTGTGAATTTTATTTTATTGTCTAGGCTATTGATTTTATCTAGAAAGGTATCTATGAAGTATGAAGCACCAAACTGTAGAAAAACTTTATAAATATGAGCGTTTGAGGCTTGACCGGGAATTGTGTAATTTATATTTCTTAAAGAGGTGTAATCAGTTAAAAGTTATCCCAAGATTCATCGCAAGTAAGAATAACTTTGCCAATAGACATTTTCCTGATCTTAATTGTCTGAGTGCAACGAAGACTCATACACAGTGCAGTATTACTTTGCCCCATATATAGCTACGATGGATATTAAAACCTTTCGTCAAGCATAACTCAAAAAATATTTAACGGATTTCGTTCAAATTTTTACAGCAGGTACCTATAAAGGTGACAACAACGTCTATCTATTACCAAGAATAAATGTCAAACCGTTTGGAAATTATATTAAAAAAATAGATAAAAAAGCACAATTAAAGTATATACGTCACGAAAATTCTGTGCGTACGTCATTTTCACCGGCGGGAGATTTTCGTAGACAATCGGAATTGAAAAGTTTATGGAGTACATGGAGCAAAAAAATATGCACGCACTAATATTCAGCACAATAAAATATATTTCAATTTAGTAGAAAATGAAAATTAATCTGGATTTTTTTCTGTTTTAAAGAAAAACCTCGCAATAACTTGGTAGACTTGGTATTAGAGATTTGGCGCAAATCTCAGCAATAGCAGCATTTCTTATTTCGCGTGCGTAAATTTAAAAAAAAAAAAAAAAAAAAAAAAAAATCTTTGGTGTTTAAATAAAAGGTTTCGATTTATGGCATTATTTCTTTTTTTTCTCTTTTTAGCATTTTAAATGGGATTAATGAAAGGCATGTATTTTAAATTAAATGAGTGAAAGATTTATATTTAAATGAAATGAATTCAATATGAAAATGTTATAGGAGCAATATTTGGCGATTTATCAACTGCGCCAGGATAGCATAAAAGTACCAATATATCAAACGGTATGTAGTATGTGAAATGAAACAATGATATTATAATCACCCATCGTACAAGAAAAAAAACTGCATTCAGAGGGAAAAATTCATCTCCTGTGCCGTAAGATTTGGCGAGTTCTTTTTTGGTGATAAGTTTTTCGATGTGATTGTTGGAATCTGCAGGATTTGGCTTACTTTTTCTAAATCTTATTTTTTTGCAGATGTAGTATTATGCAAATATATTTTTTTGTAGATATTTTTCTATTTTGTATATTTGGCATTCTATTTTGTATATTTTCTATTTGGCATTTGGAAAAGAGTTTTTTACCTTTTTATCTGTGCCTTCGGAAATATTAAAAAATAAAAAAAGATTTACATATATCAAACATATAATGTTATGTTTTGCATTTTTATACGGACCACTTCTCCATTTTTAGATTTTAAATGCTATTTATTATTTACTAGCCGTTTATTAATTGTTTACAATTTGCCCCCCTGACAATAACAATTATTTATCACAAAAATGTCTCTTAGGTTTGTTAACTAAGTTTGTTTATGTATTTTCATTACTTATTAAAATATCGAATATGGCGATAAAATTTTATTTTAGCATCGTGCTTAAATTTTTAAGATGGTGCAAAAACATGCTTTAATAAACGTATGTTTGTAAATATTTGAAAAACATGTTTTACCGCTCTCTTGAAAAATTTTGTAAGATGCTAAAAGTACCTTTTGGCACCATTTTAATTTTTTTTTCGCCAACCGACATAGGATACGAAACTTTTCCCCATTCAGATACACAGGCAAGGCTGGTCTCAAACAAGAGTAAAGCTAGCAACAATATTGTTTTAACTCTATCAGAGTTACAATAATGATATTAAATGCTCCGATTGGCTTTGGGCCCAATTACGAAAGTTTCTCCTAAAAAAAAACTGTAGAAGAAGTCTTTTACATTTGTTTCAAATGAAGCTCGGTCTACAAGGTATTAGTTAATAATACAAACAACACTAATGGCATGGAGGCAAAAGTTTTAATTTAAATGTATATATTTGAAACCTTTCCCCCCCGAAAAAAAAGAAAAGAAAAGAAAAGAAAGTTACAGTAATGAATTTAAAATGGCGTTAAGCCACGCTTTCTGACATAAGCAATTGGCTGCAAACGCGATAACGAAACTTTCACTTAACTTAATAACATGTAGCTAATATAGCCCTCAGGGTACTTTGCAGTTATACAGACCTTCTGGGTTTTTTAAAAAGTTTGAGACAATTCAGGTTTAAGTAGTTGAGATTTACTGTCAAATGATATAAACAACTATGAACACAAAACTGATGAATTATTATTCAGGTTTATGTATGTATTTAACAAAAAATTCATCTGATTACACTTATTAGATAAATTATTTCTGTTTGCATTTAATAACTGATAAACGGCTTCTGTATATTAAATGAATTGTTTAAATATTGGGAAGAGGTGGCGAGAGGTAGAAAGCCGAGTAAACAAACGGGTAGACAGACGGGTAGTGAGATGGGTAGAGAGACGAGTATAGACATAGGTAGGCTGACGGGTAGCGAAACGAATAGACAGACGGCTAGAGAGAAAGGTAAAAACAGGGTCGACTCGACAGAGGGGTAGCGAGATGGGTCACGAGACGGGTAGCGACACCGGTAGACAGGAATGTAGCGAGAAAGGTTGCGAGACGCGTGGCGTGGTAGATAAAGAGACGAGTAGAGAGATGAGTACAGAGACGAGTTGACTGACGGGTAATGAGATTGGTAGCGAGACGGGTAAAGAGTCGGGTACAAAAACAGACTGATAGTGAGACGGGTATGCAGACGAGTAGAGAGACAGTAGATGGGTACGGAGATGGGTAAGATGATGGATAGAGAGGCGTATAGCCAGACGGGTAGAGAGACAGATAGACAAATGGGTAGCGAAGTGGATAGAGACACGGCTGGACATACAAGTAGTTAGACGGTTAGAGAAATAGATTAGCGGTTAGCGAAACCGGTAAGGAAATATAGAGATAGGTAGCGAGACGTGTAGAGAGATAGACAATCGGCTAGAGATACGGGCAGAAGAACGGATATTGAAACAGACAGATTGTGGAGCGACAGACAGACAGGCAAAAGAAAAGTCTGCGGATTAGCGCAGTAAAGGCGCAGGGGGCAGAGCCTCCTAGAGAATAATCAAGAAGTATCTGTTAAGCTTAACTTTGTAGTATATATAATTTTTCAATTTTGCCGATATGGAGATTTAATGTAAAAGTTCTTTTACAGAAGTCATCGAAAGATTTTTTGTATACTTTAATAGTAATTTAGACTATAGTTTTGCAATCTGGTTTGTAGCAAAGCATGCTATCAATGTGGTTTGAAGTGTAAGAGTTTCTATTAACAGTTATACAAATAATAGATATATAATCAAGGACGAAAAATTTTAAATTCACACACAAAAAAAGGTGCAACAATGAAATTAAATTTGCGTTAAGCCACGCTTGATAGAATAATCTATTGGCTGCAAATCCAATTACTTAACTTTAAAAAGCTTGGCGTTTTAAAAGATCCGGCGTTTGTTCCATACGCGCTTATAGCTTTGCGCAATACGCGCTTAGGAAAATGAGATTCTTTGCCACATGTTAAATAAAATTATGACAACACATCTGATGAACGGTACTTCTTTTCTATTTTTTAGCAGTGTATATGAATTTATATATGATATTTTGTAATTCTATCATTTAATTTGCTCTTTTTCTTTATATTGTAATTGTTAACCCTATGTTCTCAGCAATATCACTCAGACTAATCCCTTTGAGGGAAGTCCTAGTCATAAATTTGAAATGGAATGTTTAAAACGTTGTATTAAAGATAAATGTAAGCTTATTGACACGATTTCCATTAGAGTTTACCGTTTATATAGTTCATTAGTACAGTCTTTATCAGACTCGGATTTTGATCATAAATTAAAAGTTATTGAACATTACAGAGAATTTCAGCGTAGGACTAAACTAGTTACCATGAAAAAGAAAATTGCCAGTTTGAAATCTACTAAAACTAAGCACGCAGAACCGAAGCCAGATACTTTTATTAATATTTCAAACAAGAAGTTATCAAAAAAAGAAAAATTAGTCCTCAATCTGGGTCCGAAATTCATGTTTGATTCACAATGGAATAACAAGATGATTATTACTGACTGTGAGAAGGCCGTGCAGGCTGCTGATCCAATGCAGAAAGAGGTGGTTAGAAGTGTTTTACATAGTAAGATGAGATCATTTGTTTACAGACCAAACCCTCAACACGAGAAGTTTAAGAAAATAGCAGGAAAATTGAGGAAGGATAAGGACATTGTTATCCCCCATTTCAAGTTTGCTTGCAGAGTTTAAACTACGTCCTCTTGAAAATATAATCATGGAGACCATAAAACCGGGTCCGGATTGCTGGTTAAGATATGTAGATGATATTTACATTATTTGGAATCACGGAAAATATCAGTTATACTCCTTTCTAGATAAAATCAATAGCCTAGACAGTAAAATAAAATTCACACTAGAAATAGAACAAAATCAAAAGCTTGCTTTTTTGGATGTACAACTAATCAGAAATATGGATAAACAGAATCTTGATTGCACAGTGTTTAGGAAAATTAACAGATCTAACTCCACCATCCCGTTTAATTGCAGTTCACCCATTAGTTACAAGTTAGCACCTTTCAATTTTTATGTAAAAAGAGCGTTTGAAGTTTGTTCATGCCTTTTCCTTAATGAAGAATTAGATGTAATTAGAAAAATAGCAGCCGAGAATTCAGTTCCATCCCGTTTCATTGAAAAAATCATAAATAAATTTAAAGTGAAAGATGAAGAAAATCGGAATACAGGTACAATTAAAAGTTAGAAGTTTTGTAAAGTTAACTACATCCCACGATTTTTTGAAAGTATGAGACATTCCCTCTTTAGGTTTGGCATTACATTAATCGCAGTCCCTCCCCCAAAGTTGCGGGTTTTGTTAAACAGAAAAATAGACCCAATCCAGGCTATCAATAGATCAGGAGTATATATTATACCATCCAAGAAAGATAACAAAGATTTTATGTACATAGGTATGACAATGAGGAAATTTCGGGACAGAATAAAAGAACATGAAGCAGATCTGAGATTAAATAGACCCCACACTGCCTTAGCAAGATTAGCGCAAACCGAACCTATAAAAGTTGATTTCAATAGATCCAAAATTATATTCCGCACAAATAATCACCTGGAAGCAATCATAAGAGAGCCTCTAGAAATAATGTCTAAAAAAGAAATAGTCTGTAACGATGTATTATCATATAATATCCACGCAGTCTGGAATGAATGCATCATTGATTACCTTTCCCATCCCACCTTTATTTCCAAACCCTTGAAGTGAAATAGTTTATTCCGGGCAAGCAAGAAACCGCAAACAGATAACAACTCAACTCAACAGAATTAGTTTTTCCACTGATGATGACTGGGTTTCGGTTGAAAACGTTTTGGAATTTTTAAAAGGACTTTAATGTGCTTTTAAATGTTTTTATGTATGTTTTTACGCACCTTCAAGCAATATATTTACATTTAGTTGTATCTTAATGAATTTTAGCTATTAAACAAGGTGAATTTGCACTGAAATTTTAACTTTTATTGAAAGTTATCGATCATATCTGAAAAACTTTCGGAGATAACTTCCAAATTTCGCCACTAGGGGTCGATGCAATCACTCTCATATGATAGCGCATCATAGTCATTTTACTATAAGATAGTCAAACGTTCCACAACTCTAGTTTTATCCATTCAAATGTTATTTGAGTTTTTCCTGGCTTTAGTTTGCAACCTATATTTTTATTTTATAGACAGAAGCGGTGTTCCTTCTTATCCTTAAACTAAAAACTTAAAAAACATGTTTTTAATGCCAGAAACCGTTAAAAATTCATAAAATTAAAAATATCATTTCGTCGTACAGAAATAGAATTTTTCTGTATCACTTTCTAGAGCATTGAGAAAGTTTTTGTAAATAAACTTTTATGACTCAAGAACCGAAAAAAAATAATAATAATTTCGTAACTTTTATGTAAAAGGAAAAAAAAAACTATTTTGACGTAAATGGAATTTTATAGTGTGATGAAGAACGTTTGAAACAATTTTGCAACTATACATCTAAAATTAACGGCGTCGGAATTAGCTATTGGTCAGCAATAAAAACTGACACCCTGCATATTAGTAATTCATTTTAATATATGAACATATGACTTATAAAATATAAGTGTACCCCCCCCCCCCCCAGCTTACTTTTGTACCAAATTTTGGCTCTTGCAGAAATTTTAGTGAGTATTACTGATCTGTATTCATCTACACTGAAAAAAAAAATGTTGATTTTACAGTATGATACTGGCACCCCAGCTGCCAGTATTATACTGTAAAATCAACAATTTTTTTTGCAGTGTATATATATTATCGAAGAAAAGTTGAATTCGGATTTTATAAGCACATTTGTAGAGCATAACTGGAAACGATAAACGGATACCAATGAAAAATACATATTCTAAAAGTAGAGATAACATTAGTTGTAAAAGCACTTCAGGTCTGAAAGAGTAAATAATGCTCATTTAATATATAAACGCTATACTGTGTGAATTATCAATGTATCAGATTATTTACTCCATAATATCATGTAAAAAGACACGTGTTTACATTAACTTGAAATGTAATATTTTCTTGTTTTTTACAACTATTATCGTTTTACTTATCTGCACACACATCCACTTTAAGATATTGATTTATCAATATAAAGATACCATTGTATATTTCACTTTAACAATAAGAAATTGCTGCGACCCAAAAGATGCTGTATGGAAATGGAGTGCAGCTGCTATTTACACTTTAAAATAACACATGATAAATTTTGATAAAAGAAATTTAAGCAAGGCTGTAATGAAAAGGCTTCCGAGAATAAAGTGATTACATGCTCAAACTATTTTAAATGAAATTTTTTTATTATATATCTATAACTATATATAAGTCAGTTTCACTCGCTATATTGATTTTTAAAAAGTTTTGTATCATGAATATTATTATTATTATTATTATTATTATTATTTTGGCTTTGAAATTTTGTTTCTATCTCATTTAGCAGATGAATTATATATACAGGGTGTCCGAAAAGTCTGGAAACGGTCGAACAACTCGAGAATTGAACTCATCAGATTGAAAAACGAGCAAAATGCATGTTCAATATTTTGGAAAAATCTATTTAGGGATATCAAAGTTGCCCCCCCCCCCAACTCTGCTCTCCTTTGGGGAAAGGGGGGCAACTTTGAAATCTTAAGTAATAATCCCCTTTTTTATTGCAGAATAGGATTCTACGGGAAAAAATACGTAACTTTTGTATTGAACATTTTCCTCGGAAAATCGTAGATGTGGCGCTGCAATCGAGTACAATGTAGTGAGAATCGTTTCCATTGAAAAGTCTGGAAACAATCGAATAACTCTAAAAAATGTACATCGAATTGAAAAACGGAAAACTGCATGTTCAATAGTTTTGAAAAATTTATTTAGGGATATCAAAGTTGCCCCCCTCCCAACTCTGCTCCCCCTGGGGGGAAAAGGGGGCAACTTTGAAATCTTAAATAATAACTCCACTTTTTTATTGCAGATTCGAATTCTACGGGAAAAAATACGTAACTTTTGTATTTAACACTTTCTTCGAAACATCGTAGATGGCGCTGCAATCGAGTAAAATGCTGTGAGAATCATTACCATTGCAATGTCTGGAAACGCTCGAAAACTCGAGAAATATACATCGGATTGAAAAACGGAAAAATACGTGCTTAATATTTTATTTTTGGTAACTTTTATATCCCTAAATAGAGTTTTCTAAAATATTGAACACTTATTTTTCCGGTTTTCAATCCGATGTATAGGGAAGTTGCAATCAGCTGATCAACCATTGTACTGCACTTGGAGGTCAGGGTACTTCCACCAATCAGAACTGCCTACTTTATAGTGTGTGACCTCCAACCTGACGTCTATTGCAACTGCCCTATACAACCGTTTACAGACTTTTCAATGGAAACGATTCTCACTGCATTGTACTCGATTACAGCGCCATCTACGATGTTTCGAAGAAAATGTTAAATACAAAATTTATGTATCTTTTTCCGTAAAATCCGAATCTGCAATAAAAAAGGAGGGTTATCATTTAAGATTTCAAAGTTGCCCCCTTTTCCCCCAAGGGGCACAGTTGGGGGGGAAACTTTGATATCCCTAAATAGATTTTTCAAAACTATTGAACACGCAGTTTTCCGTTTTTCAATCCGATGTACATTTCTAGAGTTATTCGACCGTTTCCAGACTTTTCAATGGAAACGATTCTAACTGCATTATGCTCGATTACAGCGCCATCTACGATTTTCCGAGGAAAATGTTCCATACAAAAGTTACGTATTTTTTCACGTAGAATTCGATTCTGCATTAAAAAAAAGGGGGGGGTGGTTACTATTTAAGATTTCAAAGTTTGCCTCCTTCCCCCGCAGGGGGCAGAGTTGGTGGGGGCAACTTTGATATCCCTAAATATATTTTTCAAAAATATTGAACAGGCATTTTGCCGTTTTTCAATCCAGACTTTTCGGACACCCTGTATATATTTGAGTTTTGACAACATGATTTGACAAGACGATAAGAAGAAAAATGTTTTAATACACGCTAATACAATTTTTTCTGTATCCCTCCTCCCCTCTCCCCATATCTGACCTCTGACCTTATTATAAACAAAAAAGAAAAATCATGCATCAAGTATAGATTATGAAACACATTCCAACACTAACAGAATACTTTAAAAAACCTTCGCTGTTTAATAAGGTAATTAAAATACCTATGTAAACATTTTAGAATTATGGTTTTAAATAAAACTTTTATTTCAACACCTCCTAGAATATCTTGTAATGCAAAGAGAACAATGGATTATAAATTACACTTGGAATTTGACTTTGTTTTAACTGCTCCTACCCACACAAGCTTCCCCTACTTCCAACCATCCAGACTTAACCTTCAGATAATTCAATTTATAAAACATGTTTAAAAACAATTCTTCCGCTAATTAAAGATACTTCATTCATTCATTTTTAAATGAGGTATTTATTAAAAAAATTCAATTTTTATCCATATCAATATAACTTGTTTTTAATTCATGGAAACCTGACTGCATCATAAGCGGCGTGTGCGAATTTCAGCAAGTCTACGATAACAAACATCTCTCGTAACAACAACAAAAAATAGAAAAATATTTACAGATCCAAAATCGCATTCGAAAAAATTTTGAAAATTTCCAAGTTAATAAAGACAAGCTGTTTTTGATTCCATAATAATATGCTGCATTCTGCATTTTATTCCACACACCAATATCGGACTTCTACGTACCAGTAGCCAGAGTTCGAGTACCAGTACTGGTACGCGTACCATAGTTTGGGAACCCCTGGTGTATAGCATTTATACATACTACATAGTATGCAAAAAATTAGTTAAAAGCATATGTAACCGCACTTCCAGCAATTATCGCTTATACATAATACATCGGATATAGTACTGTTTCCGAAATCTTTTGTGTCTTTGTGTGTCCCTGTAAATGTGTAAATGAACGATATATGTTGTGCACATCATATTACACAACAAGTATCTTGTAGTAAACCTCAGTCATGTATATCAATTACATTATATTTCAAATAGAACATAAACATAATTAAAATACGCTGCAAACAGTTTTCCCCAGTAAAACATTATGTAACCGAATATTTTTGTGTGGCCCTGTAAGGAATATAAAGCACAGTATTTCACCTCTTATTAATAGGGTAGCTAACTATTGGATAAAACAACCAGGTAGCAAGTTTTTCTTTTATCAAAACCAACGGTTTTGCACGTATGGTTGAAATATGGAAGTGGTATTTGTGTGTCAATTAACATTAGGAGAAATTATACTTTTGCAGATAATTTAAATATTATTGAATTTAGTCACAATTTGATAAAACGTAAGTTTTGTACCGCATTAGGTGAATCAGTGAGACTTGAAATAATGCGAAAATCGTCATTGCAACGCATTTGAATCCACATCCTTCATAGAAAACAGATACAATGCAGTCTATTTGGGAACTCTGTTTTTAAGCTATCGTTTAGTGGAAGAATTTTTGAAATCAGTTCCGTAGTTTCAGAATTTATTTTCTTTAAAAATCAAACTTTTTTTTCCCACTCTTAATATACCTTTATGCACCATAAAAATCAAAACACAGAGAAATAATAAGCTGGAAAACATTACTTTACTATATTTAATTGTCATTTGTGTACGGCGAGCGGCTGAATATGAAATACTTCCTTACCTTATTGGAAATTATGTTTCTTTATTACTATCATTTGAATTAATTATAACGGTTGCTCGTACCTGTGTTTATCCCACTGCTCAGAAAAGTTGTTCCTAACATGGTATGAAAAATATTTAATTTTACTTTTCTTTAAAAATTTTAAATAAAAATACAAATATTGTTCTTGCGCATCTATGTCTTAGTTATCTCTTATGCCAAATTTAAAGTTTCTATGTTGACATTTTTTAAGAAATCATAGTAAAAATATAACTATAAAACATTTTCTTCCCATTTCATTTATTTGAAAATCTTTAAAAAAAGAGGCATCTTTAGGAGCATCACGTCCCATAGAAACCTGCATGTAGAATTTAAAATTTCTAGCCTCGAAAGTTTGGGAGAAAAATCATAATTATAGAGTGCTTTCTAATAGTTTCTTTCTTTTAAATATCAAATGCTTTAACGAACGTTCTTATTGAGCATTTATGTCTTAAAATCCATCACCATGAGGGATTTCTTGCTGTTAGATATGTCTCTCAACAGATTGAAAGTAAACGGTATTTTATAACATTTTTCGTTCTTGTACCCCTATGAGATCAGTTTGCACAGAGATAAAATATAGCATATTTTTAAGTGGAGAACGGAATTATTATCCCAAGAGAAGATTTGATAAAGTTTCAGTAGTTAAAAGGAACCGTGATTTTAAAACCTATTCTATTCATTTCACTCTTTTAAATTTCGAATATGTTAGAACATGTTCTGCCGGCGCCTTTACATCTTAAAAGCCATGTCAAATTTCAAGTGCCTAGCAATCGCTCTAACAACTCCAAATAAATCATAATTTAGAGCATGTGTTTTATGTTCCTGAGTGCCAGTCTTATTCTGAAAGAAATTTCGGATTCGGTTCAGTGGGTCAAAAGTAATTTGGATTTCAGAACGTTTTCTATTCATTCCCCATTTTAAATTTAGATTAAAAAAAAAACTATTCTGTGCGAGCATTTGCGACTTAAAAGTAACCCCGGTGTCGAATATCAAGTTTCTGTCCCTATTAATTCTAAATAAATCATAATTTAGAATCATAAACAACAATTCCTGATCATTTCAATTTTTTAAATTTCGAATTTTATAGAAACCATTCTTAGCGATAGTTTACATCTCAAAAGAAACCACCATGCAAAATTTGAAGTTTCTAGACCCAACAGTATCACAGAAATCGCAGTTTTAGAACATTTTTAGTTCCTTTTAAATTTCGAATTTTTTAGAAACTGTTCGGTTGCGACCCGGTTCGGTTGCACTTACGTATTAAAATGTTAGCCCTGTCTAATTTCCAGTTTCTATTCTAAAATTAAATAAAACAACAACAGTAATTTAGAACGTTTTCCTCTCATTTCAGCTTCTCAAATTTCCAATTTTTTAGAAACCTTTCTTAGCGATCATTTGAGTCGTAAAATTAACCATCATACCAAATTTTAAGTTTCCAGCACCAAAAATGTCACAGAATTCTAAACTTTAAAGCGTTTGTCCTTACCCTTTTAAATTTCGTATTTTAAAATAAACTATTTTGTACGAGCGTTTACATATTAAAAATGACAGCCTTGGCAAATTTTAAGTTTCTGTCCCTAGTAATTCCATATAAATCGTAATTTAGAATGTTTTTAGAATGTTCTCAGTTTTTTTCATTTTTTATAATTCCTTTAATTGTCCTGATCCAGCATTTACGTCTTAAAAATAACTGACATGTTAAATTTCAAGTTTATATTCCTAACAATTCGACACAAATTGTAATTTAGAACATTTTCCACTCATTCTTTTAAATTTCGAATTTTCTAGAAAACAAACACCAGGCAAACTTTCAAGTTACTAGTTCCTTCAATATCACAAAAAGGGCATGTTTAGAATGTTTTGTGCTCCTCCACCCACTTGGGGAAAGTGGCCCTGACGTAAAATATCGTCTATGTCAGAGTAGAGAGATTGTCACCCTCATTTTTCCACTTTTACTTTTGAAATTGGTTCGGTAGTTCCAGTAGTTACCCCTACAAACAAACAAACAAGCACGTAAAAAACGTTTCTTTTTCATAATATTAGTATAGTAATAGAGCTAAAGCTATATCTACCAAATTATGAAAAATAAACTAAAAAAAGTAAAATAAGCTATTTATCCAGTAGTATCACCTGATGGCCGACTACTGAACATGAACATGTAAGCAAAATATGATACCCAATGGTCAGTCGCATTAAAATTAATTAAAACTAAGACATTTACTTTTTATACTCAAAAACATTAGTTTATTTACCCTGCTATCCTGTTAATATTCCAGCCTTATAATTTTAGAAAAGTGTAAAAAATAAATTACCTTTTTAAAAAAAATGCCATCAGTTAACAAAGAAATAGGAAAAATAATTATCTGACCGCAATCTTGAAAGAAAAAAAGACTGATTACTAATTAAATAAAAATGTCCAAAATTCTTTGGCATTGGTATATGACTTATAAAAGATGGATGCATATAGAGAAATTGTAACATTTCATTCAGAACCAAAAATAAGCTATTCGTAAGGTATTTTATCTCAATGTGCCGACTATTGGTACTTTTACCCTACATTAAATTTCAATCCATTCGGTTGGGTAGTTTTTGCTGTGTTATATGCGGACAGACGGACGAACCAGACGACGACTATAGGTGCTACGTATTTATATAATTACGAATGTACCTAATAAGATTGATGAAATTACAAACACCATACAGACAGATATACAGTAAATAATAAGATTAATAAAATTACGAATAAGGGTAATTTCCTTTCTATCATGCTTTACATACCTCACTCCTGTGGGAAAAGTCTTCACAGCATGTAACCATAAGAGCATCCGAGTAGCGCTGGCAACTGACTGACCAAGTAAGGCGAATACTGGAGCAAAGTTATGAAGTCCCCTCTCTGTTACAACTGAAACAAAGTTTTTATTTATTCTTAGAGTACAGTTGAAAGGTTAATTGCTATCTAATTAGATATTTTTACACGTTCTATTTACATTGTTTCTAACTTCTACCTTGAATTTTTCTTCAAAATTTTAGTCTTTAAATCTAAATCACTTGGTACCCGGAGTAGATGCTACCATTTGCACACCCAAACGAAGTGTGGGGGGAGGGGATACAGATACCACTATTTTTATACAGAAATCTTCGCCTTATTTAATAGGTATCTGCGATTAAATACGGCGAAAAAATAATGGTATCTGTAGCCCCCCCCCCCCCCCTCCTTCCCCATTGATGGTAGCGATTCATTGTAAGTGCGTAAAGATTTATTTATGTTATCCTTTACCTTTAAGTTGTGTAAGCATTTCGAAATGCACAAGATTTTATGTATTTTAATCGGCATGCGACTATGACAACCATGCTGTTAAGCTGTTATAGCAAATGTCGTTGTTTACAACTCTTACTAACAATACTTACTAAGACTATTCCAGATTCTCGGTACACTAATCAAAGCTCAAATAGTAATAGTCAAGGAAACAGCGTAATACACCAAAGAAAGTACGAAGAGCATTCTCTAAACTCACAGGCAAAATCGCTTGAAACTAAGATTGACGCGGTTGACAAGAGGTCTTCAATTTCTACCTTCCGGAAATTCAGTTGGAGAAAAAAATGTCTGATATCATCCCAGTTTAGCTAGGAAATTCTCAATAGTTCGATTCCTAATTGTTATAAACTCATTTTTAGATTTTTTCAGATAAAGGTTCTATGCCAAATTTGGTCACTAAGATCAAGTTTGTCTCCGAGCTTGATATCAACATTATGAATTCCTATGTGATTTCGAAGCAATAATATTACTCATATGGGAAAGAAAATTCCGATAAATTAAAGCAATCCATTACATTTGTGCACAGAACAAAATTTTATGTAAGCGACAGTGAAATTAGTATAATTATAAAAAATCGCATTGATCTCAGCGTCAGCATGCTTAACCAAATTAAATCATAGTTTTAAACACCTCTTGAGAAGAGAAAATAATCTGTGAAAAATTCAGAGGAAGTAAGTCGAAAATAAAAATCATTGTGTAACCCTTTGAAAATTATACACTTTTTATCATAATGCTAAAAGCGAAATTGTCTCAAGTAATTAATAAAGTAACAAAAATACGTAAAATAAATTATAAAACAATATCGCTTACTTACAATATGCTTTTTTTTTTTTTTTTTTAAAAAAAAGGAAGAAAGAAAGAAACGTTATAAATGGTTTTATAAAATACCTAAAATTAATAACAACAATAAGAAACATTGATCTCAAATTTCTAGTTCTTTTGAATTTATGAACTGAGTGAGGACAAAATAGATTAAAATGTCTTTGATATTATAATATATTCATGTGGAAATTATATTTCGCTTATTTTACATTATACTAAAAAATAAAGGCATAAAATGCAAAATGAATGTATCCTCAAGACCTTTTATGTAACTGCCAATCAAAGAATGAAGTTTTTCCGAGAAATTTTATGTTCACCTTTGTATTTTAGTGAATACTGTGGAAAAAATCTGAAGCGACTCCACTCGTCATTCTGAAAGAATACTATTAATGCGTTCAAATAAATCTACCCTATATATATAAATTCCTAATGAAATAATTTTATGAAACGAATTTACGTAACGACTAATATAGGAATTCGAATATATGAAACGAGTATATAAATCGAATATATGAAACTAATATATGAATCGAATATATCAAACGAATTTATGAAATACTTAAATTCGCGGTTTGTAGCATAATTTTGATAGATAGATAGACAGACGAGTAGAGAGACAGACAAAGGAGTAAGGAGAGAGACGGGTCAGACAGACGAGTAGAGAAACGGACAGACAGGTAGAGAGACAAACGGACAGACAGGTAGAGAGACAGACGGACAGATGAGTAGAGGGACAGACAGGCGGGTAGGGAGATAGACAGACGGTTAGAGAAACGGGTAAAATATATATATAGAAATAAACAAACAATAAGGAGCCAGACAGATCGTTAGGGAGACAGACAGACAAGTAAAGAGACGGACAGACGGGTAGGGAAAATAGATGATTAGAGAAACGGGTAAAAAGACAGACAAACTGTTAGGGAGACAGACGGGTGGAGAGACGGACAGACGTGTAGAAACACAGACTGGTAGAGAGATGGGTAGAGAAATAGATAGATATGTAGGATAGGGTAAGGATACAGATGGGTTTAGAGACAGACATACGGGTAGGGAGATAGACAGGTGATTATAGAAATGGGTAAAAAGACAGACAAACGTTTAGGGAGATAAGACAGACGGGTAAGGAAACGGATAAAGACACGGATATAGAGACGGGTAGAGAAACATACAGACGAGTAGAGAGACAACAGATTGGTAAAAAGACGGGCAGACTGACAGACAGACTAGTAGACAGACGGACAGACTGGTAGAGAGACTGACAAACAGGCAGACAAACGGGAAAAGGGGCAGACTGACTAGTAGAGAGAAGGAGAGACAGGCAGGCGGGTAGAAAAACAGACAGACGAGTAGGGAAACGGTTACAGAGACGGGTAGAGACACAGACTGGTAGAATGGCGGGTGGACAGACAGAAGAACAGAGAGACAGACGGGTAAGGAGACAGACGGGTAGGGAGATAGACAGATGGTTAGAGAAATGGATAAAAAGACAGACAAACGGTTAGCGAGATAGACAGACCGGTAGAGATACTGTCAGATAGGCAGACAAACAAGGAAAGAGGTGGAATAACTGGTAGAGAGACAGAGAGACAGGCAGGCGGGTAGAAAGACAGACAGACGGTTAGGGAAACGGTTACATCAACGGGTAGAGACCCAGACTGGTAGAGAGGCGGGTGTACAAAGAGAAGAACAGAAAGACAGACATCACGCAAAAATATAGATAGAGATACAGACAGACCGACTAAAAAGTCCGGGGGTTGGTGCATGAACGGCGTAGGCGGCAGAGCACCCTAGTGGTACTAAAAAAATAAACATAAAAATGAGAGAAACGGGTAGATACACATACAGAAGGCTAGAGAGTAAGATAGATTGGTACAGAGACGGATAGAGAGACAGACAGGCAAGTAGGAAGACAGACAGACGGCTAGGGAGACAGACACAAGGGTAGGGAAGCGGGTAAAGAAACGGGTAGAGAGACGGGCAGACGGGTAAGGAGGCAGAGAGATGGGTAAAAAGACGGGCAGAGTTACAGACAGTCGAATAGACAGACGAACAGACAGGGAGAGATACAGACAGACGGGTAGGGAAACAGACAAACGGGTAGATATGCGGGCATACTTGTAGGAAGACGGATAAAGAGACAGGCAGGCGGGTAGAAAAACAGACAGACGGTTAGGGAGACAGATAGACAGGTAGGAAAATGGGTATACTCTAAAAACGACATTTTTAAAACTGAGTAAAAAATACTCAAATCTGAGTATGTCGCATAGTCAAAATGGCTCCAAATCAAAATTACTCAAGTTTGAAATATGTATATAAGCTATATACTCATTCCTGAACACATGCACACATTCAAGAATAAAACATCATGTGTTCATATTTGAGTATGTCCATGTTTCAAGAATGAGTATGAACTGGCTTCTATGCGCTCATTTTTGTGTATATCCATGTTTCAAAAATGAGTATGAATTGACCTATATGTGCTCAGTTTTGAGCATGTCCATGTTTCTATATTCTGAGTATTTCTGGTATTTCAGAATTGAAAGCATTTAGGTCGTCATATTCGAAACAAAAAGTTTCATAACAAAATGAAAACATCGATTTACTCAGATTTGAAAGTCATTTTTTTCTCAGTGTAGAGAAACGGGTAGAGACATATGCTGGTAGAAAGACGTGTAGACAAACAAAAGAACAGGAAGACAAGCAGAGAGATAGACAGACAGCACACAGACAAATAGGGCAGTTGCAATCAGCTGATCAACCATTGTATTCACTTGGATGTAAGGGTAATTCCACCAATCAGAACTGCCTATTTGTACCTCCAAGGTGACGTCAATTGCAACTGCCCTATAGATAGAGATACAGACAGACAGAGAAAAAAGCCTGAGGGTTGGTGCACGAAAGGCGCAGGGGGCAAAGCCCCATAGTGGTACTATAAAAAAGTAAACATAAAAAAGAGAAACTGTTAGAGAGACAGACAGACGGATAGAGAGACAGACAAGCGGGTAGAAAGACAGACAGACGGGTAGGGAAACAGATAGAGAGACAGAAAGGTATAGTTAGACTAACAGACGTGTAGAGACACAGGCTGGTAGAGAGATGGCCAGACAAAAGGATAGAGAGACATACAGAGAGACAGACAGACAAATAGATAGAGACAGACAAAAAAGTCCGGGGATTGGCGCACGAAGAGTTCAATGGGCAAAGTCACCTAGCGGTACTATAAAAAAACAATAACGAAAAATCATGCGTCAAGCATAGATTATGTAACACTTTCCAACGCTACCAAAATAATTTTACATATCATTACCGTTTAATAAGCTGAAAGATAACATCAAAGTAAACAATTTGGAAAACGCATAACATATTTAGAAACGTAATTTCAGGAATTTTTCACATATACAATATTCGGAAAAAATATCCGAATACTTTTATTCAGCCCTGTATATGATCTATAGATTTGTATATTTACTACATAGGATGCTAAATTTTAGTTTAGTTAGGAAACGCGTAACACAGTTTAAAATTCTCCTTCTGGAGTTTCTGTCAATAAACGGAAATGTGTGCGCGAACTTTTGTGCTGCCTTGTATATGAAATACAGAATTTTTACACACCAAGTAATAGACAAAAAGTGAGTTAAATATAAAATCGCGTTCACCAACTTAAAACGTACTTTCAGGAATTATTGTTAACAGACAGTAGAGAATTCTTTTGTGTGTCCCTGTAAATAAACGATGACTGCTATACACACAATATTCGGTAGTAAGCCTCTTGTAATGCACCTTAGTGATATTACAGCGCCTAGAATACATAGTGTGGAAACCGGCAATTGGTGTAATGCTTTAAAAAGTGCTAAAAAGTTGTAGCCTATAAATGTGCAACGGTGCTCCTATAAACCTACGATAATGTTGCAACCAGAGACAAAAAAAATGCGTATCACGTTTTTTAGCCATGCTTTCATAATTTAAAAAAAAAACTTATAAAAATCACTAAGTCAGAGGAGAAAATGATATAATTTAAGTATTTAAAATACTTACCACTAGCCAAAACATCATAATAAAATGTCAAGAGCTAGCAGATGGCGCTGCGAACCCATCCTAATATTTTCAGCAACGTTGTACATTTATTGGATACAATTTTTTAGTACTATTTTGTAGCCGGTTTCCACACTATGTATTCTAGGCGCTGTAGTGATATATATAAATATCAATGCGTTTGAAATAGTGAAACATTATTTAATTTAACCGCAAACGATTTTTCTCCATAGACGTAATGTAACGGAATTCTTTCGACTGTCCTTGTAGATTAACTATAAGTGCTATGCACACCCTATTCCATATTAAGCTTTTTGTAATGCACCTTAGTAAAATATATCAATTACAATGTGTTTGAAATTGTGTAACATCATTAAATTAACCGCAAATGATTTTTCCCCATAGACCGTAATGCAACGGAAATCTTTTGAGTGTCCCTGTAAAAAACTATAAGTGCTACACACTTCAGTTGAAATAGGGAACATGCTATAGATAACGACAATAACATATAAAAATTGCAGGGCAATCCGAGCATATTTACGGGAGTTAGAGCACGGACAGACGGCCAGACGGCCATACGGCAGACAAACCGAATTCATAAACACTTTTCAACTAGGTTGGAAAGTGTTAATAAAAAGAATGAAAACGGGTAGAGATAAGTGTATAGAGATAGACAGACTGGTAGAGAGGCAGGTGGACAGACAGACGTGAAGGAAAATGGGTAGAGAGACAGACAGGTAAGGAGACAGACTGATGGGTAAAAAGGTGACTAGAAAGACAGACAGACAAGTCGAGAGACGGACAGACAGACGGCACAGCCACTAGTTGTACTATAAACAAGAAAGAATAATCATGCGGCAAGCATAGACTATGAAACCCTTTCCAACATATTCAGAATACTGTAACGAAATTTCACCTTTTAATAAGGTGAAAGATTATGTCTAAATAAATATTTTGGAAAACGCATAAAGCATTTGAAAACTCAACTTTTCAACAATTACCATCTATATTCGGAAAAATATCCGAATTATTTTGTGTATCCCTGTATATGATCTATAGATTTGTATAATACTACATATTATGCTAAAATTTAGTTCAATTAGGAAAGGCTTAAAAATGTTAAAAACTCATTTTCAACAATTACCATCTATATTCGGAAAAAATGTCCGAATTATTTTGTGTATCCCTGTATATGATCTATAGATTTGTATATATTCTACATATTATGCTAAAATTTAGTTCAATTAGGAAAGGCTTAAAACAGTTGAAAATTCCCTTTCAGCAATTTCCGCCAATAAACTGAAATCTACTCAAATTCTTTAGTACAGCTCTGTATTTGATTTAGATATTTTATACACTCCAAGTAATATCTAAAAAGTTAATTACATTTAAAAACGCAAACCACAACTGTAAAAAACCCTTCCAGCAATTGCCGCTCATATTCAAGTACTGGAATCGAACACACTTTTGTGTGTCACTGTAAATGCTATGCGCACCATATTCAACAGTAAGTATCTTGCTGTGAACCTCGGTGATATATATCAATTTCAATATGTTTGAAATAACGTAACATCATTAAAATACATTGCAAACAATTTTTCCCAATAGACCATTATGTAACGGAATTATTTTGAGTGTCCCTGTAAATGAACTATTAATGCTACACACTTCATTTACAATACCGAACATGCCATAGTAAATCTCAATAACATATATTACCCAGTGGACTCGTGCGATGATTTCGCAGTTAAGTCTAATATTTTTCTTTTTTTACCAATATCTAATATTTTTTAAATGCAAGTTTATATTGCTAAAGAAAAATTAAGGATTAACAGTATCTGAAAACAACATTAGTCAAGCCAGAATATCGCCTCATTTATTCCATCAAAGTTACAGTAAGAACTAATCGAAGATTGCAAAAGTCACGCGCGAAAAAATAATTTTTTTTTACTGTATTGCACTTAAAAAGCATTATTTACTTCTGCGAGGAAAAAATAAACTAAGCAAAGAAAAATACAGATAACCAGAAGAATATAAGAGATGTATGCTGCTATAATGGAATACAAACATTCTTGATAAAACTTGGTATTGTATTACATGCAATATAGTAAATGTGCAATATTCGTATGCCATGCAATAGCGGATGAATAAGTACACCCAATTATTTTTTTTTTTTACACGATCATACGTATTACGTTTTACGGACATTAAATACCACTATTTTTTAATAGTGTTCTTCACCTTATTTAATTGGAGATTTCTGCGATTAAATAAGGCGAAGAATATTATGAAAAATAGTGGTATCCAATGTCAGTAAACCTTAAAACGCTTAATAGTGTAAAAACAGAATTATAGGTGTACAAATGTGTAAGTGAATGCAGCCATGACAGGAAGAAGCAACGTAAAGAAAAGTACAAATAATCAGAATAAGTCGCTATAGTAAACAGATGTGTTGTTGCTGCAATATCTCACTCCTGCTTTTGTTTATTCTTTTTTTTTTTTTTTTCTTTTTTTTTTTACTTTGTAAGGAAGAAAGATTTCTTTATGAAGCTTTGAAAGAGCTGAATGTTAAATTAATTCAGATTACTTAACCTTTTATATTGGTATTTATGCAATCACCGTAGAATTAACGTTTTATTTCATGTCAATATTTATTCAATCCGAAAGCTTATAAAAATAGTAAATTAAAGTACGATGCACGCAGATCGGCAAATCAAGTACTTTGGAAAATGATAGGAAGCTTCTCTTTCTTCTTTCATGCGTTTTAAAAATGTAGATATCTTTCTCGATCTCACCAAGATAGATTAAAATATACATATCTGGCAGAAAGATAGTTTTTAAAGTTGTGTTTTTTGTTTTTGTTTTTGTTTTTTCGAGGAAATGGGGCGCAAGGTCAGTAGAACTTGTCATACTTGCTATGAAGTCAAGGCCTATATCAAGGAAGACGAATTTTACCTCGAGGTCGATCACACCAAAGCATCCATATCAAGAGGTATCAACACCCCAGGCAACTGATGCGTTATCTTTTAAACACACTTATGAGAAAGTTAACACTTCTGGCAGTAAAATTACACTTCGGCAAATGCGAACACGTAAGCAACGTTACAGTAACAGGCAAAGTTTGGGGACTAAGTATTTTTTTTAATAAAGAAGAACTTACAAAGATGGACTCTCAAAGTACCGAAACAATTTTGTGTTAGACACACTGAAAAAAAAATGATTTTACAGTATAATACTGGCATCCCAGCTGCTAGTATTATACAGTAAAATTAACAGTAATAAACAGTAAAATAAGCAGTAATACACTGCCTGCGCTTGCGCGGTAGTGTATTACTGCTTATTTTATTGTTTATTACTGTTAATTATACTGTAAAATAAACATTTTTTTTTTTTTTTTTTTTTTTTTTGCAATGCAGGTTTTGTATTAGCAGGACCTCGGTCTGTTGTAAATGTATGCTATTTGCTTTGCCAGAAATTTCCGTTTCAGGCATATTCTGTTATTGAACGGTTATTTTTTTACAGATTTTGCTATTGTATTAATATTAATATTTTAAACTGGCTTTAACCCCTTGGGGAGAGCGATACGTATACGTGACGCATAAGATGTTCAGAATCCTCGATTATTTCCACCAGTTACTTTTTATTGTAAGCTTTGCCTTATTTAATGATAGCATTTCTGCGATTCAATTAGGCGAAAGTTTCTGTTTTGAAAAACCGGTGGTAAAAAAAAAAGATTAAAAATTCTGTAAAGGACACTCGTCGCGAAGGGGTTAAATAAAGGGAAGTTATTCAGTCCATCGATATAAAATGTTAAGGAATAATTCTAGAAGCGCATTGATTTTCATACATCTATTTCTTTAAGGGTTTGTGTCTCTTGTATAAATTCCATTGGTATCTAAATATGGTATGTCAATATATATACGCACACCAGCACATGTCGTTATTCTAATTTTCATAAAACTATTCCTCTTGCCATGAAATTTGTATATATTGTTAAAGCAAGTAGCAGTATTATGATACATTTTGAAATTCGTCATTCAATCATGCTTAGATTATCTTAAAGATTATATTAAAAAATTGTATGAAGGTTTTTGCTAATGTAATTTACTACGACAGAAAAATTTCGGGTCCCTTGCCACACTGCCTTGGAAAGTTTTACTGTATTGTGTTATTTGATCCCTATAGAAATTGCTCAGATCGGTATGGAATTTGGATATATTTTTCAGTTACTACATAAGGAAACACCAAAGTTTCAGGCAACTACAAATGCTACATACTTCATTTTCAATAGCGATCGTGCTACAGTAAACGTCAATAACATATAAAAATTATAGGGCAATCTGAGTACATTTAGGAGAGTTAGAGCACGAATAGACAAACCGAAGTCATAAACACTTTTCAACTGTGTTGGAAAGTGGTAAAAAACATGTCCATGAGTAACGCTGACATCATATTGACGTTGCCCACCTGACCAATAAATTTCGCCTTTACTGCAATTTTTCTAACTTCTAAATATCGCACAATTTAAATTTTTACATGCAGTGTAGGGGAGGGGGGGGGGGGTCTTTCAAGTGTAATCTGAGTGTAATCTGCACCTCAATTTACTGATTTTTTATGGTTTTTAAAATAATTTTCATGCATGAGTTTTTTAAAAATCTATCTCTATCACATGTCACCCGATTACGAAAGATTAAGACGTTTACACTTAAAACAATATAAATAGTTCAGCATCTGTTTTCGGCTAATAATGCATAACGAAATTAAAAGTTCATCGATAAATACATAACTAAATAAAATAATATAAATAAAACAGAAATTTAACAGACTTGTAATAGAAGTAAGCGCTTAAATCATTGAAATTATCAGAATTAAAAAAGGCTGCTTTACGTAGCGAAATCTTTGGCGATTTCTTCGGATATGAACTCTTGGCATGTGGTTAATACGAAAATATCACTTTTAATAAATTTCAAAACTTTATTTGAATACATTATTGATATTTTACATATAAAATGTTTTTTGGTGTTATTAGTGGACAATCTAAAAGAATGTATTAAATAAAAATTTAACCATTTTCTCTAGCCCTGGAAGTCCGGGTTGGTTCTCCCAGTATTTTTAAAATTAACATTACAACATATTCTACTCTGCCTTTTTTTCTTTTTGACTGCAATCGCTAATGATTCAGTTGGTCTTCCACAATGAAGTATTTTCCTTTTTACCTTCATCTTTCTATTGATTAAATGATGTTTGTAATAATTTACAAACAATATCATTAGACGCATGCATAATAGAAACTTTCATTGGTAAAATAAAAAAAAAAAATACATTAACTAATTTAATTTACTACTATATTAATTTACAAAAAATAACTGAAGAAGTTATAAGAAATATAAAAGAAAAGAAAACACGTCATATTTATATAATTGAACGAATAAATTCGGATATTCTCCCAAAGCAGGACAGCCAGTGAAGTGTTTTACACCCCATTCTAATTACTCTTCACTTTCACCCCTTTCTTTTGTTCTTGCTAGTATCGTTCGGAGAATTGGAGGCTGATATCTACGGTCACCATATCAATCTCCCTATATTAGGGTTCTTACCACATATGAGGTGGTTAGAATGACAGTGGAGTAAGTCAATATTTATTAATTTGAGAAATGAAGAGTTTTGTGAAACTTGTGAACGAATAAATTCGGATATTCTCCCAAAGCAGGACTGCTAGTGAAGTGTTTTACATCCCATTCTAATTACTCTTCACTTTCACCCCTTTCTTTTGTTCTTGCTAGTATCGTTCGGAGAATTGGAGGCTGATGTCTACGGTCACCATATCAATCTCCCTATATTAGGGTTCTTACTACGGTCACCATATCAATCTCCCTATATTAGGGTTCTTACCACATATGAGGTGGTTAGAATGACAGTGGAGTAAGTCAATATTTATTAATTTGAGAAATGAAGAGTTTTGTGAAACTTGTGAACGAATAAATTCGGATATTCTCCCAAAGCAGGACTGCTAGTGAAGTGTTTTACATCCCATTCTAATTATTCTTCACTTTCACCCCTTTCTTTTGTTCTTGCTAGTATCGTTCGGAGAATTGGAGGCTGATGTCTACGGTCACTATATCAATCTCCCTATATTAGGGTTCTTACCACATATGAGGTGGTTATAATGACAGTGGAGTAAATCAATATTTATTAATTTGAGAAATGAAGAGTTTTGTGAAACTTGTGAACGAATAAATTCGGATATTCTTCCAAAGCAGGACTGCTAGTGAAGTGTTTTACATCCCATTCTAATTACTCTTCACTTTCACCCCTTTCTTTTGTTCTTGCTAGTATCGTGCCGAGAATTGGAGGCTGATGTCTACGGTCACCATATCAATTTCCCTATATTAGGGTTCTTACCACATATGAGGTGGTTAGAATGACAGTGGAGTAAGTCAATATTTATTAATTTGAGAAATGAAGAGTTTTGTGAAACTTGTGAATGAATAAATTCGGATATTCTCCCAAAGCAGGACTCTAGTGAAGTGTTTTACATCCCATTCTAATTACTCTTCACTTTCATCCCTTTCTTTTGTTTTTGGTAGTATCGTTCGGAGAATTGGATGCTGATGTCCACGGTCACCATATCAATCTCCCCATATTAGGGTTCTTACCACATATGAGGTGGTTAGAATGACAGTGGTGTAAGTCAATATTTAGTAATTTGAAAAATGAAGGGTTTTGTGAAACTTGTCGTAATGCCGTTGCATTAAGGGGTCTAATTTGTTTTGCGCGACTGCCTAAGTGAACTATGGCTTATTTGACTATCGCACTGAACAGAAATTAATATACGTTCAGTAAAAATATGATTATCTAAATTTTTCAATTTTTTAACTTACTCCACTGTCATTCTAACCTCTCTCATATATAGGTGAAGATTTTGGTATATTTTCCCTTGATCTCTGGATCCATTTCATTCTCTAGAATCGAAAAGAATGAACATGTTTTAACGTGCTCATAGAGTTGTGGTTTATTACTTATTGAAAATATGATCTAAATGAAAGTTTAATTTTGTAAAAAAAGGATAAAGAAAACAGAACAAAGTATATTTATGTAAAAGAGTTTAAATAAAATGTTAGGTAAAGAGACAATGTCACCTATTCCTACTTCACCTATCGGTCGCCACTGGAAATGATTGATAATATTAATTTCATTCAATTTCTTATTCGAAATAAGAAATTATATTTACTATGTAGTTTAATTGAAAATTACGAAAATTACATTTTACAAATTAGGTGATTTTGACGGAATTATCGGAGAACATTGCAGTTTCCTAATGAAAATGCGCGCTTTCAAATATGTCATGTTCTAAAATGATTACATTTTGGAAAAGCACTTCATCCTTGTAAAGTTTAGTCTCTAATTTCGGTGCTGGTAAAAGAAAATGATGCAATTTTAACGAATTTAAAACTTTTTAGTTTCACGAATTAAAATGTATGCTTTTTTTTTGAAAAAAAAAAAATGCCATTTTCACCGTCTAAGTCTAAAGAATTCTACTTTTAGGCCCTTTTGTGAATACTTTAGACACCATCTACTTAAATTGAAATTTTTTTTTTCATTTTTACGAGACAATGCTGTATCAATATAATTACAATAATCCTCATTAATTCTCCCCACTCCAACACCAGAATACATTAACTGCCACCATTACAAAAATATCATTTAAATTAAAATAATAATAATAATATATCTTGGAAAATAGTTTAAATTTCGAGATTTCAAGAGCTAGTATAACAATTTTGAATCCTTTACAAGTAATTGATGTTCGTTTCAGCTGAAACATATTCTGAGAGGAGTAGATGCAAAATACATACATATAATAAGAATTCCATGTAAAAAGTTATGTATCATTCTCAATACGCTGAAATGCAGTTTTAAATAAAGATACTTACACCTGAATCTCATCTGCACGATTTGATGGCTGACAATAGCAGAAAACATGCAGCATATTCCAGTAATAGTCAAAGACGTTCCTTGAGTCAATTTCAAGCCCACACTGTAAATGAAATTTAATAAGTCAATTCAATAACGCACGTTATCATTTTTAAGAATTTACGACATATAATGGAAAAAGTACAATAAAACGTGCCAAATTTGTTTTACAAAGAGCCTGCATTCAGCGAGGAAAATAGATGCATTTTGTTTGTTACAATGCTAATCATTATTTTTACTTTCTTCTATCTATAATAGAAGAAAGTATTGTAATCGAAATTTTTTTCGACTTCCGGTTTTCGACGGATTTACACGTTTTAGGGGTCAGAGATTCCGAAAAACACGTTTTTACAAAATGTCTGTCTGTCCGTCTGTGTGTCTTCATTGTATCATCGAAAAATGTATGAAGTTATGCTTCAAATTGAACCTAATTTTTTTTCTATGTTTTTGGCTATGGCAAGCAGGTTCTAATAGAATTTGGGGATATTTCGACGAAAGGGGGCGCTGTGATCGATATTTTTGTTCCATTTTCACTATTGTACCATCTAAAAGTGTATGAAGTTATGCTTCAAATTGAACCTAATTTTTTTTTCTATGTTTTTGGCTATAACAAGCAGATTATATCAGAATTTGGGGATATTTCGACGAAAGGGGGCGCTGTGATCGATATTTTTGTTCCATTTTCACTATTGTACCATCGAAAAGTGTATGAAGTTATGCTTCAAACTAAACCTAATTTTTTTTCTATGTTTTTGGCTATGGCAAGCAGATTCTATCAGAATTTGGGATATTTTGACGAAAGGGGGCGCTGTGATCGATATTTTTGTTCCATTTTCACTATTGTACCAGCGAAAAGTGTATGAAGTTATGCTTCAAACTAAACCTAATTTTTTTTTCTATGTTTTTGGCTATGGCAAGCAGATTCTATCAGAATTTGGGATATTTTGACGAAAGGGGGCGCTGTGATCGATATTTTTGTTCCATTTTCACTATTGTATCATCGAAAAGTGTATGAAGTTATGCAGATAATTGAACCAATTTTTTTTTCTATGTTTTTGACCATAGACTGCAAGTCCAGGTTAAGTTCGGGGATATTTCGACGAAAGAGGGCGCTGCCATCGCGATTTTTGTTCGATTTTCACTATTGTATCATCGAAAAGTGTATGATGTTATGCGGATAATTAAACCAAAATTTTTTAATATGTTTTTGGCTGTAGCCAGCAGGTCCTACCAGCATGTGGGGATATTCCGCCGGAAGGGGGCGCTGTGATAGACATTTAAAGATTTCAAATTCAAAAAGATGTACAAAAAAGTTAGAAATCCTAAAAGTTTTTTCTGTTAAATGTTCGGCCTTGATCCGGAGAATCCGAAGCAGTTTTTGTTTTGTCTCTATATTAAAAAATGGCGGGGATATAGCGGTTTGAAATTTTAGGGTGGTTGACATTTTCAAACAAGACAGCAGAATTCATCCATAAACGGATTTAATTTATGAGTTTTAGTTAACAGGGTTTCAGCAAATTTTCTTTCATTGTTGTAACCATTGTTCCTATTCTTAAGTGCTTAACACTATATATTTATATTCGCCAACGTCAAATTCTCGCCAAGCTTGGCGGCAATTGACGAAGTATCGCCAAATTTGGCGACAAAAAAGGTTGCCACAAATGAAGCCAACTTGTCTGTAGAAGACTAATTTGGCGATATTCTCATTCAAATTCAATGTTGACGAGAACTGGGAATGAATCTTCTTTAATTGGGTTCCACGCATTTCAGCTTCGTGTTTTCCAGTAAAATTAGCTAAATTCGTAAAACCAAGGAATAGGGAGGCTATCTGTTCCGATCGGTACAGGCCAAAAGAACTTTTCGTAGTTTAGTATACATCAGTTGATTGCATCCCGGTAACCCGATGATTCGCAAGCAACTGACGTACAACAGAATGACGAAAAATATTGATTTTATTGGCGATGTGAGGACGAAATTAGAAGTATTAACATGATTGAGATAGAAGAAAGTTTTGGGATTGGCACATCCGACTAGTTTTTTAAGCAAACATATATATATGTATATATATATATATATATATATATATATATATATATATATATATATATATATATATATATATTAATTTTCTCTTTATCTTAGAGTTAACGAAGAAATTGAAAGAGAAAAATAAAAATAAAAAATAAATAAACAAAGCTTAAAATAAATCTATTTATTTATTTTATAAAACGTAAAATAAATCTTTAAGAACCGCAATTTTAATTATATAGTTTAAAAGTAAGAAAACAGATTTAAACATTCATTAGTAAATATCAGTAAAACGATTCAATAAAGGCTATAATTTTGGTCCTTAATTTCATTGCTAATATTTTCTATATTCATTTCAAATCTTATAGACAATTTAAATTTTATATTCATTGCAAATCTTACAGAAAATTTAAATTCGATTATTATTTAATAACTGAAAATAACTTTTTTATATTTTGATATGTATGTTTACCAACCCGAGTGCATTTACTTTCTGAAATCTAAATATTTGTATTTGAAAACCATTTAACGAGTGGCAAAACGTAAGGATATAACTTTTGTTGGAACAAGCTCCTTATTAAATGTGGTTTCTACTGTGATACTGCTTATTTATAAATGCGTTCATATTATAATTCTTATAAAAATTGCTTGGAATGGGTGATTAAACAGATTGACTTTTATTATTTTTACGCCAATCAAACTGAGTGATAAAAAAATCATACGAGTTGAAAATTTTCCAATCTGAGTGAAAAAATGATCAAACAAGAAGCGGAACCCAGGACCTTTCGCGTGCCGTACGAATGCTCAGTCAACTGAACTCCCTGGACAGCTCTGGCGGACACAGTTCACTCAAACAGCCTTTTGGCAATACCATCTGGACTCAAATGTGAGACAGCTTAACAGAATAAACCGCAGGCAAAGGAATTCTAATAAACAATGGATACGCATATTATACTTATATTACATATTTTTACCTCCTTCAAACTGATTGATAGAATAACCATACGAGTTAAAATTTTCTAAACTTAGTGAAAAAAAGTGCTCAGACTAGGAATCGAATCCAGGACCTTTCGCATACCGTACGAACACTCAGAGCATTTCCATGGTACACGAAAGATCAAGGGTTCGACTTCTTTTCTGGACATTTTTCTCGCTCAGTTTGGAAATTTTCAATTCGTATAAACATATTAAGAAAAAATTGTCTCCTTTCACAATAATGATTGCCTTCTAGATAAAAAAAAGTTTCACTCTCTGTTGCAATATTGATTCCGTAAAAAGTTGGTGAATTCAGGTGGTGACTCAGAAGGGAGGTGGCATTGTATCAAAATCCCCCCCCCCCCCGGAAGTCAATAATATCCCACCCTGAGCTGCAAAATTCCCTCCCAGAGAAAAATGTCTGAATTCAACTCTGCTTTTAGGTGCCTCGGAAGCACCCGACGTGCCTTCACTTGACGCAAACAAAACGTGCATAAAAGATACACAGTAGCAGAACAATTATATTCATTGTTGAAGAGGACGTATTAAATCAAATTCTTATTATTTTTGTTTATACTTGATTTTTATATTTAGATCGTTTATAAATTTTTTATAATTCTCAAAACTATTTTTTCGATTTGATAAAATATGTTGCTGAGAATAAGTAAAGCTTATATAGAATTAATTACATATGAGGCGTTGCGGATATTAAAGATGAGTTTCACAAAGGTCGATTAAGGAAAAATAATAATAGAATACTTTAGTGACTGGTGCAATCTCTTATACGAGTCCAGTTCGCCTCAAATACTCTGGAATTTGCTTTAGAAAACAAACTGACAAATTGATGATAACGATAAAAGTGTATTTTAAAGTGCCGATTCTCAAAACTGATTCGACCCTAATAATCGAAATCCCTATATGCCTTATTTTGTTTATTTTGAGTAACAATAATAATAATAAAAAAAAATACAGACTTAAAAAAATATAGATTCCAGTCAGTTTATTTATACTTGGAACATTTAAGTGATCTCGAATCCTATTCAAATTTGAGTAGGAACTGTCTCAATTAGAATAATTTTTTGAGCAAAAAAATTTTAGAACAACCAATTTGGCTCTTTAAGCAATTTAATTTTAATTTAGAACAAGGCGTGATAAAATCCATTCTACTAGATTAGACAATGCAATAAACAAACTGGGTTTTTTTCCTTAAAGAACTGAACTTGAAATTAAACTCACGTGTCACGTATTTAGATTACTAGTGCAGAAGATCTGTCAACAATCTGCACTGCATATGGTGCAGATTCAAGAAATTTATTGAGGCTGCGTTACTAAATTTCACAAAATTCGTTGCCGCACATTGCTGCAGCAAAATCGTTTAGCTTAGCGCATTTACATTTTTTGTACAAGTAGGCGCGTGACATTTTTTTTTTTTTAGTTGTGCATAGATGGTTATGCTATTACAAATGCAAAAAATTTCATAATAGTAATAAGCAGGGCTTTACAAATTTTATAAAATCTGGTAGCCATAAAAATTTTTTAGTTGCCAGTAAAAATATTTATCGCCCACCCCCCTCCCGCCATCATTGATTTTTAAAGTACAAAAATTATTTTATAAATTAATAGAGAAAAAAATAACAAGCTAATCCCATAAACAAGGAAATCCCATAAAATCCTATGGGATTTCCTCCTCAATTTATCAATTATTGCTATAATTCTTTTAGTTTTCACTATATTTCACTGTTTTTTTTATATGAGTTGCCTTATAGTATTGACTATCAAATCATGACAAAAAATCTTTGCTGTAGTTCGCGCATGCACAGTTAAAATTTATTTCATACAAATACCCATATCTCATCAAATATTCAACATATTAATATTTTAATTGCAGTATCCCGTTTCTATAATTTTTTAAACATGAAGTCAAACATACTCTTTACATCCTCAAAGTTCAAGGACATTTCCTCACGAGTTTCAGTAGACATTCGACGAAACGTCTGAAATTGATCACTACCCCTTAATTTCTGGACATCAGTGTATTTTGAAATGATGACATCCACCTTTGACACGATATTTGTGTTCTTTGGATCAAGGCACTCGGCAAAGGTATAGTTTATATATTTTATCTTAAATCTTCATCGAGTTAGAAGAGTCAAAGTTTGAATATGCTAATGTTAAATAAACTGGGCAAACTTTGACTTATATCTTCCCAAAAAATCCTCCGATTGATTTTTTTTTTTTTTTTTTTTTTTTTTTTTTTTTGAATGAGATACAATGGATAGACCCAAATATATTCTAGGTATTTTTTCAATTCAAAAACTTATTTTCAATTATGAATATAAAACTAATCATAATCGTCAAAAATATGGGTGTGTAAATTTACAGCTCATTCCAATCATTAATTTTCAAGATATAGAGAAGTAAACTTTTCGATGGTCTAAAGGGAACGTCTCATATGTTATCAAAGCATCCACAGAAAAGAAACGTTTAGAAAGTACTGGAAAAAAATCATAGAACTTTATCTCATATAAAAAGTTTTTATTAATGTAAAATTACTGATAATTTTTCTGGTAACTTATACAGTTTTCTCGGTATTTTTCATTGTAAGATCTTTATTTTATTTTCTAAATTTATGGATAAACCGCTGGCACATTTTCTTTGATAATTGTATGAAGATTTGTTTTTAATATGTAGACGACCCCCTTTTCAAAAATTGTATCCATATTATGCAAGTAGATCAACTAACGGTACTTCCTGCATCTCTATATACCATACTTTTGTGATAAAATAGTTTGGATGGATCATCAATAGTTTGGATGGTTTTTCGTGTCTTCCGAAAAACTGAGTCGTAGTTTAACAGCAATCATTTATGCAACTATATATAAACGTTTGTTGTATTCGTGTATCTCTCTTAATTTCGTTAATAAAATTGTAATTTGTATATAAAGGAACATTTTGAAGATTAATGCAAAACATTTTCTTGTATGCTTTCTTTCTTAATTATTTAATGTCTTTCGTAACATCGCATTTATTTGATTGGATCACTTCAAATATAAAATGGGTCCACTGTATTACTTAATTTTCTTTCTCTATTTCCAATATAGATTGAATCCTTTGACAAAATCTGAAAGTAGCGAAATAGTGACTACTTTTGAAAAGTAGTTTGCAGTCGTTTCTTTTTAAAACAAATAGTGTTGTAGTTGTTGTCAACTATATTTTCGAGAAAATAGTTGTAGTTGTAATTCGCTACAAAGAAAAAAAAAAGATCTTTTTTTTTTCTTTTTATTACTTGTCCAAGTTTAGACCATATGTCTACAATCTGAAGTACAGTGCAACTGCAGATTCAAGAAATGTGTTGAAGCAGTCTTGCTATAGATTTCAGAAAAATCAACTTGGGATTTCTAAATCGATTTCTCAACGTATAATCGTAAATTAATTAATATTAAATTATTAATTGATAAAAGCGCATTTTTAAAACATATTAACGTACTTCATTTTTTATTTATAATTTATTTTTTTACATTTTAGCCTTTAAAATATTTTTTTGTTGCAGTTTCACAGTCATTTGGCCTATTTTCGAGAGCGTTTATTGGCGAATCATTATATCCATTGTTGTTTTAACTACAATTTTATACAATTGAAACCAAAAGAATATTTGGCAATTTATCATCATCTGTGGCGGGCTAACGAGAAAATGCCTTAAAATTAATGTATCTTAACATAGTATAAAACAAAGTCGCTTTTTCTGTCCCTATATCCCTATGTACGCTTAAATCTTTAAAACTATACGCAACGGATTTTGATGCGGTTTTTTTTTAATAGATAGAGTGATTCAAGAGGAAGGTTTATATGTATAATAACATCCATTAAATAGTGGAGAAATACTGTTATTTTTGAGGTTTAAGTCGCTTTTTCTGTCCCTGTATCCCTATGTACGCTTAAATCTTTAAAACTACGCAACGGATTTTGATGCGGTTTTTTTTAATAGATAGAGTGATTCAAGAGGAAGGTTTATATGTATAATAACATCCATTAAATAGTGGAGAAATACTGTTATTTTTGAGGTTTTTAATGTGATGTCGTAAATAATTTCATTTTTTCCGCTTATACATTGCAAACGCAGGCTGAACCTTACAAGATTTATCAAAATAATGTACTAATTATTGTACACATTAAAAAGGTCTACAGAAAACACAAAGAAATGAAGGTTTTCAAGGTTAACCCGAAGCAAAGCGAGGGAGGGCCGCTAGTTAATTTATAATTAAGTTATAAAAATATTAAAATGTTGTATTGTCATCGGAAACACACCTGTGAACGTATTTTTTTAGGTGCGTTCGTAATTATATAAATACGTACAGCACCTATAGTCGTCGTCTGGTCCGCCCGTCTGCCCGCATATAATAGCGCAAAAACTACCCAACCGAATGGTTTGAAATTCAATATATATAATCGTTGCAGAATTTTGTCGAGTAATTTCAAATTTTATGAAAATCGAATCAAAACTTAAAAAGATATCAATAAAAGTTTTCTTCATTCTATTAAATCCTATTATACATAATTCATTCAATGATATCCCATGATAGGTAATGATTCTAGGTTGCTATATGGTTATTACATCCTATTTAAGATGGAGTCATATTATTTCTGTATTGCTGAATTAAAAAACCGAATTTGTATACTAAAATTGTTTCATTACATCAATCATATAATCTACCGACAGTTTTTTGGATAGATGTTTCCGAAGAAATAGATATTAAATGGAAAAGAATCTAAATATGGATTTCAAGCGCTAAAATGTTCAAAGTTAGGCTTAAGTTTCCCATTGGAATTTAAAGTAAATGTCAACAAAAGATAAAACGTTGCCAACTCAAAATGTACTTATTTTATTACGGGAATAAACCACATCATAATAACAGACGATATAATTCATTTCACTGAAATAAAAACGTTTATTTTTTTACATTGTCTTGTATTGGATATTTGCGCATAGTATAATTTTAATGTAACAGAATTGTAATTAATTGTTTGTAAAAGTGTATTGAAACTTAATTTCATAAAAAAAAAATATCTATAATATGAAAATCTGCACATAAAATAAATTTTGTGTTCGTGCATTTTCGCATAAGAGTGCAACAGTTATTGCACCAAGATCTGAATATTTATAAAACTAAGTTATAGTTCGAACGCACCTCATTTGTTACGTTTGACGTACAATTTCCAACTTGTTATAATTTTTAGCGGGTTAAAAATCGATTACAAAATTCAATCTTTACATAGAAAAACCAGGTTGAGTTGAATACAAGAGTATAAAAAAGATGAGCAGCGAAATATCTTTCAGCTGTTTGAAGTTAAAGGACGGTCTGGAAAGGAAAGGTTGTTTCCTTGGCTGCAGGGCGATCACTGGTGCGTTGCGTAATAAAGAGTCTTAAGATGAATGAATGGGTAAGGAAAGATGAGTATTATCAGTCAAGCTTGTAAAATTCTGTCACAATTTTAATAAATATCTCTGATTGAACTTTATGCAAACAGATAGGTGGATAACCTAGGATGTCCTAACTTTGGGGATACCAATGGATAAACTTGTTGAGAATGTCTTTTTATTTCCGGAATTTAATCTTTCTAAATGTAGCAGCATAGATTTGGAGAAAAGAAACGAAAAGAAAAACATCAGAGTTATTTAATCTTTTCTTTATAAATTCTGAAGCATTTCCCATGAAAACATCCAAAGCTGGTAGTAACACATGTAAAGAGAATCATAAGAGAAAAATGGGGGAAAGGCAGGAAAGAAAATATATATGTTACTGATGAAGTGATGACATATATTCAGACTTTGTTAGCACATGCATATTGTTTATTTGTTTGTAAAATTATCCTTCTTTTCAATAACAAAATATAATCATAGAAAAATATTATTTTTAGACGTATATTTTAATTCTTTTCTGTCAATAATATAAAAAAATGTATAAGAGTAAAAATAGCTCAATTTGTTTTATATATAAATATGAACATTTTAATCTTTATCTTGAAAATCACGTGCAATTTCATGACTGTAATACAATTCATGTTTATTCCCAAAAATGTCCGCTAAAATACATTAATTTGGCGTGGGCACCGAACTCGATTATGGAAAATTCACTGGTTTTGTTTTACGCTTGGTAGAAACCGCGAACTAATGAATTTATTAAAAGAAATTGTAATTTTTTCTTCTGTTTCTTTTTAAAATATGCTAAAAAATGAAACATTATTTAAACTATCTTTTTAGGATATCTAAATCGATATCTCAACGTAAAATCATAATTTAATTAATATGAAGCTATTAATTGATTAAAGCCTATATTTTAAAAATGTATATAGTTTTTTTTTCTTTGTAATTTGTAAACAGTTGTAACCACGAAGAATATTTGGCGTTTTATCATCTGCGGCCAGTTAAAGAAACAATGCCTTAAAATTAATGTATTAATTTATAATTAAGTTCTAAAAATATTAAAATGTTGTATTGTCATCAGAAACACATTTATGAACACATTTTTGTTTATAATTTTAGCACACCTGGAAGTGGGTGAAAAAATTATTTAAAAATTTCATCTTTACATACAAAAAGCAAGTAAAGTTAAATAAAAGAGTGTAAAAAAATAGACTATTAGTATTGCACTATCTCCTGATGATCTTAGGGGATTTTATCCCTAATAGTCAGTTTCATAAAATTTTATTTTTCAATGGTTTATCCACACTGCTTAATATATATCCTATCACCCTGACTCCCTTTTCCATTATTATTATTATTTTAATCTTTTGAAATGAAATAAATGAAGCTTAGTTTGTGATTTTTTTATTCCTCCTGGTATTTATAATTTACATTCGCATTTTCATTGCCAATAACTTTTAGAAAATAAATAAATAAATTTCTACACTTATTCATACAATATAGTAAAGCAAACATGTCTTTCTGAAAATCGGGGGGGGGGGGGGGGGTAAAAATACAGATGTTTAGGAACTAACCATTTGGGTTAGTTCTATCCCTCTTTAAAGTTCACTTCATTAGTTTTGAAACACCCTCTATGGTTTCGTCAAGTTTTTGTGAGAGGAATGCATTTTTGTTCTTCTTGCTAAAGAAATCAACTATTTCTTTTAACATTTTCATAAGAGAATTAAGATTTTTTAAATCACGATAAAAGAAAAAAAAGTGTTTTTGACGTACATAACACACAACCATGTGTTTCTTCAGCATTTTCTATAAATCCAATTCTGAATTTCAAAGAATTCTGGAAGGAAAAAAAATAAATATTTCCTTGCAATTTTTTATTTATTTATTTATTTATTTATTTATTTATTTTTACCTTCTTCAGATGATTTTACATCTTTAAAAATAATTGAAATTCTATATCTTTTTGATATTTTTCAGTTATTACAGTTATTTGAGCTTAAAATAACAAAATTTTTATACGCTCGAATTTATCGCAATTTTACAGGCGTATTATTATTTTTTTTTATACAAACTTTTAACTAGAGTTAACCTATAGTTAAAGTTTTGCTGAATTAGTAAATTAAAATAACAGTATGGCTTTTTAATTGTTGCATTATATCCAAGATTTTTTTTTTTTTTTTTTTTTTTTTTTTTTTTTTTTTTTTTTGAGAGAAAGAGAGAGTTTTAAACACGATTTTTCCGTCACATGATATGTGTTTTTCATTGAACAATTCATAATAAAAGAAAAATTCAGATATTCTTAAAATATATGTTTTAAATATTTTCGTAAATGAAAAAATAAAATAAAATAAACGCAATCCATTTTTAAAAACCAATGTCCCCCGCACTCAGATAAGGTAGGGCTGAAAACTTTCCTAGAAAATGATGCCAACTAGCAAATGCTGATACGTCAACGGTGTGTTAAATTTGTATCGCTATCAACGAAGACTTTTTTTTTGGTTCTCAGTGCCTTCAGAGATATCATTTCTTGTTTTAAGAGATTTGCAGCAGACTGTTTCGTTCTTTTTCCAGTGGGAGGATTGATATATATATATATATATTTCAATACGTAAATATCAAAATTTAATACCCCCAGAGCTAAGCGCAATCCCCCCCCCCCCCCCGGAGAAAAATGTCTGAATTCGATACTGATTTTAGGTATATTTAAGGTTATTATCCTGGAATCTCGACAAAGCCGGGCAAATATCCCAAAGTTATATAATAAGATCGACGAGAAGAGCTTTTTCAGATGCTACTTGGTGTTCTATCTGTGCAACAATTCCTTCATTTCCCAGCGGAAGAAACAAAAGAAAAACAATGCCAATTAAATTCACGATTAATTCAAAACGCGAATTTTTACTAAAAAGTTACATAATTTAACATACCAAATTAATGCAATATCTGAAACTCTTTCAGCACTAAAGTGAAAATGTATGTTCTTCTTCCATTCACTGAGAATTTCTACAACTTACAGACGGTTACAGTCGCCCGTGTTGCTAAAAACCAACTTTGTGGGTTCTAAAATTTTTATTCCTCGCATATCCCTTTCAAGAATGTCATGTACAGTATTACATTGAAAAAAAAAAAAGATGACTATAACTAATTAATCTAAAAAAGAAGTACTGTTTTAATTCGAACAAAAAATTCTTTATAACTATATAAGCGGTTTATTTTGTTATACGAGTCATCAACATATTAAAATTAATCTAATTTTTAAAAGTTCATTAACAATATCATAATTTTATAACATGTTTAAGTTCAACATGCCAAAAAACATGGCTATACAAATATACAATTTATAACTGTATGTCGTTTATTTTGTAATAAAAGATCGCCTTCATATTAAAAATTGCCCCAATTTTTATTTTTAAAATAGTAACACCCATTTTTGGCACTTTATTTGAGTTGCTTAGAAAACAAATAGCCCGGGAAAATACACAGATTATACATTATTTTTTTTTAATTTTCGTTCAATTCGAAATGGCCAAAATTTGTTGATAACAGTGTTAAATATAAGTGACAAACTTTAATTTATATTTTCCCCAAAAGTATCCGATTGAAGTTTTTCTTTTATAATGAGATAGAATTAATGAACCGAAACATAATCTAGGCATCTTTTTAATTAAAAAAACGTAATTTTGATTAAAAGTGTTATTTTAATTGATCAAAATATTTATCTATTTTAATTGATCAAAAGTATTAATAAATTCATATCGAAATTAATTATGAATTATGAAAACATATATACTATTAAATTTTACCCAAAAAGAAACAAATAGCTAAAAACATGTCCATAAAAATTTACAGCTCATTCCCATCATTAGTTTTCGAAATATAGAGAATTTTTACTTTTCAACAGTCTAATGGGGCCATCTCATGTTATCGTTTGCATCCACAGAAAACAAAATCTTACACAATAACCGGAAAACTCTTATAAAATTAAATTTTATTTTATATGCAGTTAATTTTATATTTACATTTTTACACATTTTTTTCCGGTAACTAATTGAATGATCCCGGCACTTTTCTTATAAGATCTTAATTTTACTTTTTTAAATTTATGGATAAGCCTCTAGCACATTTTCTTTTATTATTCTATCAAGATTTAAGAAAAAATGTACAAGCTATTTACTTTTCCGGACTAGTTTGATCAAAATAAATAAATAAATAAACAAATAAAGTGTCAAAAGTGCCTGTTGAGAGTTGAAAAATGAAAGTTGATAGAATTTTTAATATGTAGATGGCATCTTATGACAAAATAAACCATATAAAACTATAAAGAACTGTTATACAAATTAAAATGGTACTTTTCTTTTATTCTTGGATTAATTGTAATTAAAGTTTAAATTAAGTTTAATTTGAATTTTTTTTTTGTAAAACTCGTGATTAGAAAAGGGGAATTAAGAAAAATAACAAATGCATACAAATAAACATTTTTTTTTTTTTTTTTTTTTTTTTTGTTACAGTTAATGTAAGCGTTGTACATAACATTTTTTTTCTTTTTTTTTGTACGAGTAGGGTGTGCTTGTTTACCCTTGCATTTGCATAATGACCTGGGTGATGCATTTAGCGGTGTCGCAATATATCTCTTGTCAAAACAGACTTGCCGTTTGCCCTTGCTCCCTAGAACTACAACTTTTTCGCATACCATCAAGGGATACGCATTACTACATTTTGAAACACACTGAACTAAGAGGCGGAAAATACACAAAATACTTGGTTAATACTTAATACTTTTTATTAAAGCTATCATTCGTAGGAGGGCTTAAAAACAAAATTGGCATTGGAGGCACTCGATATGATTACTATAGCCGCCTGCGCTACAACTTGCCAAAATACTTTTACTTTTATCTTCAGTTTTTTAATGCCATAAAAGGAGTCAGATTCGTCACAGAAAATTTTTTCTCAGGGTTAGAGTTACCACAGAGTTCTAAGGTTGACCTTAGAACTCTGTAGGTGTTTACCTGTGTTTGTGATTGCAGCCACATTAGGTGCATGCACCATAAAACAATATTGGCAGTTTGTTGTCTGATGAACAGAAAAATAAATAAATAAATAAAAAAGTTTTCATAAAACATTTATTCAAAAAGAATAAAATAGTTAAGAACGAAAAGATAAAATAATTTATTAAATGATTCTCTTTAGAAAATTTAAGAAAATATATTGAACATTGGTAGCGCAGATTTGAACTACAACAACATATCTTGTGAGCAAGTTAAATACAACGTATAAATCATTTTTCCACTTTAATAAAACAGTATTTTGTGTTTTTTTCAATAACACTTGATTTTATAGCTTTTTTTTTCCACGAAAATTTAATTACGGTGTTTTGAGCCTAATACCAAAACATTTCAGTAGAAGCTAAAATATCTTAATAGGATAACTATGGAATATTTTCTTGTTTTTTTTTTGTCGTTTTTAATTACATTAAAATAAAATTTCTTAAAAATATTTGGTACTTTTCCGTTATACGGACACCATTGTCGCCAAGCATACATTTACATACAAACATTTACATATATTTACATTCATATACATTTACATACATTATGCATTAGCATACATTTTGGCATGGTGTCCGTATAACGAAAAAGTACCAAATATTTTTATGAATGCGAAAAAACTATTAAAAAAAATACTATAGGATATAGATATAATAATAGAAAAATTGCTTTTGCAATAAAATTTCTTTAAAATATTTTTTATGGATGAAAAAAAATACTATAAGATATAACAGTAACAGGGAAATTGCTTTTGAAAAATAATAAAACGCAATAAAGACAAGACCATTTTTGAAAGACATTAAACTGTTTTACTTCTTACCTACTTGAAGCGAGATAAATTAGAATAACAAAGGCTAATTCAAGTACTCCATGGACAAAAAGACGAGAGAAAGGATTATTTTTTAAAACTGGCAACTCTTCTACAGCACATTTGGAAACTAATGAAATCACGAACCTGTAACAATAAAATATAATTAATTACACATAGTATGGTTTTATTTTTATTTTTACATTTTTATCTATTTAATTATGTGTCAGATTGTAAAGTAAAGTAATAAATACCATTCCGACTAAAAAGATAAATCAATTATAATTTTAAACTTTTTAAATAAAAATTGTGAAAAACATAAAACAATGAAAGCAAAATTTTAAAGTAACATTATAAATCAAAAGAAAAAAGCATTTAAAAATTATATTTGCTTTTACAAAGAAAGTGATCAGAATCATTCACAGTTCATCTTAACCCCTTGGGGACGAGCGACACGTATACGTGACGCATAAGATGCTCAGAATCCTCGATTATTCCCACCAGGTACTTTTTATTGTAAGCTTTGCCTCATTTAATGATAGCATTTCTGCGATTCAATTAGCCGAAAATTTCTGTTTTGAAAAACCGGTGGTAAAAGATTAAAAATTCTGTAAAGGATGCTCGTCGCGAAGGGGTTAAACACTTTATCCACCATGAGTTTTCAATATTAGTAATTAATTGTTTTTACAAAAACAACATTTTAAGCGCAAGTTATTTTCCGTAAAATTTGTATCACAGAATATATCACCCTTTATTTTAAAAATAACAGAGTTGAGTATATGATTTTCTTTTCGATTAAAGTATAAGAAATATTCAAGAAGTATAAGGATATCACGTATTCGCAAAGAGAAAAATGTTATTCTTATCGAAAAAACCCCATTAATTTTCAAAAAAATGGAAAAATGAATTATTTCATGATTGAAAAGTCTAATGTCTGAAATGCTAGGTTTTCTATTAAATAAAAAAAGATTTTTGCATATGATTTTGATTCCAGTCAGTAACAACTGATAAAATATACATGAAAGCCATACATCTACGATTTGACATATTATCGAATTTCTTCTTATTCTTCTTCTTATTATTCTCAATATAAGCTGAAACAAAAAACATGTACTTTTTAAATATTAGGAGCTAAATTTTACTATATTTTTTCCTTTTTTTTTTTCATAACGAAACCAAAGAAATAGTATCAGAATGTCACAGTAACCTTTAATTTTTTCTTTTATCCAATTCATTTGTACCATCTAATGCTATTTGTGCGTGAGCGTGTCAGGTTTTACTTTGTTCATAATCACTGGTTTGAGCACATGTATCACGGAATGTGCTGTAGTTCTGCATTTTAAAAAGCTCAAATATTTGTATGTATGTATATAAATGTGCTTACTGAAATCCATATAGTTAATCTCAGTTGCGAAACCATTTATGATTTTATATATTTAAAATTATTTGAACCGTTTGTCTTGAATGATAATAAGTAAGATTTTCCAAAGGATAAATAGTCTTGTCTCGGTATTTGCTATAATTGATTTAGAGTTTTTAATATCAACTTTATATAGTATTTCAATATATATATATATTTTTTTTGTGTGTATGTGTGTTTTCATAATATTTAAAATTACCTTTTTAACTTAAAATAAAACAACATTTTAAGCGAAAATTATTTTACCTAAAACTTATATCGCTGAAAATATCACACTTTAATTTTCAAATAATAATGGAAAATGCATTGTAAGAAAACACTTTGTGATCTTTACGAAAATTAGGACAGCATAGAAGCCTCATGTTTCGTAAACTTTCTCGTAAATCATGGGAAACTTACTGGTTTCTGACGTTTCTAAATGATTCTTCTGTGAGTCTTGGGGAAGTTAAAGAGAATGTTTGCGGAATCTTAGAAAAATTTGAAGTTTTTCGAGGGTATATTGTCTTTTTGAAGAACTTTATGCTATGTAAGGAAACGTTTTTGAAATTTTGTATTGTGCTGAAAGGAGAAATTGTGTGAACTACGAAATGGTCTACAACTGTCTATATTTTTTTACATGTAATACAGATGAAACTGTTAATAAAGAATGATATCAGAAATGAATAAATTTTATTAATAATTTTGTGTGTATGTGTGTTTTCATAATATTTAAAATTACCTTTTTAACTTAAAATAAAACAACATTTTAAGCGAAAATTATTTTACCTAAAACTTATATCGCTGAAAATATCACACTTTAATTTTCAAATAATAATGGAAAATGCATTGTAAGAAAACACTTTGTGATCTTTACGAAAATTAGGACAGCATAGAAGCCTCATGTTTCGTAAACTTTCTCGTAAATCATGGGAAACTTACTGGTTTCTGACGTTTCTAAATGATTCTTCTGTGAGTCTTGGGGAAGTTAAAGAGAATGTTTGCGGAATCTTAGAAAAATTTGAAGTTTTTCGAGGGTATATTGTCTTTTTGAAGAACTTTATGCTATGTAAGGAAACGTTTTTGAAATTTTGTATTGTGCTGAAAGGAGAAATTGTGTGAACTACGAAATGGTCTACAACTGTCTATATTTTTTTACATGTAATACAGATGAAACTGTTAATAAAGAATGATATCAGAAATGAATAAATTTTATTAATAATTTTGTGTGTATGTGTGTTTTCATAATATTTAAAATTACCTTTTTAACTTAAAATAAAACAACATTTTAAGCGAAAATTATTTTACCTAAAACTTATATCGCTGAAAATATCACACTTTAATTTTCAAATAATAATGGAAAATGCATTGTAAGAAAACACTTTGTGATCTTTACGAAAATTAGGACAGCATAGAAGCCTCATGTTTCGTAAACTTTCTCGTAAATCATGGGAAACTTACTGGTTTCTGACGTTTCTAAATGATTCTTCTGTGAGTCTTGGGGAAGTTAAAGAGAATGTTTGCGGAATCTTAGAAAAATTTGAAGTTTTTCGAGGGTATATTGTCTTTTTGAAGAACTTTATGCTATGTAAGGAAACGTTTTTGAAATTTTGTATTGTGCTGAAAGGAGAAATTGTGTGAACTACGAAATGGTCTACAACTGTCTATATTTTTTTGCATGTAATACAGATGAAACTGTTAATAAAGAATGATATCAGAAATGAATAAATTTTATTAATAAGATAATAGCGTTTTTTTTTTAATTGTAAGCAAAAAAGGAAACACAAACAAATATAAAAGTAAAAACAGCATAAAATAAACACTATTTTATACTCATTCAATTTTTATCTTGAAATTTACGTTTAATTTCATGTCTGAAATTCATGATTTTTCCAAAAGAATTTCCGCTTAAATACGTGAATATGACGTGGGCACCAAACCCGAAAATTCTTGATAGAAGGCGCGAGTTCATGAATTTATTTTTTTTAAACATGATTTTTGCTCTGTTTCTTTTTTAAGATTGGGCTAACAGGAAAGAAAAGCAAACATTGTTTAAACTATCTTTTTAGGATTTCTAAATTGATTTCTCAACGTATAATCATAATTTAATTAATATAAAATTATCAATTGATAAAAAGTAGTTTTATTAATTATTACACGCAATTTCTTTATTTATACTTTATTTTTTTTCTTCTTAGTGTTTAAAATTGAATCGTTGCGGTTTCACAGCAATTTGGTCTATTTTAGCGAGTGTGTTTGGGAACATTAATAAATCCCCTAGCTGGCTTAGCCCACAAGCGGGCCCCTAATTTACACCGGGGCCTCCGAATCGTACTAAATTCGAATTTTATAAAACATCGAATCTTACACAATCCCGAATAAGATAAACCTCGAATCAAACTAACCTCCAACCCAGGTCTTCGCTGCCTTCGACACCGTATACTGGTCGTGCTACACACGCACCGGATAATCCCTTATTTTGCACATCGAATAGTATAAATCTCTAACCGAACGAACATCCAACCTGATTCCCAGCTGCCTTCGGCACCGTATACCGGTCGTGCTACGCACGCACCGGATAATCCCTTAATCTGCACATCGAACAGTATAAACCCCTAACTGAATGAACCTCCGACTCTGGTCCCCGCTGTCTGCGGCACTGTATAGCAGTCGTGCTGCGCTGCAATATCCATTAGTTCCACCTTCCACCACCAGGTGGCGCAACCTGTTCTATACGAACATAGGGCACTGAAATCGTTAAGGCTATAGATGTCGAGTCGAATGAGCTATACCGCAGCCACCTCTACGGTGACAATGGCTATACCCCGTCGTGATCCAGCCCATAGTACAACTACAAGCTTCTTCTACCGTCTGCACAAGGGCCGCCCTTTTGTGAACTGTACGAGTGGTGCAGTCACACTACGGGACTGCTCATCTCAAAAAGGGCCGGCATTCAGTGGACTGTACAAATGGTGCGGCCACTTAGTGAACTGCTCAACAAGTTTATCACCAACAACTTCACCCATCAACTGCTCTCTGTCGCGCATGAGCGTTCGCTCCAGCGGTGGATATTCAATTGTAAATTTCTCTCCACCAGTACAAATGCCTGACCCTTGTCGCGTGAGGATCTTTCCTGGCAGTGCCGGCCACTCGGCCTAGTTTGTAGCCACCATTTATTGTTCAATAAATGGACCGCTTAATCGTGTTGTGCATCTCCGGGGTCCGTCCCCCCGCTTTCCCACCGGGGGGGGGGGGCGCTTCTGGGTTTTGCCGGCATCTCTCGTGTGTTGTATCATTGGGAACCACTGAACTTCACTGGAGTCACCCAAGCGAATCCCCGTGTGCCGGGGATCTTCCCGGGTGATGCATTAAGGCTCAACGGTCCGGCTCAGCCGGACCGAGTGGCCTCACTCAGGCTTTCAGCCCATAGAACCAGAGATACGAAAGCGCCCCCTGGTGGTGAAACTCGGAACTAAAATCGGTAAGCTCTATCGATGTCGAGTCGAATGAGCCAAACCGCGTCGTGATGTGACCCACAGAACCCGAGTTATCTGCAAAATCCTTTAGTTACACCTTCCACCGCCAGGGGCGCAATCTATTGCGCAAAACGCATAACACATTTGAAAATCCAATGCTAGCAATTACCACCAATAGTTGAAAAAGTCTCCGAATTCTTTTCTGCAACCCTGTATAGGATCTATACATTTATATATATATATATATATACTGCATAGTATTCTAAAATTTACTTCAGTTAGTAAACGCATAGCGCAGTTAAATTATCCTTCTACAGCAAATTCTGCCAATAAAAGGAAATATACTCGAGATCTTTGTTCAGACCTGTATAGAATCTACAAAATTTATATACACCAAGGAACTATGATTGACATGGAACAAAAAATAAGTTAAATTTCAAAACGCGTACCACAGCAGAAAACGCTAATAGCACTTCCAGCTATTATTATTCAATTATTATGAATAGACAGACAGTACTGTAACGGAATTCTTTTGTATGTTCCTGTACATGAACGATGAATGTTATGTACACTTTATTCTATAGTAAGCATCTTATAGTGCCATCAATTTCAATATGTTTAAAATAGTGTAACATTATTAAAGTACGCAGCAAACGATTTTTCCCCATAGACCGTAATATAGCGGAATTTTTCTTTAGTGTTCATGTAAATGAACTATAAATGCTACACACTTCATTTTCAATACCGAACAAACCATAGTAATCCTCAATAACATTTATAAATTGCATGGCAATCCGAGTATATTTACGCGAGTTAGAGCAAGGTTAAACAGACGACCAGACATACAGACGGAGTGACAGACGGATAGACAAACCGAATTCATAAGCACTTTTCAACGATATCGGAAAGTGCTAAAAACCAAGTTAGGTTAAATAAAAAAGAACAAAAAAACTATTTAATAACGCTTAATAATAACTTTTAATGCTTGTAAACGTTATACAATCAGGGTTGTTTTAAATATCTGTAATAAATATAAGATTTTTGAAAATTCAGCATAATTTGTTCATAATAATCCATTTTAAATCTATTTCAAGTGCAAAATACGTTTTCATTCACTTAAAAATTAATTCATGAAAGACTTAACTGAAGTTCGAGATTAAGAGAAAGAAAGAGAAAAATAAATACTCTCATAAGAAAAGCGCATACATATACTCAAAACGCTTCGCAACTAAAAGTCATTGCTCACTACAATTTTTTTTTCTTTGACTGAAGTGTTAGTTAAATATAAATCAGCAGAAAAGCGTATTGCGTTTCAAACATTTTATGCTAAGGGAAAACGAGAAAATCGATCTGCAAACGTGCCAGAAAATGTCAAAGAGCATATTAATTTTGTGCCTCCGTAATACACATGCTCAAGTTAGAGGGAGAGTTGATGTTATAAACCACATGTACGTGATTCTTTTGTACGTCTAAAAGAAATAAGGAACAATGTAGTATTATTCTGCATGCATTTTTAAGAAAAAAGTACAAATATGATTCAAATTAATACTTAATTAAAATTTTGAATTTCAAAGAATTCAAACGAATTCATTATGAAATATTTACGTAAACGTTTTCTTTACAGGTGCCGTCCAAATAACGCCTTTTCTATAATACACACGCACACACACACATACATTTTTTAAATTTCTTTTTTTATGTTATAGATTACATAAAGTTGTAAAGGGTGTAATTTTAGAGTGAAATAACTTATTTAGACTAGAATTTTTCAACCTTTTTTTTATTCTCATAACACACTTTTATCTATGTTCTACTTTCACGGCACTTTTGAGTATATATATATATATATATATATATATATATATGAAAGGATGAAAATAAACCCTTTTTAAAATTCAGAAATGAAAATTTAAAATCCCAAAACATTTATTCTAACTTATAAATCTAATGCTTAAATCTAATCTGCCCCTTTGATCTTTGTTTCTCAGCCTCACAAATATTACTTTCATCTATCAATTTCTACATCTCTTTAAGTTTTAAAAGTGATGAGTTTGCATTCCTTGCAGCAGTCTGTAGGGTGCGGCTCCCAGGCCCGGCCAAGCCTTGGTGTCGGCATAAGACCCCAGACATCAGTCAAAAGCTCATTGACCAATAAAAATAAATGATCCTCCCAATTTGACTCTTTCTCCCTGGAAAATATCCTAAATTCTGATTAAAACCACATGCAAAGGCGAAAAACGAAGAAGACGGATTTTTGGCACATTTGAGCGGTCAGCCAAACCCTCGGCCATGTAGTTCTCAAAATTTAACGTAAATGGCTCGCGGGACCTCCGACTGAACGCGCGAAGATGTCTGTACGAAGAAATGCTTCAATAAACGAGTTCGATCTGTCTAGAGGTCCCGAGTCCAACTTATTTGTATGTTTCTGTCGATTATTAGTCTCCCAAGTCGTCCCCGGATAATTCGTTACATATATATATACACTGCTCAAAACAATTAAAGGATATTTGAAGTTTTATATAAAATAAAGATATAAACGAAATTTTTTTTGCCGAAAATAGAAGAAGAGAATCACAAATGCAAATTTTTCTGGTTTTCAAACTGTGGAGTATGCAAATTTTGAGTTCGACGTCAAAAACGTCGCTTCAGCGGCAGCGAATGAAATTTGACTTTCAACTGGATAAAAGAGAATGAAGACAAGGATGATCGGCATTCAGTGATTGCTTTGTTTCGATGAGTACGATGTCTCAGCGAAGTCATTTGACAGATTCAGAAGCTTGGAGAATTGTTGGTAGGTTAGAAGGGGGCCAAACTCAAGCCGAAGTAGCGCAAGCCATTGGAGTGTCACAAAGTGTCATTTCCAGGATCTGGAACCGTTTTTTGGAGAGTGGATGTGCAGGCCGAAGACCAGGGCAAGGTCGTAGACGGGCAACAACGCCCAATGAAGATCGGTATTTAGCGTTAACAGCTCTGAGACACCGAAACATGAACGCTACTCTTCTCCAACAACACCTTCGCTCGGTTACAGGCACCACGATTTCAACTCAGACTGTCCGAAACCGGCTACATGCTGTAGGTCTGTATGCTCGCCGACCGATGGTATGTGTTAGATTAACATCAAGGCACCGTCGCGACCGCAGGGAGTGGGCAACCGAGCATGTCAACTGGAGGAGAAATGAATGGAGCAATATTCTGTTTTCTGACGAGTCCCGTTTTTCTGTGCATCCGGATAATAGGCGTATTTTCATCTGGAGGGACCGTGGCAGTAGGAATAATCCTGAGTTCGTGCACGAAAGTGTCAGATTTGGCGGTGGAGGAGTGTTGGTGTATGGTGGCATCTCCATTGAAGAGCGCACTGACCTCTACATCATTCGAGATGGAGCTCTGACTGGTCGCTGATATAGGGGTGAGATCCTCAGATCTATTGTAGTCCCTTACGCGGCAGCAATCGGAGATAACTTCATTTTAATGGACGATAACTGCAGGCCACATCGTGCAAACCTGGTGGAGGATTTCCTTTTCGAGGAAGGAATCGTTCGAATGGAATGGCCATCGTGTTCTCCAGACATGAATCCAATCGAGCACGTTTGGGTCGCTCTAGGAAGACGAGTTTCTGGCCGCCAACAACCCCCACAAACTCTCCAAGAACTGGAAAGAGCTCTTCTGGAAGAGTGGGGCAGAATACCCCAACTCGTCATTAATAGCCTCATTGAGTCCATGCCTTAAAGGTGTTCAACGTTGCTGGCCGCCCGTGGAAACCATACCCCCTACTGAAAATGATTTTCTTTGAAGAAAACACCTTTTCTTATTCTTTTTTTCTCATATGCACAAATTGTGTTTTTTTCCTTTTGTACACAAATGCGCAATAAAATGCACTTTTTTTCTGCCAAACATGTGTAATTTATTCTCATATAACCTACTATGTCTGTCGACCATGTATCAATCAGCTAAAAAGTTTCCCAGATACAAAATCCACCTAAAACTGCAATATCCTTTAATTGTTTTGAGCAGTGTATATATATATATATATAATACCTTTAAAATAAAAAAGTAGCTTACAAGTTCGTATAATGAAAAGAACCATATATATATATATAAACTTATTGCAAAAATTAACTATTGAAACAGAAGCAACTGACCAAATGCAATGAAATTATTACCCCATATAGCTATGTCAAATTACACATTATAAAACATAGTCCTTATATATATATATATATATATATATATTTGTTATTTATTTATTTATTCATGAACACAAACAAACTGTATACCACCCTTATCCCAATCAATTAAAAAATAATACTTTGTTATAAATTGTATTTTAAAAATGACAATAAATTTTTAAAAACCTAATTTTTACTTTTTTATAAATTAAACCCTATTATGAAAGAATCCCCCCCTTTTTTTTTAAATCCGCTGTCTTGTCACAAAATGTCAGCCACCCTAGTATTTCAAACTGCTATATTTCAACCATTTTTTAAGATAGAGGCTAAACAAAAAATGTTCTCGAATCTTCGTATCAAAGTCTAACACTTCAGCACTGCAAAAAATAATTGTTGATTTTGCAGTATAAAACTGGCACCCAGCTGCCAGTATTATAGCGCGGTAGCGTATTACTGCTTGCACGGCAGCGTATTACTGCTTATTTTACTGTTTAATACTGTTAATTTTACGGTATAATACTGGCAGCTGGGTGCCAGTTTTATACTGCAAAATCAACAATTATTTTTTGCAGTGAGTAAAAACCTTTTTTGGATGCCACAACGGCAATCCTGATTCTCGCATATTGCTCAGGAGATGTTTATAATATAGCCGAACACATTCAGAGCACTGTTATAAGATTTTAATACATATATATGTGAGATTATTATTATTATTTTTTTAATTTCCAGTAGTATTAATGGTTAACTTTGACAATTTGATGGACATCTTTATTATTTTTCAAAATGTTAAATATCATGTTTGAAATTTTAAGCAAATTAAAAAAAAAAAATTCAACGGTGCAGCACAAAAACTATTAAACTCACACCATTAAAAGGTGATACGTAAATAAGTTACACGATTTTATCCAGAGAATGTGTTAAAGTTTTAACGCATGGAATATAAATAAAACATTTAAAACTAATTAAAGATTTATTGTAATTGTTCGGAGGAGGGGACAAATTTATAATTTTGTTACTGTAATAACAAGCTATAATTTGGGAAATATTTACACGATAAAAAATGTTTTAGTGCTTTCTTTAGGAAGCAATTTATATACTACGTTAAAACTTCAAAATTTCATAAAATATTAGCGGCGATGCTTTAGAAGTGAGCACATTATGAACAAAAGTTAGTTTGAAAAAAATGTTCAAATATTACATTTTTGAATACTTTGATTGTTAATATTGATGTTTTGAATACATAATGAATATCTGAACTTCTTACATGTAAAAACGAAAGCAAAAGAAACTGCTTTGTAAAGCTAACTATATGATTTTTACAATAAATGAATAAAAGAGTATTTTTTTTTATGCGTTCCTAAATCTTAATCATGAAATCTTTTAGAAATGACAGATATAGCTAACAAAAACATAGGTAATCATAATACTTCTTTATAACCTTTCTGTACAAAGGCAATTGAACTTACACACTAAACTCATTTGTGGACAATAGATTTACTGACCGTACCATATGTAGAACTGTGTAAAAGCAAGTTTGCGAAGTCGGGCAGAGCAGATAATGGTCTCGAATCCGTGCCTGGCTGCGTAACCACCGGGCATAGAGAGTGCAACACGACATGATTTCAAGATTTGTATATGAAGTTCTGGTGTCACAGCTAGAGTATGCTCGTCAGAAAATCTAGCTAAAGTCATTTGGGCGGAGTGCTGACGATTTTGAAGCACCAACCAGGCTAGAGAACGTGGAAGAAGCCTGAAATGGAGAAAGATTCATACAAAATGTTATAGACATATTCCGAGAATTACAACAATCTGAAAATTAGATTTTCCTAAATAAATGGCCTTCCGCATGAAAAAAGCCGATTTTGTTTCGATATGGAATTATGAATGGGGTCATATTCTCAGCTTAATTATTATGCACAGAATTTGAGTATATTTTTGTACTCAGGGTATTCTCCAGTTTTTGTGCCCTTGTAAATTGGCTGATTGATTGGTGTGGAGATGCTGCAGTAATTTTAACAGGACAGTGAATCCTTTGGCTAACTGGGCCATAACCACTATAGAAGATAGTTGCAATATCATGCGTCCCATTTTCGTATCAGAATAATATTGATTGTGAGCAAAATTGTATGATACTCTTAAAATAAAAAGCTCACATTCAATTGTAATTTTAAATTATATTAGGGTCTTTTCCCCCTACGAGCTACGCTCGCTAATCCCCCCCAGACCCCGCAGGTTCTAAAAACACGCTAATTTGCTCGCTTTTAAAAAGATTACCGAATTACGGAAAATTGTAAGATATTACCACGACAAATGGCGATCTTCTTTAATCGGAATGCCATTAATTTTCTTTGAGTGGCGGATTTTTTGGATCCCAGGCTACATCCACCGCTGTCACGGCAGCTGATGGCTATTTTCGTGATTTATTAAGCAGGATCAATTACATAATTGAAAAATCAGTTTGTATAAAATAGTTAAATAGAAAATGTTGCTGACAAGTCAGAAGTTTCTGATGCTTGATCTCACGCCACCCCTCCCCCCCCCCCCCCACACACACACTCACCGTCTTCCTTATCTTTTATCTTTAATTTTTTTAACTTGCTAAATGTAGGAAATAACAGTAACATCACTGTGGATGTTTCTGGAACAAATAAAAATCATAATGTGTAAATAAAGATAGGTTCCATTTATATTTCCTTATTAATATGATAATGAGAATTTTTGTTACACTTACCAAAAGTAACCAATAACCACCACTCCTGGAGCTGAAATAACCAGTTGGATGTATCTCCAGTGTCGAATCAGCCAGGCCAAAGTTGCTAATATTAGCTCTCCTATGCAATGAAATACAGTAATGCACAATGCAGCCCTTCCATGCCATTTTGTAGGCAAATTTTCAAGAAGTAGTAAATAAGAGGTGGACTGAACTCCCTATGGAAATAATTATAAATAACTATATTTCAAAATTGCAAGAAGTGTACAATACATGAAACACTGTCATATAAAACTATTGTTAAATCTTTTGCTTTTGAGTAAAATTTTACATTTTCTTCAAGTTTTTCAATACAAGCAGATATTTAATAGATACACCGTGAAATACCGATTTTAGGCATCCCGCACTGCGAAAAAAAAAATGATTGTTGATTTTACGGTATAATACTGGCAGCTGGGATGCTAGTATTATACCGTAAAATCGTTTTTTTTTTTTTTTTTTTTTTTTTTTTTTTTTTTTCCCAGTGCGTATGGTACGTTTTTCTCCCGTTTCCTGCATCATTTTTAGGCTTTTCCCGTTAAAAATCTTATATCAATAACGTTGAAATATCCCGATTGTGCCTTACAATTTCCGCATCGTACTTTTTTCTTTTTATCATCAATCCGAATGGGAATTTTCCAGAAAATTTATACTAATTTGGAAATGAGATTACGATTTGTATCATGATTTAATGCCTTCTAATGATAGTGGTGATAGTGGGGATAAAGTTGGCGAAGAACCTACAGATAATGTGCCAACATCGACAAAAGCATAATTGCTGTCTTGAAATACAATACCAAAATAAATAAATAAATAAAATAACAAAAATTCCACATAAGCACATACATCGAAGTAATATATAATCAGCAGAATTATGGCAATAAGTAGAAAGAAAAGTACTAGGAATAAAAAATCATGCGTCAAGCATAGATTATGAAACACTTTCATTAGAATACTGCATACACAACATTAGAAACAAAACTTAGTAACAAAATTTCACAGAATAATATGGTCAGAGATGATGTCTAAGTAAACACTTTGGAAAACACATAACACATTTGAAAACCCAATGCCAGCAATTACCGTCAATATAGTCGGAAAAGTATCTGAATTATTATGTGCACCCCTGTATAGGATCTTTGGATTTGTATGTATTATTGTATGTACTATTATATTGTGTATGTGCTATTATATTGTGTATGTACTATTATATTGTATAGTATTCAAAAAATTTACTACAGTTAGGAAACGCATAGCACAGTTCAAAATTCCCCTGCAGCAAATTCCGCCAATAAACGGAAATGTACTTCAGATCTTTTGTGCAGCCCTGTATAGGATCTATAGAATTTATATATGCCAAGTAACATGCAAAAATGAGTAAAAACGAATACCACAACTGAAAATGCACTTCCAGAAATTGTTATTAAATTATTGTTGATGACAGTACTATAAACGAATTGTTTTGTGTGTTTCTGTAAATGAACGATGAATGTTATGCCCACCGTATTATATAGTAAGTATCTTTTAGTGTATCTCAGTGGTATATATCAATTTCAATACGTTTGAAATAGTGTTTCATTACTAAAGTACACCGCAAACGACTTTTCCCAACAAACCGTAACGTAACGTAATTCTTTTGAGCGTCCCTGTAAATGAACTATAACCGCTACATACACTTCATTTTCAATATCAATCGTGCTATAGTAAACGTCAATGACACATAAAAACTACATGACAATCCGAGTATGTATAATGCAATGTATAATGCTTCAAAATCAGAACACATTACTGACAATTTTAGGTACACATAATTCATTAAATCAACAAGATTCAATAAACCGGTGCAATTATTATCTCTTCCAACAAACAGTGAAGCAGCTCGACAGCATATTTATCGTGTCTACTATCAAATCCAAACTTGGTTAGGGAAAAATTTAGAACACAGAGAAAAGGAGTAGGTAATACAAAACGAGATCCCGGAACCCACAACAACATTATTACCTTCAGCCCAGAAGAACTATTCAGTACGATCTTATGCAATTGCAAGAAAAGCTGTGGCGCGAACTGTGGTTGTGGAAAAGTTGCAACGTTCCTCAGTTTGTGGCCAGTGTAACGGACAAGCATGCCTCAACACTTCATCATATTCAAATGATCTTGATGAAGAAAGTGAATATGTACCTGAGGTTCTTGAGGCTTTAGAGCCAAGTATTACGGACAACGAGGATGATGATAACAATTTGGAAATTTTACATGGGCAACCAGAAGAAGGAGATACCGACGAACAAGAGGGAAAATAAACTACATGCCTGCTATTGATAATCAGAGGTAAAAAAAATTGCCTTATAATTTAACTTAAATAAAATGATTACGATAAACTTGTGTTAAAAAAATGTAATTACAATGTATTTAAACTCATCTCAATATCTTATTATTTATATAATTTAACAAAATATTAGCATACGAATGTCTTATTTATAATTAATATTTATAAATAAGTAAATAATGTAATTAATTAAGACTAAATTTGTAGAGAGTTTTATGCTGTACAAATTTTGTAATAGCTCCAAACATCATTTGAAACATAAGAAACAATCTTAAGTGAACTTTTTTCTGTTTTTGGCCAGAGGGCCAAAAACTGATTACAGTTAATGTAGGCATTTTGCAGAAAATGTTATCTACATTAATTTTGTAATTGGGGCTCTTCGATAAAATGCATAGTTTTCGGGTAATCGAGGGTAGGAAAGTACGTTTCTCTTGTTTTGGCTCAAAACGTCAAAAAGCCTCTTTTTTCAGCCCTATTTAGCGCCTAAACACTTTGTCAGAAAATTAAAGTTAATTTGTGAATTTTGTAGAAAATATTGTCTACTTTAATTTTGTAACAGATGTTTTCTTGATAAAATGCATAGTTTTCGAGAAATCGAGGGTGAGAGATTGAGTTTCTCTCCTTTAGGCCTTGAAGGTCGTCTTTCTTCAACACGCTCTAAGGCCTAAACCCTATGTCATAAAATTACAGTTAATATATGTATTTTATAGGAAATTTCATCTACTTAAATTCTGTAACTGGGTATTTTTTAATAAAATGCACAGTTTTCGAGATATAAGCAAAAAACCGATTTTCTTGACCTTTGGCCTTGAATATGAAGTGGGTTGCGTTTTGCTATGTTGTAGTAATGTTCAATATGCAAATAAAGACTCCAATTTAAGCAAACATAAACTTTTAATATAATAAAACTTAACTTAGAACATGATCCTTTGTTGCAGCGGCTTAACAGCAGCGCAGCGCCACACCTTTCATGACATAAACAAGGAGTGGAAGTTGAAGTGAATTTTCTTATGTGCGCTTGTAGCGCCATTTGTTGAAATGCACCGGGGAGGATAGATACATCACCATAAATATCTCGAGACGCGGACACGAGATTATATGAGACTTTTTAGATTACTTTTAGAATGTCAAAACAAAGATTTTTGCTAATTTTCAGCTTGATATCTTTCATTCAGAGGTTCTATCCTTATTAGTGGGCTATTAGTGGTTCTGCTTTCACAGATTTTACTCTATGAGATTGGTGTATTTATTTAGTATAATGAAATCTACTAAGACGAAATCGGAAAAGACAAGGAAAAAATTCCACTTTAAACAAGCTTTCGTGTTAGCAGGTATAATTGTATGGTATTCCTATCAGAGAGACAATGAAAATTTTATGTTAAAGGCAGGATTTCGTTATAGACAGGTTCCGTTTTTATAGGGTTTGCAGTAATTTTAAGTCCCAATTTAGAAGTCGCTGTCCAGCTTTTTTTTTTGTCTCCCTCTCTCGTTTTTTGTGACATTGGACCTGGGAACTCAAACCTCAGCATTGAAGCGATAGCGACTTGTCTTGTCACTCATCAAACCATGTGGAAATAAATTAGCACTCTAGTTTGATGTTTTCACATCCTTTTTATTTCTTCACGGCACAACATATAATCTCTCCTTCCTGCGTAACAGCACGACTTTTTTTTTTTTTTTTTTAAACCAGAGCGCCGCCTTACGAATCGAAAAGAAGAAACAAATTTAATTCGGGGTATACCGTCAATACTTGTATCTTGCGAAAATGGCTTGGATTCTAGAGTTTATTTGAGATCATTACAGCATTCTAGTTTAATTATTTTTTTAGTATTTTCGATTAGAATATATATATATAAATATATATATATTACAAATGGATTTCACTTAAAGTTTCAAGCTGTCATTTAAAATAAATAAATAAATAAAAGATGATCCATTATAAAATAATAATGTATCATTTTCATACATGATTCTTTGTAACAACAGAGTAATGAAATTATCATGACAGTTTATCACTTACCGCTATCAGGAAACTTTGAGTGCTGAACACAGTAACAAAAATTCCGAAAAGTGGTAAAAAGTGCAGAAAAAATCCGAAACTTGTATGAAATAGTAGAGACAACAGCAGTACATATTTTCTTCCATATTTATCTGCAAAATGTCCAGTAACGGCAGCTCCTATCACAGCCGCAACTGTAGTAACATATGGCAAGAGAGCTGCTAAAGACTGCCTATCACACACTAGCTCCCACTGAAAAGAAAAAAAAAACATGTAAATGAATAAAATAGTCGGCATGATAAATATAAAATTCTTTTTGTGCTATGATAAACACATAATATGTAAAAAACAACATAAAAAGCACAAATAATCACAATAAAGTAGTAGTAAACAGTTGCTTCAAGGCTTCTGAAGCCTTGAACTGAAAGTTTGCAGCTTATAAATTATTGTACTAACACAAAGATTGTAACAGCCATGCCGCTGTTATGTGTGATGGTCAATGCTAGCGAGTCGGAAAATGAGCACAAGATGTGTAAAATCAAATCACTTTTATTAAAATCGTAAAAAGGCAGGGTTTTGAGTAAAGCTCTGCGATTTTCCTCAGGCCAGAAATAAATCAATTCTCAACAAAATTTCACCCAAAGAAACAAGTAATCTTCAAATTAACAATATCAGTAATTAGATAACTTAAAATAACTTACGAACTCGTAACGTCAAATGGCTGTCAAGCTGACCTCCACAAGAGTCAATTTCACGTTCAACTCCAACTTCCAAAATGGCTAGAAACTGCACTCCGTGAGCGCCAAATAATTTTATTCAAGTATCACCGAAAGTAAAATATACTCTGGCCAATATTCTAATTCTTAGTTCAGGCAGCTAAAGCAGATCCCGAGGTACCATTTTCCCAGCGCATGCCAGCGCTTAAATACTGCTATATCGATTGACCAGATGCAGAAATTTGCATAAATATCAATACGAAGAGAAAAATCACAAGTTCCGAGGTTTTCACACTCATTCATCGAAAGTTAGAGAAATATCGCCTTGATAACTTTTACGCACATTGACTATTATTGGACAAAAAGTACGTTCGCAATCAAAACTTCGCCTACTCTTATAATCAGAGTAGTCGACACATCATAAGATAACTTGTTGAAAAAAAGGTAGCAGTAGTAAAACTTTATTTTCAAAATCATCGTTAAATTATTGTGTACTCAATATTCTGTTGTTTAAAGGCAGAAACAGGGCTGTAGTGGAAGGTGGTATACGCCGCACAGTGGGGCGTTTTGAATTTGATGATCTAGGCAGGGGCGTGCCGAAGGCTGATTTAGTGGGGGGGTGTGAAAGGATTTTTGCCGAGTACGAGATCGGGGTGAGAAAGGCTTAGTGATAGTCCCCCCACCCCTTAGTGACGGAGTCAACTGTTCTACAAACTGTTAATTTAAAAAAACACTAAAAGTCCTAAGTGCTCACCTGCATTCGGCCAAACTACACTCTGTTGACACAGTAAAAATTAAATGCTGTTATTCAGTATATTAAAAAATGTTTATTGTTTTACTATATAAGTAGTGTTGAGAATCCTGTTTTTAACTAGGATTCTGCTTACGATTTAAAAAGAAATGTGGGCGGATGTACCTTACATTAACCAGTTCTCAAAAGTAACAATTTAAGAACATTGAAGTATTTCGGAATTTATGTTTCTATAAATAAAATCGCATGCTGTTGTCTAATGTAAGTGTATACATTTTAAAATAGTACATAAAAATTAAAATTTTGCTTGTTAAAAATGGAGACTAAAAATTATCCTAAATTCATACTGTAAAATTGCTTTACTGCCATATGGCCATGGTGTCGGAAGAGAGGAGGAGAGAGGGGCAATCGGAGGGAATGCGTTTTACCATTACGGCTTCTGGCATTGCGAGATGTTCTCCGACACGACGGGGACAGGTAAGCTGACGAATCGCCATCTCAACGTGGTGATCGGATGGTAAAGTGGTGTCTAGCCGACGGCACCGAATGTGGGGAGCTAATACCACGAGGGTCTGGGCCGTCCCCTCCTTTGGGCCGGTTCTCGGCTGCAAGAAGCTTGCGGCTTTAGGTTGTCCTTTGAGGTCTCACGTGCAGAGCTCTAGTTCCTTGCTGGTAACGCCCGCCGATGAAGGACTTTGGCTCCACAGGATCTTGGGACAGCCGGGTGGTAAAAGGACACTGCGTAGGCCAATCCCTCTCGCCTGGTGGTCGTGCCTTGGTGGACGGCACACCCGAAAAAGTGATGTGAGGGCAACGGCTAGCTAACGGGGATAGAACAGCTTCCACATTTATCTAAGGCGAGGGCAGACTTCGTATGACAAGGACCGCTCGGGTTCTATTGTGACGCTTGTCGGTGAGTGAGGCGGCGGCGTGCAGCAATCCTCGGCACCGTGCAGGCGGTAGAACGTGTATGTGACGGATGGTGTGGGTGAAGGGCGACGCACCCAATGATGACCTCCTTCCCGATCGTCCCTTGCGACTCCCTCTGTAGCTGGAGTAGTTGTGAGTTCTCCTCAAATTTCTGTTGGAAAGGGAAGATGCCCGTTTGTGCCAACAGAAGTTCATGTCACGGAGGGCTACTCAGATCTGAGGTCTGTGGCTCGTATTACCTTCTCTGGAGGGGGGTCTAACCCTCTTCCCTGACCGGCTGATTACGAGGAAAACGGGCAAGGGGCTCGTCAGTCAAGTGACGGTGTCCAGACCTAAGTCGGACCTTGGGCCGAAACCAGTCCAGCGCATCTATGCGTAGCTAGAATTTTCTGTGCCTGGCGGTAGGGGCAAGCCGGCAAACCACCTAATTTTCACGCTACTAATCTCGATCGAGAACACATCTTTGGTGCTTTTGAAGGGAGTTTCCATGTCCGATAGTGGTTCCAAAACTAATTTTCCGTGGTATCTAACAATTTTGTGATATGTTTTGTTTTTTGTTTGTTTGTGTTGTTTTATATGTGAATGATCCTCTTATGAGTCGATCGGAGACCTCCTGTACTTCGCTGCGGGATCACCGAAAGCAAAGCCATTGGAAGGAGACAACCCTAGCCAAGCCGTGTCTATGCGTCAGGGACTGGTTTTCTTCGAAGTCCCGGGTTGGCGAGAAGCTCCCGTTGCAACCCATGAACTAATCGTTTTCTCCCTCCCTAGGACTCAATAATTGGAAGTTTCAGTTACAGTAATGGGTCGTGGGGGTGGGTTTGGCATTGGCCTAGGACCCGGTTCCTTTTATGGGGTTCCGGCAATAAAGCCGTCGGATCACTTCTACGTCCGCCCAAGTGTTGTGTGGTGGTGTCTTCTGAGTTTGGGCTCCACCGAATGTTGCATCGACCTTTGTCGTCAATTCATTTGGGAAAGGGTCGAGAGACGCAGGAGGCTCACGTACCCGTCTCTTCTCCGGCCAAAGAGTGCCACCTGTAAAGGTGCATCGCATAAACTGGCCCTCTATTGGTCGCGTTCTCATATGAATTCATGAGAATCTGGATTCGGCGGTGGAGTACAACTTCCTTCTGCCGCCGTAACTTGTCATTACCAATACAGCCTATGGAACTTTTCGTTTTTCTTCAGTATTTATCTTATTTGGCTGCACTGAAAATTTTACTTACCAGATTGTCAGGTTCCCAAATTCTAAGAATCAGTCCATAGCAGAAGGGAACAATTAAAGATGCTAGGTGGGGAAACTCACTATAGACATTGAAACTTCTCCCTTCTTCATTTCACCAAAGTCTCAAATTCTCACAAAAGCTATTCTCTCTCTCTATCTTAGCCCTGAAAATCACCCCAGCTCACTGACACTCCCTCTCTCCCACACAGAATCATACACAATCTTCCGTTCTGTGTGAGAAGCTCTTTCTTTTCCCCTTTAAATATGGACAACAGAGCATTGAAATGAAACTGAGGACGGCACACGGAGGGGACTTTCTTGCGGGTAGTGTTCTTAACTTTCTGACTTACCGACTATTCTAAATTTTACCAACTCTTACAAATAAGTGGGGGGGGTGTTACACCCCCAACACCCCCCCGCTAGGCACGCCCCTGCATCTAGGTGGACAAAATTCATTTTCCGATTATCTCGGAATTTAACAAGACTGCGTATACTGGTAGCTGAATGTCTCTTTTGTCGAGATCCGTACGAGTTTTGTCGAAAAAACCCGATGTGTCGATTAACTGCGACCGTAAAGAAGGCAGTTGATTTGAGAGCCTTTCAACAGTTGCATTATTTTTCTGTAAGTTCGAAAGCAAGTCGTGACTTTTCTGTTTTATTTGAAAGCAGGAGTTTACTGGACATATGTCACATGTTTGTCACACGATTTAACCTATCGTTGTTTGAAAATAAGCGCCATCTTGTTTTCAAACTTCTCTTGACTTTTAATACAGTATTAAGCATTATTAAGCAATAAGCATTTTTTTTTTAAATCAAACTGTCATGCCTAAAGTATTGAAAACTTAAGACAGCTCTTGCGAAAGTTTGCGAATCATTAAGTTATATTAACTTGAAGTGTGCGTCTGAGTGTTTAATTCAAATCTTGCAAGTCAATTTTCACCGCTTTTAATTATCCGATTGAGCTGAAACTTTGAATACATGTGTAGTTTCAATGACAATATAATATTATAATTTAAAAAATAATAATAATATAAGTAATAATATAATAATAATAATAATAATTAAATAAGTCAAATATTTATCACTGTTTGGCTTTTTTTTTATTACTGATACATTCGAAAACCCAGCAAAACCTAATTAAACTTCAACGCAATAATTTTGTCCACCTAGATCAGCCGTACTCAACCTTTTTTCCTCGCGGGCCGCAAATTTATATTTGCGACGTTAGGCGGGCCGCAATGCACTTGTATAATAATGTAAAAATATATAGATTTTTATTGCAATTGCCGCGGAGGTTGTTGTTTTGAAATCTACCCTATATATATAAAATCCTAATGAAACGAATTTGTGAAACGATTTTATGAAACGAATTTATGAAACGATTTTATGAAACAACTGATTAAACGACTGATTATGTTTCAGGGCTATTTTTAATAAAATATTAAACGCTTGATGGTGAAATTAATACCAATTGTCCATAAAAATCCGCGGATGTCAAAACTGGTGATAGAATTTTGAAATTGGAATTACTTTTCGAGATATTATTTTTTTTCTAATTCTAATGACATTTCTGTAATGATGGCAACTAATTACTCAGTTTTTTTGTGACAAAAAAGGGAAAAAATTGAAAAGGATCCCGATAGGGATTATTGATTTCTTTTTATTCGTCATTTTCAAATTGAAATTGAATTTATCCTTTATTTCAATCGATAATGAAGACAAGATTGTGATTAAATTATGTTTTTCAGGAAAATGTGAAAAAAAAAATCACATTTCTATCGACAGGATTCAATCGTCTGTCAGCATTTAATTTAATTCATAAACTGAAAATATTTTGAATAAATTCGTCCAAATGACGTCATTTATGTAAACGCAAAAGAAATGAGCAAAAAAATATTTATACAATTTGTTTAGCGTAAGATGTCATTTATCCTATTTTATATATAATCAGAAGTAATTTGTATAGAAAAAACAATAATAATATACGTATAATTAAAATACGCATATAAACAAAAAAATCGTCGGATTTGTTTCCATGGCTGTTTATGTCATTTGGCACCAAATCTTACTTTCTGATGCCCGAATTGCGCCAAGCTTTTTAAAAAAGCGTCAAGACCCCTATAATAGAAAAGCACCAAAAGTTCATTGGGTTTGTTTTCATAACTTTTGGCAACAAATCTATGTATATTAACGAATCTATCCCTTTTCGAAACTCGAATACGCCAAACCTAAATGCAAAGGATCCTATACTGGAAAAGTACCCGATTTTCTTATGGACAATATTCAAGTGACATAACATGGTGTAAAATTATCGCGGATAGCAAATTTGTTTAAATATCTCATCAATTGATGCCAAATAAATGCAGACATGCATGCACAAAATATTTAATTAATTTTGTATGATAAATAATTATTAGAAAATTCGCATATACATATTAATTAAAATAAATAATTTACATATTTAAAATAACATGAAAATATGCATGATGGTGCACTAAAATAGAAAGAAAATTAAAACCTGTTGCTGAAAATGTCTATAACATAGTACTTTTCAATACCGTGGTTCTTAATGTTATTCACAAGAAGATGGAATTTTTCTCATCCTTAAACGCAAAAGAAAGAATAGAATACAGATCGTTGTTATAAAAGTCCGAGAGGTAGCCACAATTTAAACCTAACCATTTTATACAAGCTGGTTTTCAAGTTGTAATTGATTTTACTTATCAATCCCAATATCAGTCGTGAGTTGTCGCAGCAGCTGTGTATGAGGCCATGATAATAAAAAAAATGCCCCATTAAACCATTAAAACAAAGCACGCTGTCATGTTTTTAGAGGCCTCGAAGTCTGAGCGGGGGTTGGCGAGCGTAGCTCGCAGGGGGTAGGCCCCCTAGTAGTGATATAAAACTTTACTGGCAATTTTTTCTGCGACAAATATTTAATCCTAATAAGCCTTACTAGCTATATGATAAGTATAAAACGTAACAATATAACAATGCAATAATATCAAATTCTCAAAAAAAAAAAAAAAAAAAAAAAAAAATCAAGGGATTTTTTCTACTAAATCAGCTTTTTCCTCAATGCAAAAGTTTTTTTCTTTAAATGTAGAAATATATAGTGCAAGTTAAATTAATTTGGAATAATGTTTGTTTAGTAGACAGGATCAAGAAATGTATAACACAAGTAAAACTAGATGTAAAAAGATCTTTGACTAAGGAAATGTAATTTAAAATATTTTAAGGTAATTTTAAATTCGTAATTATAAATAACAGGAAATTTTCTTCCCATGAAAATATATAAAAAAAGCAGTGAAAATATTAAAAAAATTTATGGAGATGAATTAATTGTATAAATAGGGATTAATGATTATGTGTCTTGGGCCGCACATAAAAGGTCGCCGGGCCGCAGGTTGAGTATGGCTGACCTAGATCCTCAAAACGCCCCACTGTGCGCCATATTACGTTCCGGATTTTGTTATTGCTGTTGTTGTTGTTGTTGTTGTTGTTATTGTTGTTGTTTTTATTAGGGTTTCGTTCATCTCACGAAACCCTATTACTCCTGATCCGTTGTCTGTCCGTCACAGAGCCGTTCTTAGAAACTATGTAACTTACAGAGTTGAAACTTAGTGTATATCTAGCTGAATACCAGCTATGAAGCTCAAAATATTAAAATTTGAAAAAATCGTATTATTTTAATAAATAGAGATAAAAAACCAAAATTCTAACAGTCTTTTCCTATTAAATTTAAACATTTTTCGTTAAAGCAGTTTCCAAAAATTAAAAATCTCCAATGAAATTCTTTCTACAATAATTAATTTTCTATTGAACGATTTCCACGTGAAAAATGAAAATGAAATAAAAAATTTCACCAATTGAAAAAAAAATATTAATATGAAATAAAAATGATTGACGTCATAGTGGCAATAAAACGGAAAAATTTCAAAGATTGCTCAATAATACAAGGAGTATGAGTATGTGTATGTACACAAATCAGATTAATATCACGTCATTAGAGAATTAAAAAGAAAATCTGACGTCATATAGGAAGTTTAATGAATTTTTCAAATGTTTGAGAATAATACAAAGCGAGTATTAATATGAGTAATAGAGAATAGTATATATATAAGTTTGAGAAACATATTGAATCATGATAAAAATCCGATTATGGAAATATTCGCATATTTTAGCATTTTGAAGGTGTACAACATGTTTAATTTTGAGATTATTTTTTTAAATACCGCATTTAGTGCGCATGACAGATATTATGTTCGAAAAAACGAAAAAATAGACCTGTAAATTTTTACTTTATAATAAACATGACTTTTTTTTTTTTTTTTTTTTTTGTTAAACGAAATTTATTTGGATTTATTAAAGAAAGGATAAAGTGTCTTGAAAGGAATATTAAACGAAGCTATTTGAGCGATCTTCGATCACACTTACCCACTTATTGTTGTTGCTGTTGCTGTCGTTGTTATTTTTAACTCTATATACGTTCTATTTCTCAAGTACAACTAAATTGTAAAAAAAGCAAACGTTTCTTAATCTACAAAAACATATTATAATCACATATGAAAATACATAAAAATTTCTTCCGAGTTACTCATGATTCTGAAAAGCGTTCTTGATATTTAGAAACCTCAGAAACTAATATATTTTCGAGATTTAAAGAAGTATTTATCATTTCAAAAACCCTTAACGGGTTAAAAGTTGTGACGCAGAACTTTACCTTATATGACCCTAAGAATTTTAAATATGGGTCTTTAAAAATAATGGTATCAAATTTTGAATGGCGCTATGCTATTAATTAAAATATGTATATATATTTTTTTTTTCACCATTTTCTTTTTTGTTCTATTTATATTCACTGGCGCAAAAATCATTATCAATATGAAAAGATAGATAAAATGTATTCACTGATGCTTTTTCATTCCCATCTCTCATAAATTCAAAATAATTGGTTTTAAAAGAAATGATATCAAAATTCGAGTGTGACTTTAAAAGGTTTGTTTTAAAATTCAATTAGAATAATTTTTGTTGTACCTTCTAAAGTATATTTACATCTTAAAAATATACTTAATTTTTCAATATACTGTTAAATATATCACACTTTCTCTGAGCCGATAATATACATGTATTTAATTCAATAAACTGATTTAGCTTTTGCGTCTCGCTATCCAAAATCGTCAGTAAAATTTATGTTTAATGTTTTCTATTATGCTTAATGTTTTCTTTGCGCATTTGCTACTTTTACATGCATTTGCATATATTTCATTTAGTTTCGATATTATGGCGCAAAGTAAACACTTACATAAATTTTACTTACGATTTTGGATAGCGTGACCCAAATCTAAATAAATTTATTGAAATAAATACATTTCAATGCCTAATTCCCCCCTCCAACATGCAAAATTTAAAATCGTTAAAACTCTTTATTGAAAAGAAAAAGAAACCTATTCATAGTTATCTAGTAGCATTAAATAATCATCTAAAATACCCCCTCCCTCCATACGTTCTGCCCCTTCTTCTCCACCTGTTGCACCATATAGCTTACTGTTTAAAATCTTTAAAACTATTTTTTTTAATCGAAAATAACCCATCAGTCTAAGTGTGACGCCATATTCCCTTGAACTATCCGTAGAAGTACCCAACCCTAGTTTCATGGTTCTAACTAAATAATTTATCGGCTACAAAATAGCTGTGAAGCGACAAGCAAATTTTAGTATTAAATCTGTGTAGTCCTTTCTACTCAGAAATTATGACTAAAGATTTTCCATTTAAGATACTAATAAGCGTGGAAATATAATATCCTTTTAAAACCAGATTATATAAGAAAAAATTGCTTTCTCATGTTAACGAAAAACGTTACTCGCTTTATCGAAAAAAAGATTAATATCATATATTAATTTTAAACAAGAACGAAAAATCATGCGTCAAGCATAGATAATGTAACACTTTCCAACGCTTCCAAAATAATTTTACAAATCATTACCGTTTAATAAGCTGAAAGATAACATCTAATTAAATAATTTGGAAAACGCATAACATATTAAAAAACGTGATTTCAGGAATTCCCAACATATACAATATTCGCAAAAATATCCGAATACTTTTATTCAGCCCTGTATATGATCTATAGATTTGTATATATACTACATAGGATGCTAAATTTTAGTTTAGCTAGGAAACGCGTAGCACAGTTTAAAATTCTCCTTCTGGAGTTTCTGTCAAAAACCGGAATTGTGTTTTCGAACTTTTGTGTTGCCCTGTATATGATCTACAGAATTTATACACACCCAGTAATAGACAAAAAGTGAGTTAAATTTAAAATCGCATTCAGCAACTTAAAACGCACTTCCAGGAATTATAGTTAACAGACAGTAGAGAATTCTTTTGTGTCCTTGTAAATGAACGATGACTGCTATACACACACTATTCTGTAGTAAGCCTCTTGTAATACACCTTAGTGATATATATAAATTTCAATGCGTTTAAAATAGTGAAACATTATTTAATTAAACCGCAAACGATTTTTCTCCATAGACGTAATGTAACGGAATTATTTTGACTGTCCCTGTAAAGTAACTACAAGTGCTATGCACCCCATATTCTATATAAAGCTTCTTGTAATGCACCTTAGTGATATATATCAATTACAATGTGTTTGAAATTGTGTAGCATCATTAAAAGAAAGCGCAAATGATTTATCCCCATAGACCGTAATGTAACGGAATTCTTTTGAGTGTCCCTGTAAAAAAACTATAAGTGCTTACACACTTCAGTTGAAATAGAGAACATGCTATAGATAACGACAATAACATATAAAAATTGCAGGGCAATCCGAGCATATTTACGGGAGTTAGAGCACGGACAGACGACCATACGGCCAGACAAACCGAAGTCATAAACACTTTTCAACTAGGTTGGTTAAAAAAATTGTTCAAGAGGTTTTCGGGACTTTTATGTTACACCATGACGCGAGGACACTATCCCTTTCCACTTAAAAATGGAATCCAGATCTCAAAATATACTGCATGTAGAAATGCATAAATTTCAAGATAGACAGGAGATATGAAATTCCTGTAAAAAACAAAAAAAAAAAACAGAATGATATCCTATTTGCTGATATAATAAATGGCAGCTTTTTGCGTTTCCTTTGATCTCAAGTAATCTGTATATATGGAGTGCTGGTCTTTCCGTATCCGTATTGGGCTTTGCTGCGTCAGTCGAGATACTGCCGTCTCTCATGATAAAAACAAAAATTCTTTTGCTGCCACTGATTTCGAAAACATTTTCGAGTATTTTTTTATATTGTATTAATCTCAAACCAGAATAACGGTTTATAGGATGCTTTTGAATTCTCACCTAAATATTTTTAGTTACAGAATTTATACATGCAATAGTAACAAAATAATATTAATTTTAATGTCAATGGTAATGCTGTTAATTTATCATGCTTGGCTGTAAAACATTTTTGTTGAACATGAAAATGTTTACATGAGAATCGATAAAGTCCGAAAAACCGATATTCCAGGGTGAGAAAACTGATTAATATAAAATAAAACTACTTGGAAACGCTTCCGAAAATCAGTAGACAGCAAAAGAAACTTTGTATTTATAAATGATTCTTTAAATCTCGAAAATATGTTAGTTTCTGAGGTTTATAAAGGTAAAAGAAAGCTTTACGGAACTGTGGGTAACTCGGAAAAGGTTATTGTATATTTCTGTTTGGGGATATATATTATACTTTCTTAGATTGAAAAACACACTTGTCTTTTTTACAGTGTACATATGAAATTTCCTTACTAATCATACCAAAAAGGTTAACATTAATCATTTGAAACTTACAAACAAAAATATTTTATTTTAGACATTTACACTTCCATGGATTGGAAAAAAAATTCTCACTAACGGGGAACTTTTAAACTTAATAACACATGGGCTGATAAGTTCCCGGTCTGGCACACAGATGGCGTTGCAATCGCCGAACCGATGTTTTTTTTTAGTAAATACTAACCTTTAAAAGGTAGTAGAAAAATGCCACGGCAATTCACCGGGTGGATAAAACGTTAGAGTGGTTTTAGTTGAACGACTTTGCTGATAAACAAAAAAATGGATAACAAGAATTTCAAGAATTGTTATTTGATGGGGGAAAAATACCGTTCAAACAAAAGCTTGACTAGATAAGCGTTATCCGGACACTGCACCAGGTAAATCAACCATTATTGACTGGTTTGCTGAATTTAAGCGTAGTCGTACGGACACCAGTGATGCACCACGCAAAAGAGGTGGTTACTCCGGAAAACATAAAAAAAGTCCACAAAATCGTTTTGGGGAACCGTAAAGTGAAGTTGCAGGAGATAGCTCAGACTCTGAAGATATCCAAGGAACGTGTAGGTTTTATTTTGAATGAACATTTGTCTATGAAAAAGCTGTTGTCAAAATGGCTGCCGCGCGTGTTGACTTTTGATCAAAAACAACAACGAGTTCTGAGCACTGTTTGGAGCTTTTTCGTTATAAAATTGTTATTTATTATTAAATTATTATTATTAATCATTTATTAAATTATTATTATAAAATTATTATTATTAAATTATTATTATAAAATTATTATTTTTAAATTATTATTATTATTATTAAATTATTATTATTTATTATTAAAGTTGTTATTTATTAAAGTTATAAAGTTATAAAGTCATAAAGTTATAAAGCTTTGTTAAAAAGTTGTGTTTTCTTTATTAGACCGGGAACTTATCAGCCCATGTGTTATAATGCATTTCATGCAATATGTTTTGTAAATACAAAACAACAAGCTGTATTTAAAAATTAATAACACTGTATATATTTAAAAAATATATTACACTAACATTTTTTCACTTGCATTTAATTATAAATAAATATTTATTTATCTATTTATTTACATTTTAAAAAACAGATCAGCTTTTTATTGTTTTTACAAAACTGTAGTCAAATAAACTTTCAAAAAAATTTCAGAACGTATTTTTAAAATCTGGGTCTAAATTGACAGTTGTCAAAATGAAATTTATAAAGGAGTAGGTAATTCTTAGAAAAGTGGTAATTTCGTGTACCATAGGTCTTGTGGACACATTTGTAAAATTACAAAAATAAAAGGTGATTTAAACTATCAATATTAATCAGTTATACATATAAACTGTGATTATTTGCTCACTGAAATTGAAATATAATATAAAAATATTTTTTTTTATCACACATGTAGGAAAGAAAATGGTTTCTCTGCCATTATAGCGTGTATGTTTACAATTTAAAAAAAAAAATCCCTTAAACATACTTAAATAAATATTTAGCAACTTAATTATATTAATATTTTATGCAATGAAATAAACTAGGAAATTTTTATTGTTGTCCCTACCCCTAGTATTGACGTCACACCCTCATATTACTATAAATTTGTTCATATTTACTCAGTAAAACTGCACATACATTATGAAGGTCTGGGGTAGTTTGTATAGGGGTAAAGTAATAAACCGTCTTGTTTTTTTTGCTAAACAACATTATTCAATAGCTAGGTAAATCACGCAATCTATAATCCTTTTTTACCTTATCATCCAATTCTCATATTTCATGAGACACTCTTCTGCTTAAAAGAGTAATATAAATTCATTTACATTTTCAGTTTTAAAAATCACCCTGTATCTATGCAGATTTTATGAATTTTATAAAACTCCTTTACAGACTGATTAATTTTATTATTATTATTGTCTTTCGAGAATTATATCAAAGTAAGTATTTTTATTATCTGCATTCCCTTATCTATTATAAAATTTATTAAAAACAAATAAAACTTCTTTTAACTTATTGTTGGAAACGTATTTCAAAAGATATTTAGCGATAAAAAATACACCTAAACCTAATCATTTTTGTACAAAGATATTTTCACAAGTATTTCATCATTCTCTCGCAATCATTTCCTTATACTTTTAATATATGAAGCAATGATCTGAACCCACTTATGTATGTACTATTCAATAAAATAAAACTAATCTAATGTGATAAAATACATATTCAAAAGCTCATAAGATTTTTAATTGTAAAAGAGTATGTAATGTAAATCTATTCTTGGGAAATTTCATTTGGTCCCATTAAAAAACAGCTAGTTTTCAGAGAATGACCTTAGGTGTAAAGTATGACTGATGTCCGCTAATTTCATTATTTTCTGGAACACTATTCTCCCTCCACACACATACACATTCACACATATCGGAATATTCTAACTACTCTGCTGATTACACTCTGTTTTTTATATGACTACAGCACTGGACAGAGAGTGTCTGACTTTAGTACGAGGTCAACTATAGATGTTTGTTTTTGAAATTGTGTTATTAAATTGCGTATTGTTTTTTCTGCGGTAGAATTTCTGACATTAAAATGTCTGCAATATGGTCTTTCAATAACTAATAATTGATATTGTAAATAAAATTCTATAGCTGATCAGAAGGAAAAATGAGGAGCAATACGCAATTTAATAACACAATTTCGAAAACAAACATCTATAGTTGACCTCGTACAAAAGTAAGACACTCTCTGTCCAGTGCTGTAGTCATATAAAAAACAGAGTGTACTCAGTAGAGTAGTTAGAATATTCCGATATGTTTGAATGTGTGTATATGTGTGAGGGGGGAGAATAGTGTTCCAGAAAATAATGAAATTAGCGGTCATCAGTCATACTTTACACCTAGGCCATTCTCTGAAAAGTAGCTGTTTTTTAATGGGACCAAATGTGAAATTTCCCAAGAATAGATTTACATTACATACTTCTTTACAATTAAAAATCTTATGAGCTTTTGAATATGTATTTTATCACATTAGATTAGTTTTATTTTATTGAATAGTACATGCATAAGTGGGTTCAGATCATTGCTTCATATATTAAAAGTATAAGGAAATGATTGCGAGAGAATGATGAAATACTTGTGAAAATATCTTTGTACAAAAATGATTAGGTTTAGGTATATTTTTTTATGGCTAAATATCTTTTGAAATACGTTTCCAACAATATGTTAAAAGAACTTTTATCTGTTTTTAATAAATTTTATAATAGATAAGGGAATGCAGGTAATAAAAATACTTACTTTGATATAATACTCGAAAGGCAATAATAATAATAAAATTAATCAGTGTCTCTAAAGGAGTTTTATAAAATTCATAAAATCTGCATAGATACAGGGTGATTTCTAAAACTGAAAATGTAAATGAATTTATATTACTCTTTTAAGCAGAAGAGTGTCTCATGAAATATGTGAATTGGATGATAAGGTAAAAAAAGGATTATAGATTGCGAGATTTACCTAGCTATTGAATAATGTTGACCTTTATTATCCTTTTTTACCTTATCATCCAATTCACATATTTCATGAGACACTCTTCTGCCTAAAATAATAATATAAATTCATTTACATTTTCAGTTTTACAAATCACCCTGTATCTATGTGGATTTTATGAATTTTATGAAACTCCTTTAGAGACACTGATTATTTATTTATTTTATTTTATGACTACATCAATACAAAGTTTTATGAGTTTTATAAATGCAGGCATATTCAAATATTTTATTCTTAAACCTTTCTTATCTTATCAGTCAATACAGATGTATCACGAATTTTGAGAATGTGGGTTATTTCCCGGAAAAATTGCAATTCGAAAGCAATAACACAACACTCAGCCGCTGAAAAGAAAAAGAAAAAATAAGAGATGTATTGAATAAGAAATTGTTGAATTAAGAATCTCCACTTTTCAAAATTGATAACAAAAGTACGAAGCATAATTAAGCGTGTGTTGATATAAGAAAAATAACAGAAGATATACTTTAACTCAGTATATATATATAAAGAAAGCACAAAAAATGAATTTAAAATGCCAAATGGCTGAATTTGCATGTTTGATTGCATGTCTTCTTTTAAGAAATGATGATGTTCTTTCGTAATTTTACAAGTTAATAAAGGTGCAAGTACTATTATGTGCATTTTAAAAAAATAAAAGGAAATAACGAATGAATGAGTTTCATTCATCTTTTGATAGAGAATTTTAATGTGTTATAATATTATAAACATCGAAAGTTCTACTATGAGGAAATTTAATAGAATATATATAAAATAATCCTGAGCTAAAAATTTCAGTAAATTAACAGACTAATTTACGTAAATTTGCTTATAAGAACAATTAAAAAATAATAATAAAAATAATAATAAAACATTCACAACTTTTTATTTTTTCTCCATATTGGGGAGAAAATTAAATCAAAAAGGGAAGATTTAACCCCAATTTCACATAAGTACATATATTGAAGTAATATAATCAGCCGAATTGCGACAATAAGTAGAAATAAAAGTAACAAGAAAGAAAAATCATGTGTCAAGCATGGATTATGAAACACTTTCCAACATATTCAGAATACGGCAACAAAACTTCACAGTTAATAAGGGGGAAAATGATATCCCAAGAAAACAATTTAAAAAAAGCATAACACATTTGAAAACTCAATTTCAGCATTTATCAACTATAATCGGAAAAGTAGTCGTAATCTTTTGTGGAATCCTACATGTGATCTATGGATTTTTATACATACTACATAGCATGCTAAAATTTAGTTCAGTTAGGAAACGCATAACGCAGTTTAGCATGCTAAAATTTAGTTCAGTTAGGAAACGCATAACGCAGTTGAAAATTCTCCTTTAGTAATTTTCGTCAATAAATGAAATTTACTCAAATTCTTTTGTACAGCCCTGTATAGGATCTATAGAATTTATGCACACCAAGTAATATGAAAAAAAAAAAAAAGTTAAATTTAAAAATGCACACCACAATTGAAAACGTACTTCCAGCAATTTTTATTCGTATACAGTACTGTAACCGAATTCTTTTGTGCGTTCCTGTAAATGAACGATAACAGCTATGCAGACCATAAGATTGTAGCACCTTGTAGTAGTCCTTGTAGTTGCACCTCAGTGATGCATATCAAAGTGTTGTAAACACATAGTTTAATAAAAATACATTTTCAACAATTGCTGTCCATATGTGGTAATGTGTGCGAATTCAATCGTGCAACCCTGTGTGTGATCTTTAGAATATATACACATCACATAATATACAAAAAATTAGTTAAGCTAAAAAAATGCATTTCAGAGCGGAAAAAGCACTCCCAGCAATTATCAATCATAGTCAGCCCTATATAATCGAATTATTTTGCGCGTCTCTGTAAATGAATAATAAAATGCTACGCACTCCGTAATTTATCAAAAAACATGTTTTAATGCCCCTCAGTACTCTTTTTTTTTTTTCATTATGTTTGAAGTATCATAACATCATTAAGATGCAGCCGATTTTTCCCCATAAATCATAATGGAATGGAATTTTTCCCTGTAAACGACTTATAAATGCTCTTATTTTATACTCCTGGGAAAGCATGTTGAAGTTCACTTCGTTGAAGCATACCAATCTCATTATGTTCGAAATATCGCAACATCAGTAGAATGCACCGTAAACGATTTTTCCCCATAGATCATAAAATAAAAGAATTATTTTGTATGTCCCTGTATACGAACTATAAATGCTACACATTTCATTTTTTATACCGAACATTCTATGCTAAACCTCTGCAATGTATAAAAAGAACACGACAATCTGAGTATTAAGAAAAACTTATAAGAAACTGTTAAAACTTATAAGATTTATTTTAAATGTGGACAAACTTTAATAACGTAGGAAATTTTTAAAAAATATTGAAGTACGTTTAAATTATTTTAAATAGATTTTTTAATTACATGATAGTTGCTACATGATACATTATACATTTGTTAAATGGTATTTGTGGTTATGTAAAAACGAACTGTATGTAATAAATGCCATTCTTATTGGTGAAAAAAGTTAAATTGGTCTCACTAAGTCTATACATTCACCTACTATTGCCTGCCTTTGCCTTGCCCCATAGTAAAGGCTAAAGGGAAATATAAACGGAAGAAAGAGAACGTTTGTTTGTCTGAAGTGATATTTTTAGTTGTAAGGGCAACAACCAATCTCACTTCCGCCGGCTGTACTTAATAGACACAACTGTAAGTTTCTATTTTCAAATTAACTTCAATAGGAACTTAAGTAAAAGGAATCCTTTCACACGGTTAAAAAAAGAACAATCGGGAAAAGAAACATGTGTGGAAAGCAAGCAAGCAAACAAATGAATAACAGTAATTAGATACTCAATAATATTCATTTTAGCATTAGAGAAATCCTTTTGTTAGACGAAATAGTTTTACTGAAACGTCTTTTGTAATCTTTTAAAGCCAACAATTTGAGATTTAAAATTGTTAGAAAAGAGATGTATAATTTAAAGCATTTTTAACACTTTCCAGCATAGTTGAAGTTGAAAAGTAATATGACTTCGGCTTGTCTGTCCGTAATCCAACTCTCGTAAATATACGTGGATTGTTTTGCAATTATTCTACGTTATTAACGCTTACTATAGCACGATCGCTATTGAAAATGAAGTATGTAGCATTTATAGTTCTTTTACAGGGACAGTCATGTAAAAGTATTCCGTTACATTAAGGTCAATGAGAAAAATTCGGTTCAAGTGTATTTTAATGATGTTACACCATTTCAAGCATAATGAAATTGATATGTATTTATGAACTGCACTAAAACATGCATTCTGCAAAATATGGGGTGCGAAGCATTTATTATTCATTTACAGGAGCACAGAAAAGAATTCCGTTATATAATGGTTTACGGGAAGAAACAGTTTGCAGAGCGTTATATAACACTGTTTCAAATTTAATGAAATTGATATACATTACCGAGGTTTCCTATACAAGATATTCGTTATAAATAATATAATAGAATCACTCGTTAACTTTAAATTAAAGTCTAATAATGCTTAAAGTTGTAAAAACATAACACGAAATATTTAAAAATACCCTTTTAATGTAGATTACATATGTTTCGTTCGCTCTATCGGCGACATCTTCAGATCTAAATAATAGAATAGTGTATTTATCATTTAGATCTGAAGATGTCGCCGATAGAGTGAACGAAACATATGTAATCTACATTAAAAGGGTATTTTTAAATATTTCGTGTTATGTTTTTATCACTTTAAGCATTATTATACTTTAATTTAAAGATACTTGTTGTAGAATATATGTGCATAGCATTTATCGTTCATTTACACTTTACAGGGACACACAGCAAATTTCGGATGTAGTATTACTGTATCCGAATTAGCGATAATTGTTAAGCTGGTAGCGATAATTGCTGAAAGTGCGTTTTTAAGTTTAACTAAATTTTAGCATACTATGTAGAATATATACAAATAATATTGATCAAATACAGGTCTGCACAAAAGAATTGGAGTACTTTTCCGTCTATGGGCAGAAATTGCTGAATGTTTTCAATGTGTTATGCGTTTTCTAAAATGTTTACTTAGGTATTTTATTTACCTTATTAAACAGAGAAATTTTATTAACCCTCCTAGTACCAGGATTTAAATTTCGACGAGCATTCTTAGTTTTACTTGATTTAAACCAGAAATTTTATTCTATTAAATTTAGCTTCTTCCTATGAAGTGTCGACTGGATTTCATTTATTAAGTTTAAATTATATATATATTTTTTTCTGGTTCGAAACATAAAAAACTTCAAAACAAAAAATAATGGGGTCATTAAAGACCTCAATGGTACTAGAAGGTATAATCTATGCTTGATGCAGGATTTTTCTTTCTTGTTATATTTAGTGTGTGATTTCACAACTATTGGATTCGAAGGTTATTGTTATTACAGTGTTTACTTACATAATGTACGTCCTCGAGTAAATTTTGCACTCTCTAATTCTTAAAAAAAAAAAAAAAAAAAAAAAAAAAGTGACTTTTGTATAAAGAAAATAAAGTGTGATTTCTTACAAAGCAAACCGCGTGTAGCCTGGTATTATTACTTACCCATCATACGTAGTATAGGGAAAGTCTTGTAATCGTTTTGAAAATCGAAAAAAAATTTTTTTGACGGATTTACACGTTTCAGACACTGGAGATTCCGAAAAACATATTTTTAGAAAAAAAAATTTGCCGTCCGTCTGTGTGTGTGTCTGTAAACGCTCTATCTCCCGAAAAAATTGAGATAGAGACTTGCAATTTGGTATGTACTTAGTATGTAATAATGGGAAGAAGCCTATTTCATTTCAATAACCTCGATTAACCGGAACTATTTTTTTCGGACTCTCGAAATATTCGTTCTGATAAAAGGTATATAAAATTTTTCGAAATTGTTTAGTTTAAGAAATGAATATAAAAGACAATAAAAAAACATAAATTTTACACAAAGCATGAAGTCGATCGGATAATTAGTTGCCGAGATATTTGGAATCCTATTTTCCACACTCTTCGATTTTTCATGACCCTGTATTTCATCCAAATTTCACTTTAAAGATATATTTTAATTGGAAATTTGACGCTTAATCAGATGCAATAAACCGCTAGTTAATAGGATTATTATTTTTGGAGTTATAAGGAAAAACCTCTTTCAAGCAATTCAGTAACCCAGCCTTTAAAGTTTATGACGTCATCAAGCCACGATTTTATTTGAATTGCAATGCATTTTATAAGTAGTTTACACATTTTTATTTTAATATTTTACATTATGCATATCCATGATGGGTAAGTATTACGGTGGCCCCCAACGACTAGTTTATTTGTCAACCTGTTTTAAAGTTAAGTTGTAGTTTGTTTTCATGGTTCGAAAATGAACTCACTCCCTGAGATTTTATTTTCACATGCCCCAAGAACAAGTCAAGGTGGTTTTTTTATAAAAGACTAGGGGGCTCTGCCCCCTACGAGCTGCGCTCGCCAACCCCCGTTCTGACACCGCATGATTTAAAAACACTCTGATTTGATCATCTCTAAAACGATTACGGAAGATTGTATTATAATTAAACAACCAGTGGCGATCTGCTGTAACAGGGTTTCCATTCATTTTCCTTTGACTGAGGGATTTTAAGGTCGAATCAACTGCTGTTGAAACAGATTACAACTGTAACTGTCACCAAAATATATGATTTAGCGCCAAACGTGCATAATCATGGCGTCGCGTCACTTTCAGTTGACATCAGATGCGTTACACGAGTTAGTTTTTTCATCGGGGAATTTTTAATTCAACGCTTATTTGTCTTTTGATACTTCTCCATTACCCCGTCAATCAATTTTCATTAAAAAAAAAAAAAAAAAAAAAAAAAAAAAAAAAAAAAAACTATCGTTAAACTGTAACACCAAATAAACAAATAGAAGAATTTTGACATTGGAAAGGAAATATTATTATTTACGCTGTTTTAAAATTTGCAATAATGGGTAAAAGATATGTCGAAATAAATTGATCTCTCATGAAAATATAATAATTAATTGAAATTGTTTGGAAATAATGTTTTTTTTTTATCATTTTAAATGTGACGTGAATTTCCCTAGTTACTCGTATTTCTCTTTGTAATATTCACGCGCAAGTATATTTTTATTACGTCATTTTCTACATTTATTGCTTTTAACACGTGATCATTTAAATATTATTTAAAGTTTTATTTCTGTTTTTAATAGTCTCGTGTAAATACATTTCTTAATTGAAAGGGAATCTTATTACGTGCGCTATTTTACAAATTGGCAACGGTTCAAATAATGGAATTTATGAAATATGAAATAAATCTTCGTCAAAATAATGAAAATTTTGAATAAAAAATTGGCAACGGTTCAAATAATGGAATTTATGAAATATGAAATAAATCTTCGTTAAAATAATGAAAATTTTGAATAAAAAATTGAAATATAACCTGAAAAAATTACTCAAATTAAAAAAGTGATTGCAGTCTGCACTCCGCAAACTTGTCAACTATATATCCTTACAAATTATGGTTAAATTCCTGCAGATAGTTTTCGTTCCTATAAAACTTTTTTCAAAAAACTGTTTTGACGAACTTTGATTTTAAATATCTCTTAAAATAATTCTTCGATTTAAAAACTGTTTGCTTCAGCGTGTTTATCGAACATTTCTTTATAAAACTACCAATTTTTAAAATTTTACATGCAATAGTTTTCTAGATATTAGTCCAGAAAGACTTCAAGGCACAAAATCTTAATTGACAGCGGCGGCAGCGGTGGTTACTTTTTTTTAATATAGAGAGATACTTCTGCCACACCAGTCATGTGATCTATCAGTTGAAGATTAATCAATTTCAGCTGTTTATATACAGTTTTGAAAATCAAATTTATAATACATTAGAAAAAAAGAAAAAGAAAAAAAAATATGCAGAATTTAAATTTAGAACAGCCTTGCTTTGTTAGATTAATCATTTCTAACTGCTAACATGTGCTTATATTGTTTTAGTTCGGAAAATCAAATTTATAATACATAAAAAAAAAAAAAAAAATGACGCAGAATTATTTAAATTTAGTACAGTCTATGGGCGCTAGTCTACTTTGCTAGATTAATCAGTTTCGGCTTTTAACATTTGTTGGTATTGTTTAAGTTCTAAAAAATCAAATTAGTAATATTACGCAATAAAAAAATACTTTGATGTATAATTTAAATTTAGAACAGTCTGCATTGTTGAATTAAATATATATATAAAGGGTGCCCAATTTAAAAGTGAACAGCTGACTAAGCGATTTTACCAAAGCTGCCGAACTGTTTTACTTACCCATCATACGTAGTATAGGGTAAGTCTTGTAATCATTTTGAAAATCGAAAAAAAAATTTTGACGGATTTACACGTTTCAGACATTGGAGATTCCGAAAAACATATTTTTAGAAAAAAAAAAATTTGCCGTCCGTCTGTGTGTCTGTAAACGCTCTATCTCCCGAAAAAATTGAGATAGATACTTGCAATTTGGTATGTTCTTAGTATGTAATAATGGGAAGAAGCCTATTTAATGTCAATAACCTCGATTAACCGGAACTATTTTTTTCGGGCTCTCGAAATATTCGTTCTGATAAAAGGTATATAAAAATTTTCGAAATTGTTTATTTTAAGAAATGAATATAAAAGACAATAAAAAAAAACAAATTTTGCATAAAGCATGAAGTCGATCGGATAATGAGTTGCGAGATATTTGGAATCCTATTTTCCACACGCTTCGATTTTTCATGACCCTGTATTTCATCCAAATTTCACTTCAAAGATATATTTTAATTGGAAATTTGACGCTTAATCAGATGCAATAAACAGCTAGTTAATAGGATTATTATTTTTGGAGTTATAAGGAGGTTTCTTTCAAGCAATTCAGTAATCGAGCCTTTAAAGTTTATGACGTCATCAAGCCACGATTTTATTTGAATTGCAATGCATTTTATAAGTAGTAGTTTACACATTTTTATTTTAATATTTTACATTATGCATATCAATGATGGGTAAGTATTACGGTGACCCCCAACGGTACCCCCAACGACTAGTTTTCATTTGATTTTGGCTCCGCGCAGAGTTAGTGGCGCATTAGACAAAGTTGCGTCGTTTAGAAAGAAGTTGTGTGTGAGAATGTGTAAATTGCAGGTAAAATATAGGGTGAACAGGATGGAAGCGTCCAGAGTCGAGCAGCGAGGTGTAGTGCGTTTTTTTGGTGGCTGAAGGAAAAAACGAACGTAGACATTTTTCGCCGAGTGAAGCATATTTATGGTGAACACTGTTTAGGTCGTACAGCTGTGAACAACTGGTGCAAGAGTTTCAGACAGTCAAGGATGTACCGAGACACGGCCAGATCCACGCTGCCATCACCGACGCATCAGTTTCCGCTGTCGATGAGATGATACAGTCCAGACCTGTCGCCTTGTGATTTTCACATCAATGGTTTATTCGGACGACGAAGTGAAGGATAGGATACGAGTATTCTTCCGAGATGAGCCCCAAGAGTTCTACGCCAGGGGTATCGACTACTGGTGACACGATGGGACAAATGCCTAAACAAATATGGCGATTATTTTTATAGTTGTATTAAAATACTTACTTCTACACTAACACTCTGTGTCTACTTTTCATTTGGGTACCCGTTATATACTAAACTTCTGGAAGAGTATTCGAAGTAAATGTGGCATTTATTCAATATTAGCAGTAAATCCTTTTTCGCACGAACAGAAGGAAACAAATGGTCTCATCGACCCTAAACATTGAAAGATACAACGCTTCCATGGATGAATATGACATAATGTGACAGCATATTGGCTATTTCATCCATAAAATTTAAACCTATTGCATTGATTGCTTAAAACATATGTACTTTTTACTTTTATTTTCAGCCTAGACTAAGATCAAAGTCCCACAACACACAGGTAATTGTTGGTTTAATTTTCACGGGTAAACCAAGCAATAAAACTATTAAAGGGGCTAAATGGCGAAATACCATCATTGAAACTGAGTCATTTTAAAAAGAAAACAGGCATTTTCATACATGATTTTGAAGCATTTTACTTACGACTACGCAAAAATGAAGCATTTTTCATTCAGAAATCTTACTATAAGAACCAAAATGGCGCATATATGATTTGGCATTTTCTATTATCCTAAAATTTGGAAAACAAAACACAACAATATATCATTATTAGTATCTTTAGCGCTGTGGCAAAGAAATAAAATAATCGTTTGCAGTTTGACACTTTTAAACGCTTTCATGTTTGGCATAAAAATAAATGCATATTTGTACATGATTCGTGAAGTGAAAGAAAAATATTTTATGAAGACAAGGAATATTCCGTACGAAAAACCTTCCCTGCAGAAAGGGTCATATTTCAAATCATGCGATGCTTTTCATTCAGAAAAAAATACTAAGTATTCTATATTACACTTCTATGAAGTGGGTAATTTCCACAGACAGTATCGTCCGAAAGTACACTGTAAAAAATGACCAATGTTTCTTATTTTATGAAAATATACTATAACCACGAACGAAAATATAATATAATCTTCACAGTTATCCGAAATTCCGTATAGCGTGTTCCATTGTCTTCTGAATCCCCAGAAACCAATACATTTCCAAAATTTAAAAAATTATTTATAAAAACAAAGTATTTTTCGCTGCCCGTATTTTTCAGAAACGTTTCCGAAGGGTTTTTATAGTGTATTAAGTGTTCTCAGCCTGGAATACCTGTTTTTCGAATGTCATCCATCCTCAAGTAAACGTTTTCAGCCGCATAAGTTAAATTATACATGAAAGAGCAAAAAAATAATCTTAATTTTAATGTTATCGTTAACGCTGTTAATTTTGCATGTTAGTCTATTAAACACATTTTTTGAGCATGAAAATGTTTACTTGAGAATTGATAGCATTCGAAAAACAGGTATTCCAGGCTGAGGATACTAATTAATACACTATAAAAACCCTTCGGAAACGTTTCTGAAAAATGCGGGCAGCAAGAGAAATTTTGTTTTTATAAATAATTCTTTAAATTTTTGAAATGCATTGGTTTCTGGGGATTCGAAAGACAATAATGGAACACGCTATTCGGAATTTCGGATAACTCAGAAGATCAAATTATATTTTCGTTCGTGGTTATCTGGAGGCACGGCAGTGCCTCCGCCAAGTCGAGAAAGCACGGCCGTAAGCATACTTTTCTGGAAGCAACTCAGGGCACTTTTGACCCCCCCATATCTCCGCGATGGAGTATCCCAAAAATTCAAAACTTCGTTTTTCAAGAGTATTTGGCACACAGGACCAAAATTTAAAATTACAAGTTTCTGTCTTTTCTAGTTCAGACGATATATGAACTCAAACATTCGATTTTTTGTCGCTCACTCACTCACTCGTTCCGCGTCATCAAAAAGAGATTAGGTACATCCCGTAGCCCTAGAAACTTGACATTTGGAAAAAAGGTAGTGTTTAGGATACAAAGAGAGGAAAAATTATAAAATCCGGAAAATTCGAAAAAGAACATTCGAAAATTCAACAAATTCCATCAAAATTGAGAATTGAAAATAAGACGATCTTGTAGTCTTAGAAATCTAAGATTGGGTGTGAAGGTAGTGTTTAGCATCCAAAAAAAGAAAACATCAAAAACACCAAAAAAATCGAAAGCAAAATTGAAGAAATCGAAAAAATCGAAAATTTTGAAATAATCCGATTTTGTTGCGCTAGAAACTTGGAATTCGGAATAAAGGTAGTATTTAGGATGCAAAATAAGGAAAAATTAAAAAATCCGGAAAATTCGAAAAAAAAAAATTCAAAAATTCGAAAAATTCGAAAAAAATTGAAAAAATTAAAATAATTTGATCTTTTAGCCTTAGAAACTTAAAATTCGCGGTAAAGATAGTGTTTAGGATTCAGAAAATGTTAAAATAAAAAACACAATAAAATTCGAAAATAAAATCGAAAAATCGAAAAAAATCGGAAAAATCGAAAACTAAGGAAAATTTGAAAATAATTCGATTTTATAGCGCTAGAAACTTGAAACTTGGAATAAAGGTAATATTTAAGATACTAAATAAGGAAAAATTCAAATATATGGATAATTCAAAAAATACCCATAAATTAGTGCAGACGGTATATGAACTCAAAGTTTCGGTTTTTTGTCACTCACACACTCACTCACTCTCGCGTCATTAAAAAGATTGGGTACATCCCGCAGCCACAGAAACTTAAAATTTGGAATAAAGCTAATGTTTCGGATACAAAGAAAGAAAAAATTATAAAATCCGGAAAATTCAAAAAAAAAAAAAATCGAAAATTCAACAAATTCGAACAAAATTGAAAATTGAAAATAACACGATCTTGTATTCTTAAAAACTTAAAATTTTGTGTGAAGGTAGTGTTTAGAATTCAGAAAAAGAAAACATCAAAAACTCACAAAAAAAAATCGAAAATAAAATCGAAAAATCGGAAAAATAAAAAAAAAAAAACAAAAAATTTCAAATAATCCGATTTTGTTGAGCTAGAAACTTGAAATTCGGAATAACGGTAGTATTTAGGATGCAAAATAAGGAAAAGTTAAAAAATCCGGAAAATTCGAAAAAAAATTTCAAAAATTCGAAAAATTCGAAAAAAAAAAATAATTTGATCTTTTAGCCTTAGAAACCTAAAATTTGCGGTAAAGATAGTGTTTAGGATTCAGAATAAGTTAAAATAAAAACGCAATAAAATTCGAAAATAAAATATAAAAATCGAAAAATAAAGAAAACTTGAAAATAATTCGATTTCATAGCGCTAGAAACTTGTAATTTGGAATAAAGGTAAACTTTAAGATACTAAATAAGGAAACATTAAAAAATATGGATAATTCGAAAAAAAAAATCGAAATTTTCAAAAATTAAAAATTAAAAAAAAAAAGAAAGAAGAAAAAAGAAAAAAAAAAGTGAGCGTTTTCAGCCGCATAAGTTAAATTATACATGAAAGAGCAAAAAAATAATCTTAATTTTAATGTTATCGTTAACGCTGTTAATTTTGCATGTTTGTCTATTAAACACATTTTTTGAGCATGAAAATGTTTACTTGAGAATTGATAGCATTCGAAAAACAGGTATTCCAGGCTGAGGATACTAATTAATACACTATAAAAACCCTTCGGAAACGTTTCTGAAAAATGCGGGCAGCAAGAGAAATTTTGTTTTTATAAATAATTCTTTAAATTTTTGAAATGCATTGGTTTCTGGGGATTCGAAAGACAATAATGGAACACGCTATTCGGAATTTCGGATAACTCAGAAGATCAAATTATATTTTCGTTCGTGGTTATCTGGAGGCACGGCAGTGCCTCCGCCAAGTCGAGAAAGCACGGCCGTAAGCATACTTTTCTGGAAGCAACTCAGGGCACTTTTGACCCCCCCATATCTCCGCGATGGAGTATCCCAAAAATTCAAAACTTCGTTTTTCAAGAGTATTTGGCACACAGGACCAAAATTTAAAATTACAAGTTTCTGTCTTTTCTAGTTCAGACGATATATGAACTCAAACATTCGATTTTTTGTCGCTCACTCACTCACTCGTTCCGCGTCATCAAAAAGAGATTAGGTACATCCCGTAGCCCTAGAAACTTGACATTTGGAAAAAAGGTAGTGTTTAGGATACAAAGAGAGGAAAAATTATAAAATCCGGAAAATTCGAAAAAGAACATTCGAAAATTCAACAAATTCCATCAAAATTGAGAATTGAAAATAAGACGATCTTGTAGTCTTAGAAATCTAAGATTGGGTGTGAAGGTAGTGTTTAGCATCCAAAAAAAGAAAACATCAAAAACACCAAAAAATCGAAAGCAAAATTGAAGAAATCGAAAAAATCGAAAATTTTGAAATAATCCGATTTTGTTGCGCTAGAAACTTGGAATTCGGAATAAAGGTAGTATTTAGGATGCAAAATAAGGAAAAATTAAAAAATCCGGAAAATTCGAAAAAAAAAATTCAAAAATTCGAAAAATTCGAAAAAAATTGAAAAAATTAAAATAATTTGATCTTTTAGCCTTAGAAACTTAAAATTCGCGGTAAAGATAGTGTTTAGGATTCAGAAAATGTTAAAATAAAAAACGCAATAAAATTCGAAAATAAAATCGAAAAATCGAAAAAAATCGGAAAAATCGAAAACTAAGGAAAATTTGAAAATAATTCGATTTTATAGCGCTAGAAACTTGAAACTTGGAATAAAGGTAATATTTAAGATACTAAATAAGGAAAAATTCAAATATATGGATAATTCAAAAAATACCCATAAATTAGTGCAGACGGTATATGAACTCAAAGTTTCGGTTTTTTGTCACTCACACACTCACTCACTCTCGCGTCATTAAAAAGATTGGGTACATCCCGCAGCCACAGAAACTTAAAATTTGGAATAAAGCTAATGTTTCGGATACAAAGAAAGAAAAAATTATAAAATCCGGAAAATTCAAAAAAAAAAAAATTCGAAAATTCAACAAATTCGAACAAAATCGAAAATTGAAAATAACACGATCTTGTATTCTTAAAAACTTAAAATTTTGTGTGAAGGTAGTGTTTGGAATTCAGAAAAAGAAAACATCAAAAACTCACAAAAAAAAAATCGAAAATAAAATCGAAAAATCGGAAAAATAAAAAACTAAAAAAAAAATTTCAAATAATCCGATTTTGTTGAGCTAGAAACTTGAAATTCGGAATAACGGTAGTATTTAGGATGCAAAATAAGGAAAAGTTAAAAAATCCGGAAAATTCGAAAAAAAATTTCAAAAATTCGAAAAATTCGAAAAAAAAAATAATTTGATCTTTTAGCCTTAGAAACCTAAAATTTGCGGTAAAGATAGTGTTTAGGATTCAGAATAAGTTAAAATAAAAACGCAATAAAATTCGAAAATAAAATATAAAAATCGAAAAATAAAGAAAACTTGAAAATAATTCGATTTCATAGCGCTAGAAACTTGTAATTTGGAATAAAGGTAAACTTTAAGATACTAAATAAGGGAACATTAAAAAATATGGATAATTCGAAAAAAAAAATCGAAATTTTCAAAAATTAAAAATTTAAAAAAAAAAAGAAAGAAGAAAAAAGAAAAAAAAAAGTGAGCGTTTTCAGCCGCATAAGTTAAATTATACATGAAAGAGCAAAAAAATAATCTTAATTTTAATGTTATCGTTAACGCTGTTAATTTTGCATGTTTGTCTATTAAACACATTTTTTGAGCATGAAAATGTTTACTTGAGAATTGATAGCATTCGAAAAACAGGTATTCCAGGCTGAGGATACTAATTAATACACTATAAAAACCCTTCGGAAACGTTTCTGAAAAATGCGGGCAGCAAGAGAAATTTTGTTTTTATAAATAATTCTTTAAATTTTTGAAATGCATTGGTTTCTGGGGATTCGAAAGACAATAATGGAACACGCTATTCGGAATTTCGGATAACTCAGAAGATCAAATTATATTTTCGTTCGTGGTTATCTGGAGGCACGGCAGTGCCTCCGCCAAGTCGAGAAAGCACGGCCGTAAGCATACTTTTCTGGAAGCAACTCAGGGCACTTTTGACCCCCCCATATCTCCGCGATGGAGTATCCCAAAAATTCAAAACTTCGTTTTTCAAGAGTATTTGGCACACAGGACCAAAATTTAAAATTACAAGTTTCTGTCTTTTCTAGTTCAGACGATATATGAACTCAAACATTCGATTTTTTGTCGCTCACTCACTCACTCGTTCCGCGTCATCAAAAAGAGATTAGGTACATCCCGTAGCCCTAGAAACTTGACATTTGGAAAAAAGGTAGTGTTTAGGATACAAAGAGAGGAAAAATTATAAAATCCGGAAAATTCGAAAAAGAACATTCGAAAATTCAACAAATTCCATCAAAATTGAGAATTGAAAATAAGACGATCTTGTAGTCTTAGAAATCTAAGATTGGGTGTGAAGGTAGTGTTTAGCATCCAAAAAAAGAAAACATCAAAAACACCAAAAAAATCGAAAGCAAAATTGAAGAAATCGAAAAAATCGAAAATTTTGAAATAATCCGATTTTGTTGCGCTAGAAACTTGGAATTCGAAATAAAGGTAGTATTTAGGATGCAAAATAAGGAAAAATTAAAAAATCCGGAAAATTCGAAAAAAAAAATTCAAAAATTCGAAAAATTCGAAAAAAATTGAAAAAATTAAAATAATTTGATCTTTTAGCCTTAGAAACTTAAAATTCGCGGTAAAGATAGTGTTTAGGATTCAGAAAATGTTAAAATAAAAAACGCAATAAAATTCGAAAATAAAATCGAAAAATCGAAAAAAATCGGAAAAATCGAAAACTAAGGAAAATTTGAAAATAATTCGATTTTATAGCGCTAGAAACTTGAAACTTGGAATAAAGGTAATATTTAAGATACTAAATAAGGAAAAATTCAAATATATGGATAATTCAAAAAATACCCATAAATTAGTGCAGACGGTATATGAACTCAAAGTTTCGGTTTTTTGTCACTCACACACTCACTCACTCTCGCGTCATTAAAAAGATTGGGTACATCCCGCAGCCACAGAAACTTAAAATTTGGAATAAAGCTAATGTTTCGGATACAAAGAAAGAAAAAATTATAAAATCCGGAAAATTCAAAAAAAAAAATCGAAAATTCAACAAATTCGAACAAAATTGAAAATTGAAAATAACACGATCTTGTATTCTTAAAAACTTAAAATTTTGTGTGAAGGTAGTGTTTAGAATTCAGAAAAAGAAAACATCAAAAACTCACAAAAAAAAATCGAAAATAAAATCGAAAAATCGGAAAAATAAAAAAAAAAAACAAAAAATTTCAAATAATCCGATTTTGTTGAGCTAGAAACTTGAAATTCGGAATAACGGTAGTATTTAGGATGCAAAATAAGGAAAAGTTAAAAAATCCGGAAAATTCGAAAAAAAATTTTGAAAAATTCGAAAAATTCGAAAATAAAAAATAATTTGATCTTTTAGCCTTAGAAACCTAAAATTTGCGGTAAAGATAGTGTTTAGGATTCAGAATAAGTTAAAATAAAAACGCAATAAAATTCGAAAATAAAATATAAAAATCGAAAAATAAAGAAAACTTGAAAATAATTCGATTTCATAGCGCTAGAAACTTGTAATTTGGAATAAAGGTAAACTTTAAGATACTAAATAAGGGAACATTAAAAAATATGGATAATTCGAAAAAAAAATCGAAATTTTCAAAAATTAAAAATTAAAAAAAAAAAAGAAAGAAGAAAAAAGAAAAAAAAAAGTGAGCGTTTTCAGCCGCATAAGTTAAATTATACATGAAAGAGCAAAAAAATAATCTTAATTTTAATGTTATCGTTAACGCTGTTAATTTTGCATGTTTGTCTATTAAACACATTTTTTGAGCATGAAAATGTTTACTTGAGAATTGATAGCATTCGAAAAACAGGTATTCCAGGCTGAGGATACTAATTAATACACTATAAAAACCCTTCGGAAACGTTTCTGAAAAATGCGGGCAGCAAGAGAAATTTTGTTTTTATAAATAATTCTTTAAATTTTTGAAATGCATTGGTTTCTGGGGATTCGAAAGACAATAATGGAACACGCTATTCGGAATTTCGGATAACTCAGAAGATCAAATTATATTTTCGTTCGTGGTTATCTGGAGGCACGGCAGTGCCTCCGCCAAGTCGAGAAAGCACGGCCGTAAGCATACTTTTCTGGAAGCAACTCAGGGCACTTTTGACCCCCCCATATCTCCGCGATGGAGTATCCCAAAAATTCAAAACTTCGTTTTTCAAGAGTATTTGGCACACAGGACCAAAATTTAAAATTACAAGTTTCTGTCTTTTCTAGTTCAGACGATATATGAACTCAAACATTCGATTTTTTGTCGCTCACTCACTCACTCGTTCCGCGTCATCAAAAAGAGATTAGGTACATCCCGTAGCCCTAGAAACTTGACATTTGGAAAAAAGGTAGTGTTTAGGATACAAAGAGAGGAAAAATTATAAAATCCGGAAAATTCGAAAAAGAACATTCGAAAATTCAACAAATTCCATCAAAATTGAGAATTGAAAATAAGACGATCTTGTAGTCTTAGAAATCTAAGATTGGGTGTGAAGGTAGTGTTTAGCATCCAAAAAAAGAAAACATCAAAAACACCAAAAAATCGAAAGCAAAATTGAAGAAATCGAAAAAATCGAAAATTTTGAAATAATCCGATTTTGTTGCGCTAGAAACTTGGAATTCGGAATAAAGGTAGTATTTAGGATGCAAAATAAGGAAAAATTAAAAAATCCGGAAAATTCGAAAAAAAAATTCAAAAATTCGAAAAATTCGAAAAAAATTGAAAAAATTAAAATAATTTGATCTTTTAGCCTTAGAAACTTAAAATTCGCGGTAAAGATAGTGTTTAGGATTCAGAAAATGTTAAAATAAAAAACGCAATAAAATTCGAAAATAAAATCGAAAAATCGAAAAAAATCGGAAAAATCGAAAACTAAGGAAAATTTGAAAATAATTCGATTTTATAGCGCTAGAAACTTGAAACTTGGAATAAAGGTAATATTTAAGATACTAAATAAGGAAAAATTCAAATATATGGATAATTCAAAAAATACCCATAAATTAGTGCAGACGGTATATGAACTCAAAGTTTCGGTTTTTTGTCACTCACACACTCACTCACTCTCGCGTCATTAAAAAGATTGGGTACATCCCGCAGCCACAGAAACTTAAAATTTGGAATAAAGCTAATGTTTCGGATACAAAGAAAGAAAAAATTATAAAATCCGGAAAATTCAAAAAAAAAAATCGAAAATTCAACAAATTCGAACAAAATTGAAAATTGAAAATAACACGATCTTGTATTCTTAAAAACTTAAAATTTTGTGTGAAGGTAGTGTTTAGAATTCAGAAAAAGAAAACATCAAAAACTCACAAAAAAAAATCGAAAATAAAATCGAAAAATCGGAAAAATAAAAAAAAAAAACAAAAAATTTCAAATAATCCGATTTTGTTGAGCTAGAAACTTGAAATTCGGAATAACGGTAGTATTTAGGATGCAAAATAAGGAAAAGTTAAAAAATCCGGAAAATTCGAAAAAAAATTTTGAAAAATTCGAAAAATTCGAAAAAAAAAATAATTTGATCTTTTAGCCTTAGAAACCTAAAATTTGCGGTAAAGATAGTGTTTAGGATTCAGAATAAGTTAAAATAAAAACGCAATAAAATTCGAAAATAAAATATAAAAATCGAAAAATAAAGAAAACTTGAAAATAATTCGATTTCATAGAGCTAGAAACTTGTAATTTGGAATAAAGGTAAACTTTAAGATACTAAATAAGGGAACATTAAAAAATATGGATAATTCGAAAAAAAAATCGAAATTTTCAAAAATTAAAAATTAAAAAAAAAAAAGAAAGAAGAAAAAAGAAAAAAAAAAGTGAGCGTTTTCAGCCGCATAAGTTAAATTATACATGAAAGAGCAAAAAAATAATCTTAATTTTAATGTTATCGTTAACGCTGTTAATTTTGCATGTTTGTCTATTAAACACATTTTTTGAGCATGAAAATGTTTACTTGAGAATTGATAGCATTCGAAAAACAGGTATTCCAGGCTGAGGATACTAATTAATACACTATAAAAACCCTTCGGAAACGTTTCTGAAAAATGCGGGCAGCAAGAGAAATTTTGTTTTTATAAATAATTCTTTAAATTTTTGAAATGCATTGGTTTCTGGGGATTCGAAAGACAATAATGGAACACGCTATTCGGAATTTCGGATAACTCAGAAGATCAAATTATATTTTCGTTCGTGGTTATCTGGAGGCACGGCAGTGCCTCCGCCAAGTCGAGAAAGCACGGCCGTAAGCATACTTTTCTGGAAGCAACTCAGGGCACTTTTGACCCCCCCATATCTCCGCGATGGAGTATCCCAAAAATTCAAAACTTCGTTTTTCAAGAGTATTTGGCACACAGGACCAAAATTTAAAATTACAAGTTTCTGTCTTTTCTAGTTCAGACGATATATGAACTCAAACATTCGATTTTTTGTCGCTCACTCACTCACTCGTTCCGCGTCATCAAAAAGAGATTAGGTACATCCCGTAGCCCTAGAAACTTGACATTTGGAAAAAAGGTAGTGTTTAGGATACAAAGAGAGGAAAAATTATAAAATCCGGAAAATTCGAAAAAGAACATTCGAAAATTCAACAAATTCCATCAAAATTGAGAATTGAAAATAAGACGATCTTGTAGTCTTAGAAATCTAAGATTGGGTGTGAAGGTAGTGTTTAGCATCCAAAAAAAGAAAACATCAAAAACACCAAAAAATCGAAAGCAAAATTGAAGAAATCGAAAAAATCGAAAATTTTGAAATAATCCGATTTTGTTGCGCTAGAAACTTGGAATTCGGAATAAAGGTAGTATTTAGGATGCAAAATAAGGAAAAATTAAAAAATCCGGAAAATTCGAAAAAAAAAAATTCAAAAATTCGAAAAATTCGAAAAAAATTGAAAAAATTAAAATAATTTGATCTTTTAGCCTTAGAAACTTAAAATTCGCGGTAAAGATAGTGTTTAGGATTCAGAAAATGTTAAAATAAAAAACGCAATAAAATTCGAAAATAAAATCGAAAAATCGAAAAAAATCGGAAAAATCGAAAACTAAGGAAAATTTGAAAATAATTCGATTTTATAGCGCTAGAAACTTGAAACTTGGAATAAAGGTAATATTTAAGATACTAAATAAGGAAAAATTCAAATATATGGATAATTCAAAAAATACCCATAAATTAGTGCAGACGGTATATGAACTCAAAGTTTCGGTTTTTTGTCACTCACACACTCACTCACTCTCGCGTCATTAAAAAGATTGGGTACATCCCGCAGCCACAGAAACTTAAAATTTGGAATAAAGCTAATGTTTCGGATACAAAGAAAGAAAAAATTATAAAATCCGGAAAATTCAAAAAAAAAAAATTCGAAAATTCAACAAATTCGAACAAAATCGAAAATTGAAAATAACACGATCTTGTATTCTTAAAAACTTAAAATTTTGTGTGAAGGTAGTGTTTAGAATTCAGAAAAAGAAAACATCAAAAACTCACAAAAAAAAAATCGAAAATAAAATCGAAAAATCGGAAAAATAAAAAACTAAAAAAAAAATTTCAAATAATCCGATTTTGTTGAGCTAGAAACTTGAAATTCGGAATAACGGTAGTATTTAGGATGCAAAATAAGGAAAAGTTAAAAAATCCGGAAAATTCGAAAAAAAATTTCAAAAATTCGAAAAATTCGAAAAAAAAAATAATTTGATCTTTTAGCCTTAGAAACCTAAAATTTGCGGTAAAGATAGTGTTTAGGATTCAGAATAAGTTAAAATAAAAACGCAATAAAATTCGAAAATAAAATATAAAAATCGAAAAATAAAGAAAACTTGAAAATAATTCGATTTCATAGCGCTAGAAACTTGTAATTTGGAATAAAGGTAAACTTTAAGATACTAAATAAGGGAACATTAAAAAATATGGATAATTCGAAAAAAAAAAATCGAAATTTTCAAAAATTAAAAATTAAAAAAAAAAAAGAAAGAAGAAAAAAGAAAAAAAAAAGTGAGCGTTTTCAGCCGCATAAGTTAAATTATACATGAAAGAGCAAAAAAATAATCTTAATTTTAATGTTATCGTTAACGCTGTTAATTTTGCATGTTTGTCTATTAAACACATTTTTTGAGCATGAAAATGTTTACTTGAGAATTGATAGCATTCGAAAAACAGGTATTCCAGGCTGAGGATACTAATTAATACACTATAAAAACCCTTCGGAAACGTTTCTGAAAAATGCGGGCAGCAAGAGAAATTTTGTTTTTATAAATAATTCTTTAAATTTTTGAAATGCATTGGTTTCTGGGGATTCGAAAGACAATAATGGAACACGCTATTCGGAATTTCGGATAACTCAGAAGATCAAATTATATTTTCGTTCGTGGTTATCTGGAGGCACGGCAGTGCCTCCGCCAAGTCGAGAAAGCACGGCCGTAAGCATACTTTTCTGGAAGCAACTCAGGGCACTTTTGACCCCCCCATATCTCCGCGATGGAGTATCCCAAAAATTCAAAACTTCGTTTTTCAAGAGTATTTGGCACACAGGACCAAAATTTAAAATTACAAGTTTCTGTCTTTTCTAGTTCAGACGATATATGAACTCAAACATTCGATTTTTTGTCGCTCACTCACTCACTCGTTCCGCGTCATCAAAAAGAGATTAGGTACATCCCGTAGCCCTAGAAACTTGACATTTGGAAAAAAGGTAGTGTTTAGGATACAAAGAGAGGAAAAATTATAAAATCCGGAAAATTCGAAAAAGAACATTCGAAAATTCAACAAATTCCATCAAAATTGAGAATTGAAAATAAGACGATCTTGTAGTCTTAGAAATCTAAGATTGGGTGTGAAGGTAGTGTTTAGCATCCAAAAAAAGAAAACATCAAAAACACCAAAAAATCGAAAGCAAAATTGAAGAAATCGAAAAAATCGAAAATTTTGAAATAATCCGATTTTGTTGCGCTAGAAACTTGGAATTCGGAATAAAGGTAGTATTTAGGATGCAAAATAAGGAAAAATTAAAAAATCCGGAAAATTCGAAAAAAAAAATTCAAAAATTCGAAAAATTCGAAAAAAATTGAAAAAATTAAAATAATTTGATCTTTTAGCCTTAGAAACTTAAAATTCGCGGTAAAGATAGTGTTTAGGATTCAGAAAATGTTAAAATAAAAAACGCAATAAAATTCGAAAATAAAATCGAAAAATCGAAAAAAATCGGAAAAATCGAAAACTAAGGAAAATGTGAAAATAATTCGATTTTATAGCGCTAGAAACTTGAAACTTGGAATAAAGGTAATATTTAAGATACTAAATAAGGAAAAATTCAAATATATGGATAATTCAAAAAATACCCATAAATTAGTGCAGACGGTATATGAACTCAAAGTTTCGGTTTTTTGTCACTCACACACTCACTCACTCTCGCGTCATTAAAAAGATTGGGTACATCCCGCAGCCACAGAAACTTAAAATTTGGAATAAAGCTAATGTTTCGGATACAAAGAAAGAAAAAATTATAAAATCCGGAAAATTCAAAAAAAAAAAATTCGAAAATTCAACAAATTCGAACAAAATCGAAAATTGAAAATAACACGATCTTGTATTCTTAAAAACTTAAAATTTTGTGTGAAGGTAGTGTTTAGAATTCAGAAAAAGAAAACATCAAAAACTCACAAAAAAAAATCGAAAATAAAATCGAAAAATCGGAAAAATAAAAAAAAAAAACAAAAAATTTCAAATAATCCGATTTTGTTGAGCTAGAAACTTGAAATTCGGAATAACGGTAGTATTTAGGATGCAAAATAAGGAAAAGTTAAAAAATCCGGAAAATTCGAAAAAAAATTTTGAAAAATTCGAAAAATTCGAAAAAAAAAATAATTTGATCTTTTAGCCTTAGAAACCTAAAATTTGCGGTAAAGATAGTGTTTAGGATTCAGAATAAGTTAAAATAAAAACGCAATAAAATTCGAAAATAAAATATAAAAATCGAAAAATAAAGAAAACTTGAAAATAATTCGATTTCATAGCGCTAGAAACTTGTAATTTGGAATAAAGGTAAACTTTAAGATACTAAATAAGGGAACATTAAAAAATATGGATAATTCGAAAAAAAAAAATCGAAATTTTCAAAAATTAAAAATTAAAAAAAAAAAAGAAAGAAGAAAAAAGAAAAAAAAAAGTGAGCGTTTTCAGCCGCATAAGTTAAATTATACATGAAAGAGCAAAAAAATAATCTTAATTTTAATGTTATCGTTAACGCTGTTAATTTTGCATGTTTGTCTATTAAACACATTTTTTGAGCATGAAAATGTTTACTTGAGAATTGATAGCATTCGAAAAACAGGTATTCCAGGCTGAGGATACTAATTAATACACTATAAAAACCCTTCGGAAACGTTTCTGAAAAATGCGGGCAGCAAGAGAAATTTTGTTTTTATAAATAATTCTTTAAATTTTTGAAATGCATTGGTTTCTGGGGATTCGAAAGACAATAATGGAACACGCTATTCGGAATTTCGGATAACTCAGAAGATCAAATTATATTTTCGTTCGTGGTTATCTGGAGGCACGGCAGTGCCTCCGCCAAGTCGAGAAAGCACGGCCGTAAGCATACTTTTCTGGAAGCAACTCAGGGCACTTTTGACCCCCCCATATCTCCGCGATGGAGTATCCCAAAAATTCAAAACTTCGTTTTTCAAGAGTATTTGGCACACAGGACCAAAATTTAAAATTACAAGTTTCTGTCTTTTCTAGTTCAGACGATATATGAACTCAAACATTCGATTTTTTGTCGCTCACTCACTCACTCGTTCCGCGTCATCAAAAAGAGATTAGGTACATCCCGTAGCCCTAGAAACTTGACATTTGGAAAAAAGGTAGTGTTTAGGATACAAAGAGAGGAAAAATTATAAAATCCGGAAAATTCGAAAAAGAACATTCGAAAATTCAACAAATTCCATCAAAATTGAGAATTGAAAATAAGACGATCTTGTAGTCTTAGAAATCTAAGATTGGGTGTGAAGGTAGTGTTTAGCATCCAAAAAAAGAAAACATCAAAAACACCAAAAAATCGAAAGCAAAATTGAAGAAATCGAAAAAATCGAAAATTTTGAAATAATCCGATTTTGTTGCGCTAGAAACTTGGAATTCGGAATAAAGGTAGTATTTAGGATGCAAAATAAGGAAAAATTAAAAAATCCGGAAAATTCGAAAAAAAAAAATTCAAAAATTCGAAAAATTCGAAAAAAATTGAAAAAATTAAAATAATTTGATCTTTTAGCCTTAGAAACTTAAAATTCGCGGTAAAGATAGTGTTTAGGATTCAGAAAATGTTAAAATAAAAAACGCAATAAAATTCGAAAATAAAATCGAAAAATCGAAAAAAATCGGAAAAATCGAAAACTAAGGAAAATTTGAAAATAATTCGATTTTATAGCGCTAGAAACTTGAAACTTGGAATAAAGGTAATATTTAAGATACTAAATAAGGAAAAATTCAAATATATGGATAATTCAAAAAATACCCATAAATTAGTGCAGACGGTATATGAACTCAAAGTTTCGGTTTTTTGTCACTCACACACTCACTCACTCTCGCGTCATTAAAAAGATTGGGTACATCCCGCAGCCACAGAAACTTAAAATTTGGAATAAAGCTAATGTTTCGGATACAAAGAAAGAAAAAATTATAAAATCCGGAAAATTCAAAAAAAAAAAATTCGAAAATTCAACAAATTCGAACAAAATCGAAAATTGAAAATAACACGATCTTGTATTCTTAAAAACTTAAAATTTTGTGTGAAGGTAGTGTTTAGAATTCAGAAAAAGAAAACATCAAAAACTCACAAAAAAAAAATCGAAAATAAAATCGAAAAATCGGAAAAATAAAAAACTAAAAAAAAAATTTCAAATAATCCGATTTTGTTGAGCTAGAAACTTGAAATTCGGAATAACGGTAGTATTTAGGATGCAAAATAAGGAAAAGTTAAAAAATCCGGAAAATTCGAAAAAAAATTTCAAAAATTCGAAAAATTCGAAAAAAAAAATAATTTGATCTTTTAGCCTTAGAAACCTAAAATTTGCGGTAAAGATAGTGTTTAGGATTCAGAATAAGTTAAAATAAAAACGCAATAAAATTCGAAAATAAAATATAAAAATCGAAAAATAAAGAAAACTTGAAAATAATTCGATTTCATAGCGCTAGAAACTTGTAATTTGGAATAAAGGTAAACTTTAAGATACTAAATAAGGGAACATTAAAAAATATGGATAATTCGAAAAAAAAAAATCGAAATTTTCAAAAATTAAAAATTAAAAAAAAAAAAGAAAGAAGAAAAAAGAAAAAAAAAAGTGAGCGTTTTCAGCCGCATAAGTTAAATTATACATGAAAGAGCAAAAAAATAATCTTAATTTTAATGTTATCGTTAACGCTGTTAATTTTGCATGTTTGTCTATTAAACACATTTTTTGAGCATGAAAATGTTTACTTGAGAATTGATAGCATTCGAAAAACAGGTATTCCAGGCTGAGGATACTAATTAATACACTATAAAAACCCTTCGGAAACGTTTCTGAAAAATGCGGGCAGCAAGAGAAATTTTGTTTTTATAAATAATTCTTTAAATTTTTGAAATGCATTGGTTTCTGGGGATTCGAAAGACAATAATGGAACACGCTATTCGGAATTTCGGATAACTCAGAAGATCAAATTATATTTTCGTTCGTGGTTATCTGGAGGCACGGCAGTGCCTCCGCCAAGTCGAGAAAGCACGGCCGTAAGCATACTTTTCTGGAAGCAACTCAGGGCACTTTTGACCCTCCCATATCTCCGCGATGGAGTATCCCAAAAATTCAAAACTTCGTTTTTCAAGAGTATTTGGCACACAGGACCAAAATTTAAAATTACAAGTTTCTGTCTTTTCTAGTTCAGACGATATATGAACTCAAACATTCGATTTTTTGTCGCTCACTCACTCACTCGTTCCGCGTCATCAAAAAGAGATTAGGTACATCCCGTAGCCCTAGAAACTTGACATTTGGAAAAAAGGTAGTGTTTAGGATACAAAGAGAGGAAAAATTATAAAATCCGGAAAATTCGAAAAAGAACATTCGAAAATTCAACAAATTCCATCAAAATTGAGAATTGAAAATAAGACGATCTTGTAGTCTTAGAAATCTAAGATTGGGTGTGAAGGTAGTGTTTAGCATCCAAAAAAAGAAAACATCAAAAACACCAAAAAATCGAAAGCAAAATTGAAGAAATCGAAAAAATCGAAAATTTTGAAATAATCCGATTTTGTTGCGCTAGAAACTTGGAATTCGGAATAAAGGTAGTATTTAGGATGCAAAATAAGGAAAAATTAAAAAATCCGGAAAATTCGAAAAAAAAAAATTCAAAAATTCGAAAAATTCGAAAAAAATTGAAAAAATTAAAATAATTTGATCTTTTAGCCTTAGAAACTTAAAATTCGCGGTAAAGATAGTGTTTAGGATTCAGAAAATGTTAAAATAAAAAACGCAATAAAATTCGAAAATAAAATCGAAAAATCGAAAAAAATCGGAAAAATCGAAAACTAAGGAAAATTTGAAAATAATTCGATTTTATAGCGCTAGAAACTTGAAACTTGGAATAAAGGTAATATTTAAGATACTAAATAAGGAAAAATTCAAATATATGGATAATTCAAAAAATACCCATAAATTAGTGCAGACGGTATATGAACTCAAAGTTTCGGTTTTTTGTCACTCACACACTCACTCACTCTCGCGTCATTAAAAAGATTGGGTACATCCCGAAGCCACAGAAACTTAAAATTTGGAATAAAGCTAATGTTTCGGATACAAAGAAAGAAAAAATTATAAAATCCGGAAAATTCAAAAAAAAAAAATTCGAAAATTCAACAAATTCGAACAAAATCGAAAATTGAAAATAACACGATCTTGTATTCTTAAAAACTTAAAATTTTGTGTGAAGGTAGTGTTTTGAATTCAGAAAAAGAAAACATCAAAAACTCACAAAAAAAAAATCGAAAATAAAATCGAAAAATCGGAAAAATAAAAAACAAAACAAAAAATTTCAAATAATCCGATTTTGTTGAGCTAGAAACTTGAAATTCGGAATAACGGTAGTATTTAGGATGCAAAATAAGGAAAAGTTAAAAAATCCGGAAAATTCGAAAAAAAATTTCAAAAATTCGAAAAATTCGAAAAAAAAAATAATTTGATCTTTTAGCCTTAGAAACCTAAAATTTGCGGTAAAGATAGTGTTTAGGATTCGAATAAGTTAAAATAAAAACGCAATAAAATTCGAAAATAAAATATAAAAATCGAAAAATAAAGAAAACTTGAAAATAATTCGATTTCATAGCGCTAGAAACTTGTAATTTGGAATAAAGGTAAACTTTAAGATACTAAATAAGGGAACATTAAAAAATATGGATAATTCGAAAAAAAAAATCGAAATTTTCAAAAATTAAAAATTAAAAAAAAAAAAGAAAGAAGAAAAAAGAAAAAAAAAGTGAGCGTTTTCAGCCGCATAAGTTAAATTATACATGAAAGAGCAAAAAAATAATCTTAATTTTAATGTTATCGTTAACGCTGTTAATTTTGCATGTTTGTCTATTAAACACATTTTTTGAGCATGAAAATGTTTACTTGAGAATTGATAGCATTCGAAAAACAGGTATTCCAGGCTGAGGATACTAATTAATACACTATAAAAACCCTTCGGAAACGTTTCTGAAAAATGCGGGCAGCAAGAGAAATTTTGTTTTTATAAATAATTCTTTAAATTTTTGAAATGCATTGGTTTCTGGGGATTCGAAAGACAATAATGGAACACGCTATTCGGAATTTCGGATAACTCAGAAGATCAAATTATATTTTCGTTCGTGGTTATCTGGAGGCACGGCAGTGCCTCCGCCAAGTCGAGAAAGCACGGCCGTAAGCATACTTTTCTGGAAGCAACTCAGGGCACTTTTGACCCCCCCATATCTCCGCGATGGAGTATCCCAAAAATTCAAAACTTCGTTTTTCAAGAGTATTTGGCACACAGGACCAAAATTTAAAATTACAAGTTTCTGTCTTTTCTAGTTCAGACGATATATGAACTCAAACATTCGATTTTTTGTCGCTCACTCACTCACTCGTTCCGCGTCATCAAAAAGAGATTAGGTACATCCCGTAGCCCTAGAAACTTGACATTTAGAAAAAAGGTAGTGTTTAGGATACAAAGAGAGGAAAAATTATAAAATCCGGAAAATTCGAAAAAGAACATTCGAAAATTCAACAAATTCCATCAAAATTGAGAATTGAAAATAAGACGATCTTGTAGTCTTAGAAATCTAAGATTGGGTGTGAAGGTAGTGTTTAGCATCCAAAAAAAGAAAACATCAAAAACACCAAAAAAATCGAAAGCAAAATTGAAGAAATCGAAAAAATCGAAAATTTTGAAATAATCCGATTTTGTTGCGCTAGAAACTTGGAATTCGGAATAAAGGTAGTATTTAGGATGCAAAATAAGGAAAAATTAAAAAATCCGGAAAATTCGAAAAAAAAAATTCAAAAATTCGAAAAATTCGAAAAAAATTGAAAAAATTAAAATAATTTGATCTTTTAGCCTTAGAAACTTAAAATTCGCGGTAAAGATAGTGTTTAGGATTCAGAAAATGTTAAAATAAAAAACGCAATAAAATTCGAAAATAAAATCGAAAAATCGAAAAAAATCGGAAAAATCGAAAACTAAGGAAAATTTGAAAATAATTCGATTTTATAGCGCTAGAAACTTGAAACTTGGAATAAAGGTAATATTTAAGATACTAAATAAGGAAAAATTCAAATATATGGATAATTCAAAAAATACCCATAAATTAGTGCAGACGGTATATGAACTCAAAGTTTCGGTTTTTTGTCACTCACACACTCACTCACTCTCGCGTCATTAAAAAGATTGGGTACATCCCGCAGCCACAGAAACTTAAAATTTGGAATAAAGCTAATGTTTCGGATACAAAGAAAGAAAAAATTATAAAATCCGGAAAATTCAAAAAAAAAAAAAAAAATTCGAAAATTCAACAAATTCGAACAAAATCGAAAATTGAAAATAACACGATCTTGTATTCTTAAAAACTTAAAATTTTGTGTGAAGGTAGTGTTTAGAATTCAGAAAAAGAAAACATCAAAAACACACAAAAATAAAAAAAAATAAAATAAAAAAATCGGAAAAAAAAAAAAAAAATTCAAATAATCCGATTTTGTTGAGCTAGAAACTTGAAATTCGGAATAACGGTAGTATTTAGGATGCAAAATAAGGAAAAGTTAAAAAATCCGGAAAATTCGAAAAAAAATTTCAAAAATTCGAAAAATTCGAAAAAAATGAAAAAATTAAAATAATTTGATCTTTTAGCCTTAGAAACCTAAAATTTGCGGTAAAGATAGTGTTTAGGATTCAGAATAAGTTAAAATAAAAACGCAATAAAATTCGAAAGTAAAATATAAAAATCGAAAAATAAAGAAAACTTGAAAATAATTCGATTTCATAGCGCTAGAAACTTGTAATTTGGAATAAAGGTAAACTTTAAGATACTAAATAAGGGAACATTAAAAAATATGGATAATTCGAAAAAAAAATCGAAATTTTCAAAAATTAAAAATTAAAAAAAAAAGAAAGAAGAAAAAAGAAAAAAAAAGTGAGAAATTGGAAATAATATGATCTCGTAGTCTTAGAAACTGGAAATTTGGTGTAAAGGTAGTGTTTAGGATTCAGAAAAATAAAAAAATAAAAACACAACAAACATCGAAAATAAAATGAAAAAAAAACGAAAATTTGAAAATAATTCGATTTTGTAGAGCTAGAAATTTAAAATTTGGAATAAAGGCAGTATTTAGGATACAAAAAAAGAAAAAATCTGTAAAATTCGAAAATTTTATTGTTTAGGATACAGAAAAAGGAAAAATTAAAATACAATAAATTCGAAAATAGAATGAAAAAACTCGAAAAAGATCGGAAATTTCAAAATAATTCGATTTTGTAGCGCTAGAAACTTGAAATTTGTAATAAAAGATACAAAATAAGAAAAAATTAAAAAATCCAGAAAATTATCTTTAAAAAAATCGAAAAAATCAAAAATTTAAAATAATTTTATCTTGTATTCTTAGAAACTTAAAACTTGGTGTAAAGGTAGTATTTACTATTCAATAAAAGGAACAATTAAAAAATTCGTTAAATTCAAAAATAAAATCGAAATATCTTTAAAAAATCGAAAATTCGAAAACAATTTGATTTTGTACTGCTGCAAACATTAGTTTTAAGATAATTGTCCTATTAGCTAGTACAACGCCCCTAATTGTTTTATGTTATTTCCCCCGGATTATGGTTTTCTTTTCTTTCGTTTACGAATTTCGTTAGTTCCATAATAGACTGGCTACGTTATAGGCGATTTCTTTATAGACAGGTTTGTTTTCTTTCACAGGTTATACTCTATTTACTTCGCATATGAAATATGGATTGTTAAATGATGTTAGCCCCACAAAAATTTTCACAGCTCCCCCTACCCTCCCGACATTACTGGCTGGTTATGGTTTGATAGTTCTTTCTAAATAAAATCATGGTGACTCTAACATTCACTTGATTTACCTCTAAATTGAACCTAAATGATCCTAAGAAGACGGATCAAAAAATTACTATATTGGCATGACAATCAGGTAACTTAGAAGTAAAATCGAAAAATCAATAAATTTATAAAAAGTCAAAAATTTGAAAATAATCCGATTTTGTAGTCCTAGAAGCTTGACATTTGGCAGAAAGGTAGGGTTTAGTATACAAAGTAAGAAAAAATTTAAAAATCCGTAAATGTAAAAATAAAAGCCAAAAAAAAAAACGAAAAAAAAAAAAACATTGAGAAAATGAATATAGTTTGATTTATTAAAAATTTTCGGAAATTTTAAATTTGGCTTTCCTTTTATACTAAAAAGTTCTTTTATGCTAAATATCCAGTACCTAGGACTGCGAGTAATATTTCAGATGGATAGCACCTATCCTGGAAGCAATTGAGAGTACTTTTGACACTCCCCCTCCCATAACTTAGTGTTGGCCTAGGAACCTGAAATCTCTTTTTATCTACAGTACTTTGCAAACGAAACTAAAGCTTCAAATTTTTGATACCTGTAAATAATAGGGACAGAGTGTGGGCTTAGCGAAAATCAGTGGTTGATCTCCAAAAAGAACCCAAAATCAAAAATAGGAGGATTAATTACAAAAAGAAGTGAAATCTCATCAAAAACATCACCTGTAAAAAATGCAGCCAAGTCTCGTGACTCTTTTTCCGTAAAAAGTTCTGAGATCGTGTAAAGCCAAGTTTAGCTATCTTATTAACTCTGAAATTTTCATTCACAAATCACTCCTAGTCTCTACATCTTTAGTTAAATATTATTTTGTGACTTGGCAATTACGTAGCACGAGAATGTGATGTATATAATTAGTCTTAATCAAATAATACCATGCCATCCCATAAAATATTAAGGTGTAATAACTTCTCTGTGCGTATATAATTAGCCTTAATCATATTATCTCATCCCTTCCCACATAACATTGTAAGGTGTAATAACTTCCCTGTGCTGCGTAATTGCCAAGTCACAAAATAATATTTAACTAAAGATGTAGAGACTAGGAGTGATTTGTGAATGAAAATTTCAGAGTTAATAAGATAGCTAAACTTGGCTTTACACGATCTCAGAACTTTTTACGGAAAAAGAGTCACGAGACTTGGCTGCATTTTTTACAGGTGATGTTTTTGATGAGATAGTATATTTTCATAAAATAAGAAACGTTGGTCATTTTTTACAGTGTACATGAGTTTAACGTCCTTTTGCCATACAAAGAATTCTGATTTCACTAAATCTTATTAAATAATTCTCTAATACTTCACTAAATAAATATATTAATTTATTATTATAATATAAAAGTTGTGAGCGTTTAATTTTAGCTGGAGACTAAGGTTTGCCTGTGATATCTATCGTTCACATGAAATTCAAAGATGAGCCAATGCTATTAATTACGCAAGAAATTCTCCCTCCGTCCTCTCCCATTTTTTAATGGTACCTTGATTATGGAAAAACACAAAAGAAAACACAATAGAAAAGTCCGGCATTAATCGGCTATTTTGTTATGACACTTATCGGTTATCCAGGGTACGTGAGACGGGATAATTGATAATTCGTTCAAATTTTAAAATATCTAAATTTATATTTGAAAATATTTCTGCTAATCTTTGTCCACCACTGGAGCATATTCCTGCCAAATTTCGAATCTTTCATAATCCTAAATTACAACACAACAATCCATATGCCAATATTTATTTATAATCGGGGTGCGTTTTTGATAAATAACAGATGAAGCAATAAACAACACTATTGCTTAAAAAAATAGCATTTAGGCTTTGAAAATCTTTATGACGTGATAAATATTTTGAGTGTTCGCAGATCTACAGCTGTAAAATAATAATAATAATAATAATAATAATAATAATAATAATAATAATAACACTGTGAAGTAAAAATCCCATAAATATATGCAAGTTAAAGATATTTTTCTTTTTTACTTTCTTCTATCTATAATAGAAGAAAGTATTGTAATCGAAATTTTTTTCGACTTCCGGTTTTCGACGGATTTACACGTTTTCGGTGTCAGAGATTCCGAAAAAGACGTTTTTACGAAATGTCTGTCTGTCCGTCTGTCCGTCTGTGTGTCTTCATTGTATCATCTAAAAGTGTATGAAGTTATGCTTCAAATTGAACCTAATTTTTTTTCTATGTTTTTGGCTATGGCAAGCAGATTCTATCAGAATTTGGGGATATTTCGACGAAAGGGGGCGCTGTGATCGATATTTTTGTTCCATTTTCACTATTGTACATCTAAAAGTGTATGAAGTTATGCTTCAAATTAAACCAAATTTTTTTTTCTATGTTTTTGGCTATGGCAAGCAGATTCTATCAGAATTTGGGAATATTTCGACGAAAGGGGACGCTGTGATCGATATTTTTGTTCCATTTTCACTATTGTACCATCGAAAAGTGTATGAAGTTATGCTTCAAATTAAACCTAATTTTTTTTCTATGTTTTTGGCTATGGCAAGCAGATTCTATCAGAATTTGGGAATATTTTGACGAAAGGGGGCGCTGTGATCGATATTTTTGTTCCATTTTCACTATTGTATCATCGAAAAGTGTATGAAGTTATGCAGATAATTGAACCAATTTTTTTTCTATGTTTTTGACCATAGCCTGCAGGTCCAGGTTGAATTCGGGGATATTTCGACGAAAGGGGGCGCTGCCATCGCGATTTTTGTTCGATTTTCACTATTGTATCATCGAAAAGTGTATGATGTTATGCAGATAATTAAACCAAAATTTTGTAATATGTTTTTGGCTGTAGCCAGCAGGTCCTACTAGAATGTGGGGATATTCCGCCGGAAGGGGGCGCTGTGATAGCCATTTAAAGATTTCAAATTCAAAAAGATGTATAAATTATATAAAATAAAAGAAAACTGCCCAGTTAAACTGACGGCATTGAGCTCACAGGCTATTCACACTAACTGTAAATTATATTCTTATTTCAAAGAATTTGAAATAAGCCCTCGAAAAATGAAGAAATCGACAATATATTAAGAGGGGGGAACCATCCCCCGTTTCTCCTTCTTATATGGAGATATATATCTTCTCCTTCTTAACCAATGAACCCATAAACCTAATCAGAGAAGCGCCTTACCACAATGAACCTATATACAAAATTTGAAAAAATCGGATAATTCTGCATGAAAAATCCATTTATCTAAATTAAGGGGGGGGGGGTTAGCCCCCCGTCCCCCCTTTATACTCAACCAAAGAACCCCCAAAACTAATCAGAGAAGCGCCTTATCACAATGAACATATATATAAAATTTGAAGAAAATCGGATAATTCTGCTTAAAAAACCCATTTATCTATATCAAGGGGGGTTAGTCCCCCCCGTTCCCACCTTTATACTTTACCAGTGAACCCCCAAAACTAATCAGGGAAGTGCCTTACCACAATGAGCCTATATACAAAATTTGGAGTAAATTGGATAATTCTGCATGAAAAACCCATTTATCAAAATTAAGGGGGGGGGGGTAGCCCCCGTTTCCCTCCTTTACACTTCACCAATGAAACCTCAAAACTAATCAGGGAAGCCCCTTACCACAATGAGCCCATATAGAAAGTTTGAAGAAAATCGGATAACTCTGCATGAAAAAAATCATTTATCTAAAATAAGGGGGGAGGATTAACCCCCCCGTTACCCCCTTTATACTTAACCTATGAACCCCCAAAACTAATCAGGAAAGAACCTTATCACAATGAACCTATATACAAAATTTGAAGAAAATCGGATAACTCTGCATGAAAAAAATAATTTATCTAAAATAAGGGTGGAGGATTAACCCCCCCGTTACCCCCTTTATACTTAACCTATGAACCCCCAAAACTAATTAGGAAAGAACCTTATCACAATGAACCTATATACAAAATTTGAAGAAAATTGGATAATTCTGCATGAAAAAAACATTTATCCAAATTAAGGGGGGTTAGCCCCCCATTCCCCCCCCTTTATAGTTAACCAATCAATCCCCAAAACTAATCAGGGAAGCGCCTTATCACAAGGAACCTATAAACAAAAGTGGAAGAAAATCGGATAACTCTGCATGAAAAATTCATTTATCTAAATTAAGGGGGAGGATACCCCCCCCCCGTTAGCCCCTTTATACTTAACCTATGAACCCCCAAAACTAATCAGGAAAGAACCTTATCACAATGAACCTATATACAAAATTTGAAGAAAATTGGACAATTCTGCATGAAAAAACCAATTATCTTAATTAAGGGGGGTTAGCCCCTTATCACAAGGAACCTATAAACAAAATTGGAAGCAAAACGGTTATTTCTGTCAAGAGTTATCGCGTTACGTACGTACATACGTACATACATATATACATACAGAACGGGCGGGTTCATAAGCTCTCAGTCTTTGATAGCCTGTGAGCTAAAAATTAGAAATCCTGAAAGTTTTTTCCGTTAAATGTTCGGCCTTGATCCGGAGAATCCGGAGCAGTTTTTGTTTTGTCTCTATATTAAAAAATGGCGGAGATATAGCGGTTTGAAATTTTAGGGTGGTTGACATTACCAAACAAGACAGCAGAATTCATCCATATACGGGTTTAATTTATGAGTTTTAGTTAACAGGGTTTCAGCAAATTTTCTTTCATTGTTGTAACCATTGTTCCTATTCTTAAATGCTTAACACTACATATTTATATTCGCCAACGTCAAATTCTCGCCAAGCATGGCGGCAATTGACGAAATAACGCCAGATTTGGCGACAAAAATAGGTTGCCCCACATGAAGCCAACTTGGCTATTGAAGACTAATTTGGCGATATTCTCATTCAAATTCAATGTTGACGAGAACTGGGAATGAATCTTCTTTAATTGGGTTCCACGCATTTCAGCTTCGTGTTTTCCAGTAAAATTAGCTAAAATCGTAAAACCAAGGAGGCTATGTGTTCCGGTCGGTACAGGCCAAAAGAACTTTTCGTAGTTTAGTATACATCAGTTGATTGCATCCCGGTAACCTGATGATTCGCAAGCAGCTGACGTACAACAGAATTACGAAAAATATTGATTTTATTGGCGATGTGAGGACGAAATTAGAAGTATTAACATGATTGAGATAGAAGAAAGTTTTGGGATTGGCACATCCGACTAGTTTTATGATTTATTTTTGAACCGTTGGTGATTCATCGCGTTTTAATTTATTTTTTAAATAGTATATGTCTTCCATTTTTTTTCAGTTTGAAGTATTATGGAATAGAGACATAATGTTGTATGCTGAATTTCGATTAGTCTAATCCCTTCAAAGTCATGTATGAAGTGACCTGTTAATTAACAAATTTCCTCAAAAATATTTACTAACATAATAACTTTAAGCAACATTCTTTGACACGAAAACATAAATAAACATCCATGAACGAACACAATAAATGTAAAATAGAATAAATAGAAATGAAAAAATATAATAACAAGGAAGAAAATTTACTCAAGATCTTAATCTTAGAGAAAGTGTGTGAAATATCAAGCACGTGAAAAAAATTTACATTATTTTATATATAAAAACATAAATATGCAAATTGTGATCATCAGAAGTATTCTGTATATTATAAAATGGGAGAAAGATGGTTAATTGTATATGTTTTTCATTTTCCAGAGTGGAATTGTTTGCTTAATTAAAGCATTGTTCGTCTTTAAATCTTATGTGAAAGAAGTCACGGGTAGCAGCTAGTATTCATATAAAACCTTTAAAACGTCTACCAATATCATTTCGCTTTAATTTGTCTCACTTTACAATACTCCTTAAAATTAAATAAAAGTTGTTTTCATCCTGGTTAAAAAAAAACATTTTTACTTACTTTCTTTAATATTAATTACTTATTAAAATAATTGATTAATAATAAAGAATATTCATATTAAACGTAGTAATTTATTTTTTTACATCACGTTTGTCTCAGAAAAAAAATTGAATGTGAATAATACTTAAAAAGTTTCGCGTAATTTTCTCACCACTTACTTTTGACGCTCAAGAAACGACAGAAAAGGGCGAAATATACGCGCGAATAATACGGTACATATGAATATTTAAAAAAAAAAAAAATTCCCAGTAATGATTGCCTCTGTTTATTATGTTAGCTTTTCTTTTACCACATTGCATACTTAATCAAACTAGTATTATTATCTGCTCTTACAATGCGTTTTGATTTTTAATTGTTCTTTATTAACTATTCACCACTTACGCTTGTTCTTGAATAACAATTACTATTTCAAGTACACATAAAAGGTCACGTGTAAGAATTATAACTGCGTAATAATTAGATGCATAATTCATTGGTTCTCAAATGCATAATTCATTGGTTCTAGTTAAACTGTGAAAAGGGGTCGAGATGAATTTGATTGATGAGGATTTACAAAGTTGTAATTATTGTTTATAGTTATGATTGGAATAAAAAATATGAGATAACATTATTTCTTTTTTATTACTGTTGGAATATATTTGTAGTATTTTCATTGTTCTTTTGTTATCAGCAACAGAGAGTTCAAATTATGAGATATTTCAAATAAGAAATAAAAGTTCCATAATTATATCAATGTACGTACATATTAATTTTTCAGTATGGAAATATAAAAATAACAAACTTTTTCATTATCCCTAAAATTGAATAACAAAATTACAGCTGCAAGAAGTAGTTTTTGAGCAAAATAATTTTATTACTTTCTAACATTACAGGCTTAATAATTTTTAGATTAGTGATTATCCCTATGCTTAAACTAAAATGAAATGTAACTCGCAAGGCAATTTCACTTTTATTTTTCTGTTATGAATCTTGTGTCAAAATTTGACGAGCCAAAAGACTAAAAGTTAATTCGGTGCAAAAAAATACAGCCAAAATAGTGGAATGTGCGATGCATACAAGGTGCAATGGACGTTCTCGTAATCGCTGGTCGAATTAATCGGCTGAACAGGTGAATAATGCAGTTTTTGGTTTCCACCAATCGAGAAAGCCTGTACTATTTCAATAATTTGTATCCATGACCCGATGATCAAGTCAAAAGGGAGCCTGATCAAGTCAAATACAGGGTTAGCAAGAAATAAGTTTCTCACTTCAGAGGGCTATAAAATGCGTTCTATTGTTCCAAATGAGATAAAATTTGAACTACAGATAATTCAAATAATGCGCTTGACATTTATTAAGTAACAAAGATAGTACAAAAATCCGCCGATAGGTGGCGCTGTAAGACACATAAAAACATTTAATATGCTTTATAAATGTTAAATAATATAAATAAGTAGCATTAAAACTGTTCAATATTCGTAATCCACGTCCTTCATTTTCAATAATGTGCTCTAATCGCAGAACCCTATTTTTCACAGCTGACCGGAGTGAGTCTGTCTGAATATCAAGAACATGGCAACGAATGCTGTCCTTCAGTTCTGACACAGATGCTAGTCTTTTACAGCAGATATTGTCCTTCAGGAAACCCCACAACCAAATTCGCAGAAGATGATATTCGGTGATCGAGGAGGCCAGCTGCTGAATTGGGAAAACAAAGGGATTAGATTAAATGGCAACACCTAAATCATCTTCGGTTTGCTGACGACATTTAAATTTTTAGTTGCAGCCCCGAATAATTGGAAGACATGTTAAAAGATTTGGCAGAAGTTAGCATTAATATGGGATCAAAAATAAATTTCGAAAAGACTAAGGTGATGTTCAATTCATTTGCAGCAAAAAAGAAGATCGTCTACAACAACACTGAAATTAAGGAAGTGCAGAGTTATGTGTACTTTGGATAGGAAATAACATCGGACAACAGCATCATGAATGAAATCAATAGAAGAATAAGAAATGGATGGAGTGCTTTTGGTAAAAACAGTATTATTCTGAAGAATAACATGCCTCTTTAAAGAGTTTAACCAATGTTTAAAAATGTTTAACCAATGCATCTTTCTTGTACTATCTTATATGGACGCTAACAAAACGGATGGCACAAAGACTATTAAAAACACAGCAAAGTAGGGAAAGGTGTATACTAGGCATAACTAGAACAGACAGAAAAAGAATAACCTGGACCTGGATAAGAAGTCAGATAAAGGTTTTGAAATTATTAAGATAATCAAACGGTTAAAATGGAAATGGGCTGGGCACATTGCAGGAAGACAAGACACTACATAGAGTACAAACATCCTATACTGGTATGCCGGAGATGTAAAATGACAAAGAAGACGACCTCAAGTAAGATGAAGCGACGAAATCAGGAAAGTGGCTGGAGTTAATTGGATAACCAAAGCACTAAACAGGAAACAATGGAAAAATCTGGGGGAGACCAACATCTTTGCAGTGGATTGAAAACGGTTGTTGTTGGTGGTGGAGATGATATATATATATATAATGGTCAAACAACCAAATAAAATTTTCGGGACCACTTCTTATGAAGATAGGTATATGAAACCAGCATAAACTTTTCTCTTTTTCTTTTCGTGAATCGAGGAGAAAAAAAGGATATTTTTCTACTATTGACATAATCTAATAGCAATTGCGTAGAACTAATTGCTCAGTACTGGTGCTAATTGCACTTTCTCTTCGTGCTGATTTTTGTGGTAATTAATTTAATGTATGAAAGATAAGAAGGTTCTTGTCTTGGTTTTTCAGATTTTTTTTGTATATTGGAGATTTCTATTTTAGGCATGAGTGCGTGTGAACCATTTGAACACAAGATATAATTCAAGTTACTACTAAATAACAGTATTCAAAAACAAAAATGTCTCTGTACTTACTTCAGACACTACAGTCGATTCTCCAGGATTTAAGAGGAATTCCCAACCGTCGTCGCACGGTTTTGTTCCTTTAGAATGATCCCAAGGATTTGCGTACAATTCACATGATGAATACTGCCTTCTGCCTCCGACTATTACAATCGGTCTCAGGTCGTAGTCTCCTAGAGTCAGATTTGACTGTGCCCTGCATCTGTGTTTGGGAGTCTCTGCATAAAATTTCAGTAGATGTTGATTGAAGGACACTGGAAATTGCATACAACATAACAGAAAAGTCACAAGAAGATGATAACGTCCAGGACTGCCCACCAGTAGCAGAATCCTGTCCAAGTGTGAAGGAGCTGCTGTTAATACAGTCATTCTGATCAAAATTGTATACTTATGTCATTGTTCTTTCAGTACTGTAACTTGTCTGTTTTCAAAAGCTAGATCAAATCGCAGAACAGCATAATCGTAATTTCTGAAAGGTAAAAATTCAATGTATTATATTACGTTGTAATGTCTGAAAAATGGAAAAATTCAATGTATTGTATTACATCCGAATTTATTCTCACATGTTTATTTTATAATATTATTTTCAAAATTTATATATTTTGAAATTAATATCCGAAAAAATATGTATTGCCTAAAAAATTTAATATAAATCAATTTCCAGAAACTTTAGCTATGCTAATCCAAACTTACAACTCATTCTGCCCATAGTAGTTTTTGAATTATGCTTAAAAAACTACCCGCGTTCCAGTTTATTTTGTAACAATTGTATAAAGGAATTTAACATTAGACGTTCCAAATTTTATATCTGCAATGATTCTAAGCTACTGCATCGAACAACTTCTCGTTTGTACTTTGTACTAGAAGGTAAAATTTACCGAATAATCCAAATATGTTAATTGGATGTTCGTATTAAAAATGTCTATGCTTGTTAATATTTCAACTTGAAGGCTCTAAGCTTATTTTTTTAAAGATGCATGGCATGCACGTAAAAAAGACATAATTCCCAATCGAATAGCTATTCTTGTTTTTCTCTGCGTGTATTTGGCAATTAAATAGACTTTTTCTTTTCTTTTTTTGACGGTCTGAAGTTCATTTTAAACATATCAATACGCATAAACGAAAAGAAATTTTTAATTCTAAATTACCGCTAATTAATAGGAATTATGTTTACAAAAACAACATTTGGTGAATCTTTAAACTAATATCTTTCATTTAAGAGCAAAATGAAATAAATTGATTTAGTTTTCTCTCACAAATTGTCAAAAGAATCGACCTTGCGTTTTAAATATATAGATTCTCAAACCGGACAAAAAAATTCCGTTGTGTTAATTGTGCTTGTGAAAATTTTTATAGAGGAAATCAGATATTTTACTACAAAATTGAAAATAAAATTTCATTTATGTTGCTTATCGCAATCGACTTTAATTAAAAAAAGTCTGTAATTTCATGAAAATTCTTCTAATTTCTATCTTTTTACATACTTTTAATTTCACTTTCTTTTTTGTAAAGAAGGAATTTTGTAATCGACTTTTCACTCATCTCCTAAAGTGCTAGAGTTCTGAAACTTTATATAATTGTGTGTCCCCGATGACAACACTATATTTTACTAACTTAATTATCAATTAATTGATTAATTTTAATTAAATTTTGATATCATATAAGAGCCATCTGGTAGTAAATTTAAAAAACCTAAAAAAGTTGAAAAAAAAAAATCTATGAAATAAAACGACGTTTTATTTAGAAGGTATATTTTGAATGCTTTCCAAGTTAGATTTTAAAAAAATTCTAGAAACATTTCCAATTACACAAATTTCAGTTTTTTAATGTTTTAAAAAAGCTTTTGGTTAAATTAAAATTATTACAGTACACGCTTCTACGAATTGACGCTTACGATAAAGGAGTTTCAAAATTATACTTTTAAATCCTAAGTCCGAGTCTCATGAAATCCATGATACATTTTTTTTTCTCTTAACTTCAAATCGCTTTCGATTTTATCAAATATCTAACCTGTTTAGGTTAAATATGATGTCTAAGTAAACAATTTGGAAAACGCATAACACATTTGTAAACCCAATTTCATTAATTACCCTATACAGTCGGAAGATTATTCGAATTCTTTTAGGCATCCCTGTATGTGATCTATATATTTGTATATATACACTACATAAGTATGAAAAAATTTAGTTCAGTTAGGAAACGGAAAATCCCCCTTCAACAATTTCCGTCAGTCAGCGGAAATGTACTCGAATTATGTCGAGCAGACCTGTATATGATCAATAAAATTTATACACCAAGTAATATTTTAAAATATAGTTAAATTTAAAAACGCATACCATAACTGAAAACGAACTTCCAGCAATTATTGCTCATAGAGAGTATGTAACCCAATTATTTTGTGTGTCCCTGTAAGTGAACGATAAATGCTATGCATATTCTATCATTACCATCTTATAGTGAACCTCAGTAATGTATATCAATTTCAATATGCTTAAATAGACATCATTGCAAACGATTTTTCTCCATAGACCACAATCATCAGTTTTTTGAGTGCCCTTTTCAACCGAACTGCAAATGCTTCACACTTCCTTTTCGATATTAAACATGCCATTGTAAACTATAATAACATATATCAATTACATGGCAATTCGAGTGCATTTACGCGAGTTAGAGCACGGAGAGACAAACCGAATTCATAAACACTTATCAAATATGTTGAAAAGCATATAAAATCACGAAAACGTAAAGCAGTGAAAACAAGTGCAATTAGACCACAATGAAAATAACAAGTTGGAAATTGTACGTCAAACGTGACAAATGAGGTGCGTTCGTACTATAGCTAGTTATATAAATATTCAGATCTTGATGATTTTTAATTCTGTGAAATGAATTATATCGTCTGCAGATTAATTTCTGTCATAAAATAAGTATCTCGGTCGCTTAACGGTTAAACCTCGGAAGCTCCTATAACAAAAAAGCACCGATTTTTTACACAAATTCAAATTTCTTAATAAATGTTTTTATTAATATCTTTTTAACACTTTCCAACCTAGTTGAAAAGTGTTTATGACTTCGGTTTGTCTGCCGTCTGGCCGTCTGTCCGTGCTCTAACTCCCGTAAATATGCTCGGATTGTCCTCAATTTTTATATGTTATTGTCATTATCTATAGCATGTTCCCCATTTCAACTGAAGTATGTAGCACTTATAGTTTTTCTACAGGGACACTCAAAAGAATTCCGGTACATTACGGTCTATGGGGAAAAATCATTTGCGGTTTATTTTAACGATGTTACACAATTTCAAACAAATCGTAATTGATATATATCACTAAGGTGCATTACAAGAAGCTTAATATGGAATATGCTGTGTATAGCACTTACAGTTACTTTACAGGAACAATCAAAAGATATCCGTTACATTACGCCTATGGAGAAAAATCGTTTGCGGTTTAATTAAATAATGTTTCACTATTTTAAACGCATTGAAATTTATATATATCACTAAGGTGCATTACAAGAGGCTTACTACAGAATATTGTGGTGTATAGCAGTGATCGTTCATTTACAGGGACACACAAAAGAATTCTCTACTGTCTAATAACAATAATTCTTGGAAGTGCGTTTTAAGTTGCTGAACGCGATTTTAAATTTAACTCACTTTTTGTCTATTACTTGGTGTGTATAAATTCTGTAGATCCTATACAGGACAGCACAAAAGTTCGCGAACACATTTCCGTTTATTGACAGAAACTCCAGAAAGAGAATTTTAAACTGTGCTACGCGTTTCCTAACTAAACTAAAATTTAGCATCCTATATAGTATATATACAAATTTATAGATCATATACAGGGTTGAATAAAAGTATTCGGATATTTTTACGAATATTGTATATGTTGCAAATATATGTTGGAAATTCCTGAAATTGCATTTTAAATATGTTATGCGTTTTCCAAATTGTTTACTTAGATGTTATCTTGCAGCTTATTAAACGGTAATGATTTGTAAAATTATTTTGGAAGCGTTGGAAAGTGTTACATAATCTATGTTTGACGCATGATTTTTCGTTATTTTTAAGTTTTGATTCGATTTTCATAAAATTTGAAATGTCTCGACAAAATTCTGCAAAGATAATTTATCTTAAATTTCAAACCATTCGGTTGGGTAGTTTTTGCGTTGTTATATGCGGACGGACGGACCAGACAACGACAATAGGTGCTACGTATTTATATAATTACGAACGCACCTAATAAGAAAGAAAATCCTTAAAAAATTAGTTTATATTATGGACATAGTTAAAATTCCAATTTACTGCTTAGAGTTTTTGTATCGGCGCCCTATAATTACTTATTTTTTTACCTCTAGATTACTGATTTAAAAAAAAATCATTCTCTTTTTTTAGTACACTAATCGAAGCTTGTTTTTTTTTTTTTTTTTTTTTTTTTTTAAATCACTTTTATTAATAATTATTTTTAGATCCAGTTAGTATGATCAATGTAAAGTTATAAACTGAAAGAAGGATTTTCCATTGCATGGTCACATTTTTTTATTGTTATTTAATTTCAGGGGAAAAAAAGAAATTCATCGACTAATTTATATTAAACAAAACAGATAATTAAAACATAAGTAGAACTGACTTTTAATATCCATCTTTTTAACGAAAGACAACCGAACAATGAAAATACCTTAATGTGTCAACTTAGTTAGGTGTCTCTTTATTCAATGGATTGTGATCTCAAATGTTGTATATGTTACTATACTTTCTTTGTGGGAATATATTAAGAATTATACATATTACAAAAATTATCTTCAGGGTACAATCAATAGGGCCTACACCTACAAGGCGGGAACCTTGGACTCCATAATTTCTGGGGCCCTCAAATGATAATTTTGTTACTTTAAAAAAAAATACAGATGTTTCTTAATCTAGAAAAATATGATATAGCCACGAACAAAAATATGCAATAATTTCTGCCGAGTTACTAACTATTCCGAAAAGCGTTCTTTACCTTTAAGGAACCTTAGAAACCAATATTTTTGAGATTTAAAGAAGCATTTATAAAAACGAAGTTTCTTTTGCTGCCACTGATTTTCGGAAACGTTTCGGAGTAGTTTTCATAATGTATTAATCAACACCCCCCCCCCCCCCCCCCAAAAAAAAAAAAAAAAGTTTTTCGGATGCTATTAATTTTTAAGTAAATATTTTCAGTTTCAACAAACAAATTTTACAGTCAAACATGATAAATTAACACCATTAATATTAATATTAATATTAATATTATTTTATTACTCTTTCATGTATAAATTCAAATACGCCGTTGAAAATGTTTCATTGAGAATTGATAGCATTCAAAAAACCGATATTCCGGTTTCAGAAAAGAAATTACTACACTATAAAAACTACTCGCATACGTTTCCGAAAATCAGTGGCAGCAACAGAAACGTTGTTTTTATAAATGATTTTTTTAATCTAAAAAATATATTGTTTTTTTTTTTTAACTTTCTAATGAAAAAGAACCCTTTTCTGAATCATGGGTAACTCGGAGGAGGTTATTGCATATTTTCGTTCAGGATTATATTATATTTTTGTAGATTAAGAAACAATTGTCCATTTTTTACAGTGTACCACACAATCTAAAAACGACATTTTCAAAACTGAGCAAAAAATACTCAAATCTGAATATGTTGCATAGTCAAAATCAAAATGGCTCCGAATCAAAATTACTCAAGTTTGAAACATGATTTGAAACACTCATTTCTAAAAACATGCACACACTCAAGAATAAAACATCATGTGCTTATATTTGAATATGTCCATGTTTCAAAAATTAGTATGAACAGACTTCTATGACAGACTTATATGTGCTCATTTTTGAGTACTTCCATGTTTCAAAAACTAAATTCCTACTTCCATGGCGAACTCGAGCGTAGCGAAACGCCATGTTAGGCTTAATGAAAAACATATGACAACTAAACGATAATTTCTTCTGCCTCAAATTATGTCTGTTCAGCATATTTTCATATAAAACATCTATATCAACATTTCTGTAATCAATTTTTTCTGTAAGCATTTTTTTCAGAAATAGCGGTGACAGCTTTCGTAGGGAGGATTTGCGGTGATCGATCCAGTATTATATTACGCTTCTTTTTTAAATATTTTGGCGTCATCTATCGGCAGATAATACAAACAAAGGAACTTTCTGGAATTCTAGAAAGAGAAATTCAGGACAAATTAATTTATTTCAAGATCAACTTTTAAAAGCTTCAGCTTAATGTTATTTCTTTCTTAATGTTATTTCTTTTCTTAATTATATCAATTTTTAAGATCCAATCTTATATCCACCTAAATTTTGAAATTTTGTTTCCTTCATAAATAAAATGATTTTTTCTTATGAAACGTAATTAAAATATAAGGAATAAATAGTACCGAGTATTTTCCCATTTAATTTTGCTTATATAATAAAAAAAAAAAAGGAGCTATGTGGTAAGTCCAGCTCTTTAGAAACTCATTGATAACACTTTTTTACAAAAACTTTCGCACATGGATTATTTTTTAATATTTAATTTGAATGTTTTGTCCAATCGTTGAACTATTTCAAAAATTTAATATTGAGTAAAAAAATCCTCATCATTTGTATTTGTAGAAATCATTTGTCATTTTTAAAAAGTAATTTTCTACAATACATACCTTTGAATAATAAAATCTTAATGCTGTTTGTTTGTATGAAGTTAGTTATATACTAGTATAAAATAGAAGTTGGTTATATACTAGTATACTAGTAAACTAGAAGTTGGTTATATACTAGTATAAAATAAAATGTGTTAGGAATTTATCTATAAATTTAGAAAAGTGAAATTAAGTACTTCGAAGAAAATTAATAAACGGCAAAATTGTGTAAAAAATCTAAATCTAATAAGAGCTAATTTTTTATAAAAGAAAATTTAATACAACTTTTTCGGTTACTGTCTAAGATCTTTCTTTCTTGAGGATGCAAACGATTACAGACGAGAGTCGAAACGTAAATTGTCTCTAGCCAAAACTAATAACAAGAATGAACTTCTGATTTTTTCTTGATTTGATTACGTAAAAATTAATGTAGGTCATAATTAATATTTTTTTAATATTTTTAATGTGTATGTATATTTATATTAGTATTTATTAATATTTTTCAGAGTTATAAATATGTTTTTGAACAACAACAACAAAACAGATTGGGTACATTCCTTGTATCTCATTAAAAATAAAAATCTAGACATGTGACTTCAAAATTCTCATACTCGAGAAATTATTTTGAAATTTTGAAATGGTAAGTTTAGTAAAATTTTAGAATATATTAGTTTAATGTAATTATGCTATAAATTAAATTTATATCTGCACAATCAAATGTCTACAACAAAATTTGAGGAAAATAATAAAAATAATATAAATTAATGTACTGGAAACTTTAAAAAATAATTTAGATTGACAAATGATTTTTTTCTTAAGAATTTAATTGAAATTATATAAAAATATTATTCAATTTTTTCCTACGCGTGTTTTTTAAATGAAATTTAAATCGATAGCCTTTCTTATGAACAATAAATTCATCTTATTACAGTCGATAATAACAATTATTATTTATCAGTTAAAATATTAGTATAGAAATTGTATAGACTTTGTGATTTAGAAAAATAGTATCATTTTCAGTTAAATTTTAGAGTTAACGCAATTATATAGACAATTTTCATAGTATGATAGTTAAAAACTTGAAACAAAATTGAAAAAAAAAAGTAATCTAAAAAGTTCTTGTTTTTCCAATAAGAAATTTAAATTTATCGCCTTTTTAGGTGCGTTCGTAATTATATAAATACGTAGCACCTATAGTCGTCGCTTGGTCCGTCCGTCTGTCCGTCCGTCTGTCTGTCTGTCTGTCCACATATAACAACGCAAAAACTACCCAACCAAATGGTTTGCAATTTAAAATATATTATCTTTGCAGAATTTTGTCGAGACATTTCAAATTTTATTAAAATCGAATCAAAACTTTAGGAGATATTAATAAAAATATTTATTAAGAAATTTGAAATTTTTTTTTTAAATCGGTGCTTTTTTGTTATAGGAGCTTCCGAAGTTTAATCGTCAAGCGAGCGAGATACTTATTTTATGACAGAAATTAATCTGCAGACGATGTAATTCATTTCACAGAATTAAAAATCATCAAGATCTGAATATTTATATAACTAGCTGATATATATATCTGAATATTTATATAACTAGTTAAGATATTTGTATGAATAGTGTCATAAAATATATACTTAACTAGCTGTTTAACCCGTTCTACGCACGGGATATCATGAATTTAATTCTAAAACGTGCGTACGAACGCACCTCGTTTGTAACGTTTGACGTACAATTTCCAACTTGTTTTTATAAGCGAAAAAATAGTATTACTTTCTTACAGTTATTGTCGAAAATAAAAATAATTACACTATTCAACAACTTATCTGTTTCTCAATGAAATAAGGTATAACTTTTACATTTTAGAGGATGATGAAGGGAAAAAAAGAAGGTACTGAAAAGTTTCCAACAACCACAGATTTCGAAAAAATAAAAATGAATGAATAAATAAAAACAATGCTAATTTTAATGTACACTTTTACATTGGGCAGCATAACATACACTGCAAAAAAAAAAAAAAAAAAAAAAAAAAAAAAAATGTTGAATTTACGGTATAATACTGGTACCCCAGCTGCCAGTATTATACCGTAAAATCAACAATTTTTTTTTTTTTTTTGCAGTGTATGAATTTTGTTATCTGAATTTATTAATAAAATAAATGTATAAAGAAAACACTTAATGAAATAACACTTAATGAACATAAATGAAACACTTACATAGCTGAAAAATAACATCACAATATTGAAAAGTTACAGTATCAATTATTTTTTAGGAAAAAAAAAATAATAAAGAGAAATTTTACAAATGAGATTTAGTATTGAAGTTCTGAAAACAAACAAAATTACCAAAGAAAAATTTGCTTCTACTCAATTATTACTTATTCTATTGAGGTACTGCCCAAATATGTGTTTGTAGATTAAGTGCAATTAAAATAACGATGTAATATTATCATTGGTATACGAATGTCCATATAGCCTAAAAGTTGAAAGAAAAATTTCTTAAAATTGGAGAGTGATACAAAAGTTTAAACAAAATTTCTCTGTTTTAGCATTCTAAAATCAATAAAAAAAACCGGCAATGTACTATATTGAGAAACAAAAAGTTTGTTAAAATATTTTAAACAGTGTTATTTATCAAATTAACTAAAAGAATAATATGGAAAAGCATAGACTTACATTTTTCTTAATTTGTTCTTTCATAGCGCAATTAATCCTTAAAAGCAAAACCATGAAATATATTAATATAGTTTAATCAATGGTTATGACATTCAGACATAAAACCGACAAGTGCAGTTATTGTACAACTAAACCATAACGTGAAGATGTTCAAGTGCACTGTGTCGACGGGGCGGGGTCTACATTAGATTCAAGTGTACCGTGGAAAGTGCCCTTAAGCACAATGTAAGTTAGTACCGTAACAAGTTATGATTTCTGCCGGATTGCTTATAAAAGATTAGTCACGGTTAAACAATTATTTTACAGCTTTATCTCATTAGTTTCGCTTCATTCATTTTAATAAGTTTGGAATTTGTTGATCTTTAAGTGCATCTTCAAATTCCTTTTCCTTTCTTCAATGGTTTTTTTGGGTGTTGATTAGTTAAAAGATGTATTGTATTGTAACTTTAAAGGTGAAATGCATGAGAATAAGAGTAATAGATAAATGAATGAAAGTTGATCTCGTTTTTAATGATCCGTGATATAAAAATGCCAGGAATTTTCTGAAATGGCAAAGACAAGTTTCATTCTATTTCGATACCATGATGTGTTTTCTTTTTCCTTAAATATTTTCCTTATTTTTATTTATTATATTTTTTTCAAAAAATGTATTTTATCTCAGCTGATATTAAATGAATTAATTAACCCATTAAGGCCGGAATTAATTTTCTCTTTAAAATGCAAAAATTGCATTTCATACCAATTTTTCAAAGTGGCAACTTTAGTCTCCTTTAATTACAGAGTTTCTGTCATCAAATAAAGAGAATATTTCTCTTAAAATATACTGGTATACAAACAACAAAATGGATGGCAGCTATTCCGGTACCATATGGCACCACTAGGCTTTAATGGGTTAAGATGTGAGATAGATTTGGCAATTTTGTCCAACTGTAACAAAAGCAAGTAACATTTCCTCAAAAGTCGAATTCTGATGAAATTTATATGTTTAATTTGGAAGTTATAAAAACGGTGGCATCAATTAAGGAAAAACAGAACCCCAATCAAGTCATTAGCATAATCTTTATTTAAACACAATTCGTTTCTAGTCCCTCCAAAATATGTAAATGCAAAAAGGCAGATCGAAATTTTATTAACTAGCGGACAGTAGGGCAAAACTGCATACCTAATCATTAGTTGCTTCTTTAAGCCAGAATCTCCAACAGAATTTAATGCAACTATGCGTACACACTCTGCGTTTATCCTTGTACCATAATATCCTTTTAAACATGTGATTAGTTCATCACATTTTTATTAGTAAATGATTATTTATAAAAAGTCAAAAAATCATGTCTTTCCCAAAGTAGTCACTATAAAGTTTAGCCAAATCCGCCTACTTTATAAACGACATTGGCTTACTCCATAGGTGGGGTTGGGGTAAAACTGCATGAATATGTCAATTTTGCATGAAATGAAAAAAGATTAGACTTTCTTTTAAAAAGCAACAATACATTTTACTTAAACTTTAACTAAGGAATTGAAATAAGAGTATTTCAATTATAAGTCTAATGATTTAATATTCAAAGACAAAATATTATTTTATCTTTATTATAATTTGAGAAATTGCAGGAAAGAAGTTGTTTTCTTTCTCAACTTTATACAAATCATAATTACTCTTTTCCATGTAATTTTAATTGTCTTGTTTTCCAACATTGTTAACGTACTCTTCAATCATTGTTTCCAGTTTATTTTTCTTTTTATTTATTTATTTTTTTAAATCCCACGTAGGAAATCCGGTTTTACCCCAAGAGAATGAAGGCTGCAAAGCAAGTAAAAAAAAAAAAGCACATATAAATGCTATAAACAGTTTTAAAGTGGGAAATAAGCCTTATTAAATATGCTACGCACAATAATATAAAAAAAGTTTCAATAACTTTGAATGTGTTCATATTTAAGAATTTTAAAAACTAGCAAACATTAAAACAAAAAAGGGATAAAATAAACTTTTCAACACAGAAACTACACAAATGCTAGTATGGAGATAATGTAATGGTTGCTTCTTCTTCTTGCCTAGAGCTAAGTATTTCAACCGTTAGCCATTATAGGGCTGCTCAAATTGAGTTAAACTGAGATCTGGTTTTCATCCGACTATGCAATTTTACCGTACTTTCCACTACACTCCGGTAGACGTGCATAAAATGATGAAAATTGCAAAACTTTGAGCCAAGTTAAGTCATTGGACTCCAGGACGTGCGCAACGGAGGAATCCCCGAAGCATCCGAGGAAAAGAGGGGCGCTATACTGTAATTTTTATACAATTTTGTAAGAAGAATATTTTTTTGGAACTTTCAAAGATTAAATTCCACTTTTGTGTAGAATAGGAATGAAAAAATAACTGCTCAAAACTAAATATATATATAAGTTTATTTTTATTTAAAACAATCTATTTCAAGATTCAGGGTCGATATGAGTCTCTTAAGGAAACATTCCATGTGAAAAATAAATGCACCATATGCAATACGTCGGTTTAAGTTGGCGTGGGAAATTACATCCAATATGCTTCCATAAATCATAAAACAAACATACTGTTATGATCTAATCTAAAGAGAATTTTGCATGGAAAATACATAATTATTTATTAAAAGTTAATTGGATTAAAAAATGAATGAATTAAAAATATTAATTGAAAATACGTAATTAAAAATCGTTTTAAACATGCACTTTCATTTATTAATGACTGCATGTCTATCGAAGAGAAATATAAACGAATTTCGTCTACAATACGTTAATTTGACATGTGTTCCGATTAGGGAAATTTCAAATATTGAAAAGCGTTGTTTTAAGGCCGATAACATTTTATTGCATTGATTTAGAAATTCGAAATTTTTACAAAACAATGGAGCTGTGAACCTTATTAATTTATATTAATTCTTCAGAATTGAAAACTACCGTTAACCCCTTGAAGGGCGCCGGTATATTATATATACCACTTAATTTTAATCCCAAAATGCCACAATGACACCAGAATTTTATAATCAAATTTTGAATTTATAAGGTATATGAAGGACAGCTTTTGTTTATTTTAAAATAAATTCGTTCATGAATCTTGGTGTCAATCAATCATTTCAATATTTTAACTTCAATAGAACTTTGCCCCTGAAGGGGTTAAGAAATTCACTCCCACAGTTAGTATTATTTACGAATTGCTTTATGTAAGCTCTGTATATGATGAACAGATTTGATACACACCACGTACTGTGCAAAAATTTAGTTGAATTTAAAAACGCAAACCAAAGTTGAAAACTCACTTCCAGCAATTATCGATCATAAACAGTAGGTACTGAAACCGAATTATTTTGTATGTCCATGTAAAGGAATGATAAATGCAATGCACTCCTTACTTTTCAGTAAGCAACGTATAGTGCATCTCAGTAATGCATATAAATTTCATTATGTCTAAAATTTTGTAATATCATTAAAATACACAGCAAACGATTTTTCTTCGTAGATCATTGTGTAACAGAACTATTTTGTGTATCTTAGATGAATAATAAATTCTTTGCTTCCCATATTCTACAGAAAGCATGTTTAAGTGCGCTTCATAAATGCATATCAATTCCATTATGTTTGAAATCGTGCAACATCACAAAATGTACTTGAAACGATTTTTTCTCATTGACCGTAATGTAACAGGATACTTTTGACTGTCCCTGTAAAATAACTATAAGTGCTACACACTTAATTTTCAATAGCAATCGTGCAATAGTAAACCTCAATGACATATAAAAACTACAGGACAATCCGAGTATATTTGAGAGAGTTAAAGCACACGGACGGACGAACAGACGAACAGACAAACCGAAGTCATAAACACTTTTCAATTATGTTGGAAAATGTTAAAAAAACGGTTTTGACAGATAGACGGCCAGACGAGTTTGCTAGGTAATAAATCAACATGGAATTATAAATTAATGATTTTCGGATTTGTTTCTTTACATGTTCTATATTGACTCCTTTCGTGCCAGGTTTCAAGACTCTTCTAGATCAACGGGAACCCTATTGGTTTTGAGCGTGAGTTTGTATGACAGAAACATTTTAAGAACGTAACTCTTTATTCCATTGAGTTATAAGGTCGGAATTTTCCCAAAATAACGGGGCCGCGAACCTTATTAAATGATATTAATTTCAACTTGATACCTTAATCCGTTCCTAAAAAAAAAAATAAAAAAAGACAAGAAAATAAAAACGATTTTGACAGACAGAGGGACAACATATAAGCTCACTCTCCAAACCTTATGGTACTTTCCGTTGACGCACAATCTTGAAATTTAGCATGAAACAAGGTCTTATAGCACTTGCAAATAAAACAAGTTGGAAATTGTACGTCAAACGTTACAAACGATCGTACTATAGCTAGTTATATAAATATTCAGATCTTGATGATTTTTAATTCTGTGAAATGAATTATATCGTCTGCAGATTAATTTCTGTCATAAAATAAGTATCTCGGTCGCTTGACGATTAAACTTCGAAAGCTCCTATGAAAATAAAGCACCGATTTAAAAAAAAAAAAATCAAATTTCTTAATAAATGTTTTTATTAATATTTTCTAAAGTTTTGATTCGATTTTTAAAAAAATTGAAATGTCTCGACAAAATTCTGAAAAGATAATATATCTTAAATTTATAACCATTCGGTTGGGTAGTTTTTGCGTTGTTATATACGGACGGACGGACAGATCAGACGACGACAATAGGTGCTACGTATTTATATAATTACGAAAGCACCTAAAAATCCAAAAATCATTAATTTATAATTCTTTGTCGATTTATTACGTGGCAAACTCGTCTGACTCAGCCTTGAAAAGTTGTTAGGTGCGTTCGTAATTATATAAATACGTAGCACCTATTGTTGTCGCCTGGTCCGTCCGTCTGTCTGTCCGTCCGTCCGCATATAACAACGCAAAAACTACCCAACCGAATGGTTTGAAATTTAAGATATATTATCTTTGCAGAATTTTGTCGAGACATTTCAAATTTTATAAAAATCGAATCAAAACTTTGGAAAATATTAATAAAAACATTTATTACGAATTTTTTTTTTATTTATTTATTATTTTTTTTTTATCGGTGCTTTCTTGTTATAGGAGCGTTCGAAGTTTAATCGTCAAGCGACCGAGATATTTATTTTATGACAGAAATTAATCTCATCAAAAAGTCACTTGTAAAAAATGCAGCCAAGTCTCGTAACTCATTTACCGTAAAAAGTACTGAGATCGTATAAAGCCAAGTTTAACTATCTTAACTCTGAAATTTTCATTCACATATCACTCCTAGTCTCTACATCTTTAGTTAATTATTATTTTGTGACTTGGCAATTACGTAGCACGAGAATGTGACGTATATAGTTAGTCTTAATCAAATAATACTATAACATATTCAAGTGTAATAACTTCCCCGTGCGTATATTATGTGCCTTAATTAAATTATCCCATCCCATAACATAGTAAGGTGTAATAACTTCCCTGAGCTGCGTAATTGCCAAGTCACAAAATAATAATTAACTAAAGATGTAGAGACTAGGAGTGATTTGTGAATGAAAATTTCAGAGTTAAGATAGTTAAACTTGGCTTTATACGATCTCAGTACTTTTTACGGTAAATGAGTTACGAGACTTGGCTGCATTTTTTACAGGTGACTTTTTGATGAGATTTCACTTCTTTTTGTAAGTAATCCTTCTTTTCTTGATTTTGGGTTCTTTTTGGAGATCATCCACTGATTTTTGCTAAGCCCACACTCTGTTCCTATTATTTACAGGTATCAAAAATTTGAAGCTTTAGTTTCGTTTGCAAAGTACTGTAGATAAAAAAGAGATTTCAGGTTCCTAGGCAAGCACTAAGTTATGGGAGGGGGAGTGTCAAAAGTACTCTCAATTGCTTCCAGGATAGGTGCTATCCATCTGAGATATTACTCGCAGCCCTAGATACTTGATATTTAACATAAAAGAACTTTTTAGTATAAAAAGAAAGCCAAAATTAAAATTTCCGGAAATTTCCAATAAATCAAACTATATTCCTTTTTTCGATGTTTTTTTTTTTTCGTTTTTTTTTTTAGTCTTTTTTTATTATTTACGAATTTTTTAATTTTTCCTTACTTTGTGTACCCTGCCTTTCTGCCAAATGTCAAGCTTCTAGGATTACAAAATCGAATTATTTTCAAATTTTCGACTTTTTATAAATTTATTGATTTTTCGATTTTAATTCTAAGTTACCTGATTGTCATGCTAATATAGTAATTATTTGATCCGTCTTCTTAGGATCATTTAGGTTCAATTTAGAGATAAATCAAGTGAATCTTAGAGTCACCATGATTTTATTTAGAAAGGACTATCAAGCCATAACCAGCCAGTAATGTCGGGAGGGTAGGGGAAGCTGTGAAAATTTTTGTGGGGCTAACATCATTTAACAATCCATATTTCATATGTGAAGTAAATAGAGTACAGCCTGTGAAAGAAAACAAACCTGTCTATAAAGAAATCGCCTATATCGTAACCAGTCTATAACGGAACTTTTCTATAACGAAATTCGTAAACGAAAGAAAAGAAAACCATAATCCGGGGGAAATAACATAAAACAATTAGGGGCGTTGTACTAGCTAATAGGACAATTATCTTAAAACTAATGTTTCTAGCAGTACAAAATCAAATTGTTTTCGAATTTTCGATTTCTTAAAGATATTTCGATTGTTCGATTTTATTTTCGAATTTAACGAATTTTTTAATTGTTCCTTTTATTGAATAGTACACTTTCTTTACACCAAGTTTTAAGTTTCTAAGACTACAAGATAAAATTATTTTCAATTTTTGATTTTTTCGAATTTTTTTTATAATTTTCTGGATTTTTTAATTTTTTCTTATTTTGTATCCTTTATTACAAATTTCAAGTTTCTAGCGCTATAAAATCGAATTATTTTGAAATTTCCGATCTTTTTCGAGTTTTTTATTCTATTTTCGAATTTATTTTGTTTTAATTTTTCCTTTTTCTGTATCCTAAACAATAAGTTTACGCCGAATTTTAAGTTCTAAAACTACAAAATCGAATTTTTTTCAATTTTTCGAATTTTCGAATTTTTTTTTTTCGAATTTTACAGATTTTTTATTTATTTCTTTTTTTGTATCCTAAATACTACCTTTATTCCAAATTTTAAGTTTCTAGTTTTACAAAATCGAATTATTTTCAAATTTTCGTTTTTTTTCGATTTTTTTATTTTATTTTCAATTTTTGTTGTGTTTTTAATTTTTTCTTTTTCTGAATCCTAAACGCTACCTTTACACCAAATTTTCAGTTTCTAAGACTACGAGATCATATTATTTTCAATTTCTCTCTTTTTCTTTCTTTCTTTCTTTCTTTTTTTCTTTTTTTCTTTTTTTTTTTTTTTTTTGAAATTTTCGATTTTTTTTTTTTTAATTATCCATATTTTTTAATGTTTCCTTATTTAGTATCTTAAATATTACCTTTATTCCTAATTTCAAGTTTCTAGCGCTATGAAATCGAATTCAAAATTTCCTTATTTTTCGATTTCTTTCGATTTTTTGATTTTATTTTCGAATTTTATTGCGTTTTTATTTTAACTTATTCTGAATCCTAAACACTATCTTTACCGCGAATTTTAAGTTTCTAAGGCCAAACAAATTATTTAAATTTTTTTCAATTTTTTTTCGAATTTTTCGAATTTTTGATTTTTTTTTTCGAATTTTCTGGATTTTTTCATTTTTCCTTATTTTGCATCCTAAATACTACCTTTATTCCGAATTCCAAGTTTCTAGCGCAACAAAATTGGATTATTTGAAAATTTTCGATTTTTTTTCGATTTTTCGATTTTATTTTCAAATTTTTTTGTGTGTTTTTGATGTTTTCTTTTTCTGAATTCTAAACACTACCTTCACACCCAATTTTAAGTTTTTAAGACTACAAGATCGTGTTATTTTCAATTTTCAATTTTGTTCGAATTTGTTGAATTTTCGAATGTTTTTTTTTTTTAATTTCCCGGATTTTATAATTTTTACTTTCTTTGTATCCGAAACACTAGCTTTATTCCAAATTTTAAGTTTCTGTGTCTGCGGGATCTATCCAATCTTTTTGATGAGGCGAGAGTGAGTGAGTGTGTGAGTGACTAAAAATCGAAACTTTGAGTTCATATATCGTCTGCACTAATTTATGGGTATTTTTTTAATTGTCCATATTTTTTAATTTTTCCTTATTTAGTATCTTAAATATTACCTTTATTCCAAATTTCAAGTTTCTAGCGCTATGAAATCGAATTATTTTCAAATTTTCCTTATTTTTCGATTTTCCCGATTTTTTGATTTTATTTTCGAATTTTATTGCGTTTTTTTTTTTTTTTTTTAACTTTTTCTGAATCCTAAATACTATCTTTACTGCGAATTTTAAGTTTCTAAGGCTAAAAAATCAAATTATTTTAATTTTTTCAATTTTTTTCGAATTTTTCAGATTTTTGAATTTTTTTTTCGAATTATCCAGAATTTTTAATTTTTCCTTATTTTGCATCCTAAATACTACCTTTATTCCGAATTCGAAGTTTCTAGCGCAACAAAATCGGATTATTTGAAATTTTTCGATTTTTTTCGATTTTTCGATTTTTTTAATTTTGCTTTCGATTTTTTTGGTGTTTTTTATGTTTTTTTTTTTCTGGATACTAAACACTACCTTCACACCGAATCTTAAGTTTCTAAGACTACAAGATCGTATTATTTTCAATTTTCAATTTTGATGGAATTTGTTGAATTTTCGAATGTTTTTTTTTTTTTCGAATTTTACGGATTTTATAATTTTTCCTTTCTTTGTATCCTAAACAGTACCTTTTTTCCAAATGTCAAGTTTCTAGGACTACGGGATCTACCTAATATTTTTGATGACGCGTGAACGAGTGAGTGAGTGACAAAAAATCGAATGTTTGAGTTCATATATCGTCTGAACTAGAAAAGACAGAAAGTTGTGATTTTAAATTTTGGTCCTGTGTGCCAAATACTCTAGAAAAACGAAGTTACAAATTTTTGGGATACGCAGCGCGGAGATATGGGGAGGTCAAAAGTGCCCTGAGTTGCTTCCAGAAAAGTATGCTTACGGCTGTCCTCTCTCGACTTGGCGCAGGCACTGCCGTGCCTCCAGATCTGCAGACGATATAATTCATTTCACAGAATTAAAAATCAGCAAGATCTGAATATTTATATAACTAGCTATAGTACGAACGCACCTCATTTGTCACGTTTGACGTACAATTTCCAACTTTTTTTTTTTTATTATATTGAGTTAGAAGCTCAACATTTTTACAAAACAATGGGACCGTAGACCTTATTATTTAATATTTATTTCAACTTGATAAACTTCAGCCGTTTCTAAACAACAACAAAAGAAAAAAAAAAAAAAAAAAAAAGAAAGAAAGAAAGAAAGAAAAGGAAATAAAAAATAATCGTCAAGCATAGATTATAAAACACTTTCCAACACTAGATTAATTTTACCACAATTATTTCTAATTGGTAAAGAAATCGTATGAGATGTAATCTTCCCAACTGGGCAAAAAAGTCGTGGCCAGGATTCGAACCCGGGATCCCTTGGCTGAAGCTGCCAATGCTCTACCAACTGAGGGCTGAACTAATTCGCCCAGTTAACTTTAATGATCATAGCATCTGATCATATCTGAATCAGCACAAGAGAATAAATCACAGGTAATGGGACCTTCGAATCCTGGCTCGTACTTTTTCGCCCAGCTGGGAAGATTACATCTTATATGATTTCTTTACCAATTAGAGATAATTGTGGTAAAATTAATCTAGTGTAATCAAGTTTCCAGCGTTTACTGGAGGTTCCATTGCCTGTGGTTTATTTTATTGTGCTGATTAACATATCCGACCAGATGCTATGATCATTGAGGTTAACTGGGTGAATTAGTTCAGCCATATTCGTCCGGAATTGCTCAGTTGGTAGAGCATTGGCTGCTTCCGCCAAGGAATCCCGGTTTCGAATCCTGGCCCGGACTTTTTCGCCCAGTTGAGAAGATTACATCTCATATGATTTCCAACACATTGAGAATACTGTAACAAAACTTCTCAGTTTTATAAGGAAAATGATGATATCTAAGTAAATAATTTAGAAAACGCATAACACATTTGAAACCCAATTTCAGCAATTACCCTTAATAGTCGGAAAATAATTCAAATTCTTTTGTGAAATTCTGTATCTAAAGATTTCTGTATATACTACATAGTATGCTAAAATTTAGTTCAGTTAGAAAACGCATAGCACAGTTGGAAATTCTCTTTCAGCAATTCCCGCCAATAAACGGTAATGTACTCGAATTCTTTTGTGCAGCCCTGCATATAATCTATATAATTTATATACACCAAGTAATAAGCAAAAAATTAGTTACATTTACAAACGTATAGTACAACTGAAAACGCATTTCCAGCACTGAAAAAAATGGGTACTCAAAATTGAGTAAAAACTACTCAATTTTGAATACGTCACATACTCAAAATAGCTCCGATCAAAATGTACTCAAAATTGAGAAACACATGTACTCATTTTTGATCCCATGGATATATTCAAATATGAACTGCTATGTGCTCATTTTTGGATCCCATGGATGTATTCAAATTTAGACATTTTTATGTCGTTAAAATAAAATTTATAGGATAAAAAAAAAAAGTTATTTCGCGAGGACAACCTTATAAGGGATACATACATTTCTGCTCATTTTTTTCATTCCTGCGTGAGTTTTTAGTAATTAACCAACCCTTGCCATGAGAGGAATCGAACCCGTGTACTAACCTGACGACTCAGACCAACGCGCCATGAGTGGTCACGCCTTCTTCTCAAATGTCGTTAGTTATTTTATGATGCAAAAACTTGAGGTTTCATCTATGGATTTTTTCAGTTCCAATGTTTTTAATATTTTCTTTTCATAATTTTCAATATTTTGCTGTATGATTTGGTGCCTTATAACAGATAAATTTCAATTTATTATGTAATATATGCGTAAAACATTGCATTAAAAATACTGATTGCTTCTCTTTGCAACAGTACCAACATTTTCTTTATTCGAACATATACTTTTTTTAAATTATTTGCCTGATTATCTATTTATCAATTCTAATAAAAACAACAATTATCTTAATCAGACGTGTTTATTACATGCTATTAAAATATTTTTTTAAATGTCTTATTTTAAAAAAATTATGTAAATAAATTTTTTTTATAATAAATTAAATTATTATATTTCAGCTATGCTGAGAGCTTTTGCGTACGGTTCTATTAAACTATATAGTTAAAAAAATGATTTTTAGAGACAAATTTGAAATTAATGACCTTGGGATTGATAGGTTTAAATCTGGACTTATTGATTTAATTTAAATTAAATTAGTTTAATTTATAAAAATATATGCTAAAGAAATAAATTAAAAACGTTATAAAGTTTAAAACTTTATTTTTATAAAAGTAAAGAAAAAATATTAACTAATTTTATAAATTTAAGGAAAAAATTATAAACTTTGTAAAATTATAATTTATAAAATAATAAATTTTAGCGTAATTCATAAATTTGTAAGCCAAATCAGTTTAGTTTAATACCAATTTGCATAGCTATAATTTGCAAAGATATTATGTTATGAAACTTTTAAATAACACAATATTGCCTCACGTTAAAAAAGTTAAAATACATTTTTAAAAAATTAGTGGAAAAAAATCATAATTTTGAAGTACAATCAAGAAAAAAAAAAGTAGATGTGTAAAATGTGAGGGGAAAAAAAAAGTAGTAAATGTGTTGTAGTGGATCCACTTTGATGAAAATCAAAGATCCACTTTTCATTTCTCTTATTCTTCGTTTTCCCTTCAAATAATAGCTTTTTAGGCTCCGAAATTTCGTCATTACACATTCTGAAATATACAAGTATGTTGGGTTTGATCATATGTTCATTTTTGATCCAAAAATACTCATTTCGAAATGAGTACATGAACTTACTCCTTTTTGAGAATACATATGTTCATTTTTGATCCAAAAATACTCAATTCGATATGAGTACATGTACTTACTCATTTTTGAGAATGCACATGTTCATTTTTTATCCAAAAATACTCATTTCGATATGAGTACATGAACTTACTCATTTTTGAGAATGCACATGTTCATTTTTTATCCAAAAATACTCATTTCGAAATGAGTACATGGAATGGACTTACACATTTTTGAGTATTTCATTTTTTTCAGTGAGCAATTATCGCTCATAGACAGTACTGTAAGCGAATTATTTTGTGGTGTCCCTGTAAATGAACGATAAATGCTATGCACACCGTATTCTACAGTAACCATCTTGTAGTGCACCTCAGTGATTGATATCGATTTCAATTTGTTTGAATTAGTCTAACATCATTCAAATACATTGCAAATGATTTTTTCCCACAGATAGACAATAATGTAACGGAATTATTTTGAATGTCCTTATATAAGCTAACTATAAATGCTACACATTTCATTTTCAATACAGAACATGCCACAGTAATCCTCAATAACATATATCAATTACATAGCAATCCGAGTGTATTTATGCGAATTAGAGTGCGGACAGACAGACGGCACACAGACAGACATAATTCATAAACACTTTTCAATGTTGGAAAGTTTAAAAAAAAGGTCTTTACAGACAGACAGTCTAGACGGATGAGAAATCGTCTGATAAAGCAAAAAACGTGGTCTTCAACTTTAATTTCCTCAAAATACCTTTAGCTCAGACATCAATCTAAACAAGAGTTAAAGTTATTGTAGGAAGGACCCGACAAAATATTAAAGTATATATTAACCCCTTCGGGACCGGCGGATTTTACACAAATTTTATTCGGTTGGCACCACTTTTTAAAAAAAGCTACATTTACTTAAACTATCACAAAAATGCTCTAATTAGAGAAAGCAAGTATTACTTTTATTTTTTACTGGTGCCTAAAACAAATTCTGTATTCTCTTTTTGAGGGTGCATATATGCACCCATGGTCCCGAATGGGTTAAGGATAAGGTACAGTAATGGAAAGTGCGTTTCAATAACTGCGGCGATGGTTCAAACGAATATTTTTGCGAGGACAGAGAATGCCAGGATCTCTTCAACTGTAGTAATGGAAAATGCGTTTATTTGTAGATGGTTCCGATGAATATTTTTGAATAATTAATATTTTTAATTAATTTTTTTAAAAAGCTTTCGGAACATTTCCCCAATGGTTTTTGTAATTTGTTAAATTATATATATATATATATATATATATATATTTTTTTTTTTTTTTTTTTTTCCGCACAGGATCAGGTAGTGTTGCAAGTGCAAGGTGCACTGCCACAAAAAGCAGGACTGAGACAGAGAAAACGGGACAGCGATTTCTAAATCGGAACATAAAAATATGAATAAATACTATGAAAACGGAGCCTGTCTTAAACGTAAAAAAAACATGGTCCTTACGGAAGAAATACCATAAAATTACACCTTTTATAATGGAAAATTGTCTAAAAAAAAAAAAAAAAATCTCGTCACTTGAATCTTCATTTTAGTAGGTTTTACTATACTAAATAAACACAATAATTTTATAGAGTAAAATCTGTAAAAACAGAATCGTTCGGACACCGAAACAAAATTCCGTTTTGGGGATGTTTTCGATTGAGCAGTTGCAATAATATTTTTTGCGTAGGGACTATGAAATTTTCGCATTTAAGACAAGATTCTGTTATAAACAGATTCCTTTTTCAGAGGTTTTACTAAAAATATAAAAATAGAATAGCTACGGACGCGAAAATTATTCCGTCTTAGCAGATAGATTTGTAAAGTATTCCTTTCAACGGATTCATAAAAATTTCTGGTATAGTTACGTTTAGTTCTCACATGTTTTTCTGCATTAAGTTCTTACTTGATGCAGACCTAACAAATAGCAACATATTAAAAGAATTTGTGCATCATGGAAAATCTGAATTTGAGCGTCCTGTGCAGTAGTTAAGCATGACGGGCCTTGGAACATCTGAAAATTGGGAACCCTGCCCCTCCCCCCACCACCAGTACCAGGAATTCGAGCGACCAAATTTTCAAAAACTTGTTAATTTTAAAACAGTTTAACACTTTTTTAAAAATATGGGACAAAAAAAGAACGCACTCTCAAATATCATCTCGACCAGATGAGACAGATGCAACTCAAGCTTGAAAGCTCAAGCTCGGACAAATTTTTAAATCTCTCTTTTAATATCATCATCAGAGCGTGAATTGTAAAGCAATGTTGTTTTTCTTTATTTCGATGATCGGCAATCTGTAATAGGCGGACAAAAAGAATGCGTTACCCTTTGTAGGTGAAACATCAAGCACAATTTTCCTGTGTGAAACTCTCTTTTATGGCAGTTAGTATGATTCTGAAAGAAATCACTTTTTTATGCAATAGACTAATAATATTACATTAGTATAAGCTTACTAATATTGTTAATTCTACCTTCAACATTTGTTATAAGAGACAGTAATAGTAGATCAAAATAACGGAGGGACGCTGACCCAATAGTGGTCCTAAAAGTAAACAAGAACGAAAAATCATGCGTCAAGCATAGATTATGAAACACTTTCCAACACAGCCAGAAAACTGTAACGAAACTTCATCGTTAAATAAGGTGAAAGAAGATATGTAATTAAACAGTTTAGAGAACACACAACACATTGAAAAATACAGTTTTCGAAATTACCTTCCAGTGTCAAAAATGTAGTCGAATTATTTTGTGCAGCCCTGTATATGATCAGTAGATGTGGATATATAGCATGATAAAATTTAGTTCAGTTAGAATATTCACATTTAGCAATTTTCGTCAATCGATGGAAATGCACTCGAAATCTTTTGTACAGCCCTGTATATTATCTGAAGACTTTTATACACACGACATATTAAGCTCAAAGGCAACTCAAAACTCACTCGCAGCAATTACGAACCGTAAACGACAATGTATCTTTTTCTTTGCGTAGCCCTGTATATGAATTTATTTATATTCCACAAACTTCTATTAGTCTATAAATATATAGTTCAGCAGGAAAATGCGTAACACAATTAAAAACTACCCTTTAGCAATTCACTCCCATAGTCTGTAATACTTACAAATTCCCTTGTGTAAACCTGTATATGAGCAACAGAGTTTATAAACACACAGGTACTATGAAAAAATTTAGTTAAACTTAAAACCGCAAACCAAAGTTGAAAACACACTTATCACACATAGACTGTAAATATCGCACATGTACTGTAACCGATATCTTTTGTGATACCGATATCCCTGTAAATAAACACACCACACTTTCAAAAGAGCAATTTATAGTGCACCTCGGCAATACATATAATTTTCATTATGTTTGAAATAGTATGAAATATCACTAAATTACACTGGAAACGATTTTTCCCCATACAACAATGTGTAACAGAATTCTTTTGTTTGACTGTGTAAATGAATAATAAATGCTTTGCACAAAAGCATGCTACAAAAAGCATGTTTTAATGCGCTTCATAATTATATATCAATTTTATCATGTTTTAAATGACGTAGCATCATCAAAATGCACTTGAAACGATTATTTCCCATTGACTGTACTGTAACTGAATACTTTTGACTGTACCTGTAAAAAAACTATAAGTTCTACACACTTCCGTTGAAATAGGGAACATGTCATAGTAAATGACAATACCATACAAAATATTCAGGGCAATCCGAGTATATACATATCAACGTAAGTGCAATTATTTTACAGATAAATAATTTATTGTGTATATGCGATCATAAAATGATAATTTTTACCAGCTCTTTTGTCTATTAAACGATGTATATTTTACTTATTGTGATTAGAATAAGTTTTTTAATATAATATTTATTATGATTTAAACATATAACCTCTTGGCACTAAGACATTTTAATATAAGCTAATAAAATTAGGTAGGTAATGTAGGTTTATATTTAATGTGTTCATTTTAATGCAAACCAAATATTGAAAATAAATATTATGTTTGGTGGTTGTAAAGGCTGCACGCGACAGTTATATTAAAGTTTTATTTATTTTTCAATACATGCTGAATATTTTCAGTATGTTTAATAAAGATTCTATTTATTAATATTAAAATTAATAAGGAAATATAATAATCAGGCTTTTTTTAAATTCTGAAGAATTGCTTTTGCTATACTAATTCAGAAGAAAACTGTGACACATGAAACATAGGTAAACAAGGTGGGTGTGTCAATCCCAAAAAGTTCTTCTAAATTGAAATATTATACATATAATTTGAAATATTATACATGTTAATATTTCAAAAAGCGCAATTTTTTTAATTATGAATTTTACAATCCGAAAATGCAGCATAGTATAGCGCTAACTGTTACATGATTTACATGAAAACCCAATCAACACCAATTTATGTCAACATCTAACTCAATCTGAAATTTTATAAAAATCCATGCTTCAGTTCTTGAGATAGAGCTATTGAAGAAATCGTGAAAAATGTGGCATAGCAGCGCCACCTGTTGGGTGATTAACACCAAAAAATGAATTAGCACCAATATATATATCAAGGTCTAACTAAATCTAAAGTTTTATTAAATTCCGCGCATTAGTTCTTGATATATGACTGTTGTTAAAATCGTGTAACTCCTTAAAAATGTAGTATAACAGTGCCACCTGTTTGAAGATTTACACCAAAATCTAATAGGCAACAACTTATGTCAACCTCTAACTGAATCTGAAGTTTGATGAAAATCCGTGCATTAGTTCTTGAGAGAGAGCTACCTTGAAAATCGTGAATAATACAGCATAGCAGCGCCACCTGTTGGGCGATTTACACCAAAAACTAATCAGCACCAATTTATATGAAGGTCTAACTGAATCTAAAGTTTTATTAAATTCCGTGCATTTGTTTTTGAGATAGAGTGCCCTAGAGATATGCACGGGCCCGGGCATGACCCAAAGCCCGTACCCGGCTCAGCTCGCGGCCCGGACCGGCAAAATGAAAGCAAACTTTCAAACGGGCCGGGCCGGCAGAATTAGGTGAAAATTTTTAACGGGCCGGGACGAAGGACAAAACAAACAAACCCGGTCGGGCCGACAAAAAAAAAAAAAAAAAAAAAAAAAATTAACGGGCCTTCGGCCCGTACAGACCTCTTGATTTTTACTTGTTGAAACTGTTTCATTGCATCGTCAGAATCAGCATATTTGGAAGTTTAACATAGTTTTTTCCGTCTTTGAAACAAAATCAATTCATCACTGTCACTATCACATACCAATTTCAAAATTAATTTTTTTACTTTCATCTATCTTTAGAAAAAGAAAGTACTGGAATCATGAAAATTGTCGACTTCCGGTTTTCGACGGATTTATACGTTTTAGAAGGTCCTGAACACGATTTGACTATGTTTAGAAAATGTCTGTCTGTCTGTGACAAAAATTTTGTGGGCGCTCTATCTCAAGAACTAATGCTCGGAATTTAATAAAACTTTAGATTCAGTTAGTCCCTGATATAAATTGGTTCTGATTATTTTTTGCTAAAAATCGCCCGGCAAGTGACGCTGCTATGCAGCATTTTGAAGGATTTACACGATTTTAGCGATAGTCATATCTCAAGAAATAATGCACGGAATTAAATAAAACATTAATTCAGTTAGTCTCTGATATAAATTGGTGCTGATTAGTTTTTGGTAAAAATCACCCAGCAGGTGGCGCTGCTATGCAGCATTTTGCAGGATTTACACGATTTTAGCGATAGTCATATCTCAAGAAATATTGCACGGAATTTAATAAAACTTGAGTTTCAGTTACCCCTTCATATAAATTGGTGCTGATTCTTTTTAGTGTATGCGAAACCTGTGTGAGATAGAAGAAAGTTTTGGGATTGACACATCAGACTAGTTTTACACAGTGTTTGGACAAGGTTTTCATTTTTCTTCAGTAGACTCGGGCTGGGTCGGGATAATATTTTTTTCTACATTCCGGACCTACATGACGGCCGGTACCGGTCTTAATTGTTCCCAGGGACGTATAGGGTAGGCAATTTGTTTTGTAAAAATAATAATATAGTGATAATGAACTTTTGGTTATGGAATCGCTAGGAATATCTATATCTATACTATTATATAAAGAGGAAACGGTGACTGACTCATCTACGCCCAGCCGAAACTACTAAAGTCAGGGTCACGAAATTTGGACTGTAGATTGCTGTTATGGCCTAGGGAAGCAATAAGAAGGGATTTTTGAAAATTCCCCTCCGAAGAGGGTTAAAGGGGGGTGGTCGAATGTTTTAGGTCATTTCGCCATATCTCTGCAGCAGTTTTAGGTAGGAGCGCGAAAATCAGGAAAACAAATCTACTAAAAAAATGATTAAACACCTATTTCACCGATTTTAGAAATTCCCACAGAAAGGGTTGTTAAAGGGAGGTGGGGGGGGGGCTCGAATGCTTTAGGTTATTTCGCCGTATCTCAGCAGCAGTTATAGGTAGGACCGCGAAAACCAGGAAAACAAATCTACTAAAAAAATGATTAAACATGTATTTCAACGATATTAGAAATCCCCCCTTGAAGGGGGTTAAAGGGGGTGGTCGAATGTTTTAGGTTTTAGGTCATTTCGCCATATCTCAGCAGCAGTTTTATGTAGGAGCGTGAAATTAAGGAAAACAAATATATTAAAAAATGATTAAACATGTATTTAAGCGATTTTAGAAATTCCCCTCCCGGAGGTGGTTAAAGGTGGGGGGGGGTCGAATGTTTTAGGTCATTTCGCCATAGCAGCAGTTATAGGTAGAAGCGCGAAAATCAGGAAAACAAATCTACTAAAAAAATGATTAAACATGTATTTCAACGATTTTAGAAATCCCCCCTTGAAGGGGGTTAAAGGGGGTGGTCGAATGTTTTAGGTTTTAGGTCATTTCGCCATATCTCAGCAGCAGTTTTATGTAGGAGCGTGAAATTAAGGAAAACAAACCTACTAAAAAAATGATTAAACATGCATTTAAGCGATTTTAAAAATTCCCCTCCCGGAGGCGGTTAAAGGGGGGGTCGAATGTTTTAGGTCATTTCGCCATATCTTAGCAGCAGTTATAGGTAGAAGCGCGAAAATCAGGAAAACAAATCTACTAAAAAATGATTAAACACCTATTTCAACGATTTTAGAAATTCCCTCCCGGAGGTGGTTAAAGGAGGGGTCGAATGTTTTAGGTCATTTCGCCATATCTCAGCAGCAGTTATAGGTAGAAGCGTGAAAATCAGGAAAACAAATCTACTAAAAAATTATTAAACACCTATTTCAACGATTTTAGAAATTCCCACAGAAAGGGGTTAAAGGGGGGGGGGGTCGAATGTTTTAGGTTATTTCGCCGTATCTCAGCAGCAGTTATAGGTAGGAGCGCGAAAACCAGGAAAACAAATCTACTAAAAAAATGATTAAACACATATTTCAATGATTTTAGAAATCCCCCATTGAAGGGGGTTAAAGGGGGTGGTCGAATGTTTTAGGTTTTGGGTCATTTCGCCATATCTCAGCAGCAGTTTTATGTAGGAGCGTGAAATTAAGGAAAACAAATCTACTAAAAAATTGGTTAAACACGTATTGCAGCGATTTTAGAAATTTTCTCCCAAAGGGGGTTACAAGGGGGTCGAATGTTTTAGATCATTTCGTCATATCTCAGCAGCAGTTTAATTAGGAGCGCGAAAATCAGGAAAACAAATCTACTAAAAAATGAATAAAACACGTATTTCAGTAATTTTGGAAATTCCCCCCAGAAGGTGGTTAAAGGGGGGCGGGTCGAATTTTTCAGGTCATTTCGCCATATCTCAGCTGTTATGTAGGAGGGCGAAATTAATTAAAACAAATCTACTAAAAAATTGGTTAAACAAGTATTTCGGCGATTTTGGAAATTCCCCCCAGAAGGTGGTTAAAGGGGTATTCAAAAGTTTTGGGTCATTTCGCCATATCTCAGCAGCAGATTTAGGTGGGAGCGTGAAATTCAGGAAAACATATTCTACATGAACACATATAGTTGCTATGTCCTTCCATGGACCGTGTATTATTTATTAGTTTCAATATGTACATAAACAGAAAAAATTATTTATCACATTTTTACAAGCTTTTAGTTTTTAAAATTTCCAAGCACTGCAATTTTGTCTCACTTCCACTTTTATCCAATCTAGAACAACTTTTCTCTACCCTACATTGTAGTCAACACATTGTCTACCCGTGCAAAGCCGGGACGGGCCAGTAACTTAATAAATTACAGAGAAATATTTTCAAAAATCTCCTTTTTTTTTTGTATAAAACTTCAAAAGCTAGGTTTTCAACATCTTTTTTCTTTAATTTTGAATGCTATTATTGTTTTCAATGAATTTTTATTTGACTGATAGAGCCTAATTAGTCTAAACGATTATTATATTTATTATTCTGTATGATTTGGCTTCTGAACATATAGCAATCTAAAATACAGGGTGTCCATAATTAAACGACCCTACTTTAAAGTTGTCTACAGACGAAACTATTGGTCAGAAAGTTGGGAAATTTCGTGAAGGACATAAAGAAGGAATGGGAATTTGTTTAAGCGAAAAAAAATTTAGTTCAAAATTTCGCCGCCAGGGGGCGTTTTTTAAATGAATTACACATTTAGCATACATTTACGATAGGTTACACATTTTATTATAACAAAACATGTTGAATAAAACTTTTTTCGCGACATGTTTTTAGCCTTTTCCAGAAAACACTGTGGTCAACTGTGGAACATGCTATCTTTCGATTCCAGATGGTAGCTGAAAATGATGTCCGTCATGTGGAACATGTTTTTTTTGTTGCAATAAAATATGTAAACTATCGAAAATGTATGCTAAATGTGTAATTAATTAAAAAAACGCCCTCTGGTGGCGAAATTTTGAACTAATTTTTTTTTCGCTTAAACAAATTCCCATTCCTTCATTATGTCCTTCAAAAAATTTCACAACTTTCTGACCAATAGTTTCGCCTGTAGACAACTTTAAAGTAGGGTCGTTTAATTATGGACACCCTGTATACTGTTAAATCTTTCCATAAATATGTATTAAGTATTCTAGAAAAGAATCTTAATTGTATGTTAAGAAAAATCGGAATTTTATGTGGAAATTGAGTTGAACCAGAATTTTATTAATTTTTGCACAGGTCGGACCAGACCGGGTCGGGCCGTGAACCACGAAATTACAAACGGGCCGGGTCTGGAAATTCCGGCCCGTGCAGACCTCTAGAGCGCCCGCAAAATATTTGTCACATAAAGACACACAGAGAGACAGACATATATACTCACAGACAGACATTGTCTAAAAACAGTTAAATCGGGTTTAGGACCTTCTAAAACGTATAAATCCGTGGAAAACAGGAAATCGAAATTTTTTATGAAACCAATACTTTTTTCTTGTAAAGATAGAAGAAAGCAAAAAAAATCTTGAAATTCCAATTTTGTAAAACTTTTAAGACAGCTATCAGAACACTCTAGAACTTTAAATGGAATTGATTATTATTATTTTGCAGTGTAACAATATATTTGTAAAGATAAATAGAACTAATGCTCATTTATAAAGTTTTTTATAATAGTTTATCTTTGAGTTTAACCCTTTTTCAGTAGATTTGTTATCCTGAATTTCGCGCTCTTATCTAAAACTGCTGCTGAGATATGGCGAAATTACTTAAAACGTTCGACCACCCCTTTCCCCCTTCGGAGGGGGAGGGATTTTCAAAAATCATTTCTTATTGCTTGCTTAAGTCATAACAGTAATCTACTGTCCAAATTTCATGATCCTGACTTTAGTCGTTTCAGCTGGGCGTTGATGATTCAGTCAGGAGTTCTCTCTTTATGTAATAGTATAGATAGAATATACATATGTGATTTTTTTTTTTTTTTTTTTTTTTTTTTGTAATGCGATAGCACTCGTACTATGAACCGATTTGGATGTGACTAAGCATGTGTACAGGACATACCAGGTTCTCGACAGAGTTCGATGGACAGCTTCATCCACCATTTTGTTTCAAAATATCTACTTAAAGACTTCAAACTCGAAAAGATGTAAAAAAATATTAAAATTTCCCTTAAGTGTGCGGCCTCCATACAAGGATTCTGGAGCTTTTTTTTTCTTTCACCTCTATCTTAAACTAGTCGTTGGGGGCCACCGTAATACTTACCCATCATGGATATGCATAATGTAAAATATTAAAATAAAAATGTGTAAACTACTTATAAAATGCATTGCAATTCAAATAAAATCGTGGCTAGATGACGTCACAAACTTTAAAGGCTCGATTACTGAATTGCTTGAAAGAGGTTTTTCCTTATAACTCCAAAAATAATAATCCTATTAACTAGCGGTTTATTGCATCTGATTAGGCGTCAAATTTCTAATTAAAATATATCTTTGAAGTGAAATTTGGATGAAATACAGGGTCATGAAAAATCGAAGAGTGTGGAAAACAGGATTCCAAATATCTCGGCAACTAATTATCCGATCGACTTCATGCTTTATTCAAAATTTATGTTTTTTTATTGTCTTTTATATTCATTTCTTAAAATATACAATTTCGAAAATTTTTATGTAGCTTTCATCAGAACGAATATTTCGAGAGTCCGAAAAAAATTGTTCCGGTTAATCGAGGTTATTGAAATGAAATAGGCTTCTTCCTTTTATTACATACTAAGTACATACCAAATTGCAAGTCTCTATCTCAATTTTTTCGGGAGATAGAGCGTTTACAGACACACACACACACAGACACACAGACACACAGACGGACGGCAAAAATTTTTTTCTAAAAATATGTTTTGTGGAATCTCCAGTGTCTGAAACGTGTAAATCCGTCAAAAAAAAATTTTCGATTTTCAAAACGATTACAAGACTTACCCTATACTACGTATGATGGGTAAGTAAAAATGGTTGAAATATAGCAATTTCTAGGATGACTGCCATTTTGAAACAAATCAACAGATTAATAAGAGATTCCTCTATAAACGGGTTTAAATTATGAGTTTTATTGAACGTGGATCTCTCGCAAATTTCCTTTCGTTGTTGTAACCACTGTTCAACTCTCCATACGCATATGATGATACTGCATAGTCATATTTGCTAGAATCAAATTGTCGCCAATCTTGGTGATACTTGACAAAATATCGCCATTTGGCAACAAAAATAGATCGCCATAAATAAAGCCAAATTGGCGATAGCTGACTAATTTTTTGAAATTCCCATCAAATTCAATATTAAGAAAACTGGGAATCTTTTATAATCGGACTCTACGCAATTTAGTTTCATACATTGTAAAATTAGCTGATTTTTTTAAAAACAAGGAATAGGGGATCTACCTTTTTCTTCCGCTACAAGTCGGAAGGACTTTTTTTTTTTTAAAGGGGAAAAAAAAAAGGAGCTACTATAAGATTTACACCCCGGCCCGTTTCTAGCACCTGCGCTAATAGAGGAACTTCAACCAGATTTAGATCTTTTATATCTTTGAAAAAATGTAGGCTCCCATTTTTTTTTTCCTTGGGTCACTTAATGAAAATACCGCCTAAACAGCTATGTTTTTTTTTTTTTTTTTTTTTTTTTAATCAGAAGGGTGCATAATTTCAAAAAAGGTTACTATTAAATTATTAATACGTTAAGAAAAATAAATCTACAAAAACAACTTTTCAAAAGTAAAAAAAGGCCAAGCGTAAAAAAAAAAAAAAAAAAAAAAAAAAAAAAGTTGTGGCTAAAAAATGGTGTGATATCAAATTTCCAAGCTATTATATTGCTTATTTAACTTTTTTCTATTAAATAAGTTATCATATATATAAGTCGAGTGCCTACGTATATGTTAATAGAAATCGTTTTCTCCTGTACTAAATACATCCTAATGAGTTTCTGAAAATTCAATTTTTTTCAAATTATGCATGATGGGCTTGACGGCCATCTTTGCATATTATTCACAAAATTCTAACCACCCAAATCCGTAGTTAAAATCCGAAGTTCAAAATTGTTATTTAAGCAAATATTTAAGAGTTTCATTTATAGACTTGTATGCTCTGAAAATTGTGTCTTAAGATAATGATGACTTATCTTAAAGATTCATCTTATGATTTATTTTTTAGAGTAATTATTAATTTCAAACTAGTAAAAATCAATTTATCAAAATATCAGTCTTATCTAATTTATCTGTCCGTAGTTAGAATCTGAAGTTCGAAATTTTTATAAACATATTACATTGCAAACATATTACGCTTTTACTTTAGAAATTCGGGTGCTTAGAAATATGGAAAGATGGCCGCCAAGCCCATCATGCATAATTTGAAAAAAATTGAATTTTCAGAAACTCATTAGGATGTATTTAGTACAGGAGAAAACGATTTCTATTAACATATACGTAGGCACTCGACTTATATATATGATAACTTATTTAATAGAAAAAAGTTAAATAAGCAATATAATAGCTTGGAAATTTGATATCACACCATTTTTTAGCCACAACTTTTTTTTTTTTTTTTTTTTTTTTTTTTTTTTTTTTTTTTACGCTTGGCCTTTTTTTACTTTTGAAAAGTTGTTTTTGTAGATATCATTTCTTTTTTTTTAAATATATTGAACATAATTTAAATAATCTAAACATGAGAAATACTTTAAAAATACATTTTACTTTCAGTCATTGTTTAAAGGGTTAACTAGAAATACCAGTAGATTTTTCAATTAAATTAATTACACTCTTAAAAACAACATACTAAATAATGCCTGTCCTTTACCGTTTTTTTTTTTTTTTTTTTTTTTTTAGAAATAAATGAATCACCTTTAATTCATTTCAAAAGTTTTGTTTACGTTTGGAAAGAAATTTTAAATGCCGATAACTCTTAATGTATACATTTTAGAAGGTACATCTTCCCTCAAAAACTAATTTATTTTTAAAGATCTTTCAAAAACGTATATTATATATTTAAAATATTTTTTAAAGCATAAACACTACGTCTGATTACTTTATTTTACAATATTTTAAGAACACGCATTTTATCAGACAATTAAATGCACTAAACAAACACGAGTGAAAAATTGACCTGGGCCAGGACTGGAACCTGTGACCTTACGCATACCGTGCCGCCGCTCTGCGACTGAGCCACCCAGATCGGTACGCCTGACGGGAATTTCTCATACTTATGTTCTCATACTTATGTTGGAAACAGTCATCTGCCACAGTTTGCAGTCATATTTAATTGTTTGATAAAATGTGTGTTCTTATAATTATGAAGTTTTATTTTTAAAAAAAATATCTTCAGAAGAAAATGGCTGACTTCCAGATGAAATTTGATGTTGTTATAACTTGTAACTGATTTGTGCTATTATAATACAGACTATCCGCCACTGGCGACCAGTTTGGTCTCCCTTAAATGTATGTTAAGCATTGTAACACGTTACTTTTATTCATAATTTAATTTTTTTCCTTAATCCTTCGCCAAACCGGATGATTCTAATAGACAAATCAAGAACTTTTGTGATCATGGTAGCATTTTGCATATTTTTTGTTGTTATGTATTTCATCTTCCATGATAAAAACCGCTTAACCCACTTAAGCATTTGTCTTTCATGTCCGTTTGCTTATCAGTTGCAATATGTTCGCTAAGGCGGAGATTCTTAAACATATTAAGTAATTTTTCGTAATTGGGTCCATTGCCAATTGGCGTATTTTAGTTAATACGATTTGATGTAATGAAGTCTATTTTGTGAAAGTCTTTAATGATATCCACATTTACACTGAACCATACTGTTGCTAATATTTGTTTTTGTTTTTCGTTAACTTTGGCTGTAGACTCGATTGCGAAAGATTATAAAATCTATCATTATTCTCATCTAAAACGTCTTGAGTAATGTGCCATAATCGGGCTACATATTATTACACGTAATTTTCGAGTATAGTTTGGTGGAAAATTGAACTTTTGAAGGCCAGTTTTGATAATCGCATTCCCTTTAAACCATATTTTCTGTCAGGACTTTTTTCCCATGACGTACAATCTGATTAAAATTAGCGAACTTCCTTTTAGATGCCTAGTACGACTTTGTTTTTCTCTGCTACCCTTTCTTGATATAGTTCGGGAGTTTTTATAATAGCGTAATTCTCTTATTTCGGCATGTCTGCTTAATGTCTACTGACTATTAAGATTCGTAACAGGTAAAATACGCCGCGCCAACATTGGCACCTATAATTCTAATTACAGCAACCCGTTTTTTCTCTCTATATTGTAACTCTATAGTTAATATTACGTAGTAGAAATATAAAAGACTATTGAAGACGGTTCTATTGATATAGTAGATATAGATATGTATAGTATATTCATGGGTATATAATATGTGATTAGAATATATATATCTCATATTCATTCCGTTGGATATAACATACCCCAAATAAAATTTCCATCGTAAATGTCTAATCTAAAAACCATCAATATGATTTTATGTGTTTAGTAAGTGTATACAAAAATAATTTTCTGCATTATTTTACTTTAATTCTATATTATTAACCATTTTTAATGATGGGTCCTTTTGGGTACAGTTGTCGCAGACGCATCGGGGTATCATTTTGGTGCCAAAATGGCGATTTTATGCCTGGCCAACCTGGCGTTTTAGGCTAGATTTTGCTTCGTATGGCAACCTGGTAGAGCAGATTCCGCATGCTTTATAATAAATTGAATATTGTGTGTTTTATAACAAATTAATGATTGTGTGTGTTTTTAAATAAAATTGTGTGTTTTTTTTAAATATAAAATGACTTATTTCATAATAAAATAAAAGCAACATGCTGTTTTAGCAATCTCTAACAGGTGTCTGAAAATGGGATTTTCTCGCCAAGATGGCGCAAAACAAAAATCGCGCCAACACCGGAGCGTCTGTGACAGCTTTTCCAATTTAAAATGCATGCCGTTCACATTTTTCATTCAAAATAGAAAATAGATAAATAAAAAATAGGTACTTTTCCGTTATACGGACACCATGCCAAAATGTATGCTAATGCATAATGTATGTAAATGTATGTAAATGTATGCTTGGCGACAATGGTGTCCGTATAAAGGAAAAGTACCAAAAAATAATATCATAAATCAAAACATTTGATTTCAGAATCAAAGTAGCGTTTCTAATTTGAACACGTGAAGAATAAAAGCTGGTATTGGCGATTTTAAAAATGATATTGGCGAGATTTGCACCCAAATAACATAAAAGTACTTAATGATGTTATGTATTTTATAAATGTATATTAAATTACTATTTGGAACGCGATTGGTCATTAACAATGGTAAATATGATTGGCAATTAACAATCATTTTAGGTGATCTCTCTTCCTGCCACGTATAATACATAAATATCAAATTAACTGACAATTCGTTTCGAAATTTGATTCATTAAATATTATTACATGACTTGTATTTGTTTACATTCAACTTTGTCAAGAAAAGATTCCGAAGGAAGTGGAGTTGTAAAGCACTTCATCAAGCAGAATTATGGTAAACTTTGATGGTCTTACAGGTCCTGGTGCAAATTACTTTTTTGACACCAGGCAGCGCTCCAAAAAATCATTCATGGAAAACTTATTTTACGAACGATTATCTCCATGGTTTAATGGTTTAATATTTTAAAACTTCACGACGAATGAATCTTTTTTTTGTTGTTGTTTACTTTCATGGATAGAGAATTTGAACTGCGAAGCTAATTTGAACTGAAGTTATTGCAGAATATATACCTAATTGAACGTAAGTCATCTCTCAAATATTAATTTATTTTGAACGATCTTTCTAAAAATGTCACATTTATGAAGTTTTATTCGAAAAAATAATTTTGAATAAAAATGGCCGCCTGGCATATGAAAAAGCGATACGGGCATCCCGGAACTGTTGATGACAGTCACATGACTTACGGTTTTATTATAGAGATTACGGTTTTATTATAGAGACTAGCCGCCACTGGCGACCAGTTTGGTCTCCCTTAAATGTATGTTAAGCATTGTAACACGTTACTTTTATTCATAATTTAATTTTTTTTCCTAATCCTTTGCCAAACCGGAAGATTCTAATAGACAAATCAAGGACTTTTTGAACATGGTAGCATTTTGCATATTTTTTGTTGTTGTGTATTTCATCTTCCTTGATAAAAACCGCTTAACCCACTTAAGCATTTGTCCTTCATGTCCGTTTGCTTATCAGTTGCAATATGTTCGCTAATGCGGAGATTCTCAAACATATTAAGTAATTTTCCGTAATTGGGTCCATTGCCAATTGGCGTATTTTAGTTAATACGATTTGATGCAATGAAGTCTATTTTGTGAAAATCTTTAATGATATCCACATTTACACTGAACTATACTGTTGCTAATATTTGTTTTTGTTTTTCGTTAACTTGGGCTGTAGACTCGATTACGAAAGATTATAAAATATATCATTATTCTCATCTAAAACGCCTTGAATAATGGGCAATAATCGGGCTACATATTATTACACGTAATTTTCGAGTATGGTTTGGTGGAAAATTGAACTTTTGAAGGCCAGCTTTGATAGTCGCATTCCCTTTAAACCATATTTTCTGTCAGGACTTTTGACCCGTGACGTACAATCTGATTAAAATAACTTCCTTCTAGATGCCTTGTACGACTTTGTTTTTCTTTGCTCCCCTTTCTTGATATAGTTCAAGAGTTTTTATAATAGCGTAATTCTCTTATTTCGGCATGTCTGCTTAATGTCTACTGACTATTAAGATTCGTAACAGGTAAAATACGCCGCGCCAACATTGGCACCTACAATTTTAATTACAGCAACCCATTTTTTCTCTCTATATTGTAACTCTATATTTAATATTACGTAGTAGAAATATAAAAGACTATTGAAAACGGTTCTATTGATATAGTTGATATAGATATGTATAATATATTCATGGGTATATAATATGTGATTAGAATATATATCATATTCATTCCAGTGGATATAACATACCCCAAATAAAACTTGCATCGTAAATATCTAATCTAAAAACCGTCAATATGATTTTATGTGTTTAGTAAGTGTATACAAAAAGAATTTTCTGTATTATTTTACTTTAATCCTATATTATTTACCATTTTTAATGATGGGTCCTTTTGGGTACAGTTGTCGCAGACGCACCGGGGTATCATTTTGGCGCCAAAATGGCGATTTTATGCCTGGCCAACCCGGCGTTTTTGGTTAGATTTTGCTTCGTATGGCAACCTGGTAGAGCAGATTCCGCATGTTTTATAATAAATTAAATATTGTGTGTTTTATAACAAATTAATGCATGTGTGTGTGTTTTTAATAAAATTGTGTGTTTTTTTAAATATAAAATGAATTATTTCATAATAAAATAAAAGTAACATGCTGTTTTAGCAATCTCTAACAGTGAAAATGGGATTTTCTCGTCAAGATGGCGCAAAACAAAAACGGCGCCAACCCCGGAGCGTTTGCGACAGCTTTTCCAATTTAAAATGCATGCCGTTCACACTTTTCATTTAAAATAGAAAATAGAAAAATAAAAAATAGGTACTTTTCCGTTATACGGACACCATGCCAAAATGTATGCTAATGCATAATGTATGTAAATGTATGTAAATGTATATATGTAAATGTATGTAAATGCATGTAAATGTATGTATTAAATGTATGCAAATGTATGCTTGGCGACAATGGTGTCCGTCATGGGCGTAATCTGGCGGGGGCAAGGGGGGGCATGTGCCCCCCTAGTTTTTCAGAAACAGGGGCACGATGTACATTTTGCCCCTCCAGTTTTTTGTATTGTTTTGTGGTTAAAGCATAGTTGTGTATTTCATTTTGTTTTTATTTAACCATTTGTTTGCTATTTTGGGTATGAACTAGAATAAATAGTGGATAATTCCGAATACCCATAATTGTTTTTTCGTTCATAGCAGTAATGTCTCTCTTTTTTCTTAACAAAATTTTTAATTCCGTAGTCAAAGTTCAATTAAAAATATTTCCCCTGCTCTTTTTTATTTACTTTTTCTAAAAAAGTGGAACCTATTTTCACTTTAAATTATTGAAACCGTGTACTTTTAGGAACATGGTTTTTATTAAAACTTATTCTCAAACCCATATTGGTTCTTTTCGAACGGATGTTTTCATTTATTTTTGTTCAGAAAAGTATCCCATTGGCAGGTGATCTGATTAAGAAACTATGTAATTTAACTGTTTTTCAAATTTTCTTAAAAAGGCAAAATATTTTTGAAAATGCTGACAAAGTGGGTGATTTGAGCTGAATTTCGAGTTGCGAAAGCACAGGAAAGGGGGAAAAAAAGCCGTATTGAGACAATAATCGCTTATAATTCATTTATCGGAAAAAGATAAAAAATGAATAAAATTCACTTTAATAATCGTGCTTGCAAATGTGATTTTATATTTAAAAAGGAGTAAAAAAAGTTTGTGTTTTTGAGTGGGAAAAATACATTTGAGAACTACCTTAAAATAATCATTGATTTTGAATCGTTCAAAAGCACATGGAACATTTGTAAAAATTAATTTCTTATGCATTATACTTATGAAATAAGACTTTAGTCCAGAATTTTGTTATACTTTATTTCAAAAGGGTTCAAAATGCACGCGGGAAATATTTCATACCAGCCATACCTTTTATAGAACTTTTAAATAGAAAAAAAGAAAAAGAATTTCAACATCCACCATACCCTTAACAAAATTTATTTATTTATTTTATTGAAATGTAATTAACTTGCCAAAGCATGAAAAATCTCAATATGGTATGTTTTTTTTTCTTCTAAAGTTGCTTGCAATAAAATTGCAATTTGAAAATAAGATTTGAAATTGTCTAGTCTTATTGTAATTGCACAATCTTATTGTAAGCAACTTAAAAAAAAAAAGACTTACTATATCGAGATTTTTCATGCTTTGGCAAGTTAATTACATTTCAATAAAATAAATAAATAAATTTTGTTAAGGGTATGGTGGATTTTGAAATTGTTTTTCTTTTTTTCTTTTTAAAAGTTCTATAAAAGGTATGGCTGGTATGAAATATTTCCCACGTGCATATATAGCCTTTTGAAATAAAGTTTAAAAAACAGCTTATCATGTAACTTTTTTTTAGAAACCAATTTAAGATACTGTTTTATTAAAAAGTTTAACTAATCTTGTTAATAAAACTTATGTTTTTCACAACCCGATAATGTTTGATAGTAAAAAGTTTAAAAAAGAAATATAATCCATAGTTTTTAACACTTTCCATAACATAGTTGAAAAGTATTTATGACTTCTGTTTTATGTCCGTCCATCTTTTTGGCAATTTGTCCGCGCTCTGATTTTCGTAAATATATTTGGATTTTCACTATGTAGAGTAGAGCTCTGCATGGGTCGAAATTTCTAGTCCCGGACCTGACCTGACTCGTCTCGTACAAAAATATTATTTGGCCCGGCCTAACATCACATTTAAATGTTCGTCCCGAGCCCGGCCCGGTCCGGTATAAAAGCTAAAATGTCGCCCCAAGCTCGGCCCGTACAAAAAATTAATTGGCCTGCTCGACTGAATTTCTACAAAACATGCCAATGTTTTTGAAGCAACATTATCTTACAGTTAAAATTATTCAAAAAGCACTCTTACTCATGCAACTATTTTATTTTTGGATTATGCTCAAAATGCATGGAATACAAAATATAAACAATATTAATGACCACTTTACTAGGGAATGTCCCCAACTGCCAGATCGGGATTTTGTCGAGAGTAGTGTCGTTGGAAAGCTCCGACCATGGGGATCATCAAGGAAATGTATACAACTTTCCGTCCGAATACAACTGGTGAAGAGTTATAGGACGATGTACTTCTGTCATTTATTGATTTCTCCAGATCGCTAGCTATGCAGGAAAGACACTCTGTGTGATAGAAAATAAAGTTCACGGATTACAGAGAAGACAGTTTATGCTTGGTGGAAAAAGTAACTTCGCGGATGGTGGTGCATTTCTGAATAGAAATGGCTGAAGCACGAGTGTTTCCAACACCAGGTTCGCACAATGAAAGGGGGGTTTCGCAGTTGTCACAGGTGTTATTATTCAAGTTAAAGCATGCCTGTTCAAATGATGGAAAGACGGGATCCGTGTCTCTAATTAAAAGGCATACCGACGCATGTCATCAAAGATGGGCGAGGAGAATGGGTTATAGGCCAACTTATGCAATTTTATTATACTTTTTTCTCTAGTGGTGATGTCGACAAAACATAATCTTCTGTTTCTTACTCGAGGGAACATGGAACCTTCACCAATTTCACATGGGCAATGCAACAGGTTACATAACTGTACTGTAAGCTTTCTTTTCTATCACACAGAGTGTCTTTCCTGTATAGCTAGTGACCTGGAGAAATCAATAAATGACAGAAATGCATCATACGAGTAGTAACTTTCCAACTGGACGAAAAATTTCCGGGCCAGAATTCGAACCTGGGATCGCTTGGCTGAAGCCGTCACGCTCTACCACTGAGCTATCCCGATCCAATCTGGAGGGCATAATCCAGTTAACCTTATTGATCAGAGAATCTGCTTCAGCCAAGCGATCCCAGGTTCGAATCCTGGCCCGGACATTTTTCGTCCAGTTGGAAAATTACTACTCGTATGATTTATTTACCAATTTGAAATAATTGTGTTATAATTAATGTAATCTAGAAATACACCAGCCTATAAATCTTCACCAGTTGCATTCGGATGGATAGTTGTAAACATTTCGCTTGATCCCCATGGTAAGAGCTTTCCAACGACACCACTCTCGACAAAATCCTGATCTGGCAGTTGGGGACCTTCCTTAGTTAGACAATTACGTACACTTATCAGGGTTGGCAAAAAACCGGGTTTTTTTTTGAAAAAAACCAAAAAAAACGGTTTTTTTGGTTTAAACCAGGTTTTTTTGGTTTAAACCGGGTTTTTTTGTATCTTTTTTAATTACATATATGCACATCAGTAAATAAAATTTAACATTGACAAGAATGATTAATATTACAATAATATATATATATATTCTGAAAACAGTTTAAACAAAATAAATAAACAATTGTTATTAATTATGTACAAATTCAAATCATTAAATTTTATTTAGAGCTGAGCTAACATCATTTACATTCAAATTCAAAACAGTTATATATATACAAAAGTTTCCTATGTAATACATAGAACATGATCACTTGTGCCGTCAGGTTCTACAGTAATGGTGATAAGTTTTAAATAATTTTTAAAGATTACTTTTTAAAAAAGTTGAAAAAATAATTGCTGTTTTATATATACATATTTCCAAATGCAACCTGTAATTCATGTTTACCAAATGATTTAGCACACTTATAAAACATATTAATATGTTTATGTATTTCATATTGCATTCATAGAATGGATTCTGTATCTTAATGTTGATACTTAAAAGTTTTTAATAGTATTTAATTGCAAGATTTATATTAAATTCTTTAAAGACTTAATCTATTGCCTTCCTATATTTTTTCATTTTAATAAGCAACACTTAGTTGTGTTACATAAGAATATAAAGATATAATGTAGAATTTTACCTTGGTATGCTATACTAATTTTTTTTTTAAATAAAAGTAATGCAAAGAAAAGAAAGTGAGACTTACTTTTTTATTCAATTTAAAAAAACAAATTGAATTTCAGTAAGAAAATTAAATTGAAATATATTTAAAAAATATATTTAAAAGAAACATTTTAAAAACATGGAAATTGAATAAATTTTCAAAATTTTAAGAAAATGGAAGTACGACACATGTCTATAAAGATTCTATGTTAATAAACAGGATTATTAGGGTTTAATGTTTTAAACAAAAAAAACAAGTTTTGCCGCTTTTTGTAAACCCAGTCTGTTGCGTAACTTTGATTGTACAACACCAAATGAAGAAAAAAATTCTCTCTACATTTGCAATAGTCGCTTTTGCAGTAAGAATCGTTTCAACTTCTTTCAACACACCATCATTGAACTTTTTGATTTCATTTTCTTGAATATGCCACCATTCTATAGCTGATACATCTTTACTAAAATCATTCTCAAAAAAATATCTTTGAAATGGAGAACTTTTGGCACAAAATTTTAGTATCAGAGATAATAAATTGTTTTTGGGAAATTTTGTTTTAGCATATTCCAATGCTTCTTTTTTTTCCTCCGATGACAATTCGAGATCAGCATCCTTGGCTCACTTGGATCCAACAGATAAGCAAGAAGATGGGCTGGTGTTATTGCCATTTTATAACGAGTATCTAGTTTTTTCATAATGTCTTTATTCAGTTTCAAATCTTCCATCTGTTTTTTTAAATTTTTAAAAAGAAAAACAGTTTCTCCAATTGTACAATTTTGGCTTTGTACTTTATCTAAAGCTACACTATTTGGCTTTAATTGTTGAAAATGGTCTTCAGCATTTCTTTTCAATGAAATGTTTGAAACTAGACTTTGGATATTTTTATCAATTTTGTCTTTATTATTTTCGCACTAGTTACAAGAACTGACCATGATTTCAGATAGCTGTCTAAAGCGTCAGCAAATGAGTTCCAGCGAACTTCACAAGGCATTATTAGTTTTGATGTACTTGCATCTTTTCTGAAGCACGCATTTGCATATTGGTTGTTTCTGAAGTATTTGATTACATGCAAAATTTGTTCTTTTACATTTGGATAACTTATATCATTTGCCAGTAAATTTAAAATATGGGCATCCATAAGTAATAATATTAAACTCTTCTTTTTCATCAAACATATCCCTCATTTTTCGGACATTTCCAGTATTGTCTGTCACTAATGCTTGTATTAAACATTGAAATTCCGATTGGCATTTATTAATGGTTGTAGTCGCAATATCATACAGATTTTCACTTGTATGAGCAATTCCCGATGTATCAATAGTGTCTACTAAGTATGTATTCCCGTCTTTTGTTGTTAAAGTAACACAGATCACAGGTTCGTTGTGAATGTTTGACCATCCATCTAATCCTAATGTGACAACTTCATTTTTTAATATATTTGCACATTTTTCTTTTTCTTTGCTGTAAGTATGATCTAATAAATCCCCAGCAATTTGTTTTCTTGATGGTGGAGAATATTCTGGGCGGAAACTCTGAACTATTTTAATAAACTCAGGATGCTCTACAGTGCTAAATGCCGTATTTGTAGCATATATAAACCTAGCAACTTGTTCATCAAACATTTGCTTTTGAGATGGTGTTGATTTACTGACAAAAAAGTCCATAGTATCTCTTTTCCTTTTTAAAGAAACAATTTCACTTGTTGCTCTTTGTGTTATTGCTGAATCCAAAGAACTTGAAATACTGGATAGTGACACTGACACATCATCTACACAAAAATAAAAATAAGAATTGCTTAATGATACAGAACATATTACTTCAAAAATCATAATCATATAATTAACAATAATTCAAAACAAAGACATTTTTTTTCTTTGTTTTACTGCAAAGTAAACATCTCTATCATATTGATATATTTATTTTTGATAATTTATTTAATACTCGAGATAAAATTACCATGTCTTTTATAATTTTGGATATTTATGATTGGTGAAAACTTAGTTAATCTCTAAGAGCCATGCATAAATTAAAAATTAACAATTTCATTTAATAACAGTTCTGATCACATAATTTGTTCTTAATAATATGATTAATTTGTAAAACTTTCAAACTTTTATCAAATGTAATTTTAAGATTATCAAAATAAAGTTCTCTAACAAAAAAATGTCTATTTAAAATTTTCTTGTTTTTTCCAAAATTTCATTACTTAGAATTACATAAATATTTTTTATTTCATAGAATATAACTTTCTAAAATCAAATAGCATATGCAAATTAAATAATAATATATGTGATTTTTATAATTTATCTTCTCAATCAAATAGCATTTCAAATAATAATGTAATTTTTTATAAGAGTTTAGAATCATCTGAATGAAGATATACATAATGTGTTCTCAATATGCATTACTTGTAATTTTACAGATAAATTAAAAATTTTGAATTTAACAAATATTTAACTTATTAACAAATTTTTAACAATTTTCTTTCAAAATTAAAAATAATAGCAGCAATAATAATGATAAAATAAGTACTTACCATTATCAACAGAATCAGAATCAGAATGATGATGAGAATTATTACAAGTTTCAATGTGTTTCTTCATCCTAGCTACTTGACCTTCCATTTCTTTATTACAATTTTTGCATCTAGCTCTACAACCTTTCCTTTTATCATTTTTTACTTCATTAAAATATAACCAAACTAAATCTTTTCTTCTACCAAAATTAGACATTTTTTGTTCTCAAATGCTAACTCTTGGACCATTCATACACAGGTGCAACTATGATGCAACTGTGACTTATGCAGGTTGACTGCTGAAATGAGTTGAGCTGTTCAGTTAGAAGTTGAAGTTATTTGTACATCAAATAATTTGAAAACTTAATTATATAAGAAAAACATCTTTAAAAGAATTAACAAAAAAACCAATTGGTTTTTTTCAGAAAAAAAACCATTTGGTTTAAACCGTGCCAACCCTGACACTTATTAAAAAAATTGACTTAGACAATTACATTCAAAGGAAGAATCAGTAAGAAAAATCAACGTAGTTTAGAATGCAAGTAAAAGATTATAAAAGAAAATCATAATTTTAAAGCTCTACAAAGGAAAAAAGGTAGACTTTAAAAATATCTCTCTAATTTATTAAACCAAATTAAATTTCTAAATATTTCGCTAAACAAATGTACAACATCACTATAATTTTTACAAAAATAAATAAATAAAATGTGAGCCCGACATAGGCTCGAGAAGAAGAATTTAGAGGTCTGCAGGGGGACCGGGCCTGGCCTGAAACCTGAGATTTATTTCATTGGACTTGAGCTGAGCTAGGCCTAACACTGTATTGTTCCCGTGCCAGGTCGGGTCCGAGTTTTATTTTTGTCCGAAGACATTGGCCGGGTCCAGACTTCATTGTTCCAGGGCCGTATAAGATATCAGTCAGTGGCTATACTGTAAAAATAGAAGTTACAAATTTGTGATAATCTATATTTCTTTATCAAAACTCTTCGATAACAGAATTGTTATATTCTACTATATTTATATTTAGTTTGCTTTAATAAATTACAGGGAAGTTTTTTTTAATTTACTTTATCTTTGTAGAGTTTAAGGTTATAATATTTTAAAATCATCTTAAAAAATAAGAAAAAAAAAAGAAAGAAAAGAAAAAAGAAAATTTGTAAGTATGCGCTGCGCCGCACAATGGACTATTTGACGCAAAATTCTGGCCAAAATTAATTTTCATGTGTTTTAAAGTTAAAGCAATTGCTCTTGACTTACTATTTATTAGTAATTACACTTAATTAATATTATATATGCATAATTGTACGTATTTATTTAAGTAAATAAATATATAATACAATTTTTACTTCATTGTTTATTGTTTATAAAAGGAAATTAATTGTTGATAGGTTTTTTTTTTTTTTTACAAGTAATAATTAATTAAATGGGGTTAATTTTACTACACATAAATGTGGTCGCGGGAGTTCTCATCTGAACTTTAGACTGCAAACACAAGCAAATACTTTATTGGGGCTTGTGAAATTGAATGATGCCTCGCGAACAATATAAATTTTGATGAGTGCAGTATTTTTTTACAGCGTGAGAACGAAGTAGACAGAATGAGTCGAGATGCAGACTGAGTAAGACGGACTCGGGAGATGCTCTTAAATCTCCGGCGACGGCCAGCCTTTACGAGCTGAGCTGAGAAATGGTATCTGCAAACGGCCTTTACGAGCTTACGAGTTGTCATGATTGTTCTAATTATATTTTAACTTGTACATATTTGTAAATATTTGATATAATCCAGAAAATTAAACAGTGTAAGATTTCAACAAAAATCTGCCTTGGACTTATTAATACCCATTTAGACAACCGGCCATAACAAATATCTACAAAATGGGAGGCACGGCCTGGATCAACGGAATCTATGCGAACTGGATCTACATGATTTCTGAGTGATCTGAATGATCGGGATCTACGTGAATTTCGAATAAAGAAGCAAAAAGATTTGTGCATCAAGTTCCTGTGAGATGTTCACGTGTGTCTTCACGTAAAAGTGTTTTGTGCTTCCGAATTTTTTTTTTTCTTCATCTGTGTATTACTACACATCCAAGTGTGTGAGTGGTTATTATGTGATATGTGCATCGTATCTGTGAGGTGTGCATCGTTTCTGCGAAGGTTAAGTTCAGTGATGAATCACTGATTAACAGATAAAGTCCTTTCGGTAAAGAAAGAGGGAAATATTTCGAGTGTCTGTGTAGAAAGTTTGACCCACTGACCGTCTGTGCAAGATAAGTGTCGTGTTTTCGCGGTGGCGGAAAGCGATTTTCTTTTTTTCTGGTGATATTTTTTTTCTTCTGCTTTTAGTGTATGCAAGAGGAAAATGTGTTGTTCGTTTATCAGCAAATAAGCGACCCAGAGTCAGAGCGCTCGAATGAAATAAAATATAAACGTCTGCCGTGCATATTTTTTTTTGCAGACTGGGAAAAGTGAAAAGTGAAACGATTAAAAGTTTTTTTTTCTCTCTCTTTTCTTCGTATAGATAGAGGAAGGTGTTATTTTTTTTGCTTCCTCACATGAATAATGTTTGATTGAGTAATGTTTTTTTTCTAGAGTAGAGTTAAGTAGTACAAAGATATATATATATATATTTTGTATCTTGTTATTTTTATGGGAAAGGAAACAAAATATATATTCGATTTAGAATACTTAGAGAAAGTGTTTATAAAATTGTTGAATATTATTATATGTATAAATATATTTTATTTATCGGGTGAAGATATGAAAGTAAGTGTGTTTTTATAACTGTTACGTATTATTATATGTATTGATATATTTGATTTATCGGGTGAAAATACGTATATTATTGATTTATTTAATGCTATATTTTATTTTTATGTGTTAATTAGTTTATGATAAAAATGGCACATTTAATAAGGTCAAAAAAGATCGATCTGATTACTGTGGCAGTCGAATTAGGTTTAAATCCACCAGAATCGACCAATAAAACTCAATTAACTGATTTAATTGTAAAATCCAAAGGGTATGATGAAGATTTAGTGAAAAATTTGTTAGAGGGAATTGTAAGTGAGCGTGAAGAAGCCGAAAGATTATTACAGCAAAAAGAAGCTGAGAATCGCGAGTTTGAATTAAAACGATTACAATTGGAAAATACACAAAAAGCCCAATTACATAACTCTGTACCTACAATCGCCGGAAAAGGTTCCGATGTTTTAAAATTATTAAATAGGTACAATAACGAGGAGGAAATCAGTATATACTTAACCCTTTTCGAACGCCAGGCAAAGCGGTTAGAGATAGACAAACATGAATGGGTAACCTATCTTCTCGCATTATTACCTCTCGATATAGTTAATTTAATAAATCGCGAAAGTGAGGAACAGTCCAGCGACTACGACTATGTAAAAAAAATACTTTTAAGACGCTTTAGACTTACACCGGAGCAATTTCGGCAAAAATTCTTCTTGCATAGAAAGCAAAATTCGGATTCGTGGAAAGATTTCTCGTTTGAACTCTCAAATTTCTTGGATAATTGGTTATCTGGCCTGCAAATATCGACGTACGAACAATTAAAAAATATTTTAATTATTGATCAAATCAGGAGAAAATTATCTTTAGAAATGAAGGAACACTTTTGTGATGAATTACCCAAAATTACGAATATAGATGATTTGACAAATAAATTGGATGATTTTGAAACTGCCCGAATTAACTTACGGAAGGCTGAAATTAAGTCCCCAAATACGGAATTCCGAAAACGTCAAGGTTTTGAAAATAATAGAGCGTTCCATCGAAATGATGTTAGCCGCGTACCATATGAAAAAAAATACGCGAATGCCCCCCAAAAGAATTTAAATACAAAAATCCGTTGTTTTAATTGCAATGAATTTTCGCACCGTTGGAGGGATTGTCCCCGAAAAAAAGAAGGCCCAGTGTGCTGGAAGTGTAACATTCCTGGCCACAGGTCTGACCAGTGTACAAACAATTCTCCTAAAAATGCAAATGCCGCCGTAAGCAACAGCTCTAATCCAGCAGATAAAATAATAAAGAGCGTGAGGATTTTAGGAAAAAATATAGATGCCTTGATAGACACAGGAAGCGACGTAAATATGGGGAATAACGATATTTATATTGCCCTGGGATGCCCTAAATTACATGAAAATGACTTGGTTTTGTCAGGTATTGGTGGAAACCAAATAACACCCATAGGATTTACGACCGTAAACATTGAAATAGATGGTTATACAGTAAATTCAGATTTATACATCGTAAAAAATTTGAATCATTCTATAATTTTAGGGAATACCTTTTTGAGACAATTAAATTTCAATATTTCGGAAAAAGGATTGGAAATTATGGGAAAACGGAAGTTAAAAGAAGTTAGGATAAATTACGTCACTGCTTTCCCACAAGAAACAGCCATGACGAAAATCAAACGCGTCAGCTATGTCACACCCAGATTTCATGCGATGTTGCGGTCAGAAAAACAAAACAATCCCACGATAGGAAAAATGATTTCGACAGCTGAATTAGTGAGAAAGGAACAAACTAATCAAAATGAAACAGCTTTTAACTTTAGTGAAAAAGTAAACATGCAATTAAGTACTGCAAAAAGTTGTTTATTAGAAAGTGAACCGTGTTCTATCCCACAGTCAGACTTAGCGAAAACCACAGATATTTATTTAGCTGAAACAGCCAATTCAATTAATTTTCAGGAAGTTGAGCTGAATCATATTACAAACAACGCTATTAAGAAAGAGTTAACGGAATTGATTACTAATTATAAGCCAAACAAGGTTAAGGACACGGAGTTAAAAGTAAATATAATATTAACTGATGATATTCCGATTGCGCAACGACCGCGTAGATTAGCGTATCCGGAGCAGGAATTTGTGGACAAACAAGTACAGGAATGGTTGGAAACTGGAATTATAACGGAGAGTAACTCTAATTATGCATCTCCTATAGTGTTAGCGAAAAAGAAAAATAATTCTTGGAGACTTTTCGTAGACTATAGATTACTAAATAAAAAAATAATTAGAGATAATTTTCCCTTGCTAAGAATAGAAGATGTTTTAGATAACATTGAAAGTGCAAAGGTTTTCACAACATTGGATTTAAAAAATGGTTTTTTTCATATAGACGTAGCAGAGGAGAGTAGGAAATATACAGCATTTGTCACGCATAACTCGCAGTACGAGTACTTAAAGCTCCCATTCGGATTATCGGTTGGACCACAACAGTTTCAAAGATATATTCAAGCTGTTTTTAAACAGTTAATTAAAGAAAAGGTAATATTAATTTACTTAGACGATGTCATAATACTTGCGGAAACTGAGGAAGAAGCCTTGATAAAACTGAAACGCGTCCTAGAAGTTGCATCGGATTACGGACTTGAATTTAATTTTGCAAAATGTCAATTTCTTAAACGGAAAATTGAATTTTTAGGCTATATTATCGAAAACGGAACTACTAGACCCTCGGAAGCCAAAACTTTGGCAGTAAAGAAATTTCCTGAACCCCGAACCCTTAAACAACTACACAGTTTTCTGGGTCTAACTTCTTATTTCAGAAAATACATCCCACATTATGCAACTATAGCGAGACCTTTAAGTGATTTATTAAAAGCGGGAAATAAATTTAAATTTGGAATACCCGAAAAGCAAGCTTTTGAAACTCTTAAAGAAAAATTAGTTAACCCCCCAGTATTGCATGTATTCCGACGAGGCGCTAGACTAGAATTGCACACCGATGCAAGCGCCATAGGTTTTGGTAGTGTCCTACTACAAGAAGATGAGAACAAAAACTTACATCCTATTCATTACATGAGCCGTAAAACTACACCTACTCAAGCAAAATTTTCGAGTTACGAATTAGAGACCCTTGCGGTAATAGAATCGGTCAAAAAATTTCGAAACTACTTATTAGGCACGAAATTTAAAATTGTGACAGATTGTTCCGCGTTTCAAAAGACTATGGACAAAAAAGACATTACGCCAAAAGTAGCAAGATGGGCGCTATTCTTACAAGAATTTGATTATGAAATAGTACATCGAGCGGGAAATCAAATGAAGCATGTCGACGCATTAAGCAGAAATACAGTATTGGTAGCAACACGTTCTTATGACGAATTATAAACAGCACTATATCTAGAAGCACAAAATTTTCACCATTTGAGCTTCTAACCGGAGTGAGATTGCGACATAAAAACGATTTGCAAATAAAAGAGTTGTTAGACGAAGAACATGTAAATTCAATTATGTCAGAGAGAAATTTCAATAGGGAAATTGCAAAAGAGAACATTTTAAAAATACAGCAAGAGAATCGCAAAACCTTTAATAAAAAAAGAAAAACGGCATACACTTATAAACTCGGTGATTTAGTAGCTATACAAAAAACACAATTTGGTACAGGCATGAAGTTGAGACCTAAATTTCTCGGTCCCTATGAAATCACCAAAGTGAAAGGAAAGGATCGATACAACGTAAAGAAAATTGGCTACCATGATGGTCCAAACATTACATCGAGTGCTGCCGACTTTATGAAACGATGGACAAATTGGACAGATTGATATTTTGAAACAATATTCTTTTTACTTTTATTGAACATTATGAGTGAACTCTGAATTTTAAGCAATTTTCAACGTTATAACAAGTTTTGTTGTGTTATTTTCATTTTTTATATTTTAGGAAACACTGTATGTTTCAATATTTACTATTGTTTATTGTTTTGTTTGTATATATATATATTTTGTGTGTATTTGATAACTTTATATTTTAGTCGACTGGTTCTATACCTAGTGAAATTAGTAGATAATGACTGTGAGGACACAGCACAGTCAGGACGGCCGAGTTGTGGTCGCGGGAGTTCTCATCTGAACTTTAGACTGCAAACACAAGCAAATACTTTATTGGGGCTTGTGAAGTTGAATGATGCCTCGCGAACAATATAAATTTTGATGAGTGCAGTATTTTTTTACAGCGTGAGAACGAAGTAGACAGAATGAGTCGAGATGCAGACTGAGTAAGACGGACTCGGGAGATGCTCTTAAATCTCCGGCGACGGCCAGCCTTTACGAGCTGAGCTGAGAAATGGTATCTGCAAACGGCCTTTACGAGCTTACGAGTTGTCATGATTGTTCTAATTATATTTTAACTTGTACATATTTGTAAATATTTGATATAATCCAGAAAATTAAACAGTGTAAGATTTCAACAAAAATCTGCCTTGGACTTATTAATACCCATTTAGACAACCGGCCATAACAAATATCTACATAAATGTTTAATTATTTATAAAAACCAATGCATATAATATATATATTACTTGTATTTAGTATTTACCAAAGTTGAGTCTCCATGTTATAAAAATGCTGGTTTTTGAGTATTTTTAATACGTTTGCAGCCATCCCAAGAAACACTGATATCTAAAAAGGACAACAATATGCGATTTTTTTTTTTTTTTGCAAAAATTTGCATTTAAAACTATAAATAATACGATTATAATTCAAAAATGGTCTGACAAACAAACCCCGACACAGCTTTAAAAAGCTTTGAATACACTAGATAATATATTTCAATAAATTAGATCTAAAATGGCTTAATATTAACCCATTTTCAATTTAAATTATCTTTTATTATATGAAAAGTAAAATTATTTAAATGCACATGTCAAAGTATACATTTAAACACAATAACAAAACCGAAACATAACAAAAAAGCACGTCTTCTCACAAAGACACTTTTGCTTCAAATTGAGGCTAGGAGTCGCGGAATATAGCTCATACTCCTGAAATACACATAGATCGATGCACCAGTTAGTCAGCTATTATGAAATACGCTTTTTACAATTGTTAAGCAAATTTTTATTTCTGCCTTTTTGGCCAGGATTTTGCATCAAATACTCCACTGTGCGCCGGTGGGAAGGGTTGTTGGAGAAAGGATAGTTAAATTTCCTTTACCTCTGATGATTTGAAAAAAAAAAGTAATATTTATTCTTTGTAAGTGACATAAAACAATTAAACACTAAGAAAATAAAAAAAATAAGAATCTTTCGAATGGGGCTCTGCTCCGGAAACCCAGTGGAAGACATTTTTTATGTTTTTCTTTTTACGTTTATGTGTTTCAAATTTATCTTAAACAGGGGCTTCAGAGGATCAAGCCTTCTGGAACTCTCTGTGGTGCCCTGGGCTGCGAAGTATAAGCACATTTATAACAAAATACTGACCCTCCCTAGATTTCTTTCTGCTTGTCTCGGTGTAAATGTTGATTTTTTAATGAAAATGCCTGAATTAACATTATTATCGTTAATCCACATTCTATGTCTCACTACAGCACTCTTTCTATAGAGTATGAAGTAACTAGCTTGTATATACTTTGTTTACAGGACTGACCATGAACTACAATTGCTGGGAGTGCGTTTTCAGCTGTGGTGTACACTTCAAAAGTTAACTAAATATTAGTGCATTACGTCGTGAGTATAAATTCTACATCACATACACAGCTGCACGAAAAACAAGAACGAAAAATCATGCGTCAAGCATAGATTATGTAGCACTTTCCAACGCTTCCAAAATAATTTTACAAATCATACCGTTTAATAAGATAAAAGATAACTTCTAAGTAAACAATTTGGAAAACGCATAACATATTTAAAAACATAATTTCAGGAATTTCCAACATATACAATATTCTGAAAAATATCCGAATACTGTTATTCAGCCCTGTATGGGATCTATAGAATTGTATATATACTACATAGGATGCTAAATTTTAGTTCAGTTAGGAAACGCGTAGCAAGGTTTAAAATTCTCCGGCTGGAGTTTGCCAATAAACAGAAATGTGTTCGCGAACTTTTGTGCTGCCCTGTATAGGAGCTACAGAATTTATACACATCACGTAATAGACAAAAAGCAAGTTAACATTAAAATCGCGTTCAGTAACTTAAAACGCACTTCCAGGAATTATTGTTAACAGACAGTAGAGAATTCTTTTGCGTGTCCCTGTAAATGAACGATGACTGCTATACACACAATATTCCGTAGTAAGTCTCTTGTAATGCACCTTAGTGATCTATATAAATTTCAATGCGTTTAAAATAGTGAAACATTATTTAAATAAACCGCAGACGATTTTTCTCCATAGACCTAATGTAACGGAATTATTTTTACTGTCCCTGTAAAGTAAGTATAAGTGCTATGCACACCCTATTCCATATTAAGCTTCTTCTAATGCACCTTAGTGATATATATAAATTTCAATGCGTTTAAAATAGTGAAACATTATTTAAATAAACCGCAAATGATTTTTCCCCATAGACCGCAATGTAACGGAATTCTTTTGAGTGTCCCTGTAAAAAAAACTATAAGTGCTACACACTTCCGTTGAAATAGGGAACATGCTATAGATAACGACAATAACATATAAAAATTGCAGAGCAATCTGAGCATATTTACGGGAGTTAGAGCACGGACAGACGGCAGACGGCCAGACGGCAGACGGCCAGACAAACCGAAGTCATAAGCACTTTTCACAACTAGGTTGGAAAGTGCTAAAAATGAAGCATTTCAGTTTATGGACGTGAATTTCTAATGTATTTTTTTTTAACTGTATTAGACATTTTCCAGTTGAATTATATTTTATTACTCAAAGGTGCTTATAGAATATAAATAAATTCATATGGCCGCGCAAAAGAAATTAGGTATATTGCTGCCTATGGATGGTAATTGTTGCATGTGCATTTGTGTTAAAATTAATCAAATAAAATTTTACTGTATTATTCATATAACATATGGCTGCACAACAGGATATTGAAAGATTGTCATATCTATAAATAGCAATAGCGTTGCATCGAAGAATTCGCATACACTATCTGCCATAGACATTAATTCTTGAAAATGGATTTTTAACTGTGTTCTGTGTTTTTTAAATTGTTTATTTAAATTATCTCATTCCATTGTATGAAAGAATGAACTTTCTTAACAGTATTCTAATAATAATAGAAAATATTCGGTAATCTCTAACTGATGCACGTGTTTTTCTTCTCTTGAAACGTTGTGAAGTAGAGTTCGAAATTTAGGGACAATATTAATTTTTAAATTCTTAAACTACAATTATTCCATGTACCCTAAAATGCATCACAGCAAAATTTCAGAGTCATTGCAATCAGAACGGTAGATAAAGTTTTTTTTTAATATAAACTTTCATCAATTGTTGATAGTCTGAATAAAGGCTTTGAACATATTTATCTCAACCACATCTCTCACCATAAGCCCCCACCATTTAAAAAAATCTTCGAAAGCCCAAGGCTTTGACAAATTTTTATTAAATTTGTTTGGATTATTTTCTAATTGAACATTGCACCAGACATAAGAGATACGGTCGAGCATTCAATATTTTTAAACATTCCTTTAAAAACATAAAATGCGTAACTTAGGATTTTCCTTATTTTTGCGTATGGTTAAACATTTAAAATATTGTTTAAATATTAAAATTGTTAAGTATTTAATTTAAGTGTGTGTGTGTGTGTTTACGCGGTGATGGGATGGGGGGGGGGGTATACTTTTTTTACAAAAGGTCTTCGAGATTTTTGCCCCCCTAGTCTTACAGCCCAAGTTACGCCTATGGTGTCCGTATAACGGAAAAGTACCAAAAAATAGTATCATAAATCAAAACATTTGATTTCAGAATCAAAGTATCGTTTCTAATTTGAACATGTGAAGAATAAAAACTGGTATTGGCGATTTTAAAAATGCTATTGGCGAGATTTGCACCCAAATAACATAAAAGTACTTAATGATGTTATGTATTTTATAAATGTATATTAAATTACTATTTGGAACGCGATTGGTCATTAACAATGGTAAATATGATTGGCAAACAATCATTTTAGGTGATCTCTCTTCCTGCCACGTATAATACATAAAAATCAAATTAACTAACAATTCATTTCGAAATTTGATTCATTAAATATTATTACATGACCTGTATTTGTTTACATTCAACTTCGTCAAGAAAAGATTCTTTAGGAAGTTGAGTTGTAAAGCACTTCATCAAGCAGAATTATGTTAAACTTTGATGGTCTTACAGGTCCTGGTGCGAATTACTTTTTTGACACCAGGCAGCGCTCCAAAAAATCATTCACGGAAAACTTACTTTACGAACGATTATATCCATGGTTTAATGGTTTAATATTTTAAACCTTCACGACGAATGAATCTTATTATTTTTTTTTTGTTTACTTTCATGGATAGAGAATTTGAATTGCGAAGCTAATTTCAACTGAAGTTATTGCAGAATATATACCTAATTGAACGTAAGTCACCTCTCAAATATTAATTTATTTTGAACGATCTTTCTAAAAATGTAACTTTTATGCAGTTTTATTAGAAAAATAATTTTGAATAAAAATGGCCGCATGGCATATGAAAAAGCGATACGGGCATACCGGAACTGTTGAGGACAGTCACACGACTTACGGTTTTATTTTAGAGGATGGTACATGGTCGTTGGCATGTTTTATCTCTGTTTTGGCATAATTTTTTAATCGCCAAGTTAATTAACAGTTTTTTGCTAATTAAGGATAGAAAATAATATTTTTTTTACACTGAATTTTATAAAAGCACTTAGATTACGTAATTACTTATCCAAAAATGCAATCCTTTTTTTATTCTGCCGAATATTAAGGTCTGTAGGTTGTTTGAAAAAAAAAGTTTGACGAAGAAAAAAGTGATCATTTTAAGTATCTCGACGTTTTTAAAAAAAATCTATATCCCTGTTTATAAATCACTTATGAAGATGAGTTTGGTCTTAAATTGAAGAAATTCTTCATTAGATTCTTCTAGTTTTCGTTTTTTTTTTCTGCGACGCTTGGTTTATTTGATATCTGATATTTTAATCTGGCATGTTTTGTCGATTTAACATTGCGAAGTTGATTCCTGTAAATAAGCAGTAGCGGTCTAGTTCAGTTCTTGGCGTTGTTTGTGTGGCGTTTCTTTTTTAAGCTTGGCTTGGCAGAGCGACCGCCCTGCTTGATATTAACTTACATACATACTACTGAATTTATTAAGATGAAATACATTCCAAGATTACTTCTTATTGTCCGTCGTTCACAAATGCACTATTATTTATTGTGGTGGTGGTGGTTGAGAGGGGGGGGGGGGTGATTAATTTACTTTCAATTGATCTAAAACGGAAATTTAAAAAGTATCTCAATTTTATTTCAAGATCCAATAATCAAACGATTCTCATTTCTTTCTTTTGTTTTTAACTAGTTGACCCGCCCGGCGTTGCCCGGGCCTGTTGATAATAACCTTAAACAAAACAAAAGCTTGTATGATTTTATATCTTCGGAAAATCTTTCAAAGTGATATAGTTTCGGGGTCCCCACTTCCTTCGGCAGCGTAGTGTGTTTCAAATGAACTTTATGATCCGGGACCCCAATGCTTAAGGCAGCGTATACAGGGAGAGCTCGGCACGCGTCGGAGACAATCGAAAACCAAGTTGAATGAGCCAAACCCCGTAGTATTGGGCGCATAGAATCGGGGATAAGAATGCACCCCCTGATGGTGGAACTAAAATCTGTCAGACAATCGGAAACTAATTTGAATGAGCCAAACCTCGTTGTAATCGGGCCCACAGAACCCGAGATAAGAATGCGCCACCCAGCGGTGGAAAATGGAACTAAAATCTTTAAAACAATCTTAAGTTTAGTTGAATGAACCAATTTCCGTTGAAATCGGTCCCATACAACCCGAAAAAAGAATGCACCCCCAGATGGTGAAAAGTGCTGCCCCCGGTCAATCAACGAATTGCCATTAACGTTATATTTAATTTACGGATGATATCCCTCCTCCTCTAAAGTTAACTCCTCTAAAGTCTTTAACAGTAACGTAATTTTTAATTTACGGCTGTAGGGAGTAAACGTAAGTTGGTGCCGAAAGAGAAGATTAATATTAAAGAAAGGTGGTAGCTTGGGTCTAAGGAAATTTTTAGTAGTTTATAAAGTAGCTGTAGGACCCTAGAACTATGTTAAAGAAAATTGCAAGAGAATCGGTTCATTTTTAAAGAAGCTGCACCAAGTGCTTCAAGAAGGAGATTAATATACAAAATTGGTGGTAGCCGAGTTCCGAGAAATTTTTTTTGTCGTTCATGTAGTAGCTGGAAGTTGAGAAGCCAAGAAGTTGTTAGAGAAGAAGAAAAAAAAAAGCTAGTGAATCGGACGATTTTTAAGGGAGCTATAGTGGGGAGCTCAAAACACATAGTTTTGAGCAGGATGAAGACATCTTAAAAGGTCCCAGTACTTAGCGCTTAAGATCTTCAATTAATCGAAATTAAGTATAGGGTATGAATTAATCATTAGAATAAATTTTAAACATGCTTTCAAAGAGCCCTAAGGCCTTAATAAAAACACGAGGGTGGTGGCCCGGAGAGAGGAGTCCAAAACTCAACTTTAAAGTTGCACTGAGAGGGTGACACAATTAAAGGGGTAAAAATGCATGGCGCACAAAATGTTCAAGGGACCCCGCACCGGGCCCCAAGGTCTTAACTAGAATATACAAATGAAGAAAATGCCCTAAAGAAGATCGGATTAAAAGGTGGCAACTTATTAACAATTTAGGAAAAAAAAACTTCAACGCATGGGCGTAATCTGGCGGGGGCAAGGGGGGGCATGTGCCCCCCTAGTTTTTCAGAAACAGGGGCACGATGTACATTTTGCCCCTCCAGTTTTTTGTATTGTTTTGTGGTTAAAGCATAGTTGTGTATTTCATTTTGTTTTTATTTAACCATTTGTTTGCTATTTTGGGTATGAACTAGAATAAATAGTGGATAATTCCGAATACCCATAATTGTTTTTTCGTTCATAGCAGTAATGTCTCTCTTTTTTCTTAACAAAATTTTTAATGCCGTAGTCAAAGTTCAATTAAAAATATTTCCCCTGCTCTTTTTTATTTACTTTTTCTAAAAAAGTGGAACCTATTTTCACTTTAAATTATTGAAACCGTGTACTTTTAGGAACATGGTTTTTATTAAAACTTATTCTCAAACCCATATTGGTTCTTTTCGAACGGATGTTTTCATTTATTTTTGTTCAGAAAAGTATCCCATTGGCAGGTGATCTGATTAAGAAACTATGTAATTTAACTGTTTTTCAAATTTTCTTAAAAAGGCAAAATATTTTTGAAAATGCTGACAAAGTGGGTGATTTGAGCTGAATTTCGAGTTGCGAAAGCACAGGAAAGGGAAAAAAAAAGCCGTATTGAGACAATAATCGCTTATAATTCATTTATCGGAAAAAGATAAAAAATGAATAAAATTCACTTTAATAATCGTGCTTGCAAATGTGATTTTATATTTAAAAAGGAGTAAAAAAAGTTTGTGTTTTTGAGTGGGAAAAATACATTTGAGAACTACCTTAAAATAATCATTGATTTTGAATCGTTCAAAAGCACATGGAACATTTGTAAAAATTAATTTCTTATGCATTATACTTATGAAATAAGACTTTAGTCCAGAATTTTGTTATACTTTATTTCAAAAGGGTTCAAAATGCACGCGGGAAATATTTCATACCAGCCATACCTTTTATAGAACTTTTAAATAGAAAAAAAGAAAAAGAATTTCAACATCCACCATACCCTTAACAAAATTTATTTATTTATTTTATTGAAATGTAATTAACTTGCCAAAGCATGAAAAATCTCAATATGGTATGTTTTTTTTTTCTTCTAAAGTTGCTTGCAATAAAATTGCAATTTGAAAATAAGATTTGAAATTGTCTAGTCTTATTGTAATTGCACAATCTTATTGTAAGCAACTTAAAAAAAAAAGACTTACTATATCGAGATTTTTCATGCTTTGGCAAGTTAATTACATTTCAATAAAATAAATAAATAAATTTTGTTAAGGGTATGGTGGATTTTGAAATTGTTTTTCTTTTTTTCTTTTTAAAAGTTCTATAAAAGGTATGGCTGGTATGAAATATTTCCCACGTGCATATATAGCCTTTTGAAATAAAGTTTAAAAAACAGCTTATCATGTAACTTTTTTTTAGAAACCAATTTAAGATACTGTTTTATTAAAAAGTTTAACTAATCTTGTTAATAAAACTTATGTTTTTCACAACCCGATAATGTTTGATAGTAAAAAGTTTAAAAAAGAAATATAATCCATAGTTTTTAACACTTTCCATAACATAGTTGAAAAGTATTTATGACTTCTGTTTTATGTCCGTCCATCTTTTTGGCAATTTGTCCGCGCTCTGATTTTCGTAAATATATTTGGATTTTCACTATGTAGAGTAGAGCTCTGCATGGGTCGAAATTTCTAGTCCCGGACCTGACCTGACTCGTCTCGTACAAAAATATTATTTGGCCCGGCCTATAACATCACATTTAAATGTTCGTCCCGAGCCCGGCCCGGTCCGGTATAAAAGCTAAAATGTCGCCCCAAGCTCGGCCCGTACAAAAAATTAATTGGCCTGCTCGACTGAATTTCTACAAAACATGCCAATGTTTTTGAAGCAACATTATCTTACAGTTAAAATTATTCAAAAAGCACTCTTACTCATGCAACTATTTTATTTTTGGATTATGCTCAAAATGCATGGAATACAAAATATAAACAATATTAATGACCACTTTACTAGGGAATGTCCCCAACTGCCAGATCGGGATTTTGTCGAGAGTAGTGTCGTTGGAAAGCTCCGACCATGGGGATCATCAAGGAAATGTATACAACTTTCCGTCCGAATACAACTGGTGAAGAGTTATAGGACGATGTACTTCTGTCATTTATTGATTTCTCCAGATCGCTAGCTATGCAGGAAAGACACTCTGTGTGATAGAAAATAAAGTTCACGGATTACAGAGAAGACAGTTTATGCTTGGTGGAAAAAGTAACTTCGCGGATGGTGGTGCATTTCTGAATAGAAATGGCTGAAGCACGAGTGTTTCCAACACCAGGTTCGCACAATGAAAGGGGGGTTTCGCAGTTGTCACAGGTGTTATTATTCAAGTTAAAGCATGCCTGTTCAAATGATGGAAAGACGGGATCCGTGTCTCTAATTAAAAGGCATACCGACGCATGTCATCAAAGATGGGCGAGGAGAATGGGTTATAGGCCAACTTATGCAATTTTATTATACTTTTTTCTCTAGTGGTGATGTCGACAAAACATAATCTTCTGTTTCTTACTCGAGGGAACATGGAACCTTCACCAATTTCACATGGGCAATGCAACAGGTTACATAACTGTACTGTAAGCTTTCTTTTCTATCACACAGAGTGTCTTTCCTGTATAGCTAGTGACCTGGAGAAATCAATAAATGACAGAAATGCATCATACGAGTAGTAACTTTCCAACTGGACGAAAAATTTCCGGGCCAGAATTCGAACCTGGGATCGCTTGGCTGAAGCCGTCACGCTCTACCACTGAGCTATCCCGATCCAATCTGGAGGGCATAATCCAGTTAACCTTATTGATCAGAGAATCTGCTTCAGCCAAGCGATCCCAGGTTCGAATCCTGGCCCGGACATTTTTCGTCCAGTTGGAAAATTACTACTCGTATGATTTATTTACCAATTTGAAATAATTGTGTTATAATTAATGTAATCTAGAAATACACCAGCCTATAAATCTTCACCAGTTGCATTCGGATGGATAGTTGTAAACATTTCGCTTGATCCCCATGGTAAGAGCTTTCCAACGACACCACTCTCGACAAAATCCTGATCTGGCAGTTGGGGACCTTCCTTAGTTAGACAATTACGTACACTTATCAGGGTTGGCAAAAAACCGGGTTTTTTTGAAAAAAACCAAAAAAAACGGTTTTTTTGGTTTAAACCAGGTTTTTTTGGTTTAAACCGGGTTTTTTTGTATCTTTTTTAATTACATATATGCACATCAGTAAATAAAATTTAACATTGACAAGAATGATTAATATTACAATAATATATATATATATTCTGAAAACAGTTTAAACAAAATAAATAAACAATTGTTATTAATTATGTACAAATTCAAATCATTAAATTTTATTTACAGCTGAGCTAACATCATTTACATTCAAATTCAAAACAGTTATATATATACAAAAGTTTCCTATGTAATACATAGAACATGATCACTTGTGCCGTCAGGTTCTACAGTAATGGTGATAAGTTTTAAATAATTTTTAAAGATTACTTTTTAAAAAAGTTGAAAAAATAATTGCTGTTTTATATATACATATTTCCAAATGCAACCTGTAATTCATGTTTACCAAATGATTTAGCACACTTATAAAACATATTAATATGTTTATGTATTTCATATTGCATTCATAGAATGGATTCTGTATCTTAATGTTGATACTTAAAAGTTTTTAATAGTATTTAATTGCAAGATTTATATTAAATTCTTTAAAGACTTAATCTATTGCCTTCCTATATTTTTTCATTTTAATAAGCAACACTTAGTTGTGTTACATAAGAATATAAAGATATAATGTAGAATTTTACCTTGGTATGCTATACTAATTTTTTTTTTAAATAAAAGTAATGCAAAGAAAAGAAAGTGAGACTTACTTTTTTATTCAATTTAAAAAAACAAATTGAATTTCAGTAAGAAAATTAAATTGAAATATATTTAAAAAATATATTTAAAAGAAACATTTTAAAAACATGGAAATTGAATAAATTTTCAAAATTTTAAGAAAATGGAAGTACGACACATGTCTATAAAGATTCTATGTTAATAAACAGGATTATTAGGGTTTAATGTTTTAAACAAAAAAAACAAGTTTTGCCGCTTTTTGTAAACCCAGTCTGTTGCGTAACTTTGATTGTACAACACCAAATGAAGAAAAAAATTCTCTCTACATTTGCAATAGTCGCTTTTGCAGTAAGAATCGTTTCAACTTCTTTCAACACACCATCATTGAACTTTTTGATTTCATTTTCTTGAATATGCCACCATTCTATAGCTGATACATCTTTACTAAAATCATTCTCAAAAAAATATCTTTGAAATGGAGAACTTTTGGCACAAAATTTTAGTATCAGAGATAATAAATTGTTTTTGGGAAATTTTGTTTTAGCATATTCCAATGCTTCTTTTTTTTCCTCCGATGACAATTCGAGATCAGCATCCTTGGCTCACTTGGATCCAACAGATAAGCAAGAAGATGGGCTGGTGTTATTGCCATTTTATAACGAGTATCTAGTTTTTTCATAATGTCTTTATTCAGTTTCAAATCTTCCATCTGTTTTTTTAAATTTTTAAAAAGAAAAACAGTTTCTCCAATTGTACAATTTTGGCTTTGTACTTTATCTAAAGCTACACTAATTGGCTTTAATTGTTGAAAATGGTCTTCAGCATTTCTTTTCAATGAAATGTTTGAAACTAGACTTTGGATATTTTTATCAATTTTGTCTTTATTATTTTCGCACTAGTTACAAGAACTGACCATGATTTCAGATAGCTGTCTAAAGCGTCAGCAAATGAGTTCCAGCGAACTTCACAAGGCATTATTAGTTTTGATGTACTTGCATCTTTTCTGAAGCACGCATTTGCATATTGGTTGTTTCTGAAGTATTTGATTACATGCAAAATTTGTTCTTTTACATTTGGATAACTTATATCATTTGCCAGTAAATTTAAAATATGGGCATCCATAAGTAATAATATTAAACTCTTCTTTTTCATCAAACATATCCCTCATTTTTCGGACATTTCCAGTATTGTCTGTCACTAATGCTTGTATTAAACATTGAAATTCCGATTGGCATTTATTAATGGTTGTAGTCGCAATATCATACAGATTTTCACTTGTATGAGCAATTCCCGATGTATCAATAGTGTCTACTAAGTATGTATTCCCGTCTTTTGTTGTTAAAGTAACACAGATCACAGGTTCGTTGTGAATGTTTGACCATCCATCTAATCCTAATGTGACAACTTCATTTTTTAATATATTTGCACATTTTTCTTTTTCTTTGCTGTAAGTATGATCTAATAAATCCCCAGCAATTTGTTTTCTTGATGGTGGAGAATATTCTGGGCGGAAACTCTGAACTATTTTAATAAACTCAGGATGCTCTACAGTGCTAAATGCCGTATTTGTAGCATATATAAACCTAGCAACTTGTTCATCAAACATTTGCTTTTGAGATGGTGTTGATTTACTGACAAAAAAGTCCATAGTATCTCTTTTCCTTTTTAAAGAAACAATTTCACTTGTTGCTCTTTGTGTTATTGCTGAATCCAAAGAACTTGAAATACTGGATAGTGACACTGACACATCATCTACACAAAAATAAAAATAAGAATTGCTTAATGATACAGAACATATTACTTCAAAAATCATAATCATATAATTAACAATAATTCAAAACAAAGACATTTTTTTTTCTTTGTTTTACTGCAAAGTAAACATCTCTATCATATTGATATATTTATTTTTGATAATTTATTTAATACTCGAGATAAAATTACCATGTCTTTTATAATTTTGGATATTTATGATTGGTGAAAACTTAGTTAATCTCTAAGAGCCATGCATAAATTAAAAATTAACAATTTCATTTAATAACAGTTCTGATCACATAATTTGTTCTTAATAATATGATTAATTTGTAAAACTTTCAAACTTTTATCAAATGTAATTTTAAGATTATCAAAATAAAGTTCTCTAACAAAAAAATGTCTATTTAAAATTTTCTTGTTTTTTCCAAAATTTCATTACTTAGAATTACATAAATATTTTTTATTTCATAGAATATAACTTTCTAAAATCAAATAGCATATGCAAATTAAATAATAATATATGTGATTTTTATAATTTATCTTCTCAATCAAATAGCATTTCAAATAATAATGTAATTTTTTATAAGAGTTTAGAATCATCTGAATGAAGATATACATAATGTGTTCTCAATATGCATTACTTGTAATTTTACAGATAAATTAAAAATTTTGAATTTAACAAATATTTAACTTATTAACAAATTTTTAACAATTTTCTTTCAAAATTAAAAATAATAGCAGCAATAATAATGATAAAATAAGTACTTACCATTATCAACAGAATCAGAATCAGAATGATGATGAGAATTATTACAAGTTTCAATGTGTTTCTTCATCCTAGCTACTTGACCTTCCATTTCTTTATTACAATTTTTGCATCTAGCTCTACAACCTTTCCTTTTATCATTTTTTACTTCATTAAAATATAACCAAACTAAATCTTTTCTTCTACCAAAATTAGACATTTTTTGTTCTCAAATGCTAACTCTTGGACCATTCATACACAGGTGCAACTATGATGCAACTGTGACTTATGCAGGTTGACTGCTGAAATGAGTTGAGCTGTTCAGTTAGAAGTTGAAGTTATTTGTACATCAAATAATTTGAAAACTTAATTATATAAGAAAAACATCTTTAAAAGAATTAACAAAAAAACCAATTGGTTTTTTTCAGAAAAAAAAACATTTGGTTTAAACCGTGCCAACCCTGACACTTATTAAAAAAATTGAATTAGACAATTACATTCAAAGGAAGAATCAGTAAGAAAAATCAACGTAGTTTAGAATGCAAGTAAAAGATTATAAAAGAAAATCATAATTTTAAAGCTCTACAAAGGAAAAAAGGTAGACTTTAAAAATATCTCTCTAATTTATTAAACCAAATTAAATTTCTAAATATTTCGCTAAACAAATGTACAACATCACTATAATTTTTACAAAAATAAATAAATAAAATGTGAGCCCGACATAGGCTCGAGAAGAAGAATTTAGAGGTCTGCAGGGGGACCGGGCCTGGCCTGAAACCTGAGATTTATTTCATTGGACTTGAGCTGAGCTAGGCCTAACACTGTATTGTTCCCGTGCCAGGTCGGGTCCGAGTTTTATTTTTGTCCGAAGACATTGGCCGGGTCCAGACTTCATTGTTCCAGGGCCGTATAAGATATCAGTCAGTGGCTATACTGTAAAAATAGAAGTTACAAATTTGTGATAATCTATATTTCTTTATCAAAACTCTTCGATAACAGAATTGTTATATTCTACTATATTTATATTTAGTTTGCTTTAATAAATTACAGGGAAGTTTTTTTAATTTACTTTATCTTTGTAGAGTTTAAGGTTATAATATTTTAAAATCATCTTAAAAAATAAGAAAAAAAAAAGAAAGAAAAGAAAAAAGAAAATTTGTAAGTATGCGCTGCGCCGCACAATGGACTATTTGACGCAAAATTCTGGCCAAAATTAATTTTCATGTGTTTTAAAGTTAAAGCAATTGCTCTTGACTTACTATTTATTAGTAATTACACTTAATTAATATTATATATGCATAATTGTACGTATTTATTTAAGTAAATAAATATATAATACAATTTTTACTTCATTGTTTATTGTTTATAAAAGGAAATTAATTGTTGATAGGTTTTTTTTTTTTTTTTACAAGTAATAATTAATTAAATGGGGTTAATTTTACTACACATAAATGTTTAATTATTTATAAAAACCAATGCATATAATATATATATTACTTGTATTTAGTATTTACCAAAGTTGAGTCTCCATGTTATAAAAATGCTGGTTTTTGAGTATTTTTAATACGTTTGCAGCCATCCCAAGAAACACTGATATCTAAAAAGGACAACAATATGCGATTTTTTTTTTTTTTTTTTGCAAAAATTTGCATTTAAAACTATAAATAATACGATTATAATTCAAAAATGGTCTGACAAACAAACCCCGACACAGCTTTAAAAAGCTTTGAATACACTAGATAATATATTTCAATAAATTAGATCTAAAATGGCTTAATATTAACCCATTTTCAATTTAAATTATCTTTTATTATATGAAAAGTAAAATTATTTAAATGCACATGTCAAAGTATACATTTAAACACAATAACAAAACCGAAACATAACAAAAAAGCACGTCTTCTCACAAAGACACTTTTGCTTCAAATTGAGGCTAGGAGTCGCGGAATATAGCTCATACTCCTGAAATACACATAGATCGATGCACCAGTTAGTCAGCTATTATGAAATACGCTTTTTACAATTGTTAAGCAAATTTTTATTTCTGCCTTTTTGGCCAGGATTTTGCATCAAATACTCCACTGTGCGCCGGTGGGAAGGGTTGTTGGAGAAAGGATAGTTAAATTTCCTTTACCTCTGATGATTTGAAAAAAAAAAGTAATATTTATTCTTTGTAAGTGACATAAAACAATTAAACACTAAGAAAATAAAAAAAATAAGAATCTTTCGAATGGGGCTCTGCTCCGGAAACCCAGTGGAAGACATTTTTTATGTTTTTCTTTTTACGTTTATGTGTTTCAAATTTATCTTAAACAGGGGCTTCAGAGGATCAAGCCTTCTGGAACTCTCTGTGGTGCCCTGGGCTGCGAAGTATAAGCACATTTATAACAAAATACTGACCCTCCCTAGATTTCTTTCTGCTTGTCTCGGTGTAAATGTTGATTTTTTAATGAAAATGCCTGAATTAACATTATTATCGTTAATCCACATTCTATGTCTCACTACAGCACTCTTTCTATAGAGTATGAAGTAACTAGCTTGTATATACTTTGTTTACAGGACTGACCATGAACTACAATTGCTGGGAGTGCGTTTTCAGCTGTGGTGTACACTTCAAAAGTTAACTAAATATTAGTGCATTACGTCGTGAGTATAAATTCTACATCACATACACAGCTGCACGAAAAACAAGAACGAAAAATCATGCGTCAAGCATAGATTATGTAGCACTTTCCAACGCTTCCAAAATAATTTTACAAATCATACCGTTTAATAAGATAAAAGATAACTTCTAAGTAAACAATTTGGAAAACGCATAACATATTTAAAAACATAATTTCAGGAATTTCCAACATATACAATATTCTGAAAAATATCCGAATACTGTTATTCAGCCCTGTATGGGATCTATAGAATTGTATATATACTACATAGGATGCTAAATTTTAGTTCAGTTAGGAAACGCGTAGCAAGGTTTAAAATTCTCCGGCTGGAGTTTGCCAATAAACAGAAATGTGTTCGCGAACTTTTGTGCTGCCCTGTATAGGAGCTACAGAATTTATACACATCACGTAATAGACAAAAAGCAAGTTAACATTAAAATCGCGTTCAGTAACTTAAAACGCACTTCCAGGAATTATTGTTAACAGACAGTAGAGAATTCTTTTGCGTGTCCCTGTAAATGAACGATGACTGCTATACACACAATATTCCGTAGTAAGTCTCTTGTAATGCACCTTAGTGATCTATATAAATTTCAATGCGTTTAAAATAGTGAAACATTATTTAAATAAACCGCAGACGATTTTTCTCCATAGACCTAATGTAACGGAATTATTTTTACTGTCCCTGTAAAGTAAGTATAAGTGCTATGCACACCCTATTCCATATTAAGCTTCTTCTAATGCACCTTAGTGATATATATAAATTTCAATGCGTTTAAAATAGTGAAACATTATTTAAATAAACCGCAAATGATTTTTCCCCATAGACCGCAATGTAACGGAATTCTTTTGAGTGTCCCTGTAAAAAAAACTATAAGTGCTACACACTTCCGTTGAAATAGGGAACATGCTATAGATAACGACAATAACATATAAAAATTGCAGAGCAATCTGAGCATATTTACGGGAGTTAGAGCACGGACAGACGGCAGACGGCCAGACGGCAGACGGCCAGACAAACCGAAGTCATAAGCACTTTTCACAACTAGGTTGGAAAGTGCTAAAAATGAAGCATTTCAGTTTATGGACGTGAATTTCTAATGTATTTTTTTTTAACTGTATTAGACATTTTCCAGTTGAATTATATTTTATTACTCAAAGGTGCTTATAGAATATAAATAAATTCATATGGCCGCGCAAAAGAAATTAGGTATATTGCTGCCTATGGATGGTAATTGTTGCATGTGCATTTGTGTTAAAATTAATCAAATAAAATTTTACTGTATTATTCATATAACATATGGCTGCACAACAGGATATTGAAAGATTGTCATATCTATAAATAGCAATAGCGTTGCATCGAAGAATTCGCATACACTATCTGCCATAGACATTAATTCTTGAAAATGGATTTTTAACTGTGTTCTGTGTTTTTTAAATTGTTTATTTAAATTATCTCATTCCATTGTATGAAAGAATGAACTTTCTTAACAGTATTCTAATAATAATAGAAAATATTCGGTAATCTCTAACTGATGCACGTGTTTTTCTTCTCTTGAAACGTTGTGAAGTAGAGTTCGAAATTTAGGGACAATATTAATTTTTAAATTCTTAAACTACAATTATTCCATGTACCCTAAAATGCATCACAGCAAAATTTCAGAGTCATTGCAATCAGAACGGTAGATAAAGTTTTTTTTTTAATATAAACTTTCATCAATTGTTGATAGTCTGAATAAAGGCTTTGAACATATTTATCTCAACCACATCTCTCACCATAAGCCCCCACCATTTAAAAAAATCTTCGAAAGCCCAAGGCTTTGACAAATTTTTATTAAATTTGTTTGGATTATTTTCTAATTGAACATTGCACCAGACATAAGAGATACGGTCGAGCATTCAATATTTTTAAACATTCCTTTAAAAACATAAAATGCGTAACTTAGGATTTTCCTTATTTTTGCGTATGGTTAAACATTTAAAATATTGTTTAAATATTAAAATTGTTAAGTATTTAATTTAAGTGTGTGTGTGTGTGTTTACGCGGTGATGGGATGGAGGGGGGGGGGTATACTTTTTTTACAAAAGGTCTTCGAGATTTTTGCCCCCCTAGTCTTACAGCCCAAGTTACGCCTATGCTTCAACGGGTCCTGTACCGGGTCCTAGGGGGCAGAATCTTAACTGCAATGTAGAAATGGGGGAATAACTAAATGGAGAAAGGGCCCCAAAAACGAAGGAGATCGGATAAAAAGGGGGAAAGTAATTAACAAATTAGGGCACAAAAACTTCTACAATGATTTAGAGCCTATTTTAAGAAATAATTTAATACACTGTTTCACTAATCAATCTATACAAAAACTAGTCGTTGGGGGCCACTGTAACACTTACCCATCATGGATATGAATAATATAAAATATGAAAATAAAACATGTATAAACTATTTATAAAATGCATTGCAATTCGAATAAAATCGTGGCTTGATGACGTCAAACTTTAAATGCTCTATTACTGAATTGCGTAAAAGAAACATCCTTATAAATCCAAAATTGATAATCATATTAACTAACGGTTTACAGCGTCGGATTACGCGTCTCATTTCAAACTAAAATGTATCTTTGAATTGAAATACAGGTGCAATATATCTGCTAAACATAATTAAATAAATGACACGGATCCTAAAAGAATAAAACAGACACAACGTTACATCTTCACAGCATGTTTATTTACAACTGAACAACCGTGGATACTGTTGCCAGATCCACGTAAGTAAGTTACATAAAACATCGAGTTGAGATAGCATATGCACATAAGACATGGAGTGAGAATACATTACAATACCCTCCTCTACAAGTTAGACGTACAACTGGTTTTATGTTACGCTTAGGGCGTTCATGAATATTCCATTTTACTGGTTGTGAGTTCATGTTTTGTTTACTACATTCAATTTCATTTGAATGAGAGCTTGTTGATTGTAATGTTACATTATTATCTGTATCATTTGAATGGGAACTTTGTTGTAATATTACATTATGATCAGTATCATTTTGGAGTTCATTTGATGGTAAATCAACCTCCTCATTTAGAGATGGAAGTTTGTTATCTCTACAATCAACCTTATCCATAACTCTCCTGTTGAAATTCCCAACATTGAAATTAGAATTGAAATTGCTATTGTCTCTATTAATAATAGAACTTCTAGAATCATACATACTCCTATCCACAATAATTTGATCCAAATGTCTTTTCCAAATTAAATCCTCATTAATTAGTTTACACATATATACTCTATCACCCAACACTTCATCTATTGTGCAATGAACCCAACCCTTCTTGTTTGGATTTCGGTAATCTCTACATAACACTCTATCCCCTTCTTTGAATACTTCCTCTCTAGTACCTTTAGTAACTACCATACCCGATTTATTTGTATCTTTTAGCAAATCTAATCTAGTTCTGACTTTGTTTTTAAAAATTAAACTTGTGGGTGTAACCCCTGTTGTCATGTGAACTGAATTTCTATAGTGAAAAAGATACCGATTCATTAAAGTTTCAAAGCTAACATTGTTATTAGTTGGTGTTTTTAATAATTTACTTAAGCTAGATTTAAAATTTTTCACCGCATTCTCAGCTAGTCCATTAGTAGCCGGATGATATGGTGGAGATGTTAGAAATTTTATCCCATTAATGTGCAAGAAATTAATTAGTTCCCTTGATTCAAACTGTTTTGCATTATCAGTTTCCACAATCTTGGGTAAACCGAAGCGAGCAAAACACTCTCTAAACTTTTCAACGCATGGCTTAGCCTCTATACTATTCATAATAAATGCTTCAACCCATTTAGAATATGAATCTATCATAATTAAAATCATTTTTCCTTTTATAGGACCTAGAAAATCTGCATGAATTCTTTCGAAAGGGTAACTAGCTTTGTTCCCTGAAATAATTTTACATTTCTTAGGCTCTGGTCTAGCTTCGGAACAAACGCTACAGCTCTTCACAAAATCTTCAATATCAGAATCTAAACCAGGCCACCAAAAATAAGCTCTAGCATTGCTTTTCATTTTAACTATCCCTTCATGAGTACTATGAAGTTCAGTTAGCAATTGCTTTCTATATTTTGTTGGAATAACAATACGATATCCCCACATTATTACCCCATGATCAACATTTAACTCATCTTTACGACTAAAATACTTCTTAACCTCACTATCAGTAACATTCTGTGGGAATCCATAAGTTATGTAATTAAACAATTTTCCTAAAATTGGATCTCTCCTTGTTTCAGATCTAACTTTAAATAAATCAATCGGAACGTCTTTTTCTATGAAATGCACATAATCATATTCCTCTGTTTCAACCAACTTGTTATCAATTATGGGATATCTAGATAAGGCATCAGCCTGTGTGTTTAAATTGCCTTTTATATGTCGAAAATTATAGTTAAAACCAGATAAAAATAATGACCATCGTTGGAGACGTCCTGCTACCATAGGTGGTAAAGTGCGGTTTTCTCCAAATAAAGCTAATAATGGTTTATGATCACTCACCAATTCAAATTTTGTTCCTATCAAATACTGATACAGCTTTTGGCATGCCCAATAAATGGCTAAAGCTTCTTTATGTATCATTGAATAATTTCTCTCTGCTGGACTAAAGACTCTAGATATAAAACAAATTGGTCTTTCAGATTTATCTTCCAATACATGTGATAACACTGCTCCTATTCCATTTTGACTAGCATCACATGATAATCTCAAAGGTTTAGACCTATCAAAGTGAATTAGAACTCTGTCTGATGTTAATTCTTTCTTAGCATTATCAAAGGCTTGTTGACATTTAGTAGACCATTTGAAATCAACATCCTTTTGCAACAGATCATACAATGGTTTCATTTTTGGTGATAAATTTGGAATGAATTTTGAATAATAATTAACAATACCAGAAAATACTCGCACATCATTAACATTATGTGGTCGGGGAAATTCTAAAATTGCTTTAACTTTAGTATCATCTTTTTGCAACCCATTTTTACTAATAGTGTGTCCTAAATATTTAATACTATCTTTGAAAAACTCACACTTTTTTAAATTAACCCGAAACCCTGCAGTCTGTAACCTATTCAAAACTGCTTTTAAATTTTCTAAATGTTCCTGTTCATTACTACCCGTTATTAAAATGTCATCTAACAAATTAACGGTACCCCCAATTCCTTGTAATGTTTTTTCAATCATTCTTTGAAAAATGGCACAAGCTGGCTTGGTTCCAAAAGGTAAACGGTTTACTAAATAAATGCCATAAGGTGTGCTCCAGGCTAATAATTCTTTGGTTGAATCATCTAACACTAACTGATTATACGCATTCGATAAATCCAATTTACTAAAATTTTGACCACCCTGTAGAGCTGTGAACAGTTCTTCTATCCTCGGCAAAGGATGGTTATCATCCTTTAAATATTTGTTAACAGTGATTTTATAGTTTGCACAGACTCTAATGTCTTTACCATTCGGTTTCATTACAGGAACCAGAGGTGTGCCCCACTGAGAATTATCCACTTTTGTAATTACTCCCTTTTTTTCTAAATTATCTAACTCTGACTTAACTTTGTCTTTAAAGGCGAAAGGGATTGGTCGTGGTTTGTGAAAAATGGGTTTTACCTTACCCTCAAGTTCCAAATGTACCTTCTCTGCCTTATACGTACCCAATTCATCTTTAAACAAATCCGAGTATTCAGATAGCAATGACTGTAGTTCTAAATTTTTTTCACCTACAGAAATTCTATTCACATTAGTGTTACCTATTACCACGTTTAACCCAAAATCATTTAACACATTTCGCCCCAATAACAATTTTTCAGACTCTTTAACTACAATCATGTTGACTATTTTAGAAATTCCATTAAGTTCCATAGAAACATTAATTTGCCCCACAGGAATTACAATATGCCCTCCATAAGATTTTAACTTAATGTTTGTATGCTCCAATTTAATATTTCTCAAATTTTTCTTATATAATGAAAAGGGAATACATGACACCCCAGCCCCTGTATCCACTTCCATTTTAACTTCCTTACCCTCTAGCTTAACATTTAATAATAAAGGATTTATATAAGAAACATCAATGTTATACAAATCAATATAATGACAACCTTCATCTTCTATTGAATTTACAGTAGAGGATAAATTTTTAGATTTACATACCTTAGCTAAATGTCCTTTTCGATTACATGTATTGCACTTAAAGTCTTTAAATTTACACTTTTTAAAGTCATGATTATCTTTACCACAATGAAAACACTTCAGCACATCATCTCTTTGCTGATTGACTTTAGTGTACTTTTTAGTAGACTGTACCGCTCTCTCTTTTGAAGGCTTGAATTGTACTTTGTTTACCTCAATGTGTCTTGCTTCTTGAAGTAGCACTTCTTTGCTCTGGGCAATGTCCAGTAAATTAGCCAGTGTGGTGGTGAGCTTCTCTTCACAAAGACGATCGAGGATACGCCCTGGTCTCATTCCAGTAACAAACTTGTCTCGAACTCTTTCTTCAAGACTCGATCCGAATTCACATTCTGCCGCTTGCGTCTTGACTTTCACATACCACTCTCGCACGGATTCTTGTGATTGTTTCAATGAGTCGAACACCACTCGCTTGCGATATACGGAAACTGCAGGTTGGAACTGTTCTGTCAAAAGTTTTTTTAACTCGTCGAAAGTTTTTCCCGACGGCATAACAGGATCGCACAAATTTCTTAAAATCTTGTACACTGCTTCGCTCACTGTTGTAAGTAAAACCGGCACTCTGCGGGTATCTTCAACTCCGTTAGCCAAAAAATACTGTTCCAAACGTTCTATAAAAATGTTCCAGTCATCATTTAAATTAAATTGGCGAATATTTGCCACAATTCCTGTGTTTACAACAGTCACGTTGCTCGGATCCGTAGTTGCCATGCTGAGTAGCACAAGTTGCAGATTTAAAATAACGTAATCAATCAGAACTTTTTCCGAAAAATAATGATGTATAATTAAAAAGGTTGCCTCGTCGCCAAATTTGCAATATATCTGCTAAACATAATTAAATAAATGACACGGATCCTAAAAGAATAAAACAGACACAACGTTACATCTTCACAGCATGTTTATTTACAACTGAACAACCGTGGATACTGTTGCCAGATCCACGTAAGTAAGTTACATAAAACATCGAGTTGAGATATAAATAAATTCATATGGCCGCGCAAAAGAAATTAGGTATATTGCTGCCTATGGATGGTAATTGTTGCATGTGCATTTGTGTTAAAATTAATCAAATAAAATTTTACTGTATTATTCATATAACATATGGCTGCACAACAGGATATTGAAAGATTGTCCCTAATATTAAGCGCGGTAAACGTCTGTGTGTGTGTGTGTGTGTGTGTGTGTGTGTGTGTCTGTGCACTCCGCCTTTGTACCCGCAAAGGCTCCTGGACTAATCGACGCACCGACGGCGGACGCGTACCGAAAAATTCGCAAAAAAGGCGCGACGCTCAAGTTTCGATCGGGTCGGGCCTCCGACCCGGACCCGGGGCGTTATTAATGAGCGAAAGTGTTTTAATTACCGACCGAAACCGAAGTCGGAAGAGAAGTCAAAACAGTGAAAAGTTCGCCTCCGCCGAGGGTTGCCGGTGGAGACGATTCTCGAAAAAGGCAGGGTTGCCAGGAGCAAATTAAGCCCCAAACCGCAGTGCGGGTTTTTAAACCGACACGGATCTACGGAAGTCGGGGGGTCAGAAATTCGGAAACGGGACAGACAGATTCAGGAGAGCATTTGCTTTCAGAAATTCGAAAAATCATTCCCGTACGACCATTAGAACTTAAAAAATCCTTTAAAAATCGATCAATAAAAAATAATTTTTTAATTCTTTCGGCGCGGCATGTCGAGACCGCAGACTGCCTGGAACGCAGATGTTTGGAAGGAAGAAAGAGCAAATTCACCTGACAGCTTTCATGTAATGCTCAAGTCCGTTTTCGAAAAACAATGAAAGAATTAATCTCTGGACCCCCAAATCGGCCATCACACGTAAAAAAAAATCCTGATTTCAACAAAAAAAAGATTGTACAATTCGAACAGCAAAATCGGAAGATATGAATTAAAAACCGGTTAATGAAGCAATCTATTTCTAATCATTTGTAACCAATGCAGAAAAACGACACGTGACCGGATATTTTCAGACAAGAGGAATATTTTCAAGAGTAGAGGCGCAATTTTTTTACGGTGGTCACATGACGTTCAATTGGGTTTTTTTCAGATTGGTCCCAATCTCTGATTCTAAGAGGCGCAGAAATTCCAAACTTTGACAGGGCGACGCTAAATGGATTCTGCTTTCAGAATATCTAAAAATTATTGTCATATCTTCATTACGAGCCGATATATTATTTTATTGTATAATTAATCATCGTTATTTGTATAATTAAATCAAAAGAAAGATTTCCATTACAGTGCCGGCTAGATATTACGATTTTAAGAAGTAGGCCGCGTCTAAAAACTGCATTACGAGTATTTTCAGTTTTTGTTTTAGAGTGGCAACCAGATATTATGATAGGAAAAAGCGGGCTTCGCCCGTTATCGATTTTTTTTTTTTTTTTTTTTTAGTTTTAAGTTTTTCTACAGCTCACTGTCTTTGAACTAGAACTCAGGTAGTCTACATAAGTTGTTTGAGGAAAAGCAGTGTCATCGCCAACCCCCCCCCCTCCCCCCCCCGCTTTTCTCTTTTAACTGTGGTCCGTTTCTATAACTAAGAAACTATGTTACGGATGTCCACCAAACTGATTCCAAACATCATAATTAAAGTAATAAGGACCCCCTATCCAGATATTATGATAGGGAAAAGCAGGCTTCGCCCGTTATCGATTTTTTTTTTTTTAAAGTTTTAAGTTTTTCTACAGGTCCCTGTCTTTGAACTAGAACTCAGGTAGTCTAAATCAATTCGACTCGACATCGATAGAGCTTACCGATTTTATTTCGTTTTTTCACCACTAGGGGGCGCTTTCCTATCTTCGGTTCTACGGGCATGAAAACGACGGGGTATGGCTCATTCGACTAGACATCGAAAGTCTTAACGATTTCAGTTATGATCATATAAACAGATTGCGCCACCTGGTGGCGGAAGGTGGAACTAACGTATACTGCAGCGCGTGCGCAGCACGACTGCTATACGGTGCCGCAGGCAGCGGGGACCCGAGCCGCAGGTTCGTTCAGTTAGAGGTTTATACTATTCCATGTGCAATTTAAGGGATTATCCGGTGCATGCGTAGCACGACCGTCATACGGTGCCGAAGGCAGCGGGGACCAGGGTCGGAACGACTGCTATACGGTGCCGCAGGCAGCGGGGACCCGAGCCGGAGGTTCGTTCAGTTAGAGGTTTATACTATTCTATGTGCAATTTAAGGGATTATCCGGTGCGTGCGCAGCACGACCGGTATACGGTGCCGAAGGCAGCGGGGACCAGGGTCGGAGGTTCGTTCGGTTAGAGGTTTGTACAATTCAATGTGCTAATTAAGGGATTACCCGGTGCGTGCGTAGCACGACCGGTATACGGTGCCGAAGGCAGCGGGGACCCGGGTAGGCGGTTCGTCCGGTTTGAGGTTTTACAAGATTCGAGATTTTCTACAATTCGAGGCACCGATGTAAATTAGGGGCCCGCTGGCGGGCGAAGCCAGCTAGTCCCTAATATTAAGCGCCGTAAACGTCTGTGTGTGTGTGTGTCTGTCTGTGCACTCCGCCTTTGTACCCGCAAAGGCTCCCGGACTAATCGACGCACCGACGGCGGACGCGTACCGAAAAATTCGCAAAAAAGGCGCGACGCTCAAGTTTCGATCGGGTCGGGATTCCGACCCGGACCCGGGGAGTTATTAATGAGCGAAAGTGTTTTAATTACCGACCGAAACCCAACTCGGAAAGGAAAGCAAAACAGCAAACATTTTCGCCTCCGAACAGGGTTGCCAGTCTCCGTCGGGTCCGGGAAGGAAAAGACGGCGGGGTTCCCAGGGAGCGATTTAAGCCCCAAACCGCAGTGCAGGTCCGACCCGTATCTCCGTAAGTCGGAGGGCCAGAAATTCGAAAGTCGTACGTACGGAACCGGGACGTCGTCAGGTTTGATAAATTCGAAAAATCTTTTCCGTACGACGATTAGAACCGAAAAAATCCTTTAAAAATCGATCGATAAAATGTAATTTTCGAATTCTTTTTCACCGCTGGGAATGTCAGACAGCAGACAGCCGGAGACACGGCTGCAAAACGATTTCATTCTCCGCCACCGCAGGTGTTCCGGAGGATTTTCACGTGACCGGCCTGTATTCATCGCTCCAGTGCGCTTTCGAAAAACAATGAAGTCGGGGGACCAGAAATTCGAAAATCGTACAGACAGATTCACGAGAGCATTTGCTTTCAGAAAATCGAAAAATCATTCCCGTACGACCATTAGAACCGAAAAAATTCTTTAAAAATCGATCTATAAAAAATTATTTTTCATTTCTTTCGGCGCTGCGAATGCCAGAAGGCAGACGATTGTCTGGATCGATTTTCAAGAGGCAAGGAGGACGTGGTCACGTGACGTTCAACTGCGTTTTTTCAGAGGGGGGACTCATTTCCGAATCTAAGGGGCGCATTAATTTCAAACTTTGACAGGGCGACTCAAAATGGATTCTGCTTTCAGAATATCTAAAAATTATTCTCATATCTTCATTAGGAGCCGATATATTATTTTATTGTATAATTAATCATCGTTATTTGTATAATTAAAGCAAAAGAAAGATTTCTATTACAGTGCCGGCTAGATATTACGATTTTAAGAAGTAGGCCGCGTCTAAAAACTGCCATAACGAGTATCTTAAGTTTTTGTTTTAGAGTGGAAACCAGATATTATGATAGGAAAAAGCGGGCTTCGCCCGTTATCGATTTTTTTTTTTTTTTTTTTTTTTTAGTTTTAAGTTTTTCTACAGCTCACTGTCTTTGAACTAGAACACAGGTAGTCTACATAAGTTGTTTGAGGAAAAGCAGTGTCATCGCCAAACCCCCCCCCCCCGCTTTTTTCTTTTAACTGTGGTCCGTTTCTATAACTAAGAAACTGTGTTACGGATGTCCACCAAACTGATTCCAAACATCATAATTAAAGTAATAAGGACCCCCTATCCAGATATTATGATAGGGAAAAGCGGGCTTCGCCCGTTATCGATTTTTTTTTTTTTTTTAAGTTTTAAGTTTTTCTACAGGTCCCTGTCTTTGAACTAGAACTCAGGTAGTCTAAATAAATTCGACTCGACATCGATACAGCTTACCGATTTTATTTCGTTTTTTCACCACTAGGGGGCGCTTTCCTATCTTCGGTTCTACGGGCATGAAAACGACGGGGTATGGCTCATTCGACTCGACATCGAAAGTCTTAACGATTTCAGTTATGATCATATAAACAGATTGCGCCACCTGGTGGCGGAAGGTGGAACTAACGTATACTGCAGCGCGTGCGCAGCACGACTGCTATACGGTGCCGCAGGCAGCGGGGACCCGAGCCGCAGGTTTTCGTTCAGTTAGAGGTTTATACTATTCCATGTGCAATTTAAGGGATTATCCGGTGCATGCGTAGCACGACCGTCATACGGTGCCGAAGGCAGCGGGGACCAGGGTCGGAACGACTGCTATACGGTGCCGCAGGCAGCGGGGACCCGAGCCGGAGGTTCGTTCAGTTAGAGGTTTATACTATTCTATGTGCAATTTAAGGGATTATCCGGTGCGTGCGCAGCACGACCGGTATACGGTCGGAGGTTCGTTCGGTTAGAGGTTTGTACAATTCAATGTGCTAATTAAGGGATTACCCGGTGCGTGCGTAGCACGACCGGTATACGGTGCCGAAGGCAGCGGGGACCAGGGTCGGAACGACTGCTATACGGTGCCGCAGGCAGCGGGGTCCAGAGCCGGAGGTTCGTTCACTGACAGGTTTATAGTATTCTATGTGCAATTTAAGGGATTATCCGGTGCGTGCGTAGCACGACCGGTATACGGTGCCGAAGGCAGCGGGGACCAGGGTCGGAGATTAGTTCAGTTAGAGGTTTATACTATTCGATGTGCAAATTAAGTGATTATGCAAATTATGGGATTATCCGGTGCGTGCGTAGCACGACCGGTGTACGGTGCCGAAGGCAGCGGGGACCCGGGTCGGAGGTTCGTTCGGTTCGAGGGGGATGCGAGCCGGAGAATACAAAAGTTTCGAGGCACCGATGTAAATTAGGGGCCCGCTGGCGGGCGAAGCCAGCTAGTCATATCTATAAATAGCAATAGCGTTGCATCGAAGAATTCGCATACACTATCTGCCATAGACATTAATTCTTGAAAATGGATTTTTAACTGTGTTCTGTGTTTTTTAAATTGTTTATTTAAATTATCTCATTCCATTGTATGAAAGAATGAACTTTCTTAACAGTATTCTAATAATAATAGAAAATATTCGGTAATCTCTAACTGATGCACGTGTTTTTCTTCTCTTGAAACGTTGTGAAGTAGAGTTCGAAATTTAGGGACAATATTAATTTTTAAATTCTTAAACTACAATTATTCCATGTACCCTAAAATGCATCACAGCAAAATTTCAGAGTCATTGCAATCAGAACGGTAGATAAAGTTTTTTTTTAATATAAACTTTCATCAATTGTTGATAGTCTGAATAAAGGCTTTGAACATATTTATCTCAACCACATCTCTCACCATAAGCCCCCACCATTTAAAAAAATCTTCGAAAGCCCAAGGCTTTGACAAATTTTTATTAAATTTGTTTGGATTATTTTCTAATTGAACATTGCACCAGACATAAGAGATACGGTCGAGCATTCAATATTTTTAAACATTCCTTTAAAAACATAAAATGCGTAACTTAGGATTTTCCTTATTTTTGCGTATGGTTAAACATTTAAAATATTGTTTAAATATTAAAATTGTTAAGTATTTAATTTAAGTGTGTGTGTGTGTGTGTTTACGCGGTGATGGGATGGAGGGGGGGGGGGGTATACTTTTTTTACAAAAGGTCTTCGAGATTTTTGCCCCCCTAGTCTTACAGCCCAAGTTACGCCTATGCTTCAACGGGTCCTGTACCGGGTCCTAGGGGGCAGAATCTTAACTGCAATGTAGAAATGGGGGAATAACTAAATGGAGAAAGGGCCCCAAAAACGAAGGAGATCGGATAAAAAGGGGGAAAGTAATTAACAAATTAGGGCACAAAAACTTCTACAATGATTTAGAGCCTATTTTAAGAAATAATTTAATACACTGTTTCACTAATCAATCTATACAAAAACTAGTCGTTGGGGGCCACTGTAACACTTACCCATCATGGATATGAATAATATAAAATATGAAAATAAAACATGTATAAACTATTTATAAAATGCATTGCAATTCGAATAAAATCGTGGCTTGATGACGTCAAACTTTAAATGCTCTATTACTGAATTGCGTAAAAGAAACATCCTTAGAAATCCAAAATTGATAATCATATTAAGTAACGGTTTACAGCGTCGGATTACGCGTCTCATTTCAAACTAAAATGTATCTTTGAATTGAAATACAGGGTTATGAAAAATCGAAGAGTGTGGAAAATATGATTACAAATATCTCGGCAACTAATTATCCGATCAACTTCATTCTTTATACTTTTTTTTTGTTGTTATATTCACTCCTTAAAATAAACAATTTCGAAAATTTTTATATACCTTTTATCAAAACGAATATTTCGAGAGTCCGAAAAAAATAGTTCCGGATAATCGTTCTAAATGAAATTCAATAAGATTCTTTCCATTATTACATACTAAGTACATACCAAATTTGAAGTCGCTATCTCAGTTGGCGACACAGACAGACGGACGGACGGCAAATTTTTTTTTTTCTAAAAATATGTTTTTCGGAATCTTTAGTGTCTGAAACGTGTAAATCCGTTAATTTTTTTTTGTTTCGATTTTCAAAACCATTACAAGATTTACTCTATCCCTCTGGGCGTCTGAGGGCTTTCCTGCATCTTCACATATATAAACGCTCACAAAATTAATATTAATTGAAATTTTTTTTCACAGTTTCTTTCTAAAATACACTTAACATCTTTTTATCAGACATATCTTAAAATACAACTAGATGGTACCCGTCAAAATTTGATGGTAAATAACTTGAAAGCTCCTTTAAAAATATTCTTTTATAAATTATAAATATTTAAAAATATTCTTTTATTAATGTTGAAGTATTAGTTGTAAATTCAATATATGCCAATAGATGGCGCTACCTGCTGTATCTACATGTTATATATAGATGTTCCAAACAGAATAAAGTTAGTCTTCCATGTTCCAGCAATCAGGTATGTTGTGATTTATTTGTTCTCATGCATTATATTGTTCCTACATTATTGAGTATGTTTAATAGGTTATGGGCACAGGCTAGGGAATGAGAATGAATGCTAAATTAGTTAAGATATATTATTTAATTTAATTCTATGAAAATTTTTAGAATTAAAAAAGTGTAATGTTAACCACATGGTTTGTTAGGCTTAACTAGTAAGTGACTGTAATGTGCCTTGAAATGAAGTTATTATTTTAACTCTTAATCTTGTATTTTATTTAAATGAATAGTTAGATAATTATTGAGAATAAATTAATTTTAATAGAAAATTCATTAGAATTGCTCTCAAAATTATTTTTTGTTTAGTTTACTTGGTTAGGGTTAAAATAAGAATAAACATGCATGGAGAAGGTTCATTTAATCATAAACAGTTAATTGGTAGGGCTAATTATATGGATTGGAAATTTGCCATGAAGATGCACCTTATTAAAAAGGATTTGTGGGAATTTGTTGATGGTAGTAAGGAAGACCCAGCAAAAGATACCAAAGCCTTGTCTTATATTGTTGAGGGGGTCAGTGAAACAATTTTTAATGACTTAAGGGATTTATCAAGTGGGAAAGAAGCTTGGAAAGTGTTAGCTGAAACCTATGAGGATAAAGGTATAACAAGAAAGGTTTCAATTATAAAGGAATTAGTTAACACTCGTTACACAGATTGTAAAGATATGACTGATTATTTGCACAGGGCAATTTCAGCATATCAACAGTTAAAAACTACAGGTGTTAAACCTGATGAGGAATTAATTGCAGGGATAATTTTAGCAAATTTACCTGATCGATTTGAACCCCTCATAATGACATTAAAGAATTGTGGTGAGGAAATTACAGTTGATAATGTTAGAAATCGTTTATTAGCTGAAGATGTAAAACCCCAAATAAATGATAGTGTGGAACATGCTTTTGTCAATGAAAGGTTTAAAACTAAAAAACCCTTTAAAGGAAAATGTTTCAAATGTAATTTTTATGGGCACAAAAGTTCAGATTGTCAAAAATCTTTTCATTCAAATGCTAAGAATAATGAAAATAAATTTAGTAAAAAGAATGGGTTTAAGCCAAAACAACCTAAGAAGGAAGAAGCTTATGTAGCACATGTATATGTTGCTAATTCTAATCCAGATCCTAATATTTGGTTTATGGATTCTTGTGCTTCTTATCACATGACTCCACATAAAGAATTAATTGATAATTACACAAAACCTAATGTTAAACAAATTAAAACAGGGAGTTCAGTGATAGAGGTTGAGGGTGAAGGCAATGTAACATTCCTTTTGTATAGAAATGAAGAAAAAATGCATGTAACTTTTAGTAATGTGTTACATGTACCAAAGTTAACAGCAAATTTGCTTTCCATTAAGTATTTAAATAAAACTTTTGGAATGGTTAGTACATTTACGGGAGAAAGATGCTTTGTATACAAAAATAAACATTTAGTTGCTAGTGGAATGGGTATTAGTGACAATTTGTATTCACTTGATATATGTAATGAATGGGCATTAATTACTCCTCAAAATATTTCAAATGATTTATTACATAAAAGGGTAGGTCACTTAAGTGAAGGAGGAATGATGAGGTTAAAGGATATCGTTGAAGGTTTCACATTTAATGGAAATTTGTCAGATTGTACATCATGTATTAAGGGCAAAATGCATAGGCAGCCGTTTCCTAAGGGTAAAGCTAAACGTGCAAAGGAAATATTGGGTATTGTACATAGTGACTTGTGTGGGCCAATGACTGTTTCATCAATTGGTGGTTCTCGTTATTTTATTTCTTTCATTGATGATTTGTCACGAATGACTTTTGTTTATTTTCTAAAACATAAATCTGAAGTCTTTGAGAAGTTCAAAGCATTTCAAATATATGTTGAAAGGCAAACTGATCAAAATATTACGTTCTGATAATGGAAAAGAATACGTAAATGATGAGATGATCAAATATTTAGAATCAAAAGGGATTCAGAATCAAAAATCCATTCCGTATACACCCGAGCAAATGGGGATAGCAGAACAAAATTATCGAACTCTTGTAGAATGGGCAAGATCAATGTTAGTTGATGCTTATCTTGATCGACAGTACTGGGCAGAAGCTGTACAAACAGCAAATCACTGTAAGAATATTTCTCCTACAGTAGCAGTTGCAGGGATGACTCCTTATGAAAAATGGAGTGGAGACAAACCAAACTTAGATTACTTAAGGGTGTTTGGGTGTCGTGCATTTGTTCATATTCCAAAACAGAAACGTACAAAATGGGATGTAAAAGCAAAAGAAATGATGTTCATTGGGTATTGTCAGGATAGGAAAGGTTACCGCTTAATAGATCCTGTAACAAATGAAATAATGAATGCACGAGATGTACATTTTTTGGAAAATCAAATGTATCATCAAACTAGTAATAAATCTGAATTTTATACTGACTCTTTATTCAGTGGGAGTAAAATTAGATGTTCAGATAATGAGGATGATGAATCAAGTAATGAAACAGATACAGTAATAAATGATAACTCTGAAAATGATTCTTTAGAAATTATCCCTACTATTACTGATCCTGTTAACGATAATGTAAATATAGACAATGCAGTTGATAACTCGCATCTGCCTGTATTGACTGGTCCATATAGAGAAACTAGGTTCCCACGCAGTTATGAGGATTTTGACATGAAAGGTATGCCAGATTTGCAAATGCCAAATTTAAATCGTATGTGTTTTGTAAAAGCTTTAGCTGCAATGGAAATTGATTATTGCTTTGAACCAAAAACAATTGATGAAGCATTAAACGGTGTCAATGCAAATCATTGGAAAGATTCTATATCTGAAACTATATCTGGTCACATTAAAAATAAAACATGGGAAATTGTAGATGAACCTAACAATAAAAATATTATAAATTGTAAATGGGTGTTTAAAGTTAAACATAATTCTAAGGGTGAGATTGAAAGGTACAAAACTAGATTAGTAGCTAAGGGTTTTTCACAAATTGAAGGAATAGACTATAATGAAACATTCTCACCAGTTGTTCGATATGTTACACTAAGAGTTTTATTAGCATATGCAGCTATATATGATTGGGAAATTGATCAAATGGATGCTGTTATGGCTTTTGTACAGGGAACACTAGATGAGGAAATTTACATGAAAATACCAGAGGGCTTTAATGAATATTACAAAGGAAATTTGGAAGGAAAGGTTCTTAAACTCAATAAAGCTTTAGATGGTTTAAAACAAAGTGGCAGACTCTGGTATCAGATGCTGGAAAATGGTTTAGTTGAAATGGGATTAAAGCAAAGCACTTTCGATAGTTGTGCATACATTAAAGTTAATCAAAATAAAGATTTAGTTATTGTAACTATTTATGTTGATGATTTTCTTATATTCAGTAATTCTATAAGCCTTAAAAATTGGGTTAAAGAACAACTGAAGAAAAGATTTGAAATGAAAGATTTAGGAGAGGTAAGTTACTGTTTAGGTATCAAAATTGAACGTGATAGAAAAAATGGGTCCATTAGCCTTAATCAGACTCAATATGTGGAAAATATGCTTCGCAAATACAATATGCATGATTCCCATCCTGTCACAACACCTCTAGAAGCTAATAAAAGTTTCTTAAAAGTAAATGTGAATAATGAACATATGGAAGACTTAAAAAGAATTCCATATCAAGCAGCCGTTGGAAGCCTGCTTTATGCAGCTCAGGCAACTCGACCAGACATTGGTTACAGTGTCAATTTACTTTGCAAGTTTTGTCAAAGTCCAAACAAGACACACTGGACTGCTGTAAAGCGCATTATGCGCTACCTTAGAGGTACATCTGGCACAAAATTAACTTACTCCAGAAATCATAGTGATAAAATTATAGGTTATTGTGATGCAAATTATGGTGGTGATATTGCAGATCGAAGATCAACTACTGGATATGTATTCATGATAGGTGGTGGAGCTGTGTCATGGTGCAGTAAGAGACAACCTACAGTAGCAACAAGTACAACAGAAGCCGAATACATGGCTCTGTCTGCTGCGTCTAAAGAAGCCATTTGGCTAAATAAAATTGTTATGGACCTTGGACTTAAACACATAAAAACGATTCCAATATACTGTGATAATAATGGTGCCATTAATCTTGCAAAAAATAACATGTACCATGCGAGGAGCAAGCATATTGATGTCCAACATCATTTTGTGCGTGAAACTGTCAAGAGTGGACAAATTATCATGAAAAGTGTACCAACTGCAGATATGTTAGCAGACTTTTTAACCAAGACCGTCCAGCGTATGAAACATGAGATGTGTGCCCAAGCAATAGGCTTAAAATTTTAAGTTCCAGAAAACTTCCTTTGAACTTTTTTTATAGACTTCAAATTTGAACAATAATTACATTTTTTGTTTGTTTTTGCCCATCTATTTAATCTTCTGCATAATTTAAAACTAAAGTGGGAGTGTTGAAGTATTAGTTGTAAATTCAATATATGCCAATAGATGGCGCTACCTGCTGTATCTACATGTTATATATAGATGTTCCAAACAGAATAAAGTTCAGTCTTCCATGTTCCAGCAATCAGGTATGTTGTGATTTATTTGTTCTCATGCATTATATTGTTCCTACATTATTGAGTATGTTTAATAATTAATTAGCTGCTTTTTAATTAAATATAGAAAATTATATGAATTGTTATATTGTGTAAGCGATTTCTATAGATATAAAACGATAGATTGTGTTGTCAGTCCAGCCTACTCAACTAATGAAGTGAAATAATTTTAAGCTTGTAATTTACATCTATTATACTTGAATTAATTTAGCAAGAATTTAACTAAAAATATTAATTGATTTATTTTTACTTACTACAGTCTCAAAAATTAAAAAAATATATATCAATATTTTCTTTTTTTTTTTTTAAATTACACGGCCTTTAAAATTTTTCTTTAATTTTATTTTTATCAGCCTGACTAAAACCCAGATAAACCATGGATATAAAGGTGATTTCTTTCATAATTCTTATATGGATATTTTTGCGTCTTTCTTTTTTCTCTTCTTTTCTTTTAAGGATAATAATAATATACTTTTCTTAGTTATTCAAATATATCTTATTGATAATTGTCGTACACAATACAGATAAAAGTTTAGATCACTTTATTTAATCGATAACTACATGCAAAATCTTTTAATTTAAATATTTATAATATAAAAAAAGTAATTTAGTATTTCTGATTTATTATTATTATTTTTTTTAAACTACACAACCTTTAAAAATTTTCATTAAATTAATTTTTATCAGTCTGATTCTAAATCCCCGAATTAAAAATTTGCTGTTTGTAGCTAACGATTTCTAATACATATTTTTTAATTTCTTGAATTTATATTTTCCTGTTGAGTTCCTGAAAGTTAGAGTTCCTGTATGAATATTTTCCCTTCTTTTTGTTTTCTCTCTTATTTTTCCTTTTTTACGAAAAATAATCCCATACTTATCTTATTATATATATGACATCTTGATAATGGTCATACCAAATATAATAAAAATTGTAGACCACTTCAATTTATTTAATCGATAATTAGATGCACGATCTTTTAATTTAAATACTTTAAATAAAAATTTAGTAATTAAAACAAAAATTCTTGGGTGTTAAATTTTAATTATAAAGTATTCGAATAAAACAAATATAAATTACATAACTTTTCCTCCTGAATTAAATATGGCATTATTAAAATGAACTATTGCCAATAAAATAAAAAAAAATTATTCTGTCCATAGCGGGGATCGAACAGACACGATGATAGGAACAAAGAAGAAACGCGCGCCTTATACCACTTGGCCACCTTAGGACCCGGTTTCTCTTATGGGATTCCGGCTACGAGGCTGTAGTTCACGGCCACGTTCTGCCCAAGTGTGAAATAGAGGTGTTCTCTAGCTAGGGCTCCACCGTATCGCTTCGACCTTTGTCGTCAATTCATTTGGGAAAGGGTGACAAAGTGCAGGTAGGCTCACGGCTTCTACCCCAGAAGAACCTTGGAGGGGTCCAGGTAAACCGACTCCTTCTTGGTCGTGACTCGTATGGGCTCACCAGAGCCTGGAATCGGCGGATGACGTGCGTCGGCCTTCGGCAGGCGTAGCCTCTCATACCACTGAGCCTGCCTTTTCTCATTTGAGTGTGCACTAAAACTTGTTAGGTTCTATATTTAAGTTTACGCATGTGCAAATGGGGCAAATTCGTGTGAAAAATTTGACGAAAATCTCTTTTCCTTTTAATATATAAGATTCTATTAAAAATATTTTTGTCTACAGCCGATTTAAGTTGTTTTTGGGAAACTGAAAAATACGGGCAAAATGCTTAGAGGGCTATACTAGGTATGATGGGTAAGTAAAAACTAAGGAAGGCACTCAGTCAAAGAAGCTTTTTATTTTATACTACAAACATTTGCACCAGAGCCGCCAGGGATTTTTTTTTAACACTATAATTATCCGTAACATATAGCGACAGTGATGAAGGAATAGCTTCTCTTCTTTGCTAATTAAAAGGAAATTGTTTGGCTTACTTAAGACTGTCAGAATTTCACAAATTCCTGAAATATAGTTGCGCTAATACATAAAGTACCAAAAATTAAACTGTTAGGTATACATGCAAACAATAGAGTTTTTAGCATTAATAGTTAGCAATAGATGGCAGCACCAAATGTTTTTGACTTGTTTAGTATTCTAACATGTAGCACAGCATGCGTATAAATCTAAAATCAGAAAATTCATCACGTCCACGTCTGGATTAATAAATACAACTGCTGGCAATTAGCACTTTCATAAATCTTGTTAGAAGTAGTGTAATGTAGAATTGTGTGTCTTTTTCAGATGTTTCAGCATTGAAATGTAGCAAGCAAATGCTTTGCAGAGCCATCTATTGATTATAATTATTTTTAAAAGTAAGCATCAGCAAGTAATAACTTAAGTGGAGTAAAAAATGAGTTTTGGAGAAACTTTACAAAAATTGTAGAAAAAAAAAATATATAAATAGAAAATCATAAAAAAGACCCCCCCCCCCCCCCCCCCTTAAAAAAAAAAAAAAATATTTAGTAATGCATATGTAGTATGTATGTTTAAAATTTTAGCTGAAACTGGTGGAATAATTTAATTTTTAACCAATTTCACATTGTTTCAGCAAAGTACAAGTATAATTATGTACTGTTTATATTTTTAATTTGTATAAAATAAAACTACTTTCAAAATATGATCTTCAGGAACATAAAATAAATGATGATTGCTTTTATAAAGTACATATGATTTCCTTCATTAACCTTTTCGATGTGAAATTCTCACTCAAACACATTTAAACTTTTTAAAAATGACTGTTGCTATAAAATGTAGTGTATTCCTTCTAAAATATATTAGAAACATGATAAATTCATACGTGACATAATGAATAAGATTTAAATTGTAAAGTGGGGAGATTTTCCTACTTGGTCATACACCGGCATTAGGCAATACAGTTCTAATCCAATTTCCAATTAATTCTAAGACTTTGCCAATAAGTATCTCCTTAATAAAACTTTTTTTTTTCTCTTTCAATGACTAAAAGGTATAATTGTATAAAAATGGTAATTTATAAAGAAATGTTTAAATTTTCGAATGAAAATATATTTTAAGTAAAATAAGACAAAATCAAAACTTCACTTCATTTATAAAGAGTTTGAAATGAGTTATTGTTAAAAGATATAATGTCGATTTTTGAAAATAGGATGGTAGGAACATCAGCTATTTATCTCTTAGTCGACTCTAATGTATCAAATTTACTTCTCTAGGGAGTAGCAATTTTTCTAAATTGTGGAATGCAGGTTGCTTCTTAACTGCAAAATTCCTTGTTTACATCGGAAAAGTTGTGATAATATAGAGAATTGCATTATAAATATCTACTCTGTCTCTCTCTTTCTCTGTATGTGTGTGTGTATATATATATATATATATATATAGAGAGAGAGAGTCCTGCTCGAGTCAGATTACACCCGATAATTCTATTTCAACCTGACCTGAATTTAAAGAAAATGAATCCATATTTTTATAAAATTACGGGAAAGTAGTTTACAATTATATCGCTATTTTCAATTTTAGTTTTTAAGCAGAAAACTGAACATATGCTCATTAATATTCAAATATGTAGTTTTTCACCTGAAAAAATATTCTGAACTTTCTTTTAAAAAAGCAGATCAACCAGAATCAGACCTGAAAAAGTCAAAACCAAACCCAAAAGGTTTAAAATCAACCCAACCCACAACAAATAAAATTAAGTGTCAACTTGAACTACGAGTCGGGTAAATCAGATTATCTGAACTGATGCAGGACTAACTGCATTCAAACATTTATGTATATTCCAGGAAGCAGACACACTGACACACTCACTAGAATAATGCATCAGGTCCAGCAACCCAATTTTACTGGTACCCAACCTGCGGTTCGGGTTGACCTAATTTTGCAAAAAATCTTCACAATATTTTTTCAAATGGAAAACTATGTTTAAGTATTAATGAGCAAATATTAATTTTTCTACTTAAAATATAAAATTGATACTAGAGATATAATTTCAGACTACTATTCCATCATTGCATTACAATATGGATTAATTTTCTAGGTTGAAGTTGATGAAAATTGTTTTGGCTGGTTCAACTAATTTTTTTGTTTGGTTCTGCACAATTTTTGAGTTGACTTAACACAGAATTTTTGGGTTCGGATTTAGCATAACCCTAACCATGCCATGTTCTAACACTCACACTGTTATTTAAATTAGAGATTAATTGTGGGAGGACAATTGATTGTTATTTGAAGCATAAATTTTTCAGCTTGTCAAAGAATATTGTTAATAAATAACTTCAAAATTAAGTTTTATTAATTTAAAGTCACATTTCAAATTTATGCATGTTTTATAAATAAATATGACATCTTTTTGAAAATTTATCAAAACTTTTTTCCTTGCTCACTTTAAGATACGGAAACAGCATATTAAAAAAACAATCTGAAAATATTAATTATTCTGCATTTAAATAACAAAATTTTGAATTTAATACAAATGTATATGCTTAAATGAGATAAAAAGCATCCTGTGTTGTTTTTTCAATTATAATGCACTTATATAAAATAAGAATTCTTAATAACAATTTTTAATCAAACAACATGTTTTAATGAAATGTTAGTATACTATGTCAGAAACCTGTCTAAAAACCTTTTGAATGATACCTCATTAATCATTCTGCATTTTATATTTACACTGAAAAAGGGATGCTGACAACACAAATAATATATATATATATATATATATATATATAAATATTCTAACTTTTGTTAAAATATATAATTATACCATATATGCATAAAAAAGTAGGAATCAAATATTCAAATCTATCAGTTAATAAATTTTCTAATTTTTAATTTTGATACAATAACATTCATGTGGTATTTATTTTCCCTATTTATGATAGTTTTAATTATTTCTTTAAAAGAATCAGCAGTGTCATGAGTTCTAAACTATTTATTCAGAATAATTTGAAACTATAAACTTAATATATTACAATACTCTTTATTTGAATAAAATATAATTTTACATTTCTTTGAATATATCAATTTTAAATTTTATATAAAATATAATATAAATAAAAATAAATGCTCATATAAATATTATACAAAATGCATTTATTAGCAAAAAACATGTGTCATATATACGAGCGATATATATATGTATGTAATTAAATAATTTTATAAAAATTTACAATGAAAGTGTTAAAATACTTGTAAAGGTATGGTGCAGCATAAAACAATAGAAATAACTGAAATTTTCTGTTTGAAATAACATAAGTGCTGCAGTCATTTTTATTTTATTTATATTACTATACTGTTGGTCAAACTGTGTTTCGTTTGTAAAAAAAAAAAAAAAAAAAAAAAAAAGGCCATTAATCCTTTTCTACACAACCATGGTATACATATTAAATACAAAGGCTTTAAAATATATGAAGGCATGTTTCAAATAGATAGGTCAAAAAATAAATAAAATACAAATTAACAAAGTTAAGTGTACAAATTTATTCTCCTTCCTTCAAAATTCATATATTATGATCTATAATGTGCATGACATCATTGACTAGATTTATGAAAGTGGGCTTAAAAAAGTTGATGCTACATACATTACAAAAGAAAATTGGTTATAAAAATATATAAAATACTTTATTACAAATGTATGCTATCAATCCAGCAAATTATTATTTTCATTGTAAAATAAAGACATAACATCTACATATATTAACAAAAAATAGCCCTCCCCCCTTTCCATTCCTTCTTTTAAGTGAAGGGTTTAAAAGTCAAATTTAAAACTAAAAAAATAATTTTTGCATGATAAGCAACATTTTTTGACAGAAATTATAACATTAATACTGTTTTTAAATTACAATAAAAACTTTGAACTATGACAAATATATCTGACAATAAGTTTCAAAAGATGCTCTTCCAACATAGACATTAATGACTCAGAAATCATACATCTGTTTTAAACTTCACCAGCAATCTCTTCCTCAATAAAAATGTTAAAGAAAGAGTAGCACATGTGCTTACACACATGTAAAGAAAATTATTTTGTGCACAAAAATAAGATCTTTAAATGCGATGACATGTACTTTAAAAATGCACATATTAAAGTTACAGACAAAATAAACAAAATTAAGTAGCATTTAAAGTATTTAAAAAATAAATTTTACACAGTTGTTATAATACACAAAGGATAAGCATTCACAGATTTTATAAAAGAAAAACTAAACTAGTCGGATGTGTCAATCCCAAAACTTTCTTCTATCTCACACAGGTTTCGCATACACTAAAAAGAATCAGCACCAATTTATATTAAGGTCTAACTGAAACTCAAGTTTTATTAAATTCCATGCAATATTTCTTGAGATAGGACTATCGTTAAAATCGTGTAAATCCTGCAAAATGCTGCATAGCAGCGGCACCTGCTGGGCGATTTTTACTCAAAACTAATCAGCACCAATTTATATCAGGGACTAACTGAATCTAAAGTTTTATTAAATTCCGAGCATTAGTTCTTGAGATAGAGCACCCACAAAATTTTTGTCACATACAGACAGAGTCACAGACAGACATTTTCTAAAAATAGTCAAATCGTGTTCAGGAGCTTCTAAAACGTATAAATCCGTCAAAAACCGGAAGTCGAAAATTTTCATGAATCCAATACTTTCTTCTTGTAAAGATAGAAGAAAGTAAAAAGATAAAATAAATAATTGAAAATGGGATAAAATGGTGCATTTTTCTTTTTAAATGTCTATTAGCAGAGAATAAATAGCATTTAACTTATATAATTTAATGTAACCCAAGCTAATAATGGTGATACCCAAGAATTACTTTTGTTAAGCCCATATCTAGAAAAAGATAAATTTTTTAGTTATACAGTATAAAAAAATAATTTCATATTTTAAGAACACTTAGGTACGATATATAACACCTTATTTATATATTTATTTTTTAAGTATTAAAGAATTAATTTGAAAGTTTCATGTTTTAAATTTTAAAGTGACAATTTTTGTTGGTACTTTTGCATCCCCCCCCCCCCCCCACAAAAAATTACTTTTACAATCCAGTATCTAGTTGTATTCAAATGCCTAAATATCAATGTATCAAAAGCATCTAAAGAAAAACCTAAAAAGCGTGACAACCTTATCAAAATATTGAAAAAGTACCAGCTAAATTTTTATGTCTACCTGTTAATATTTAAACTAAAGATAATACTTTAATAATTCCTTTGGTAATTTGCTGTTAAAACTGTTTTCTCATAAGTTTGCAGCTATGAGTTTTAATACTGTAAATTGAAAATTAAAGGAAAACCAAACAATATCTTTATACAAAAATACTACAGTTACTAATGTTAGATAAATATATGACAATGAAAAAAAAGAAAGTATAAAAAGTTAAAATTTCAGTGCAAATACATCTTGTTTAATAATTAAAATTCATAAAGATACAAATAAATGCAAATATATTGCTCGAAGGTGCGTAAAAACATACATAAAAACATTTAAAAGCACATTAAAGTCCTTTTAAAATCAAAACATTTTCAACCGAACTTACTCTGTCATCATCAGTGAAAAACTAATAGTTAAATTGAGTTATTGTCTTTTCGTGTCTTCTAGCTTGCCTGAACAAACCATTTTACTTCAAGGTCTGGAATATAAGGTGGGATGGGAAAGGTCATTCAACATTTCAAAATCAAGGACAGGTTAATCAATCATGTATTAATTTATTCCAGACTGTGTGGATATCATATGATAATACATCGTTACAGACTATTTCTTTTTAAGATATTATTTCCAGAGACTCTCTTATGATAGCTTCCTGGTGATTACTTGTGCGGAATATAATTTTGCTAGGAATTCACCAGGAAGCTATCATAAGAGAGTCTCTGGAAATAATATTTAAAAAAGAATAGTCTGTAACTATGTATTATCATATGATATCCACACAGTCTGGAATTAATTAATACATGATTAATTAACCTGTACTTGTTTCTGAAATGTTGAATGACCTTTCCCATCCCACCTTATATTCCACACCCTTGAAGTAAAATGGTTTGTTCCGGGCAAGCTAGAAGACGCGAAGAGACAACTCAACTTAACTTAGTTTTTCACTGATGATGACCGAGTAAGTTCAGTTGAAAACATTTTGATTTTAAAAGGACTAATGTGCTTTTAAATGTTTTTATGTATGTTTTTACGCACCTTCAAGCAATATATTTACATATAAGTTCACTAATAGCTTTTAATAGCTGCCTTCACCCATAGAATTTCACATAAAAACTGACAAATAATAAAAAAACGTATCCTATAAACACACTCAAATTAAAAGAATCTAAAAGAATCTATTCCATTCTCTTTTTGTTATTTATTTTTTATTTTTACACATTGATTATATTTATATTTTTTTATGTAAATTTAAAATAAAACAATGAAATTTATAAAGAGACATGTTCAAGTTAACCACCAATTGAAATTAAGCTAGTCGTAACAAAATTTGAATTGCATGTTTCTTTCTTGCATTTTTTTTATTTTTTAAACAATAATTATCTCCAGAACACACAAAGCATAGAAATATACATGTTACATCTTTTTCACTACAATGCATTTCATAAAATTTTCTATAATGATTTTTTGAAGCCTAAATTAATAATGAGTGACTAGAAAAAGGCATGTGAATGTAACATAGCTATGAAATTGCACAAGCAATATATTTATCTAAAAAAGAAAGTTAGTGTATACAGACAACTACATATAAAATACTTAAAGCACCTAAAGCTGCATCCTTAATATAGCATATGCATAAATAATCCTGCAAATGCTATAAAAAAATTCAAAATGTGCATAATACTGAAGCATATAGCATATAACTGCTACAATATACGATTCACATAAAGATACAATGTAACAAAAATGTAACAAGTAATATATACATATATATAGATAAATATAACAAAGATACTATATAGCTTTCTACAATTAAAAAAATTTTCTTTTGGGCCATCATATAATGTGCCAGACTAGAAGCAGAACAATAAAATGTTCAGTGAATAAAAAAATATACTGAACATTAACTTTAAGTAGAAACATCAAAATAAAAAGTCTATAGAATATAACATGTATACATAAATTCATGTGATTTGATAACCAAATCCTTCAAAGATGTGAAGAAATACAAAAATAGTTAAAACATTCGGTGAAAAGTATGAACAAACAAAATCTAGCAAATTTAAATGAATATAGCTGTGCTCAATTTTCCTCATGTGTTCTTACACGCAGAAAATTATATTGTATTAAATTACAATGCTAACTCTAAAAGATTCTAGACTTTATGATTTCAAAAATTCGCTTATAAAAATATATCCTTTTAATTGAAATATAAAACGTAGTAGAATAATGAAATAATTTCTTTTACAAATGTAGTTTCAAATTAGAGAAAAGAAAATGTTCTTTTGAAAATTAACTAAGTTTCTTATAAACCATAAGAAAAAGCGAGGATATTTTTCACTATTTTGTGAAAGAATAATTAAAAAATAAGCAAAAATTTTAATGTATTGGTTCTTTTATTTAGACCAGAAAATTATCTTCATTTATTCATAATATATTTGTACGATGAAAATTTATGCAGCATAAGTGATTGATTGATCCTTAAAATACAAACTTCAATCAGCATTGTCATTGATCAATTTACGCCTGAATTTCCCCCCCCCCCCCCCCTGAGTACTTAGTTTAATTATGGCTATTTATATACTACAAATAATTACAATAAACTTTTCTGAATGTTCTGTTTATAAATTGTGTAAAATAACATTAAAAAATGATTTAAAAAAATCTATCTAAAAAAATATTTACTAAAGATCAGTGTATAAAGGTTAATACACAGATGTTCAAAAGTGTTGCATCATCCAAAGGATCTGCCAATAATTTACTTTAAATTCTATTTTACAATATTATATACCATCAATCAAAAAAATTTTTAATATAGATTTCCAATTTTTAAACCATTTTTAAATAGCTTAGTAAATTTAAAAAAAAGTATGTCATGAAAACTAGTATGTCCAACAAATCTACACTTGTGATAAAAAATAAATGCAGCCAATTCTTTGACATTACTGTAGTGTTCCACATCTTTATTTGATAAAAGAAGAAAATTTAACTCCCCCCCCCCCCCCCCAAGAGTATGAATCTGAACAATTTTCATTCTGTTGTGCTAAAACAAATGTAAACTAAATTTGTAATTTATACAGGATTGCGAATGAGAAATCATAAGTTGTGGGGAATCTAATCAAACACTAGGTAAGTAAAGAGTTAATGTTTTTTTTTTTTTTTTTTTTTTTTTTTTTTTTTTTTTTTTTTTTTTAACTCTAGGCCTTCGTTTAAGTCCAGGTCCCAAGGTTGTTTCAGCAACTCCTCCCTATTATGAAAGTGGTTTCAGTGAGGTAGCCTGGGAGGAGAAAGAAATTTTCTAGGTGACAAAAATCACTTTGCGTGGTTTATATATTTTTCTATATAAAATGAGAAAGGTTACCTGGAAATTGAAAGATCTGGGAGGAATAGTTATCCTTCCTCTAAAATTGAATATTAAATGTGACATGTTTGATTTTTCTACTATAACTTTTTAACTAATTTATTAAAAAAAAATTAAGATTTGAAATTTGGATGAAGCTTTCTATCAGATGATGTATGGTAAGTTAAATAAAAAAAATATATATATTAGCAGACATTAAAATATAAAATTTATATCATGCTGATAGGAGATGTAACATTTTTAAATACCTCTATATAGTTATTTATTCCATTATTTATATTTGTTAGAGCACATTCTTTTACTTAACCTTCAGTAAATTGTTATTAATTTCTGAATAGTATTAAAACATACAAAACATTATTAAAAATACATTGATAAATGATAATACTTTATTCCACAAGAACTTTTATCCATTTTCATGACATAAGAACTTGAAACCAGTACTTCCTTTTATATTTTTCTTATTACATCACTAAGAAGGTTCTGATAAAGCTTATATTAAAAAATAATAATAATAATAATTTTTAATCATATATAGATGCATACACACATATACTGCACAAATATGCTTTTTTTTTATGTATGCATCTCTGAAATAAAATATTTTTTACTTACAACTGAGGGAAAAAAAGGCATACGTAAAAAGTAATTGCATTTTGTTTTTAATTCACCCCAACACTGAGTACCTTCAGATTATCTGAATGCCAGTCACAATTTTGCACCAAAGCATCGCAGGTGTTTAACTGTTACTACTATCGCATGTTACTCATTTATTCAATATTTTTCATAACAACATGCAATAGGTTACAATTTTATTTTAAAGTATTTATATACTAACATATAATTAATTATATACCTACTTTTAAGTAATCATTTTCTTCAGACAGTTAAAAGGAAAAAAAAACTGCTTGTCAGTATAGATAAATTATATATTAGTTAAGAATGATGATAAAGGTTCATTCATATTAACAAATAAAATCAGCATGTATTAGAATATTAAATATATTTTTCTTTTTGCAAATTTTTGTATTTAATAAACAGTTATTTTTTTAATTAAATGTACAAATCATTAGACACTGTATAAATAATTAAAATTGTATAAATCTTTTTCATTTCTCATTTACCTTGGTGCCTGCCTTTATGTTTGGCACAAAATAGCATCCTAATAACTGAAAAGTATTTTTTTTAAACCCAATACTTTGCTAATACTAAAATCTTTACATCTATCTGTCATCATGATAAAAATAGTTTTATAAAATCTTTAATACCAATTTATTAAAAATGTACATATTAATCAAATTACTAAAAGATTAAAAAATTGAACATTCAACACATTGAAAAACACCATACAAAATAAAATGCCTCCAAAGAATGAGAATTAATGCGTAGAAAGATAATACAAAAATAAGAGTTGTGTTATGTTGCTAAATTTTTATGAAGGTTTTTCACAGCATACCAAAGAATTTTACAGTTTTAAAACACATGGGATGATACTAATGGACTTTGATAGATATAGCTATTAAGCCGAACACACATATACTGTAGTGCTTCCAAAATTTTAATATTTGTTAAAATAGTACCTTATGAAATGTGCTACTATAACTGCATCAGAATATGACAGTTTGGCTAATAACAAAAATCAAGCTATGATGTTCAATTTCTATGATTACAATCATTTCAGAAATATGTTTTCAACTTTTTTGTGATGATGAAAGCAATGAACTGGTATGTATATAGTATACTATGAGAAGAGGTAGAAATGCTAACATTATATTTAAACAGGATATGAAATCTAAAACAATGCTTTTCTAAAAAGTACTTGGCCATAATAAAGTAGCATGAATCTGCATTTAATAAATCTTTTAGCAAATTATTTTAATATAAATAAATTTAGAATGAGCTAATATATAAAGAATCTCCTGCCTATTCAGAATTCACATTATTAGTGGAAGGTACAAGATAAATGAAATCGATAATATAAGAATTAAAGGTGCAATTAAATTTTCTTAAGCAGGAAATATCCAATTTCAAACTCTCAACTTTTAAAAATTTTAATATATAGTAAATTATAAGGTAGAGTTGCACCAAAATATAAATAAGAAATGACATGTTCTTTTTTTTTAGACATAAAAACAAATGCAAAAAACTTTCCTGAGAACTCCTTTTCAGGTACTTGTATGTTATTAAAAACTACACAAGCTCCATAATTCAAAAGAGAAATTCTTATAACTAAGTATGGCTGCCAATATCAAATGCTTAGTTACATTACTTTAAATATTTTGTAGAAAATACTAATGAAGCTACGTACATACAATGGAAGTGATTAATTTAAAAATATAAAAAATTTAAGTATATCAAAACTGTATAAAATCTATCACAAACAATGGACAAGACATTATCACACACAGAGCTTTGTGCTAGTTGTAAGTAGTTTTATATGAATCAATCCATTCGCTACAGCATATATTTTTAAAAGGCAGAATCTTGTAAACACATTTTTATGCGCATGATGCACATTTTTTGTTCTTTTTCTTGGGGCTTGTACTTTTACTTATTTCTAAAAGAGAAAAACATTAATTAAAAATATTTTAAATTAGATATAAAAACAATATATCATTTATTATAATCTATGTCTAAAGTATATATTTCAAAATGTATGGTTTAGGTATAGTTTTTTGTTTTTAAAATGTATGGGTTTATTAAACAAATTTATAGTTATAGAATATATTGATTTAGTTTTTCAAATCTGACTTTTAGCATACTTTTGCTAAAAATCAAACATGCATGAACTAGAATTTATAGGTAAGTAAAACCTCTGAATAACAGGCACCTTGGGACCATGAAATTTATCCGCTTTGCGGAGATGTCTATTATTCAGAGGTAAAAGTATATAAATATACAAGTCTTAGGGATTGAAAAAGTGTTCGCTAAATAGAGGTGTCTGTTATGGAGGTTTTACTGTATTTATAATTAATAATGTTAGTTAAAAAATTACCATAGAGATGAACTGCAAAATTGACACAATTTCATGCTCAGATCTTGAAATTCGACCAATTATTCCAGCAAAATCAGATTAATCTTGAACACAAATTCAAAGCTTGGCCATTTGGTAAAGAAACTAATTCTGACAATTATTGGTAGGGTTCAGATATAAAAAAAGGGTGTAGATGTCAAAGATATTTTATTTACTCTAATCCAAGGTACACCTTTTCCCTCCTAAATCGAACCTATTTAAATGGATGAATCGCTCTATTCTAAAAAAAAAAGAAAGTAATGCTGTCACTGCAATAAATAATTTTTTTTGTGATCCGAAGTCTTTCTCAGCTAATATTAAAAAAGCTATTGCAGATTAAAATATGAAAATTGATATTATCATAAAGAAATGTTCGATAAACACGCTGAAGTAGACATAGGTCCGTAGCTAGACCAAAGTTCCAAGTCGGGCAAATCTTTTTCTATGGGGGACAAACTATTTCTTTTATATTTTTTCCAATGTTTACAATTCCTTGAAACTTATGTATTATACATTTTGCACAACTATCTTCAGTTAAAAAAATCTTTTCAATCCATGAATTATACTTTTAAGGTTTGTTCAAAGATATAATAGAAATGTATCTTCTCTTTCTATACTAATCTATAAAATGTGAGTGTGACTATTATTTTTAGAAGAAACACCTATTTCTAAGTTTATTCGATTATTTAGACGACGTATAGTGAAAAATAACATTTTATTTTTTTTTGTTTGTCTGTCTATTTGTTCAGAATATGCTCAGAAACTGTTGCAATCAAACACTAAACTTATCAGCGGCAGATAGAGAATGTTTTTCGCTACAATTTGCAGTTTGTCGTATTCCGGTAACTAAAGTAGTTTTTGAGAAAACTAGGAAAAACCTGGAGAATCAAACAATCAACCAATCTTTCAACACTCAAAAACTCGGGAACTAAGAGATCTTTAAGGAATCTTACGGTGCCGACGCGCGGTTGAAAGGTCTAAGATTTAAAATGGCTAATTATGAGTACAATCTGCAGTTTTTCACATTCTAATATCTAAAATAGTTTTTGAGAAAGCAGGGAAAACCCGGGAGAATCAAGGAATCAGCCAATCTTTCAATGCTCAAAAATTGGAGAACTAAGTGATCAATTTTAAAGAGTCTTACAGCGGAGATTAAAAAGTCTAAGTAAGATTAATAAATGATAAAAATTAAATTTTTAGCTTGTGTCTTATGCATTTTAATTAAACTAGTCGGATGTGATTTTAAATCTGTCGATGAGCCCAATGCAGAAACTTCATTTCTTATTTTTTTTTTTTTTTGTAGCTTCAGAAACTCCACTTGCTCGGGAAGCCCGTTTCAGAGCTTGTGGGAGCGGAATTAAAACATCTTTAGATGAAGCTTCACTGGAATTAAAATCCGCAACATTATAGATGATTTTACGTGCTTGCGATTTCAAGACTTCACCTTTTCTAAACTGAAAGGGCATCTTTCCAGTTTAACAAATTAGCAAAATTATTTTAACAAATGGGAACAAATAATTTTAAAAGCAAAAGCAAAATTAAATCAAAAATAAGGTAACGCAACTGCTGTACATCCAAGAAGACTAATGACGTGATCTAACCTTTTATTCCGCCAATTCCTCACACGCGTATTCCCCATTCCAAATGGACAGGTCTTGTTACTATAGCGACCGCCACTAACCAGACTTTATGGCGGGAACTATTCTTGTGGTCAACAAACAGTATATATTGTGGTAGCGTGAGACGTTGTATATATAATTAATAAATTCCATTTATCGTTTGTAACGAAAAAAACTATTTTAAATTAACACATAAAAAAAAAAAAAAAAAAAAGTAAAAATGAAAAAATATGATTATTCGTCTCCATGCTGTGAAATTACAATTTCAGACGAACTTCGATTCTGAAGTCCACTCAAAAGACAACTTCACTCAAGCTTCTTTCACCACCAACTCCCGTCTTTCGTATCTCTCCTCGCATTCCTTCCTCTCCGAAAAAACTGGTCTTTTTTCCCTAAGGAAAGAAACTCCATCTAGCCTCCTATGAGTGACAGCTATCTTAATCCCATACTTATCCAGTTAGAATTTCCAACTCATATGGGCTAGATCCATTGTATCCAAAGAATGCCATTCACATTTCTTATCCACCCATTCAGATAACATATCATTCAATACAAAACATGTATTGCAGCTTGGCTTATCTCAAAGTGAAAATGAAATTCACACTATTGATAGAATTTTTCTCAATAGAGATCAATCTGTCATATTATTTTCATTCCAGAGAGATTATCCTTTTTCCACAAATAAGGGAGGAGTTGAAACATGTCAACTCATCACAATATATATATATATTTTTTAATTATCTCTACTGATAATTGAACAAATCCAATTGAAAAATCATTTCAACAGAGACATGATATATTACGAACTGTTACGATATATTACGATATGTTAAATTAAGCAAGAAAAGCTACTGTGAAAACTGTGAGACTGAAAGGCTAACTTTTAAAAGCTGACTTTCATTTTTATTTTTTGCAATATATTCATGAAAAGTGAAAGACAATATTTTCTTTAGTAGGCAGAAATTAAGAATTTTTTTAATTATTTTATATCTTTTAAGAAAACGTAACTTATTTTTGAGAAACATTTGTAAAAAATCAATTTTTCCAAAGTTACCTGAAAAAAAAAAAAAAAAAACGGGAAAAAAACTTTTTTCCCCCCTGTCACTTCAAAATTCCCAGCAATTTTACATCTCTAATATAGCAGCTTCATCTGCAAAATTTAGAAATTCACCATAAACATATTCTTTTGCATAGTCACATCAAATTTTCCTTACTGAGGGATTTAATTCACAGAAAGTTTTAAATTCATTTGCTGCATCACTTTTTCTTTGAAGTAAACGAACTTCAGTAAAACACGAATAATCATCTATTAAAGTCATAAGATTGTTCACCTGTAAAAGTCTTGGGTACTATCGGCCCACACAAATCCATGTGGATTATCACCATTGCTTCAGTCTCTTTTTTTTTTGGATCTTTTCCAACAGATGTTGTACTAACTTAGCACATGTGCAAATTTTACAAAAACAGGAGAGAGTAGGTAATCCCAACTGCTCCAGGGCTTGGTTGCACGAGTGACCACATCTTCTGTGCCACAGATCATTCACATCAATTTGAGGTGAGAGGAATTTCACTTTGGAGTAGAAAATCACTGACATATTGACCACAATTTTTCCGACATCCAAACAATAAACGCTTATTTTCTTTCTCAATAAAAACTTCTTCATTTTTGAAGTTTACACAAAATCTGGCACTCTCTATATTTATCCCCGAGATGAGCTGTCCATTCAAATTTGGAACAAAAAGTACATCTTTCAAATTTAGATGAACGTTATTCGATATTTCACCGCAAATGTCTCCAATACCAGTAATTTCGAGAACTGCAGATTTTGAGGCACATTTAATAGTGTGTGATGCTGGTTTTAGCGAGCTGAACCATTCTTTTCGAGAACACATGTGGGAAGTAGCACCAGAATTGATGATGTATTTATCACTGTTTAAAGTTTCTACAACAAAAGATATTTTGTAAGCAGAGTGTTTTTCGTCAAGATTTGTTGTACTAGTCATTGAAGATCTACAATCACATTTATAATGGCCATTATTTCCACACTTGTAGCACTTAGAATTTTTCATTCTGAAAAATTTTGATGTGTGTCCTTTACATTTGCAAAATTCACAAAAGAATTTATGTGCAGCAGAAAACATTACATTATCCAGTGTAGATTTAACAGAATAATTTTATCACTATTTTTAGAGTTATTCATCATTGCTTCAGCATCAATTAGTCTTTGGATAACAAATTCTAGAATTAAGTTTATACTGGGATGATTTTCTAGAGAAACTTTGACTGCTTTATATTCTTTAGGTTACATTAAAATGTAAACAATTGAATCTATGTTACTTACCTCAGCACCAGATAACCGTAAATCCGTAATTAGCTTTAAAATTTCATTTACGTGCTGTCTCATTAGAATGTTTCTATTCTTTTCCTTGTAGATAGTCTTTTTGCTTCATAAGTAGATACAATAGTTCTCCAAATCTTCAGGTTGTTGTGGTATAAATAATATTATTTGATGTAGATGAAGGTGTAGTTATATATTAAATAGTTATGAAGTTCTTTATTTTAAATATTGCGTTGTATTTGCTAGACCCCTTAGCGTTCTTTTTGGTCAAAGCAGTGGTTAAAAATAAAAGCAAAAGAAACTTCTTACTTGAATGGTGTCAGCTGAAAACAAATGAAGAGGAGCCTTGTTAACGATATAATCAAATATCTTTATTCGCTTTTTTTTTTTGAAGAGAAGAAAGAGGCCTTCATCCGTTGGTCACCTTTTTATTTTAATAAAAACGTTGGCCGATAAAAATGATCTTTTCCACTCGAAGAAATGTCTTTAAAAATTAAAATGCAGCATTAATCCAGATTTTAAAGATGAGAATTTCAATTAAAACTTTTACGCGCCATCAGGCAATAAATTCAGACAGGGAGACATCGTCGTAGAAGTTCGCCGGACCATGCATTGTCGGCCGCAGGCAGGCAGGGCCCGCGATCTTTTTGAAACGAAAACTACATCGTGACAGTTCATCAACAAAAACAGATTCTGATTTAAAATTAACAAAATTTTTAATTTATAGTAAGAAACGGGGACACCATAAGTATCCGGACGACAAGACTTAAATCTATTAGAGAATTTAAAAAATTAGACAATATCTTAATTAACAAATCTGAACAATTCATTTAAAAACATTTATTTTAATTTGCGCCAGCAATCGTCAAATAAACCAGGCCTTCGAAAAATGAGCCTCCTTTCACAGCTACCTGATGCGTACGTCACAAGAGGGGGAAAGACGGCGCTTCGATGACGTCATCACAATACGAGGAGAAGGCAGAGAGCGAACACATCGGCAAGAGCGCAATACGGCCGCCGAACGATGCCTGATAAGAAACGCTCGCGTAAAAATAAATACGGAATTGAATCCAAATAATATCGACGTGAAAGGCCGAAAGAAATAAAAATATAACATGATTTAAACATTGTGAGATTTCATATCACAGTTGTATCTTCCTTTTGAAGAGAAGCCAAAATTCTATCTTTGAGAAGCATTAATAGGAGTGCGTAAGCCTTTTTAGATTTAGTTTTTTCTTTCTCTTTAGATTCATTGGCTTCTTCATTCAAAAAACATTACAACTCCTTTGCTGAAAAAATAGCTGCAACTCTTCTGCTCCATATGGAGAAGTTATTACCTTCAAACAGAGTCACTGCATATTCTCTACTGTTCACAGCCTGAGGCTAACAAAAAAGAAAGGCTACTGCGGTGCTTTACGCGTATCTTTTTTTACAGACTGAGGGAGTCACATGATGCTCGAATCCACCAATGCAGGTGTACAAAAAGAGCATCACGTCACACTAGCGATCTGTAAAAAAAGATAAGTGGAATGCACCGCGGTTGCCTGTCTTTTTCGTTAGCCTCGTCACAGCCATTGCTCGTAAAAGCTCACAGAAAGAAATAAAAACTCCCGAGCAATAAAAGTCCTAGTATGATGACCTACTTTCTGATCCCCGCATAAAAAGCAAACAAACCACCTATCTGCTGTGGAATATCCATGGATATATATGTTTGCGTTATTGAGGTTGATATATAGTATATGGTATATATATAGTATATGGTATAAGAGGTTGATTAATCGCATTTAAAAGCTTTTATTTACATTAGGATTATCATACATGAAAATAAACACAGCGGGTATAAAAAGAAAATCACTCCTATTTATAACATTTAGACAGGATTCGAAAAGAGCCAATAAGGATTTTTAACAAGACAGCCAATAGAAATTACTGATAAGAGAACCAACCAACATTTAATAAAATGAACTAAATGATGTAATGTGCAATTGCACATTTCTAACAAAAATATAAATTACAAATTAATCAAAAATGATAATATTAGATACAAAATTAAAGTTTTTAAATAAGAAATTTGCATTGTTTTAAAGATTAAGAAGAAATGAAGAGCCTACAATAGTCACACGAAGAAACGCTCACGCTAATGTTAAGTCTATGGGAAGGTTATCGCGCGTTTTCTCGCTCGCATTTTAATATTTTTAAATAATTTTTTTTCATAGGATAGCTGAGACCAATCTACAACGTTGTTAGTTTTTACTTTTTTGATTTCTGTTTTAGTTTATTTCTGAGGACCAACTCAATAGTTGGATCTGGTAAAAATCGAGTTGTTGTGTCTTTTAAACTCTTATAAAATCGATACCAGCAAAATTTTAAAAAAATTAAGAACTAAGAACGATAGCTCAGGGTTTAAGCTTTCCAAAAATATGCTTTTTATAATTCTACTGCAATTACAGCGAGTATAATCACGGGATAACTTTGAGAAAAATTGAGAAAAAAATCTGAATTAATTATATGCGGACTGCCTCCAATCGGGTACGCCCACTGGTATTGTGTGATTGGACAAAGCATTCTCTGAACTCTGTAGATACGCCCCTCGGAAAAACCTCACCGCGATAATGGCTATATATTTTTCTGATATATATATTTTTTTCTGTATATATATCCACGCAAAACTTTAGAAGGGATACTCAAAATTTAACACTTTTTTTTTTCTTTTGATGGAAAAGTATATCTTTCCAGTTGACTGTAAGCAATAAGTTTATTTTTCTGAATATTTACATTGCTTTTTTCTTTACTTTATAAATTTTAACGTTCGTAACAATTGATTAATAGCCCCAGAGCGGACTTGGGGAGACTCCAGGGGAGGGGGGGAGTGTTCATTGGTTAAGTATAAAAGGGGGAGGGTTAGCCCCCCCCCCCCCCCCCCTTGAATTTGATAAATGAGTTTTTCATGCAGAATTATCCAATTTTCTTCAAATTTTGTACATAGGTTCATCGTGATAAGGTACTTTTCTGATTAGATTTAGGAGTTCATTGGTTAAGTATAAAGGGGGGGAACGGGGGCTAACACCCCTTACTTTAGATAAGTGGGTTTTTCATGCAGAATTATCCAATTTTCTTCAAATTTTGTATATAGGTTCATTCTGATCAAGCGCTTTTCTGATTAGTTTTGGGGGTTCACTGGTTAACTATAAGGGAGGGGTATGATTCTCCCCTTAATATATTGTCGATTTCTTTATTTTTCGAGGGGCTTATTTCAAATTCTTTGAAATAAGAGTATAATATACAATTAGTGTGAATAACCTGTGAGCTCAATGCCCTCAGTTTAACTGGGCAGTTTCCCTTTTGTATTTCTTTCATTTACAGTGCCACACAAAAGTATTCTTTTACATGATGATCTACGGGGGAAAACTATTTCAAGCATATTTTAATTATGTTACGCCATTTCAAATATAATGAAATGGATATACATTATTGAGGTTTACAATAAGACACTTTTTATGCGAAAAGCATTTATCATTCTTTTACAGGGACACACAAAATATTTCGGGTATAATACTGTGTCCGAAATATTGCTTAAAAGCCATAATTGGAAGTAGGATTTTAGTTAGGTATGCGTTTAACTAAATTTTTGAATGCTATGAGTTATGTATAAATGCTACAGATCATATACAGGGCTAAACAAAAAAAATTGTAAGCATTACGGTGCAGCAGCGTAAATTGATTAAAATGGGTTTTTAATCGAGTTATGAATTTTGAACGTGAAATATATTTAGTACACCAAGGAAGGCTTGTGGAATATAAATAAAATCATATACAGGACCACGCAAAGAACTGAATACATGGCTGACTATGTATGAGAATTCCTGGAAGTGTGATTTTAGCGTATATATATTTTTTTCTGTATGTATATCCACGCAAAACTTTAGAAGGGATACTCCAATTTTAATACTTTTTTTTTCTTTTGATGGAGAAGTATATCTTTCCAGTAGACTGTAAGCAATAAGTTTATCTTTCTGAATATTTACGTGCTTTTTTTTTTACTTTATAAATTTTAACGTTCGTAATAATTGACTAATAGCCCCAGAGTGGACTTGGAGAGACTCCAGGGGAAGGGGGGGGGAGGGTTCATTGGTTAAGTATAAAAGGGGGAGGGTTAGCCCCCCCCCCCCCCCTTGAATTTGATAAATGAGTTTTTCATGCAGAATTATCCAATTTTCTTCAAATTTTGTACATAAATTAATCGTGATAAGGTACTTTTCTGATTAGTTTTGGGGGTTCATTTGTTATGTATAAAGGGAGGGAACGGGTGCTAACTTCCCTTAATTCAGATAAATGGGTTTTTCCTGCAGAATTATCAAATTTTCTTCAAATTTTGTGCATAGGTTCATCGTGATAAAGTGCTTTTCTGATTAGTTTTGGGGGTTCATTGGTTAAGTATAAAAGGGGTAAAGAGGGGGGGGGCTAATCCTTCCCCCCTTAATTTAGATAAATGGGTTTTTCGTGCGGAAATATCCAATTTTCTTCAAATCTCTATAATAAAACCGTATGTCATGTGACTGTCCTCAACAGTTACGGGATGCCGCTTCACTTTTTCATATGCCAGGCAGCCATTTTTATTCAAAATTATTTTTTCTAATAAAACTGCATAAAAGTTATATTTTTAGAAAGATCGTTCAAAATAAATTAATATTTGAGAGATGACTTACGTTCAATTATGTATACATTCTGCAATAACTTCAGTTTCAATTAGGTTCGCTGTTCAAATTCTCTATCCATGAAAGTAAACAACAACAAAAAAAAAAAGATTCATTCGTTGTGAACGTTTAAAATATTAAACCATGAATTTTTGGACCGCTGCCTGGTGTAAAAAAAAATAATCAGCACCAGTGAGACAGTCAAAGTTTACCATAATTCTGTTCCATACAACTCAACTTCCTTCGGATCTTTTCTTGATGTAAGTTGAACTCCGTGGTTGAACTCATGTAATAATATTTAATGGATCAAATTTCGAAACAAATTGTCAGCTTTTATTTTTCGTGTGTATTAATTAGAAACGATATTTTAATTTTGAAATCAAATGTTTTGATTTATGATAATATTTCTTATTTATCTATTTTCTATTTTAAAGAAAAATGTGAACGTCATGTATTTTAAATTGGAACAGCTGTCACGGACGCACCAGGGTTGGCGGAATTTTTGTTTTGCGCCATTTTGGCGAGAAAATCCCATTTTCAGGTACCTATTAGGGATTACTAAAACAGCATATACTTTTATTTTATTATGAAATAGTTTATTTTATATTAAAAGCACACACACAATGATTAATTTATTATAAAGTGGGTTAAGCGGTTTTTGTCAAGAAAGATGAAATACATAACAACAAAAAATATGCGAAATGCTACCACGATCGCAAAAGTTCTTGATTTGTCTATTAGATTTTTCCGGTTTGGCGAAGGATTAAGGAAAAAAATAAATTATGAATAAAAATAATTTGTTACAATGCTTAACATACTGTTGTGAGCTCGGGGTTCGAAAGGACTGATGCCAATATATAAGAACAATAAAAAGGCTTTATTCACTATAAACAGTGCAATACGATCACAAATATCTTCTGAAAATTACAAGATATTCAGTAATCTTCAAATCCAATAAAAGCGCAGCAAAATTTCACACAGAAACAATGCGTTCAATACGACGTATCAACGACAAAATCAATCTGAGTAACACAGTTCTCAATGCAAAGCCTCTCGTATGAATTCAATCGCAGTTGACAGACAACTCTCTCAACTGAACTGGTGGAGGTCCCTTATATAGACTTCAGAGATCTTTCCAGACTATTCCAGGGTTTTCTAATGCTAGAAATTACCAGAAGGTCCTTCAACTCTCGATAGAGTACTCCAAACGTGAAAGGATCCCAATGTAAAGGTATAAGGGGGGGTGGTTGCACAAAAAGTCGCCAAATCCGTCGCCAACTTGGCGACATTTGGCGATATATCGCCAAATTTGGCGACAAAAATAAGTCTCCAAAACCATCGCCAACTTGGCGATAAACCCATTCCTTGGCGATATTCCCATAGAACTCTATTGTAAAAACGATGAGGGTGTAAGGTTGTTTTTCTTACAAAGCACCTGAGGCCTTTAGCATTGAGTTACATGATGCTCAATAGGAAATACATTAATACTGCAATTTTCACAATAATAAAATAAAATAAATTTAAACAAATGGAATATTTACAAGTATATACAAAATTCATAACATTGCCCCCCTCTCAAAGACTGCACGTCCCGGGCAGTTCAACCTTTGATCGGAAAGCAAACCCGTTACCAACAAATGCTATACTATTCAAAACACTTAAAGCAAACATGGAAAATAACAATTAAACACATTCATAATGCTGAATTATACAAAATGTACACTTATTTAAAAAAAAAAATTAAATTAAATTAAAGCATAGACATCATTACATACAAGTATTTAAATAATAATAACATTAATAATGATAATGCTAAGCAAAATAAATAATTACATTAACTTATATACAAGACCATGGTCATACTAATTTACATTATTTACATTACACTATTTACAATCAATGAACTAAGTACTATGGCCATAGTATGGAGCCAGCCTGTCGTAATGAACGACTCTAGGCTTCGAACTTGGTGACTTTCGGATCCGAATTACGACATCGTTCAGTCTGTTTAGGACTGTATAAGGACCGTCCCAGTGCGATTGCAGTTTGGGAGAAAGTCCTTTACGTCGAGTCGGATTATAAAACCAAACCTTGTCACCTTCTTTGAATTGATGTCCCGTGGCTTTCGTGTCGTACCTGGTCTTCATCTTCTCCGTCTGTATATTGATCCGCTCTCGAGCCAAGTTGTGGACGTCTTCAAATCGTGCCTGGAGATTCTGCACGTATCCCTCTGGCGATGAAGGCGCATCTGGAGAGCGACCAAAAATCAGATAACAAGGTAGACGAAGATCATGACCAAAAAGCATCTGAGACGGGGAATAGCCGGTTGTTTCATGGACGGCGCTGCGATAGGCGAGAAGAAACAAGGGAAGTTTTTGGTCCCAGTCTTGTTGGTTTCTTGAGACTAGCAGTGAGAGATTGTTGAGGATGGTACGATTAAATCTCTCAACCATGCCATCCGATTGTGGATGTAAAGGCGTCGTCCTAGTTTTGTCCATTCCGAGAAGTTGACAGAGACCCTCAATCACAGCAGAGATGAAATTTCTCCCCTGGTCAGAATGCATTTGAAGGGGGACTCCATACCTTGATATCCACTGGTGTACCAAGGCATCCGCAACCGTAGAAGCTTCTTGATCAGGGATGGCATAGACTTCAGGCCATTTCGTGAAATAGTCCATGACAACAAGGAGGTATTTGTTGCCATCAGCACTTCTTGGCAGAGGGCCTAGGATGTCAAGGGCGATGCGTTCGAAAGGTGCTCCTACATTGTAGAGATGTAGTCTTCCTTGGCTACGTTTCTTTGGTCCTTTTCGAGCTGCACATGCATCGCAAGATTTGCACCATTGTTCGACGTCAGCTCTCGCTTTTCCCCAGAAGAAGCACTCTCGGACTCTGTGTAATGTTTTCATGACTCCAAAATGGCCTCCGGTGGGACTGCCATGTAATTCTTCGAGGACCTCTGGGATTCGGGATCGAGGAAGTACCAACTGCCACCGAGATGTCTTCCCATCTTCCGATTCGAATTTTCGGTACAGGACACCATTCCTGACGTGGAGGGAGTTCCAAAGAGCCCAATATTGCTTCGTCGTAGGACAATAAGTCGAGATGTCTTTCCAACTGGGCTTCGTGCTAGAAGATTCTAATAACTCCAAGATTGGTTTGATGTCAGAGTCGGCCATTTGATCTTCTCGAATCTTCTCATCACTCCAGGGATCTGGTGGCGTTGATAGTGAAGCCTTCGTCTGGCGTATGACATGTTCAGGATTATACTTGTTCTCCGCTCTGGAACAATAGCGACAACTTTCGGGACACGGTCTTCTTGATAAGGCATCAGCATTTCCATGCGATGAGCCTTTACGATGCCTGATGTCAAAGTCGTATTCCTGGAGTCGTTGTATCCATCAGGCTACTTGGCCCTCTGGGTTCTTAAAATTCATCAGCCATGTTAGGGATGCGTGATCAGTACGAAGGAGAAATTTCCTGCCATAGAGATAGTGATGGAAGTGTTCTATGGCTTTCACTATAGCTAATAACTCCTTACGAGTGACGCAATAATTCCTCTCTGGTTTCGATAAACATTTGCTCCAGTATGCTACGACTCGTTCTTGGCCATCTATTTCTTGAGAAAGTACAGCGCCGACACTTTCGTGACTGGCATCCGTGTCCACAATGAATTGTTTGTCGGGGTCTGGATAGGTAAGGACTGGAGAGGATGTGAGAGCTTCTTTCAGCTGCTGGAAGGAATTCTCGCATTCTTGTGTCCATAGAAACTTCTGCTTGCTTTCCGTGAGCCTATGCAATGGTCTTGCGATGTTGGAGAACCCCTGGACAAACTTTCTGTAATAAGTGCATAGTCCCAGAAAGCTTCGCAACTGATGGACATTTTCCGGACGCTTCCAGTTCTTTACTGCGGACACTTTTTCTGGATCTGTTCGAACACCTTCAGCTGAGATGATGTGTCCTAAATAATTTACTTCGCGTTGGAAGAACTTGCATTTCAGAGGGTTCAGCTTTAAATTCGCCGCTCTTAGCTTCGTTAACACTTTTCGAATATTTTCTAGATGTTCTTCAAACGTGCGGCCACCAATGATGACATCATCTAGGTAGATGAGACAAGCTTCAAAAGTCAGGCCTTTTAACACTGTCTCCATGAGGCGCTCGAACGTTGCTGGAGCATTGCAGAGCCCGAACGGCATAACTTTGAATTGCCAAAGTCCTTGTCCAGTAGTAAATGCGGTCTTCTCTTTGTCATCAGGATGGATCTCTACTTGCCAATATCCACTCTTCAAATCCAGTGTGGAAAACCATTTATGTCCTGAAAGAGTATCTAGCGTGTCGTCTATTCTTGGTAGAGGATAGCTGTCCTTCTTCGTGATATCGTTAAGTTTACGATAATCCACACAAAATCTTGTGGAGCCATCTTTCTTTCAGACCAACACGATGGGAGAGGCCCACGGACTTGATGACGGTTCGATGATGTCACTATCCTGCATCTGTTGTAAGAGCTTAGACACCTCTTCTTGTTTAGCGAACGGCAAACGTCTGGGATGCTGTTTAATCGGTGGATGGCCGGCAGTATCAATTCTATGCCGTGTCAGTGAAGTACGACCAATATCACTCTCGTTTTGAGAAAACACATCCTTAAATTCCTGGAACAGTCTTTCTGCGGCATGTCTCTGTTCAAGAGATAAATTTTCATTTTGTCCAATTTCAGGTGTTAAACTTGTAGGCGGCTCCGACAACTTCAAGCTCGGGTCTTTGCATACACAGGTGACTGGAGCACAGGTTGCAAGCACTTCACCCTTCTGGATAATTCTAGACTTTTCACTTACGTTTGCAATTCTCACGGGTATCACATCTCTCGACAGATCTACGAGCGCTGATGCTATTATCACTCCCATTGGGCTCTTCTCAGGATATCCAGTCAAGCCATACTGGAAAATTCTTTTGTTTCCAGTTACTCCAGGTATCATCATTTCGGTTCGAGGAGGAATGGTAACATCTGCCTTGGCTGTGATCCGTTGAATGGACACGGACTCATTTCCAAGTTTGAAAATAGTGACATCTTCTTGAGCGGAGCGTAACTCATTATTCTTAAAATCCAGTGTAAATCCATGCTCTTTTAAAAAGTCCAGTCCGAGTATGAAAGGGTCTGAAATATCGGCCACATAGACTGTATGATGGTAAGCGGCGTTCCCAAACTTTATTTTCAATTTCATTCTTCCATGTATGTCGATCTTATCCCCGGTCAAGGTTTGGAGGATAACACGGGGCGGGGTCCAGAGGAGTTTTTCCTTTAGCTGGTGAGCTAGATCTTTCCGAATGATGGTCACATTGGCTCCTGTATCGATGATCATATTACAGGGCAAATCATTCACACGCCCGACTATAAAAACTCCGTTCTCGCCGCAACTTCTTGCAGAAATTTGACACACTTGATAATGGGGCTTCTAAAAATCTGGCAACCTCGCCCCGCAAGATGGCCATTAATTAGTTTTCCTGCTCCGCCGTTCGTGGGGAGCTATTACCTTCTGTGCTGGGTCGTTTTAGGCAGTTTCTTTGAATATGGCCTTCTCCACCGCATTTCCAGCACTTGATCTTTCTGCCAGTTTTGTTGTCCATCAAGGAGTTCATCTGCCTCATCATGTCCTTCACCTGCTGCTGTAAATGCTCCACAGCTCTATCCGACGTCTCAGGCATGTTGGCTACTCGCACAAAGTGTCGATCTTTCCTTGTAGCTTGCTGGGCTGCCTCGAATTTCAGGGCATAAACTAAAGACCCTTTTAAGTCACTGAGATCTGCAATCCGGAGTGCCTTCTGGATCTCAGAGTCACGCACACCATCAATAAAATGCTGCAGAGCTAAGCTTTCTCTAATTTCAGTCGGACAGTCAGGATAAGCAAGATGTGAAAGTCTCTCGACATCCGTAGCAAGCTCTTGCAGGGATTCAGTGGATTTCTGCTGTCGAGTTTTGAGCTGGAGTCTGCTATATTCCTTCATGCATTTCTCGCCAAAGCGCAATTCTAAGGCACTGACGAGCGTTTCAAAATCCAGCGGTTCATTTGCAGGCAAAGTCTGTAGGACGTCGGCAGCATCAGCTCGTAGAGAAGCAGCTAACTGGCAAGCCTTTGTCTGGGAATCCCATCCATTGGCGTCCGCTACGATCCCAAATTGTGTCTTAAAAACTGGCCATGAGGATTTTCCATCATAGGTTGAGAGTTTAATAGAGGCCCGAGGAAGCATAGCTTGATACTTGACATCTTCGGGATAGTTTTCGGCAGTTATCTTTTGTTTCTTGACTTTTTCCAAATCTTTTTTTTACATTCTCTATGATTTCTTCAACGGTCTTGGCGATCTTTTGAACTTTTTCTTCAACTCTTTCTTCTACGGTTTTGGCTGTCAATTGAACATTTTCTTCTATTTCTTGAAATCTTCCTTCAAATTTGTTTTCCACGCTGTCAATTCTTTAATTTAAAGATGTTATTTTATTATCTATTAATTCTTTCAACTCGCCAAGGTTGGTTGACATCTCCTTCATTTCAGCCTGGTTTGCAGTCATTTTCTCGTCTATCGCTGACATTTCCTTCTTCATTTCTTCCGACATTTCCTTCATTTCAGCCTGATTCTCAGTCATTTCCTTCTTCATTTCTTCTTTCAACTCGGCAAGGTTGGTTGACATCTCAGCCTGATTCGCAGTCATTTTCGCATCCATCTCTCCTAATTTCTCCAATAATTTAGTCAGTTGCGCCTCCATTGCTCTGGTAATCGGCATTCAATCCCACTTCTGACACCAAATGTTGTGAGCTCGGGGTTTGAAAGGACTGATGCCAATATATAAGAACAATAAAAAGGCTTTATTCACTATAAACAGTGCAATACGATCACAAATATCTTCTGAAAATTACAAGATATTCAGTAATCTTCAAATCCAATAAAAGCACAGCAAAATTTCACACAGAAACAATGCGTTCAATACGACGTATCAACGACAAAATCAATCTGAGTAACACAGTTCTCAATGCAAAGCCTCTCGTATGAATTCAATCGCAGTTGACAGACAACTCTCTCAACTGAACTGGTGGAGGTCCCTTATATAGACTTCAGAGATCTTTCCAGACTATTCCAGGGTTTTCTAATGCTAGAAATTACCAGAAGGTCCTTCAACTCTCGATAGAGTACTCCAAACGTGAAAGGATCCCAATGTAAAGGTATAAGGGGGGGTGGTTGCACAAAAAGTCGCCAAATCCGTCGCCAACTTGGCGACATTTGGCGATATATCGCCAAATTTGGCGATATATCGCCAAATTTGGCGACAAAAATAAGTCTCCAAAACCATCGCCAACTTGGCGATAAACCCATTCCTTGGCGATATTCCCATAGAACTCTATTGTAAAAACGATGAGGGTGTAAGGTTGTTTTTCTTACAAAGCACCTGAGGCCTTTAGCATTGAGTTACATGATGCTCAATAGGAAATACATTAATACTGCAATTTTCACAATAATAAAATAAAATAAATTTAAACAAATGGAATATTTACAAGTATATACAAAATTCATAACAATACATTTAAGGGCGACCAAACTGGTCGCCAGTGGCGGCTAGTTTTGTATATAGGTTCATTCTGATCAAGCGCTTTTCTGATTAGTTTTGGGGGTTCACTGGTTAACTATAAGGGAGGGGTATGATTCTCCCCTTAATATATTGTCGATTTCTTTATTTTTCGAGGGGCTTATTTCAAATTCTTTGAAATAAGAATATAATATACAATTAGTGTGAATAAGCTGTGAGCTCAATGCCCTCAGTTTAACTGGGCAGTTTTCCTTTTGTATTTCTTTCATTTACAGTGCCACACAAAAGTATTCTTTTAGATGATGATCTACGGGGGAAAAACTATTTGCAGCATATTTTAATTATGTTACGCCATTTCAAATATAATGAAATGGATATACATTATTGAGGTTTACTACAAGACATTTGTTATGCGAAAAGGATTTATCATTCTTTTACAGGGACATATAAATATTTCAGATATAGTACTGTGTCCGAAGTATTGCTTATAAGCCATAATTGGAAGTAGGATTTTAGTTAGGTATGGGTTTGACTAAATTTTTGAATGCTATGTGTTATGTATAAATGCTAGAGATCCTATACAGGGCTAAACAAAAAAATTTGTAAGCATTACGGTGCAGCAGCGTAAATTGACTAAAATGGGTTTTTAATCGAGTTATGAATTTTGAACGTGAAATATATTTAGTATACCAAGGAAGGTTTGTGGAATATAAATAAAATCATATACAGGACCACGTAAAGAACTGAATACATGGCTGACTATGTATGCGATAATTCCTGGAAGTGTGATTTCAGCGTGTATTTGCCTGAATGAAACTATAGCTTAATATGTCGCGTGTACAAAAAGCTTATGTTATATACAGGGCTGTACAAAATAATTCAAGTATGTTTCCATCTATTGGTAGAAACTGTTGAAGATGAATTTCCAACTGTGTTTTTTTTTGTTTTATTTCTAAACTAAACTGCAGCATACTATAGGGTATATACAAATATATAAATTATATACAGGGCTGCAGAAAAGAATTGGAGTACTTTTCCGGCTGTGGATGGTAATTGTTGAAACCTGGTTTTCAAATTTGTTTTGTGTTTTTCTGAAATGTTTACTTAGATAGCTTATTTACCTTATTAAACAGCGATGGTTTGTTAAAGTATTCTGTTAGTGTTGGAAAGTGTTTCATAATCTATGATTGGTACAGATTTTACTAATTTTACTAATGAACAAAATTTTAGATAAATAATTAAGATATAGATTGGAAATTGTGGATGAGAAGGGATGTCATCTGCCGACACGACTAGCGTAGTGTCTTCGTTATATTCTGATTATAAAAAAAATAATTTTTTTAATGATCACGTTAATGTATGCGAAGGTGGTTTTCTTGAACATATTATATTGCAGGTATGGGGAGGGAGGGGGTTAACGCCTTGCTCTGATTTTCACAAAACAAATTCCCAAGAAATTTAATATTTTTAGCTTCTAACGTAGCGTTTTTTAAATGTTATGTATAGAGAAAACGGGAAATTTTAAATAACGATTTTCATAAATGTTTAATTTATGTTCCTAATAAAAGTACACAACCCGTATATGCCTGATGGTTACCAACAATCAAAGTAAATGAATTGTTGTTGAGCACTTAACCGAGTGCCCTACAAGCAATCCTACGAGTTTTTTTATCTAACTGTGCATTCTTATCTCGGTTTCTACGGATTCCCAATCACAACGGCCTTTAGATGATTCGACTTTGTTTTCGTTCGTGACACAGATTTTAGTTCCACCTTCCACCGCCAAGGGCGGCATTATTTTTTAGAGCTCTGTGGGCCTGATTTCGACGGGCATTGTTTCATTCAACTCCTTTAAGCAACGCATACCCATGTTGGATGTTCGTATGGGACAAATTGCGCCCCCTGGCGTTGGAATGCGGTACTAAAGGATTATGAGCGCGTGTGCAGCACGCTTGCTATTCGATGCTGGAGGCAGCGGGAACACAATTTGGAGTTTTATTCGGAAGGTGGTTTCTTTAGAACAGGGTGCGTCCCCTAGCGGCGGGAGGTGGAACTAAAAAAGTTTGCAGCGCGTGCGCTGCATGCATACTATACGGTCCGGCAGGCAGTGGGAACACGTGTCGGTGGTTCGTTTTAACAGAATGCGCCCGTACTTGCGGAAAGTGGAGATACAGGATTTTCAGTCGACGTGCAAAGCACTTTTAAATAAATAATTTAATACAAAATCAGGTTAAAGATATAAAATCATACAAACTTTAGTTTTGTGTAATTTTATTATCATGGGTCCGAGCAACGCCGGGCGGGTCAGCTAGTATATATATATATATAATTATAATATCTATGAATTTCAAAATACATATCAAGTTCTTATATCATTCTACTTTAATCTACAAAGAGATAAATAATGATATTGTGTAAACAGAATACCACATATCTAATAATTAACATGTGCAATCATAATTTTACCATAGCATGTGCTTCAATGGTAATTGGCCAAATTTACTCATACCTGAATAATATTTAAAAAAGAAAGAGAGAGAAAGGGAAAAAAAAATTTATAGATTGGAGGTGCTATTAAGTAAACACAAATGGATTAATAAATCAAATATGAACATTATACAATGGAAAACTGGACCACAAGAGAACAAAAAAGAATTAGATATGAAAAAACACATGTAGATGTACTCGTCAGCTGGGTTGCATCCACATTAAAAAATAATTCAGTATTTCATAATTCTACTGGCATGATGCTAAGAACAGTAGAATCAAAACCAAGTATACTGAATTATTACCAGATAACAATTGGAAAAAATAAGATTGGAAATATTTAAATTGGAAATAAAAAACCATTAAGAATATATAATATAATTCACTTACATCGATTATCCTAAAAACATTATAAATCACCTCACTAAATTACCACTAGATATCATTTTTGAAATAATATTGGAAATTAGAACCTTTAAATTGTAAATAAAATAATATAGAAACTTCTGCATAATATCCACGTCCACATGGCATATATATATATATATATATATATACCGGGCTCGTCATAAATTCATGCAAACTTTAAATATTCATAATAAATGAAGTAATGCTCAGAAAAATTTTCGGTTTGCGCGAGTATGATCAGAAGGTTTTTGGATTTTTTTCCATGTATAATAAAAAATTATTCCAAAAGTAACCGATAGAGGGCACTCACACGTCATACTGAGGCGTTTTATGCAAATCAGGCAAACACAAATAGACAATAACAGGCTCGGACTGGCCCGCCGGCCCATCGGCCTGAGGGCAGGTGCGCCCTGAGCCAGGGAAAATTTCACGCCCCCAAGCCGCTCCAATATTTTCCCACACACATTATATTCTGATTAGTGTACTAAATTTCGAGAAATTGCTCAGGGATAATTATCAACTAATAGACAGATAGCAAAAGAGAGGAATTTTTATTATCATAAAGAAATTGAAGATACATCGAAGGAATTTTCAGAATAGGAAACCAAAGCGGACGTGTTTGCATATGATTGAGGATAGAAAACGGGTACCTAGAGAAAGTTTTAATAGCCCTGGCTACTAAAAGCTCACGCCCATATGCTACTCTCGCGCCCTGAGAGAGATTTTTTTCATCGGTTCTTAGGATGGCTTTTTTTAGGTCTTAATCTCAGATCAAATATTTTGCGTACCCTCCGTTGTAGTACCCAGGGGACCTTGTGCTCTTTTAAAGCCGTTCCTGAATGGACCTATAATTGAAATCATGCTTTTCGAAAAATAACTGTATAAAACAAAGAGATAAATAGATATTAGAAGGCAAAAACGTTTTGTGTAGATTTTGTTGTTGACTGGAAAACATAATTTTTTGAGGAATTTTTTCGAGAAATAAATACAACCTCGATGACACTTCTGAATTGCAATTTTACAAGCTGGGGATCGAGCGGCCAGTCTTTTTTCATTCAAAATACCTACCAAAATTTTCGATTAGCTTTATTTAATGACAGCCTCTCCGTAATTAAATAACTATTCGGAAATTCTGGTATGTATTTAAAAAAAAAATGTTTTATTTAATCACGGAAAAATCGATCATTAAATAAAGCGATGATTACTACTCAGGGACTTTTGTAGGTTTTTTTGAATTATAAAACGCTGGCAGCAAACTCCTGTCACTTGCAGGATTACAATCCCCGAAGGATTTCTTTCAATTATGGAAACTTTATTTCCTGTGATCTCTAACTATGATAAGAAATTTGCAAATCATGGGAAGAGTGTGCTGAGAAAAGTAAATTTACTCAATTATTTTAGCGATTTAAGCTACTAATCGCTATTTTTTATGTCATTTTTTAGTAGAAGCCTTTTTATAGTGCGATATCAATTGAGCATTTTTAAGCACACAAAATGCCTCTTCCTCCTCCTGCCTCTCCCTATCCCAAATGCTGCAAATGTAATAATTCACGAGTTAGTGTTATTTACCCATTCAATTAGGGGATATATATAATTGTATTTTATTGGATATATATAATTGTATTTGTCCCATAATATTTGGACATTCAAATACTGTTATAATATGCGGTACTTTTTCAAAAGAAAAAAAAATAAGCATGAGTTTTAGTTTCAAAATTTCTATTTCTATACTGAAAGTACATTTTTGTTCTCGATATAAATATTTTTTGAACGAATTTTGCATACTGAATCTTTATTTTGTATGTGTGATGAGGCAGACACCGTCAGAGACCACATTTAAAGATGCTACTTTACTATAGAGAAAAAAACAAATAAGGTAAATAAACAGCATTTGATGTCAGATTATATCCGAAATTGCATCTATACCATGTTTATAACTGACCTAATAACTAATTCATATTAATATCAAATAAATATTTTTTTAAAATAGAGGTTGGAGCTCTTAACACTGATAGTCTATCATTTTAGTAGTCATAAAAGTAAAATTGATTTGCATAATAGTTTTAGAGATATTTGTTTAAATACAAATGCAAAATGAGGAAACATTTCTGAAACTAAGGAAACCAAATTATAAGCAATTTTAATCGGTTATTCTAAAAGCATAATTAATTTTTGCCTAAAAAATCAACAAATTAGTTGAAGTTTCTAATTAAAATAGGATGAATTATTTGCATATTTTAATATTATTATTAGCGCAGCCAGCAAACATAATTGTTGGTCAAATGGGAACTCATATCTTTAGACCGACGACGATCAGCTAACCGTTGGACTAATGATACCCAACAATTCTGAGTGAAAAAAAGAATTGTATAAAAGGGAAGAGTTAGTGAAGTCATATCTCACAGCACGATGATGGTTTAAAAAAAATCATAAATATCGTCAAACTTGTAATAATTGCTAAAAAAATAAGACAAGATTTTTTTTGGCATTAATGGACACAGCTATGAATATATCAAGTGTGTTAATTTACAATGATGGAAAAATGATGGAGAGTGATCACACCCTACCAATTCTTCTAAAACTAATTGTAAAAAAAATCTATAAGTACTAATCGATTGGAAATAATGTCTGCTAATTTAAGTATGTTACAGGAGGAGTCGTCTACATATTAAAAATTATACCAACTTTGAATTTTCGAATAATAACCCCTATTTTTGAGATTCTATTTGAGTTCCTTGGATCGCGACAGTCCGCGAAAAGGTATAGTTTAAATACTTTATGTTAAATTTTCATAGAGCTAGAAGAGTTTAAAGTTTGAGGATGCTAATTTGACAAATGCTCCATTTGACAAACTTATAAAAATCATTCTATTGAATTTTTATTAATTTTTTTTAATGAAATACACTTAACACTTAATAGACCCAAATATATTCCAATTTTTTTTGTATCCTAATACATATTTTTAATTATGAAAATTAATAATAAATTCATATTAAAAAAATTATGAATTATCACCTATATTAATTTTTGTATAAAAAACTGTGTAAGTGTACCGCTCATTTGAAAAATTAGTTTTCGACATGCAGAGAACCTTCCTACAGTCTAAGGTGATCGCTTTCTGTTTTCAAAGAATCTACAGAAAATAACACGTATAGACACTTACCAGAAACATTTGTAGTATTTAATTTTATATAAAGTTTATCATAAATTTAAAGTTACTGTATAATTTTACTGTTGACAAAATGAGTGTTTAGTACTTTTTCTTGTAAGATTTAAATTTTATTTTCCGAAATTTTTAGATAAATCCCCAACACATTTTCCTTTATAACTATGAAGAATTAAGATAAGTATATTTTCAGGCTGTCTTGATCCAGGGAACTCAAACATAGGTGTTACAACTTGACAAATCAACGTTCGTGCATTTTTTAATGTGTAAACAATGCGCGAAACAAAATTTTCGAATAAAATTTAATATTAGAAATTATTCCCAATAAATTGGTACCTATGTATTTTTTTATACCTTATTTGCAGGATAATTAGTAAGGTGTGATCACTTTTGTACCATGACTGTTCTAAGGTATTTATTGACAAAAGTATAAAGCAGGATACAAGGTAATCTGTATTAAACTTTCTAGAGTTTTTGAATATTACATGACATAGTTTGAAAAACTGTGTAGCATTGTGCAGATTTAATGGAACTTCAAACATGCACGGGGAAAATAGCGAAGTCGTTTACCTAAACTCAGGAATATATTAAACCACTTTCTTACTTGGTGCTATGTGTTAAACTTTGTCAAGTCAGACACAACACAAGTAAGTAAAATTAATTTAAGTTCGTTAAAATTGTTGCGCCCTCTGAAAATCCAAGGTCTGCACCCTTTCCCCTGACCCAGTCCGACCCTGGACAATAAAACAAATCACAATAATATGACACTGTGCATTTATTTTATAGTAAAAGATGATCAACATGACCTCTATCACCAGGTATTAGGGAAGTGAGGCGCGTCAGTACGCCTGTTACAGCTGAATGTAGCATGTCGGCATCGATGCCACCGACGGTCCGTCGAATGGCATCTTTCAGTTCCACCAAAGTTTCTGGGGAACCCCGGTGTACACGACACTAAGTATCCCCACACCCAAATACCTGCCGGGGTCATGTCTGGAGATCGTGCGGGCCACTCAAACTTACATCCTCAACTTATTACTCGGTCTTCAGTGAAAGTGTTCAACAGGAACGTCTTGACTTCACGTGCAACCTGGGGCGGGGTACCATCCTGCATGCAGGCAAAACGTGGTCACGCAAAAGCGTATAATACCGTTCTGCATTGACGGTACAGGTTTTCCAGCCGAATTTAGGACAAGACTCTTCAAAAAAGAAAGGACCCAGAACCAGGGACCGACTTAGACTATCTGGGGCCCGGGGCAAGCATCATTCTGGAAGGCCCCCTTCTATCTATCCATGAAAATTGTTCGGGAATTATGTTGAAGTCACTAGTATTAAACTCTCTCTCTCTCTCTCTCTCCATACCTATTTTATGTATACATAAATTTCGAACCAAGTGCTATTTACATCTTATACATATACAGTGTATTACAAGAAAGGGTCACAACTTTAACAAATGACAGAACACTTATTTGTCAACACTGTCTAGTTTCTGAACACTGTCAACGCTGCGATCGATATTTTTGTTCCATTTTCACTATTGTACCATCTAAAAGTGTATGAAGTTATACTTCAAATTGAACCAGACTTTTTTTCTATGTTTTTGGCTATGGCAAGCAGGTTCTATCAGAATTTGGGGATATTTCGACGAAAGGGCGCGCTGCGATCGATATTTTTGTTCCATTTTCACTATTGTATCATCGAAAAGTGTATTCAAATTGAACCACATTTTTTTTCTATGTTTTTTGGCTATGGCAAGCAGGTTCTATCAGAATTTGGGGATATTTCGACGAAAGGGGGTGCTGTGATAGCCAAATTCAAAAGGTCAAAATAGCCAAACTCAATTTCAAATTCAAAAAGATGTGCAAAAAAATTAGAAATCCTACAATTTTTTTTCGTTAAATGTTCAGAGAATCCGGAACAATTTTTGTTTTGCCTCTATCTTAAAAATGCCTGAGATATAGCGGTTTGAAATTTTAGGGTGGCTGACATTTTCAAACAAGACAGCAAAATTCATCCATAAACGGGTTTAACTTATGAGTTATAGTTAACATGGTTTTGGCAAATTTTCTTTCATTGTTGTAACAATTAATCCTATTATATGCTTATCACTATATATTTATATTCGCCAACGTCAAATTCTCGCCAAACTTGACGACAGTTGGCGAAATATCGCCGAATTTGGCGACCAAAATAGGTTGTCATAAATGAAGCCAACTTGGCTGTAGAGGACTAATTTGGAGATATTCTCATTCAAATTCAATGTTGACGAGAACTGGGATTGAATCTTCTTTAATTAGGTTCCACGCATTTTACCTTCGTGTTTTCCAGTAAAATTAGCTAAAATCGAAAAAACAAGAAATAGGGAGGCTATCTGTTCCTGTCGGTTCAGACCTGAAGGACTTTTCGTAGTTTAGTATTATACATCAGTTGATCGCATCCCGGTAACCCGACGATTCGAAAGCAGCTGACGTACAACGGAATAACGAAAAATATTGATTTTATTGGGGATATGATAACGAATTTTGAAGTATTAACATGACTGAGATAGAAGAAAGTTTTGGGATTGGCACATCCGACTAGTTGGTATAGGAATTTAATGACGTATGTGAACGTTTGAAGTGTAAATGCAGATCTTTCAATCACTCTTGGTTATTTGTTATAATGTAAAATTTTCTATTATATTATAAAATTTAATATTTGTTGTGCATCAGCATGTATTTGGCTGATTCTATAATATGGAAAGATAAGTGCAGACATGCCCTGATACTAATAGCAACAAATTTCAACACTTGTTACGTTGTTACTTCATTCCCCATGCTCTAAAATACCTTTATATAAATTTTTATAACATTAGTTTTCAGATGTTGTAGATTGTTCTTTTTAGGGGAGGAGGGGACTTGGGGCACAGGAAGCAGAGGGTGGAAGTGGAGGGCTACACTCCTTTCCTAAATCTTTGAAAATGTAATAATTTTTGTCATTTTTGGCCAATTTAAACCATTTTGTATCCGTTTAACAAAAATCCTAATTAAGAGCAGAGGGGAGGGAGGGGGGCTCTCAGATTGGGGGCCTGGGGCAGCTGCCCCACAGGCCCCTGCATAAGTTGGGAACTGCCCAGAACAAAAGACGCGGTGAAACCACACCAAACAGTCAAATGAGGAGCATGCAGTGGCTTGGTCAGGTACTCACGAGGGTTTGACGTTGTTCAAAATACGACTGCGTATTGACGATTTCATTGATTTTATTGATTTTGCGTATTGACGTCATCATGCAATGAAAAATGTGCTTCATCCGTCCAGTTGACGGTCAACAACCATTGTGGGTCCCGCTCCGATTTTGCCAGCGTCCATGTAGCAAACTTTAGTCTTTTATCTGTATTTGCCAGTAATAACTGGTGAATTGCCTGTATCTTGTACGGATAGAGATCCAAGATTCCGTTCAGAATATGTCGAATCGACGATTACGGAATCCCCGTTATTCTCCCAGCTTCACGAGCACTGCTACTCCCCATTGATGTCTCGGCTTCCAATTCTTCCATGACACTTTTTACAACATTGACGCGATCCGTGCTCGAGGATGGTCTGCCACTACGTGGACGATCCTCCAAACTCCCCGTTTTCTCAAAATGTCGTACTAAATTGAGTATCCCTTTCAATGAAATAGGTTTTTTTTGCGCCTGAAGTTCTTTCTTCGTGCGAAACTTTCGCAATGCAATAGTTCTCGATTCACCATTCTTGTAAAAAAGTTTAACCACCAGCGCTCGATCTGGTAACGATAGCATGCTGTCGAGATCAAATGACGAATCCATTTCCAGGCAGGTGTTTTATTGCGAGCCTGATTTGCATAAAACGCCTCAGTTTTACGTATGAGAGCCCTCTATTGGTTACTTTTGGAATCATTTTTTTCTTATACTACATGGAAAAAAATCCAAAATCCTTCTGATCATACTCGCTTAAAATGAAAATTTTTCCGAGCATTACTTCTTTTATTATGATTTTTTTAAGTTTGCACGAATTTATGACGCAACCGGTCTATATATATATATATATGTGTGAGTGTGTGTGTAATATAAAATTATATATAACACGTTATCAGTATGATCAGGCCTGAATCCTGTTTTAACTGCAGCATTGGTTAAGAGATCAATGTAAGTTTTTTCAAGACAAGCGCTGACTGTGTCACAAAACGTTAACTAAATGGCTGATATAATTCACACTCTTAATGTAAGCAGCAGTTGAAATATTTAGAGTATTTGCAGTCGTACAATCGAGCTGAGTAGTGGCAACAGTTCCGAAAGTTGTTTCTCCAAAGCATTTAGGAGACTGGGTTTGAGACAAACAGTTTATTCCATACTAAATTATACTAATGCACAACTCCACATAAACACAACTTCAATAGAAGCTTCAGACCCAATTAGATCTATTAAAATGTATTGATGAAAATCTATCGACGCGTAGAGGAAGGACTTCTCAAGTGACGAGGTTATTTGGACCCTTCGGCAGGCGTAAAAATTTGCCGTCCAAGTCAGTGTATGCGGTATAAGTATAAAAAAAAAAAACTAAAATCTAAGTTACATTGTGCTCTCTAAGAAACCAACGAAATCTGTGTTAGGAGAAAAAATGGGTAGTAAGAGGTGGAGCGCTTGCTAATGATTGAAAAAGTGGGCCAAAAGGGGGTGCCATTGACATCGTGTCGTAACTCTTAATTTTAGAGCAGAATTTTAAAAAGGTGAATAGTTTATGCGGGAGTTGAAAGGAATCATGATATATGGAATGGTAATTTAAAAAAAAATGGTGTTACAAAATGTTCCGAAGAAATAAAAATTCAATGTCTTAAAGTATCAAGAAATAAAACAAGTGTGTTTTACAAGAAGTGTTGCATTTAATAGAATAATGTTTTTAGATTAAGAATTAAAAGAAGATGTTGATTTAAAGTTACGGAATTAAAATATAAATGGTACTTAAGATATTGTTAAACGAAAGGAAAAAAAGTAGAATTGTAAGAATTTGGATTAAATTAATTAAACTAAAATAGCGAAAATTTATTGTTATTACATATATATATATATATATATATATATATTAGTTAAATTAGGTAAAAAAATCGATTTTACTCAAAAAAGAAACTAAAATAATGCTTTAGAATTTAAAAGAAATATATGTAACAAATAACTTTCCCATTCCTTTAAAATTATGCACAATTTATTTTTTAAAGTTATAAAAAACACTTGCGCAGAAAATATATTCTAAACGAACACATTTAAAAATAATTAATAGTTGAAAAAAATCGATTTTTTCAAGAAAGGAAACATTTTTTACCGAATTTTATTCTAAATATAATATTTATATTTTACATCTAACAATCCAATTAAGAATATATATAATTCATGTTTTATCCTCTAGTAATATTAAATTTTGAAACCTTCACCACTTTCTCATTACGCAATCTCCCCGCATTTAACTTAAAAATAACCAGGTTTCTAAGTCCTAAGCCGCGATTTGAAGAAATCCAGTATCATCATTCAAAATCCTATTCTAGAAAGGGCCCAATGGTCTTACATGTAAAACACTAAGGCTGAAGGCACTGAGGTCCCTAGTTCGAGTCAAAGGTCAGCCATAAAATATTCTTGAGGTATATCAAATAATAAATATCTACAGATGGCTGCACAAAGAGAGATGTAATTTTTTTTATAACCGAGGTTATTCATAACGGAAAATTTTCCTTCCTGACAGTAATGCCAGGAATATTTCTGTGATTCGAAGAATTTCTGAGAGAGTAACGGAAAGTACAAACAAAAGTTCTTCAAACGGAGTTTTTCCTTTTTTTATCTCTTAAAACGAAAAATCTATTATCGGAATGGAAAAAGTCCGGCAACTTTGCTGCCAGTAATTTTACCGTGAATTAATGGATTTATTTTAACAGTGCAGGATAAGTTATAACCATGTCAGGACTCTCGTCCGTTCTAGAACGACACAATACTCCCCACATTAAAGAAGGTGACAAAAGGGCAGCCGTTCCAGAATGTGATCGGAACGCACTTGGATGCGATGTTAAATGTTGTCGCTCATCATACAGAGGTACCAGTGGGTAGAGAGAGACAGGGTGAGCTCACATCTCAGTAACATCGCTTATGACTCAATGGAGGAATTGCACATTGTAATAAAATTCCCAAAGGAACAACGAACCCTTTGGAAATAGAGCTATAGTATAGAACATTAGGATTAGTCATGGTAGGATTAACCATATGACTAGAATATTCTAGTCGGATGTGCCAATCCCAAAACTTTCTTCTATCTCAGTCATGTTAATACTTCAAAATTCGTTATCATATCCCCAATAAAATCAATATTTTCCGTTATTCCGTTGTACGTCAGCTGCTTTCGAATCGTCGGGTTACCGGGATGCGATCAACTGATGCTAAACTACGAAAAGTCCTTCAGGTCTGAACCGACAGGAACAGATAGCCTCCCTATTTCTTGTTTTTTCGATTTTAGCTAATTTTACTGGAAAACACGAAGGTAAAATGCGTGGAAACTAATTAAAGAAGATTCAATCCCAGTTCTCGTCAACATTGAATTTGAATGAGAATATCGCCAAATTAGTCCTCTACAGCCAAGTTGGCTTCATTTATGACAACCTATTTTGGTCGCCAAATTCGGCAATATTTCGCCAACTGTCGTCAAGTTTGGCGAGAATTTGACGTTGGCGAATATAAATATATAGTGATAAGCATATAATAGGATTAATTGTTAGAACAATGAAAGAAAATTTGCCAAAACCATGTTAACTATAACTCATAAGTTAAACCCGTTTATGGATGAATTTTGCTGTCTTGTTTGAAAATGTCAGCCACCCTAAAATTTCAAACCGCTATATCTCAGGCATTTTTTAAGATAGAGGCAAAACAAAAATTGTTACGGATTCTCTGAACATTTAACGAAAAAAATTGTAGGATTTCTAATTTTTTTGCACATTTTTTTGAATTTGAAATTGAGTTTGGCTATTTTGACCTTTTGAATTTGGCTATCACAGCACCCCCTTTCGTCGAAATATCCCCAAATTCTGATAGAACCTGCTTGCCATAGCCAAAAACATAGAAAAAAAGTGTGGTTCAATTTGAAGCATAACTTCATACACTTTTCGATGATACAATAGTGAAAATGGAACAAAAATATCGATCGCAGCGCGCCCTTTCGTCGAAATATCCCTAAATTCTGATAGAACCTGCTTGCCATAGCCAAAAACATAAAAAAAAAATCTGGTTCAATTTGAAGCATAACTCCATACACTCTTAGATGGTACAATAGTGAAAATGGAACAAAAATATCGATCGCAGCGCCCCCTTTCGTCGAAATATCCCCAAATTCTGATAGAACCTGTCATATGGTTTAATCCTACTATATTTTAACGACTACAGTATAGCCACCTGTTGAAAGATTTGCACAAAAATCTAATCAGCACTAATATATATGCAGGTCTAACATAATATAAAGTTTTAATAAATTCCGTGCATTAATTATTGAGATATAGCTATCTTGAAAATCATGAATGACCAGCATACAGTGCCATCTGTTGGGCGGTATACACCTAAACATAATCATCAACAACTTATGTCCACGTCCAACTGAATTTGAAGTTTGATAAGGAGAAAGTTTTTTGCGAAAATCCTGAAAAATGCAGCGCCACCTCTTGCGCGATTTTCACCAAAATCTAACAAGTAAAACATTTGTCAACGTCTAACTAAATCTGAAATTTAATGAAAATCCCTGCAATAGTCCTTGAGATATTGCTATATTCAAAATCGTGAATAATGCAGCATAGCACCACCACCCAGTGGGCGGTATGCACCAAAACTTAATCAGCAACAATCTATGCCAATGTCTAACTGAATCTGAAATTTGTTGGTAATCCCTGCATTAGTTTTTGAGAAAGAGCTATTGAGGAATTCGAGAAAAATACAGCACAGCAATGCGATTTACACCAAAATTGTGCGATTGACATCAAAAATGGATCAGCACCAATTTATATCAAAGTCTAACTGGATAGTTTTATTAAATTCCATCCATTAATAAGACTATCGCTAAAATCGTGTGAATCCTGCAAATATGCTGCATAAGCTGCGTCACCTGTTGGGAAATTTAAACGAAACCGTAATAAGCAACAATTTATGCCAACGTCTAACTGAATCTGTAATGTAATGAAATGAAAATCCGTGCATTAGTCCTTCAGATAGACTTATCTTGAAAATCGTGAATAACGCAGCATACCAGCGCTACCGGTTGGGCGCTATACACCAATACTTAATCAGCAACAACTTATGACCACGTCTAAATGAATCTGAAGTTTGACGAAATTCTGTGCATTAGTGTTTTAGATTTAGCTTTCGTGAAAATCATAAAAAAAGTAGCATAGCAATGTCATCTTTTGGGCTATTTACACCAAAGCATGTAATCATCGTCTATTTATATCACGATCAAACAGAATCTGAAATTTTATGAAATTCTGTGCATTAGTTCTTGAAATATAGCAATCGTGAAAATCGTGAAAAATGTAGCATAGCAGCGCCACCAGGTGAGCGATTTAAACCAAAAACTAATCAGCCTAATCAGCACCAACTTATATGAAGGTCATTACTGAATACAAATATTTATTAAATTTCATGCATTATTTCTTGAGACGGAGCTATCTTGAAAATCGTGAATAATGCATTATACAGCGCCACCTGTTGCGAGATATACAACAAAGCATAACAAGCAACAACTTATATCCACGTTTACCAGAATCTGCAGTATGATGAAAATCTGTGCATTAGTTCTTGAGATAGAGCTATCTTGAAAATCATGAATAATGCAGCATAGCAGTGTCACCTGTTGGGCGGTATACACCAAAATTTAATCAAAGACTTATGTCCACTTCCAACTAAATCTGATGTTTGATGAAAATCTGTGTATTAGTTCTTGAGATAGAGCTAGTGTGCAAATCCTGTAAAATGCAGTATAGCTGCGCCACCTGTTTGGCGATTTACATAAAAAAATAATCAGTACACATTTATCAAAGTCCAACTGAATCTAAAATTTTATTAAATTCCGTGCATTAGTTCTTGAGATACGACTATCAGTAAAATCGTGTAAAATCCTGAAACATGCATTATGGAAGCGCCACTTGTTGGACGATTTACACCAAAACCAATTAAGCAACAACTTATTTCAATGTCTATCTAAACCTGTACTGTAATGAAAATCCGTGCATTAGTCCTTGAGATAGAGTTATCTTGAAATTCATGAATACTGCAGTTTAGCAGCGCTACATATTGGGTGGTATACACGAAAACTTAATAAGCAAAAACTTATGTCCACATGTAACGGAATTTGAAGTTTGATGAAAATCTGTGCATTAGTTCTTGAGATAGAGCTATGGAGGAAATCCTGAAAAAGTGCAGCATAGCAGCGCCACTTGTTGGGCGATTTACACCAAAACCTAAAAAGCAACAACTTATGTCAACGTCTAACGGAATCTGTAATTTAATGAAAATCCGTGCATTATTTCTTCAGATATAGCTATATAATATCATGAATAATGCAGCGTACATTTTGGGCGGTATACATTAAAACTTAATCAGCAACAACCTAAGTCAATGTCTAACTGAATCTGAAATTTGTTGAAACTCCCTGCGTTACTTCTTGAAATGGAGCTATTACGGAAATCGAGAAAAATACAGTATACGTCTAACTGAATCTGAAGGTAGATGAAAATCTGTGCATTAGTTTTGATATACAGCTGTTGCAGAAATCCTGAAAAATGCAGCATACCAACGCCACCTGTTGGGCGATTTATACCAAACCCTAATAAGTGACATCTTATGTCAACGTCTAACTGTATCTTAAATTTAATGAAAATCTGTGCTTTAGTTCTTGAGATATAGCTATCTTGAAAATCGTGAATAATGCAGCAGAGCAACACCACCTTTTGGGCGGTATGCACCGAAACCTTATCAGCAACAACTTTTGTGAATGTCAAACTCAAACTGAAATTTATTGTAAATCCATGCATTAGTTTTTGTGATAAAGCTATTGTGGAGATCCTGAAAAATGCAGCGTATAAGCGCAACCTGTTGGGCGGTATACACCAAAACCTAATCAGCAACATCTTATGTCGACGTTTATCTGAATCTCAAGGTATATGAAAATCTGTGCATTAGTTCTTGAGGTACAGCTATTGTGGGAATCCTGAAAATTGCAGCACAGAAGGGCTTTTTTTTGGGCAATTTACACCAAAACATACTAAGCAGCAACTTATGTCAGCGTCTTACTGAATGTAAAATTTGAAAAAAATTCGTGCATTTGTCCTTGAGATATAGCTTTCTTGAAAATCCTGAATAATGCAGCTTCGCAGCTCCACCTGTTGGGTGGTATACAGCTAAACCTAATCAGAAACATGTCCACATATATCCGAATCTGAAGGTAGATGTAAATTTGTGCATTAGTCCTTCAAATACAGCTAGTGCGGAAATCGTGAAAAATGCAGCATAGCAGCGCCACTTTTTGGCGATATTCACCAAAAACTAATCACCATCATTTTATATCAAGGCATAACTGAATCTAAACTTTTATTAAATTCCATGCATTAGTTCTTGAGATGTGGCTATCATTAAAATCGTATAAATCCTGATAAATGCAGCATAGCACCGCCACCTGGTGGGCAATTTACACGAAAACCTAATAAACAACATCTTATGTCAACGTCTTACTGAATCTAAAATTTGAGGAAAATTCGAGCATTATTCCTTGAGATATAACTTTCTTGAAAATCCTGAATAATGCAGCTTCGCAGCGCCACCTCTTGGGTGGTATAGAGCTAAACCTAATCAGAAATTTCTTATGTCCACTCTAATTGAATCTGAAGGTAGATGAAAATCTGTGCATTAGTCCTTGAAATACAGCTAATGCGGAAATCGTGAAAAATACAGCATAGCAGCGCCACTTTTTGGGCGATATTCACCGAAACTAATCAGCACAAATTTACATCAATACCTAACTGAATCTAAAGTTTTATTAAATTCCATGCATTAGTTTATTGAAATATTACTATCACTAAAATAGTGTAAATCCTAAAAAATGGAGCATAGCAGCGCCACCTGTTGGGTAGTTAACACCAAAACCAAATAAGCAACAACTTATATCAACGTAATAACTGAATCTGAAATTTAATGAAAATTCATTCATTAGTTCTTGAGATATGAAAATCGTGAATAATGCAGCATGGCAGTTTGGGCGGTTTACACCAAAACCTAATCAGCAACAACTTATATCCACGCCTAGCTGAATCGGAAGGTAGGTGAACATCTGTGTATTAGTTCTTGAGAGAGAGCTATTGCGGAAATCGTGAAAAAAGCAGCATAAATGGTTCGCACCAAAAACTAATCAGCACCAATTTATATCAAGGTCTAAATGAATCTAAAATTTGATTAAATTCTGTGTTTTAGTTCTTGAGATAGACCGCCCCAAAATTTTTTTGTCATATACATACAGACAGACATTTTCTAAAAACAGTCATAGCGTATTCAGGTCTTCTAAAACGTATAAATCCGTTTAAAATCGGAAGTCGAAAATTTTTTACGAATCCAATATTTTCTTCTTGTAAAGAGAGAAACTCCGGAGCCCAATGCAATAACGCTTCCGAAAAACGAATCCTAAATTACCCTTTCCTTTTCCTCCCATCTCCAATCTTTTGCCTTCTTTTGTATCAAAACACTAATAAATGACGTAAAGTGTCGCTCACGTAAGAAATGGAGATTAAACGGGCTCGGTTTTTATATCAGTCTTGGGGTTTCGGCAGACTCCAGCTCAATCTGTTTTTAAATTTCAAATTTTAATTTTTTTCCATTTCAAATCATTTTAACGCTATTTTGATCAGAATAAAAAGTAAAGTCTTTTTCTATTCTTCATAGCTGCGAACTATTCATTTTTTGTGTTAACACAATTTCCGAATCATAATTCTGAGCTTATTTAATTGCAGAATTATGCGATTAACTAACACTAAGATTCGGCAAAGATTTATATTTGGAAGTAATAATGACTAAAAAGTAGAATAGTTGATAGCTAAGTGTGCGCAGAGAGATGCATTTAAATTTTTTATTATGTGAAAAAATAATATAAAAATACTTCAAATTTTGAAAATAATATATGAAATATAAATATGCAGACTGGAGTGACGGCGGAGGGGAACGGTACGCTACGGTTGTTAATACTACGGAATATTAGGGCTCCGGTAATTTTTTTTTTTTTTTTTTTTTTAGAAATTAAGCCCTGGGTGGGGGCAAATTTCTAAAAAAATCTAATTTTCTAAACTCTAAATTTTCCAAAAAATGGGGATCGGCCCATCGCTCTCTCTTTTCACTTAGATTTAATTTCCCCTTTCCCCTAGTACAAAATACACAATGTTTTAAATCTGTATATCTGTTTAACAGTTTTCTTTTCTAATTCCATGCAAAGATAAGATGCAAAATCCTTTCTTTTTGTAGACTTAAAATCTTGGCAACTACCCAAGAGTGAAAGAAATGTCAGTTATCTTTTGTTGAATTCATTCTTTTTCTCAATTGGAGGAGTTGTCTTGTCAATCATTTGAAGTTAGACCATCCTCTTATTTGTTTCTCAACGCCAGCGGCCATATTGAACCGAAAATTTCTGTGACTAGCGTAGCCTCTTAAGATATATATATATATATATATATAAAAAAGAGTAAAATCATTGAGTAATTTTATTTTGTTTTTTTAATAAAAGCAAACACCAACACATAAAATAATGAAACATTTTTTTATATTAACTTTTAGCAACACATAATGCAATCTAAACATTGCAATCTCCAAGAAGTCTTGAGCAATACCAGGTAAACTATTTCTAAAAGGCCTTTTAAAAATTACTGACTAAGTTGTTACTTTTAATTTGCATCACAATGATTGTTTGTATTGTAGCCTGAAGTACATTATAGCAGAAGTCACAAACCAATGTCACAAATATGAATTAAAATATTTTTAAGTCTGGAGGAAACAGCTAAAAATTAAATCTTATTTAAATAAATATGCCTTTTTTCTGACAAAGACAAGGGAAAAATATTAAAAGTAAAATTTTGGGATAGAAAAAATGTTTTCTAATTTGTCCTTTTCATGTCTTAAATTTCTGACAAATATAAAAAAATTGCAAATAACTGAAATATTTAATTTTTACTTCCTGAAACAGGAGAAGGTAATGAATTTCATACAATACCTATTTTAAAAAAAATAAAATAAAAAGTGCTAAGACCAATCGTAAATAACGTTGGTGTTAGCATCTTTTGGCATTAGGAGGAAAAAAAGAAAACATTTTAAAAGTTTTCAAAAATGCTTTTAAATTTTCATTTATACTTTTAAAGATATAGAAAATCTTTAAAAGCAATAGAAAGGCAATGATTGCATGCATGCAATAAATATTGAATAAGCTATCAAAATTTTAAAATTATGTAAATTATGATGTCAACATCCCTTTTTCTATGCGCAACAATGAAAGAGGTATAATAAGAAATGTTTTTGAACAGGCTTTTGACACAGTACACTCACATTTCATTTAAATATCTTGTCGGATTAAAAATTGCAGTTAACTAAAAATTGAAAGAAATGTATCAGCAAATCTTAAAAATGGCAGTGCAAAAGTCTTGCATGAATCCAGTGATATATATATATATATAAAATCAGGATTTTTTTCTGGGTGGACGTGGTGCCCTAAACATTTTGTAACTCTAAGAAAAAAAAACTAATTAAAAAATCACATTCTGATAAGTTTTAATATAAAAATACTTTAGGAAGAAATAATTTTAAGATAGGCATCCAAAAACGGCAATTTTCTTTTGTCAAACTGGACATCCTTCAACATTTTTTTTTTTTAAAAGAAAAACAAAACCTTATTCAAGTCTCGTTTACATTAGTTTAATATAATTAGTGTAAGAATTTCATTTAGAAAGTAATGAAATACTTTTTAAAAAACAAATACGGCAATTTGATTAATTGATACTTACTAACAAAATCATCAGAAACCTGACATTCTTTAGCAGTCTCAGCTTCTTTAACTACATCTCGGCAAAATGATACCACAGCAATTCGACTTATTAAAGCTTCTACATTTTCTCCTATTAAATAAGTTATAAGTAAAATAATAACACAATTAAAAAAAATTCTGCAAATGACTAAAATGCATTTTAAATAAAATTGATTTAAAATGACACTTTTTCCACATAATTAAATAAAATAACCCCAGGTTAATAATTCTGTTTTGTGAATTTTACAGTAAACATTTTAGTTTGATCTATGACACAATTTTTTAACTCTTTCAGGTACAAGTAATTGTGCTTCTGTAATGTTCGACCAGAAATTTTGTAAAATTTTATTTGAAAACTAGCTGACATGCCTGGCATTATCTGGGTCGGTGATAATAACCTTAAATAAATGTCAAATTTGTACAATATTAAATGATCCAATTTCGTATGAATTTATATTTTTAAATAAAAAAATTGCAAAAAAAAAAAAATTATATTTAGGGGTAAAAGTGCTTGTAAGAAGACATTTTCTTGTTTTTTTTCACGCAGGGTCATTTCACAGTTAAAAGAAAAAAAAAAAGCCATTGTACGAACTTTTTCAAATTTTTATTGATCATAAATATAATGGTTTTGCAGCCTGTATAAAAATTTCATGAAGAAATATTATTCTGGCATACTACATAATGTAATTACATTATGGACTCATAACAGAAAATTTACTGTCTCATAATGATTTTGAAATAATTTAATGTTTAACGATATGGCAAAGTGTTTTATAAGTCAATGTTATGTTGCAATCTCTTTGATGTCATTTCTTTAAAAAATGTTAACCTTCATGAAAAGTTTAGTCTTGTCCTGACTCTCGAGAGAAAGATGTTAAAATGAGTTCAGCATTTGAAGCTGAACTAATTATGAACAAAACAGTTCATCATGATTGTTGAATAATTCTTAATTCTTTATATAGTTAATAATAAACTTATTCTAATGTGCTCTCCCATCTCTTGAAATTAGAGTTATTATTTAAAATGTTTCTTGGATCTTAAATACTTTTCAAATATTGATATCTAGTTGTAAAATAAATATGTTTTCGTCACTTTTTTTCACACTGCCCTTCAGGGGGTTAAGTAAATAAATAATTTTAAGAAAATGTTACACAAAGAAATGTATAATTAGCAGACATACAATTCAATATTTTTCTTACATTTGTATTTTATCTTTTTCTATAATAATTAAAGAACATGTGTTATGGCTATTTTGTGTTCAGAGTATCTGCTGAGAATCTTTGAATGAAAATAGTTCTATAATATGGTTTAAAAAGAAAAAAAAATCATTTTAAAGCTGACACCATTAAGGATTTTAAACCAATCCAAAACTCATTTACTATTAGAAAATATTTCAAACATACACAGAGAAAACAAAATGTATAGCCAAGTATCAAATTATAGGTGTTATGAAACAAAAAGTGTGCAATTTTAAACTACATAAACATTTTCATACATCAATACATAAAAATTTAGTCCAAATATTCAATCAAGATTCGGACTCACCTTTTAGGCATTACCAAAACTGCATTTAAACATTTTCCGAGACTGACAAAATTGAGAGTTTTGACCAATGTTTAAAAAGTATGATATTGAGGGGTTTTTTCCTTAATACATAAACAAAGGCATTTTTGCATCATTTTTTAATTTTTTGAAATTGAGGATGATATAATCAGAGATAATGAAATCCAACAAAGTGTTATAAAAATTACTACTGGGGAAACAGTCGAACAAGATGAGAAGATAACTCCTGAAAATCAATCTCAAAGAGAAATGAATGGAACTTTAAAAATAATTTGATGTAGGTTACAATTCTTAGAAAGTGTTCCTGAAAAGATGTTTCAAGCACTTCAAGAATGTGAAAAATATTACAAATGAAATTCATTTTTTAACAAGTAATATAATTATTATTTTTTTAAAGTGAATTCCTATTTAGGTCAACAAACTACATATAATTAAATTTAATTAAGGAATTAATATTTGAAAAAACTGTATTAACATCAAGTGTCATCCACTACAAGTTTTTAAAAATGTATTTGAACTTGAGTGGATAAATAAAAAATATTTTATTAACGATTGGAAATTTGAACAAGATATATAAATATATATATAGGGAGAGTGTGAACTAATAGCAGGAATTGAAAAATTACATTCAAAGCAAAATTAGAGATTACTTTAATGTTTCAGTGGCAGCACTTACTTTTTTTAATACTTTCCAACTTAGTTGAAAAGTGTTTATGACTTCTGTTTGTCTGCCATCTTTCCGGGCTTTAACTCGTGTAAATATACTCCGATTGCCCTGAAATTTTTTAATGGGTCATTCCATGTCAACTGGCCTAGGCTCCCATTCGACCCCTTTCAAATTTTATATAATTGATACAGGACATACATATAGGTATAAAATGGACATATGCAAACTGTCAGTGTCAGAAATAGTATAGTTGGGGCGCTAGGGGTTCTTTTGTAAAACGCACTATTTCATGGTCGCAGAAAAAACAAGCAAATCACCAAGTTTGCCATGTTATTGCTCATGATACAAGAAACATTACTTATTGAAAATAGGTGATCTAGTACAACTTTGTGCTAAAAACATAATTAGAGTATTAAAAATCACAAATCAATAACTTTGCCTCAATACTTGGCCTCAAAGTAGGCCATACGACCTGTCGCGATGAATTTTACCCGTACTTTAACATGCTGTAACTACTGAAAAAAATTATTTTAAAAGTTTGTCACTTTAACAATTAATTACCTATGAAGAAGTCATAAAGTTGCTGGAGTTGTTTCCTTCCCGCTTAAATATTCATTAATTTATTCAACAGTGAAATCTTCTAAAAAATTAAAATCATTAATTCCACCCAATTTTCAAAAGCGTATATCTCAAAAGGGACACTCCTGATATGATTACAGTTAGTACCGCTGAAAAGAGCACATCTTAATCTATAAGAAAATCTATTCATTTTGGGCCTCTTATATATAGGGGAAAAATAATAAAATTCAAAAGACATATTTTACACGATATTTCTTCTACGAAGATCTTGTCTTTCAACAAATTTAATACAAATATTTTTATTTACAATGATAAATGTATAGATAATTATCCCTTGTTGTGGTCTATGGTTGCTTTTTCTCTACCATTCTGAATGATTGGTAACCCCATCACCAAGGGGTCATGCCCGATAGCCATAAGACTAGCTCCTGGTTGAGTTTCTTTACTACATGCTCACAAGCCTAAATGTGAGTATCTAACAGGTTCCCAAGTCTATTATAGAAACTTCTTCGATGATTCTAAGCTTCAATTGGGTTGCTTCAGGGTTTCCAAGTCATAAAGAACATCTAGTTATTGATTCAGTTTATCAAATTTCTTATTGATTGAGATTACAAGAGTTTTAGGTAAACTGTATTGCTCACACATTGTTGTTGCTGCTGTTGGAACTGGGACCGTAGCTATTATATGCTCTTCTGGAATCCAACAAATGTCTTGTCTAGTGGGCCAATAAAACATTTTGGCAGCTCCATGAGGGTGCATAAAATTTATTGAGACATTGTGCTCCAGGGGTGCAAAAAATGTTTTTACTCCCAACATTTCCTCCAATCCATATGAAAATTTCCCGAAAATAAATTCTGTATTACCGTAATAGAAGATTTTGCAATATATAAGTCACCTCTTTAAAAACCTATAGACTGAACTTATAACATGTCTACTTATTGGAAAGGTAAGTTAATGCATGTAAGTTTTAATCTAATTCTTATGATTAATATTTATTAATAAATGCACAATTTTAATCAACAAATACAATGTTTTTGATTACCTTTTCTGATAAATTGTCAATTATTGACAAACTGCTATCTTCCACTGTTTTTGTGGATGTTGTCAATCACTTTTGATGTTTTGTAGATCTTGAGTCTGTTTCTTGAGAAAATCTAGTGAAATGATAATTTCCACGATGAAAATGATGTCTGTTTAAGGATGCTTTTAATAATTCTGTAGCTTTATGCACTGGAGGTCCATTCCATGATATAAACACTTCATGAAAGAGATTATCAGATTTTAGGGTTCGGTTATAAATGTGATTTCCAATAATAGAGCCAACAGATTCACAAACACATTCACTGCAAATTTTCAAGGAGGTAAACTATTTCTGGTACATCAGCATACACATCAGGACTGGTTAAACTTCTTTTATAATACCTTGATCTAGTCTTGTCTTGATCTAGAAGTGGTGGTTCCTTTTCAGAATTTTTTTTTTTATTAAATCCAGCTTTTAGAATGTTTCTCTTCAAAGTTGTCCACTGATTAAGAAGATTTTTTTCATTATTAAATTTAAATTCTTTTATATTCTTGCTCACCCATTCAGTGAGAGCTTGTAGTGAGTTTTCCACCAATGATGGTGTGAGATCTTCTTGATTTAATTCTCTTCCTAAAGATGAGGTAGAGCTCAAAATGAGTTTACTACTTATTATAACTTGAAAACTTATGTTTATTTAAGACTTAGAAGAAAATGATAGATGCGGCACATGGCGCGTAGATGACTTTACAAAATATAAATTACACAGTTAAAAATAAGCTGGGGCGGTTACAGGTAAGCTAATAGAAACGATTACGATTATACACAATTATACTTACATACATAACATCTCCCTTTTTTTTAAATACATAAAATGACAATATAAATAGGGATTAAACTTGATTAAAAATATGCACTTAAAAAAAACAATTAGAAAAAAAAAGTTATAGGTATGTCCACATCAGTCAGTAAAACGTTTTGGTGGTCTAACCACACGACCAAGACGTGTGACATGGGTATCACTAGTCTGGGATGATGGATGCAATGGCATAGATGTGTCAGTAGAATGAGAAGTCTGAAATACACCTGGTTGAGTCGGTGGCACTGGATCAACTGAACTCTAAGATAAATCTTCAGCTGATGGTCTTGGTATAGATGTTTGTGAAGTTTTAAAGGGCTTTATGTGGAAGCGATTTCTACGGTATTGTCTACCATTCTCTGACACAATAGTATAAGACCTTGGTTGAGGTCCCACTATAGCTATCTTTCTTTTCTGCCATTTGTTTTGATTCCAAAATAGGATCTCTTGTCCCTGATGCAATGGCTTAAGTGGACGAGAATGTAAATCATATTTATGTTGATGTTGCTGTCTGCGCTCTAAATTTTCTTTAATTGTTCTGCAGTCATAGTGAGGTACAAGACTTTTAGGGAGAGTGGGAACTAAAGTTCGAATACGTCGACCCATCAAGATTTCAGCTGGAGAAGGCAAACCATCCATTGGAGCATTCCTATATTCCATCAGAACAAGGTGTACATCCTTGTGATCTTGTGCTGCTTTGGTCAGGCTAGATTTGATGGTTTGTACACATCTCTCGACCTGCCCATTCGAACGAGGGAAACCAGGACTTGAGGGATTAAAAAAAATGTCCCAACTCTTACAGAAATTGGAAAATTCTTTGGAATCAAGAGGTGGACCGTTATCAGCGACAATTTCTTCAGGGATTCCAAAGCGTTCAAAACAAGTTTTTAATGCATTTATGACTACAGGTGCTGTTGTATGATGCAAATGTTGCAATTCGATGTACTTTGAAAAATAATCAATTATTAGAAGGTATGTTACAGAATTCAAATGAAAAAAATCGATAGCAACTTTCTGCCACGGTCGATCAGGTAGTTTCCTTTCAAGGAGAGGCTCTTTGATGTTCTGCCTTTGATTTTGTAAACAGATAGTGCAATTTGATATCAGTTGTTCAATCTCAGTAGTTAACCCTGGCCAGAAGAGAGACTGTCTGGCAAGATTTTTGCATGTGACTATGCCTCTATGACCTACATGCAGACGCTGTAAAATATCTTTGCGACAGGACTTGGGAATTACTAATCTCTGTCCACGACAAATGAAACCATCTTCAATTTGCAATTCCGACTGACAGTTCCAATATGACTTGGCTAAAACATTAACATCATGTTTTCTCTGTGGCCAGCCATTCAAAATGTAATGTTTGACAGATTGTAATTCTAAGTCGTCTAGTGTAGCTGTTTTAATTTCATCCAGCTTAGATTGTGAAGCATTAACAATTACCGAGACCATTAGATGTACATTATCAATGTCAGTACTAACAACAGGATTAATAGGCAGAGGAGCTCTAGATAATGCATCAGCTACACATAGCTGTTTGCCTGGAACATGGGTAAGAGTGAAGCTATATCTTTGTAAGCGAAGCAGTAATCTCTGGAGTCTGGGTGATATTCCATCAAAGGGCTTTTGTACTAAACCTAACAAGGGTTTATGATCAGTTTCAATAACAATATGTTGTCCATAGACAAAATAATGGAAATGCTCACAAGCATGGACCACAGCCAGGAGTTCCTTTTCAATTTGGGAATACCTGGACTGAGCATCGGTTAACGTTGCAGATGTATAGGCTACAGGCTTGCTTTCCTACAGCAGTACACCACCGAGTCCAAAGGAGCTAGCATCGACAGAGAGCACAATTGATTTATGCTTATCAAAAAATTGCAGGATAGGTGCCGACTGAAATAGCTGTTTAATTTTGAAGAATGCTGACTCATGATGAGAGTCCCAAACCCAACATGTATCTTTCTTTAAGAGGTCTCTTAAGCTGGCAGTTTCTTGGGAAAATTGATTCACAAATTTCATTAGGTTGCTATAGCGAGATTTAGGGATCGGAGAACTTATACCGGGAAAAATTAATGAAGTGACGATTCTCTCGAAAAATATTCCGATTGAATCCAAACCTGAAAATTCAATTTTGAAAATAGTACAAGTTAACTATCCCAAAATCTCTCTATATGGCGTAATCTCAAGTGGCAGTAACATTGCGTTGTAAAAATAAGCTAAATTAAAAGGTTAAAATTTAATGTTGGAATATTAGAATTTAAGTTAAAAGCTTAATTGTAAAAATTAAGTTTCAAAATATTTCTCTCAGAAGTTGATCCATCTGAAATAGGTGAAATGTAAATTAAGAAAATAAATAACTCATCAAATAGACGACACACATTGATTTATTTGAAGCAGAAAGAGCACTCACAAAATATTAATACGAAAAGAACTTCATTTGATTATATCAAATCACAAATTTCTTCTTTCACCATATTTCTTACCAGATAATTTTTAATAATAATTTAAATAATGAGAATACATTCAAAAAGTATGATGTTCAGTCCTTTTAGATTAATTTAAAATGTTATTCGTTTAAATAAGTTTATTGTTTCAAAATTTAATGTTCGTCATTAAGGATGTTCGTGAAGATTGAAAAACTGTCTTTAAGAAAAATGGCAGATTCTTTTACAAGGTACAGTCAGTTGTTGATGAACATAATTTTTTATTCTTGAAGTAAGATGCTATTGTTTAACGGAACAATTCAAGAAATGAAGGAGTTCATTATTGGATTAGGAAAATAAACGATATGAACATTTTTCTTCTATCACGCTCTATCACGCTTCTATCTAATGAGAACTCATTCAGGGATGTACGAAAATTCACGGACTGGCTCTCAGAAAACACTGATGAATGAAGGTTGGAGTTTTCCAACAAAAATTAGGAGATACTCAGTAACGAAAGATCTTATCTCGGCTCCAGATGGCAAAATATAATGGCTATATCATTTCAATAAATCAGCGATAGATAATAAAATGCTCAAGATGTCGAAAAAGGATGGTAACACTGCTCCGTTGCATCTAAAAGTTTTTTGTATATTTATCTCTTGAGAACATCACAACAAAATTCCACCCACTAACTGAAGAACTTCATCCTGTGCTGGAAAAAACTCAACTGCTGCCAGTGCTGGAAAAAAACTCAACTGCTGCCAGGCCAGAGGCCCGACAGCCTAAAAAGAACGTTGTTTCTCTATCAAGAGTATCTGGCGAAGTGATTCTCCTTCAACTCTCAAAGTACGATCTCTCTCTGAGATTTGAAATCTCCGCCAATCAGAAAAGAGCATTACCCAACGGTTCCGAATCTAACTGTCGCGCTCGTAACACCACCTGATAGATTTTTTGAAGAAGCTCACCCACGCGGTCAAAGTCAAATATTAACTGTTGACGACACGTCATTGCGAATGTTCTATGAGCTTCTATCTGTCACCTTGAATCGGACTGATAATGACCTTGCCTCTCGTGAGTCACTGATCCAGATACAAATGCGCAGGAACTAGGAAATAACGCCTGCTTGTTTACCCGAAACATCTAAATACTCATCAATGGCGTCTGATCGCAAATCTCGACGAAATTCAAAACAGAAAAAACGAAAGTAATTAAAAATCTATAACTGCCAAACTAATGGATGAAAACAAATGAAATTTTAGCAATCTAAATAAAATTTAAATTTCTTTCCACTAGATATGTTTTTGAAAGTAAAATATTTAAATTAAGAAATTTTGAAAAATGATTATTGGACTTAGAAATTTTGAAATGATATATGGAAAAGTTCGTTATTCTGAAAGAATTTGCCTGAATTAAAATAAATGAATTTGAACTTTCTGAAAAGAATAAAATTAACAATTAACCAATTTTTAATCAATATTATTAAAAAGGAAATACACTATATTTTAGAATAATTTATTAAATTTAGACTGTGTGTTATTTAAGAAAAATGGACATTATTTAAAAGTTAGAAAAAGTAAGTCAGAAATATTTTTATTTTAGATAATTTGAAATGAAGTTTAATTAATATTGCAAAGTGAATAAAATGTAAATTAAATTGAATGAATAAATATCCTAAAACATATGTAATGGAAAGATTCTGAAATTAATTTATATTCACCAAAAGTAAACAATTTAAAAAGAATGTTTGATTTAAAATGCAAAAAATGAAATTTAGCTTAATTAATTTAAATGAATTTAATGAGTTTAATTAAATTGATGAATAAATTAAAGTTAAATGTAAAAATACTGAATAAATTAAGAGTCAAATTTTTAAATCATAACATTTTACATGCCTAGAAATCTCATGAGATCTTGTTTATTAGCAGGTGTGGGAAAATCTACAATTGCTTGGACCTTCTTGGGATCTGGTGAAAGCCCATCTGATGACACAATATGGCCCAAATATTTTAGTTGAGGAACAGCAATTTGGATTTTGTCTTGGTTAAATTTTAACCCATTATTTCTTGCAACATCAAGCACTGTTTTTAATTTTTGGCAATGTTAATCAATAGTTTCACTGTGTACTATAATGTCATCAAAATATGGATGAATATCACAATAACTTTCAAATAAATTATCCATGGCCCTTTGGAACACTTCTGGTGCGCAGCTTAAACCGAATGGCATGACAAGGAAGCGGTACCTTCCAAATGGAGTTATAAATGTGCATAAGTCTGCACTTTCATCATCTAGTTGTATGTGATAAAATGCATTTTTTGCATCCATCAGTGAGAACAATTTTGAGCCATTCAATTTGGCTAATAGCTGCTCTTGCGATGGGATTTGATAATGCTGCCTTTTGATATATTTATTTAGATGCCGGGGATCAAGGCAAATTCGGATGGAGTCATTCTTCTTAGGGACAATGACTATTGGGTTCACCCAGTCAGTTGGCTTAGTTACCCTCTCTATAATTCCATCTTTCTCCATTCACAAGAGTTCATTCTTCACTTTGCTCTCTAGAGCCAACGGAACTTTTCAACAGGAAGCTACTAGTGGTGTAGCTCCTTCATTCAGAAGAATTTTATGTTTGCCAGGAAGGCGACCAACTCCCTCAAACACATCACTATATTCATCAAGAATTTGGATTAATTTAGATGAATTATCATGCACACTGTTGACAGAGAGCTCTATACTTTCATCAGGTTGCTTAACTCTCTGAACTAGGTTTAAATTGATGCAAGATGTAGCACTTAGAACTGGTTGAACATCTAAATTTACTATAATAAATTTTAAAAGCTGCGATTGGTTATTGACAACACAGTTAAGAGAACATTCACCAACAACTGGCAAAACATCACCAGTGTATGTACAAACAGTTAAGGATGTTGATCCAGGTGTTGGGCGATTAGAAATCTTTTCAAATATTGTAAGAGGCAAAACATTTACCTGGGCACCAGTATCCAGTTTGAAGGTAACAGGATAGTCATTCAGAAAGACTTTTTGCAGCCAATCACTGCTGCTAGCTGTTGAAAGTGCACCTATGTAAACAATTTCGGGATCACCAACGTCAATTGTTGATATTTGACGATGTTGTGATGTGTGCTTCTGCCTAGGTTGTCGACAGACACTTGAGAAATGGTTGAGCATGTGACAGTTATTGCAAGATTTACCATAAGCTGGACAATGTCGAGGTTGGTGGTGTGATCCACAGCGTGAACAAGGTCTTTTATTCTGTTGATTTTTTGGCTATGATGCTGCTTAGAGTGATTATTATGAAACTTATTTACCTTGTTTTTATTGACGGCATCAACTTGAGCAGGAACAGATGCTGAAGTCTGTGACATTGCAAGAGAATGCACTCTGGAAAGTTCTGCTGATTTGCACAGTTCTAGAGTTTTCTTTAGCGTGAGCTCAGGTTCACGAAGTAAGCGTTTGCGCAGCACATCGTCACGAAGACCTTGGATAATCCGATCCTTAACATTACAGTCGTATGCAGCGCCGAACTCGCACTGATCAGCCTGTAGTTTTATTTCAGTAATAAATGAATCGGAATTCTGGCCATCTTTTTGTACGAGTTTGTTGAAAACAAATGTTGCTAGCGTCACGTTGCGGTAAGGCTTATAATGTTCGTTGAACTTATCCAACACATCTTTTACTGTTCTTGATGTTCCTCCTGAGACAGGCGGAAATGTAAAAGTCAGATAATCTTTGTATGATGACTTACCAATTACACTGAGCAACAAAGCTAGTCTTGTCTCGTGATCCTCTTTATTATACTTCACCGCTGTTTCAAAAAGTTCATAGCTGCGTCGCCAATCCGACCATGCCTCTGCTGGGTTGTCGCCGGGAGTAAACGGTTCGATGCATAGAAAATTATGCGCCATTGCTGTAATTCGATAAGCGATGGTGAAGTGTAAAAAGATCTGTTTTAGGCGTGCCGATTTATTCTGACACCATATTATAACTTGAAAACTTATTTTTATTTAAGACTTAGAAGAAAATGATAGATACGGCACATGGCGCGTAGATGACTTTACAAAATATAAATTACACAGTTAAAAATAAGCTGGGGCGGTTACAGGTAAGCTAATAGAAACGATTACGATTATACACAATTATACTTACATACATAACACTACTGAAGCATTGTCTCATATGTTTTACAATTTTTAGTTCACATATTCATTGTTTAAACTGTTTAAGCTGAGCAGAGGTTTTTAATATTTTCCACCGATGGTGGTGTGGGAACTTCTTGATTTGATTCTTTTTCTAAAGATGGGGTACTACTGAAGTATTGTCTCATATGTTTTACAATTTTTGGTTCACATATTCTTTGTTTAAATTGTTTAAGCTGAGCAGAGGTTTTTAAATTTTTTTTTGAGAGTTTGAAACACTCACTTTTTGTGATGTTTTCTTGTGAAATGTTAAAATACCTGATCGCCACAGGATGACTAAATGTAAAAAATTTGCGACTTTATGCTATGCATCTGATCACCAAAGAGGCGATTTCTGTTTTTTATGTAGCAGTAAATCCAATTTCTTAGCGCCATTTTGTTTCCAGGGATGCCACTTGCCCGCCAAACGACAGATTTCCACTTCTTAAAATTTTTTTTAATCTAATCTGCGATTTCTGTGGAAAAGAATCTCAATTTTTGTCAAGTGATCGTGGAAAAAAGTACGATTTTCGTCAAGCGATCGAGAAATAAAACCACAATTTTCGTCAAACGATCAAGAAATAAAACCGTAATTTTCGTCAAACGATGGTGAAATAAAATAATGATTTAGGTCTGGTGATCGCGAAATAAAACCACGATTTTCGTCAAATGATCATGAAATAAAACTGCAATTTTCGACAAACGATTGCGAAATAAAACCAGGATTTTCGTCAAACAACCGCGAAATCAAACACGATTTTCATCAGACAATCGCGAAATCAAACTGATTTTCATCAGACAATCAAGAAATCAAACTGTGATTTTCATCGGACAATCGCAAAATAAAACCGCAATTTTTGGTAAGGAGCCGCAAAATAAAACTGAAATTTTCGACAAAAGATCGCGAAATAAAACCACAATTTTCTATTTTGGAAAATTATGCAATTCATTGTTAAAATCGAAATCAATTGTATATTTTCCCATAAAATTCCCCCCGATCCTAGATCACCGGATCGGACATATTCTGCACCCCTGTTGTGCTCTTCAATTGATATTTCACGTACATTTCCAATCTACCAATTTCTGTCATAGATACACGCAATATACTGTATGGTTGTATATCGGAAACGGATGCATAGTGAAATGCAGTCTTAGCACTGTTATCAACATGTATTATAAAGAATGGTGCATCATTTGTTATTCTACAGACAAACTTGTTTTTTATTTACAGGTACAAAATGATGATCTCTTTTGCCAGAAACTCTGCATCCACTTTTGAAACGCTCTATTTGGTTAGCTTGTACAGCTCCAATTTATTTTTTTGAAAAAAAAAAGAATTTAATTTTCTTTATGTTCTTTTCACAAAATTTATACAGATCCGTCGGAGTTACAATTTAGTCTATAATTGGTCTTTGAGGGCTTGCTCTTGCAGCCAGCTGCTTTTCAGTTCCTCTTATTCCGTGATTTTCCATTGCTTGTACCAAACAAATTCCACTCAGCAGAGATTCCAATGTCACTCTGTTGATATTTTTTTTTTTTTTTAAATTCTTGCAGCAGATCTGTCACTAAAATAATGTATATGCAAAGAAAAAAAAACTCCATTCATAAAAATAAATTAATTTTCATACAGATAAACATACTTGCACAGTTCAAAAGTCTTATGTAAGGAATTTTTGGGATGGACTTGGTTCAACAGTCAAATTCTTTGAAATCGTGGAAAAACAGTATAAAATTGTTTTCTTTATTTCATTATTTTTCCACTATATGTAACGGTAGAGCAGAAGCAACCATGGACCACAACAAGAGATGATTTCTATACATTTATCATTGTAAATAAAAAGATTTGTGTTAAATTTGTTGAAAGAGATCTTCAAAGAAGAAATATCGCGTAAAATAGGTCTTTTGAATTTAATTATTTTTCTCCTATATGTAAGAGGCTCAAAATGAAATAGATTTTCTTATAGATTAAGATGTGCACTTTTCAGTGGTCGTAACTGTAATCATATCAGGAGTGTCCTTTTTGAGAAATACGCTTTTGAAAATTGGGTGGAATTGATGATTTTAATTTTTTAGAAGATTTCACAGCTGAATAAATTAATGAATATTTAAGCAGGAAGGAAACAACTCCAGCAGCTCTATGACATCTTCATAGGTAATGAATTGTTAAAGTAACAAACTTTAAAAATAATTTTTTTCAGTAGTTACAACATGTTAAAGTACGGGTAAAATTCATCGTGACAGGCCGTATGGCCTAATTTGAGGCCAAGTAATCACAAAGGTATTGATTTGTGATTTTTAATACTCTAATTACGTTTTTCAGCACAAAAAGTTGTACTAGATCACCTATTTTCAATAAGTAATGTTTCTTGTATCTATAATGTAATGTTTCAATAAATAATGTTTCTTGTATCTATAATGTAATGTTTCAATAAGTAATGTTTCTTGTATCTATAATGTAATGTTTCAATAAGTAATGTTTCTTGTATCTATAATGTAATGTTTCAATAAGTAATGTTTCTTGTATCTATAATGTAATGTTTCAATAAGTAATGTTTCTTGTATCTATAATGTAATGTTTCAATAAGTAATGTTTCTATAAGATGGCAAACTTGGTGATTTGCTCGTTTTTCTGAGACCATGAAATAGTGAGTTTTACAAAAGGAGCCTTAGTGCCCCAACTACACTATTTCTGACACTGACAGTTTGGAGATGTCCAACATATACCTATATGTATGTCCTGTATCAATTATATAAAAAATTGAAGGGGGTCGAGCAGGAACCATGCCAAAATTTTGGCCACTTGACATGGAATGACCCTAATGTTATTGTCATTTACTATAGCATGATCCCTATTGAAAATTAAGTTGGTAGCACTTATAGTTTTTTTACAGGGACAGTCAAAAGTATTGTTACATTACAGTCAATGGGAAAAAATTGTTTCAAGTGCATTTTGATGATGCATTCGAAACATGATAAAATTGGTATACAATTATGAAGTGCACAAAAATATGTTTATCATTCATTTACAGGGTCAAACAAAAGAATTCTGTTATTCATTGTCCTACGAGGAAAAATCATTAGCATTGTAATATAATGATGTTTCAATATTTCAAATATAAAATTTATATACATTACTGAACTGCACTATAAGTTGCTCACTTAAAAGTATGGTGTGCATTGCATTTATCGTTCATTTACAAGGACACAAAAGATATAGGTTACAGTATATGTGCAATAATTTCAGTTTATAAATGTGTTTTCAACTTTGGTTTGCTTTTTTACTATAATTAATACATTAAATTTTTGCATAGTACATGTGTGTCTATAAACTCGGTTGCTAATGCACATATACAGGTTTACACAAGGGAATCCGTAAGTATTACAGACTATGGGAGTGAATTGCTAAAGGGTAGTTTTTAATTGTGTTACGCATTTTCCTGCTGAACTATATTTATAGACTAATAGAAGTTTGTGGAATATAAATAAATTCATATACAGGGCTACGCAAAGAACACGATACATTGTCGTTTACAGTTGGTAATTGCTGGAAGTGAGTTTTAAGTTGCCTTATGCATTTTTTACCTGAATAAAATATTAGCTTAATATGTGGTGTGTACAAAAGTCTTTATTTAATATACAGGGCTGTTCAAAAAGATTTCGAGTGTATTTCAATAGATTGACGAAAATTACTAAATAAGAATTTTCTAACTGAACTAAATTTTATGCTATGTAGTATATATCCGAATATAAAGATCGTATACAGGGCTGCGCAAAATAATTAGACTACCTTTTTGACAATGGACGGTAATTTTGAAAACTGGACTTTTCAATGTGTTATGTTTTCTAAACTGTTTACTTACAAGATCTTCTTTCATGTTATTTAACGGTGAAGTTTCATTACAGTTTTCTGGATGTGTTGTAAAGTGTTTCATAATCTATGCTTGAAGCATAATTTTTCATTCTTGATTTTGAATGGACAGGCATGTTTTTGTGCACGGTAGTTACATTATTACAAATGTTAAGAGCAAGTATGCATATCAAGAGTAAAAATTGAACTCTAATTTTGTGCCATTTATGAGAACCAAATGTAAGAAAAATAATGTTTGTCACGAAATTTGCAACATCATGCTCTCTGAATTGTTAATGCCGATGTTTAAAATTTTGAAGAGCAAAATTTTGGAAGTTTTCTTTCTTTCTTTTTTTATTTAACTGAATATAAATCGAAATTAGTTTACACAAAAAATAGAGAAACAAGCAAAAACTATCACTTTAAAATTTAGTAGTTAAAACGAAGCTAAAAACAATAATAGATAAACTTTCTACTTTGAAAAATGAGATTCAATTTCTATTTGATAAATTTTCTATATTATGATTTTTTATGTTATTTTGATTTAGAAATAGAAATGTAACTGCATTTACTGAGCTACATCAACATATAAAAATCTCAATTAATTAAAATATTTTTAAGTCTGGAGGAAAAAAATTAAATCATATTTAAATAAATATGCCTTTTTTCTGACAAAGACAAGGGGAAAATATTAAAAGTAAAAATAAATGTTTTCTAATTGTCCTTTTCATGTCTTACATTTCTGACAAACAAGAATATAAAAAAAATTGCAAATAACTGAAATATTTAATTTTTACTTCCTGAAACAGGAGAAGGTAATCAATTTCATACAATACCCATTTTATACAATACCATATAAAATAGAAAAAAATATATTTTTAGTTATGAAAAACTAAGGATACAATAAAAATATCACAATTTACAGCATTTAAATTCATTAAGTTCTTTCTTCTCTAAATATACATTAAAACTGTATGTCATGCATGAGCATATGATATTTTTCAAGCATTGTTGCTGTAAATTCTGGTTAAATTACATTTGTAAAAACTTAAACAATTATGCGTGTTACATTTCATTATAAATTTATTATTTTTAGCAGGGGAAACTTTTAATACGCACTCAAATCAAAACCTCAAACTTTCACTGTTAAATAGAAATCTTAAATCTATTTTAACCTAGGGTCCTAATCTCAGAAAGGCAATGTTTAAAACAGAATGTATATTTTTATTTGTTAACTGAAATACTTCTCCATGATTATGTCAAAATAAAATAATTTTCACAGGTTTAATTCTGCTCATGTTGAGATTAAATAACTTTTAAAAATTATTATAAGGGGGAAAAAAACCTGTTTTCGATGATACAGGCCAGTATTCAGCTCCCATATCATTAGCAATTCTAACAGCTTCTTGTTCTGTCAATTTGTATGCAGATTTAGCCTAGAAGACAAATTCATTTAAAACACAATGTGATAATAGTAAAAAAACAATAAAATTATATTTTTAAAAATCTTTTAAAACTACACATATTTTGATATTAAAAAAATAGTTAAAATATCGAATGATTATTATGAAAAAAATGCATTTGCATATAAAAAGGTTTCTTTTAAGGTTTCATAAACACCTATATTTTGCAGAATCAAGTTTGAAATATATTTTATAGTTCGACTGCTAAAGCCAATTTCAGAAAAAAAAAATAAAACTAAAAAACTAATTCCAAATAGAGCATGTTTACTATATCAGTATTACAATGGTAAAACAAAATAAAGTTTGATATGCTATTCAAATTGAGCATACATCTCTCTCATTTGAACATGATTTTATCATACACAATTTTTTTTACAGTGATATATATATATATATATAAAATATATTCATGCATTTTCCATGTCAAAGTTGAGAATGAAATAACTTTTTTAATATATATGCGAGAAAAATGTGCAAAGTCTAAATGTGCAACATCTCAACTTGATTGAGGAAAAGATTCACAAGTTAAGATGATAGATTATGTCATTATTAGAACAATGTTCATTAAAGTTTTTATGCAAGGCTTAGATGAGGTGGTTGGTTTTATTCAATTGGAGAAAGCAGAAGTGCTTCTCTGTAATTTTATTATTGTAAAGTCGGCATGTGGCCATTTTAATAGTTTTTACTCACTATCTAACAAACATTAGATGGTTAACAACCATCTAATGTTTGTTTCCCGATGTACTGTGTTTAATTAAATGTATGTGTAAGTGTTGTCAATTGATATATTTTGTGGTTAAGCCATTTCACTATTTACCATTCTTGCAATAAAAATGGGGGCTTGGCTGGGATCTGAATAAAATGTAATTTGAACTGAATTATTCAAACTGGAAACTTGAAGAGAAGTTAGAAATAGTGGGATAAGAACACATCAAATTGCCAATTTCTGCAAATGTGAGTGTACGAACTTTTAATATTTTTATTTCAATGTAATGTAAGCAAAATAAACAATGTAATTTAATAAAGCTAAAAAAGTAGATTTATTAACTTTATGTAATAATTTAGGACTGGTTTCTCAAAACCCCATAATTGTTGATTTAATCAAATTAGTAACAGTCTGAAGATTAGAATGAAGATTTTGTTAAAATTCGACTTGAAGTAATTGCTGCTGAATGAATAGAGGAATACAAATTGAAAAAGAGCTTCCAAATAAACTGAAAATTTCTGATTCTTCAGTATCCAAGTCAAAATAAGCAACAAGACTTGCTAAAATTAATGATACATTTCAAATGGTACCAGTAATATCAGTGTCTATAATGAGTATTGTAAAAGAAAATTAGGTTATGTATTTGTTATGTTTATTCCCATTAGAAATAGTAAATTTTGTAGCAAGATAGCCCAATTCAGCAGCAAATAATTATGATTACATAAAATATTTACACATTACCGTAAAATTCCGTTAATCTGCCCTCCCAAATGCGATGGAAAATCTTAAAATAATCAAAGGGGGTGCTTACACGGTATTAAAATTGTAGTATATGATATCTATGGGTGGTGGGGGAAGATGCTAATGGCCGATCGTTGCAAAGTATGCTTATTTTAACAAAGTGACAAAAGAAAAACATTTTGAAAAAAAAAAAAAATATATATATATACAAAATAGAAAACAGTATAACTTCGCGATTAATGGTGATTTCAGATTATAAAAAATTCTGGTTTTCAGAAGCTTTGAAACTGGAATGCATTTAAATAAACCATAACAATAATATGTGTCATTAATATGGTAACAGAAAAATAATAGGAACTTAATAATTTAAAATTATTAAAAAACACTAAGAAATTGCAGTTGAAAATGTCGTGAAATAAATTCTAGAACTAGTAACATTTTATGTGGTGTCACAATCTGTTGTAAATTAGAGAGATTAAATAAGTTTTTTTTTTTTTTTTTTTTAAATCTTGATTTCTTATCTATAAATGCTAAATAAATTATACAAATCACAAAAATTGAGAACATACAGAACAAATTGGTAGTATTGCCAGATTTTTTAAACGAAAAACATTGCTGCCACAAAGATAGCACAAAATACGCTGCAAATTAGACTTTGGCGCCATCATCTACTGATCAATCAATTGATAAATTTTTTGTGATTGGTTTTGATAATAACATTAAATACGACTATAAATTCTTTGATAAAATAAATTGTGTTTTAATCAAAACATTTCGTACACAACATCAAATACACATTTTTCAACTTATTTTATGAGAAATTTTCACATCGATATTTTTATTTTATTACCTTCATATCGATAAATTTAGAGCAAAACTAATGTTTGGTTATATTGCTTTTTCAGATTGACAACAGTTGAAGTTGTGTACGTTACTTTTGTGTTTGTACACGTTTGCGATATATCAAAGAATCGTCGCACCTTTCTAATCTGTTGGGGAAAAAAAAAAAAACACTTGCGAGTTAAAATTGTTTGTATTGATCTTGACCTGTGCAGCGAAATTTCTTTTGAGGGAGGGTGCTTTCTCGGGATTTTTTTGAATATTCCAATTTCTTTATAAAGTGGGAGGGGTGGCGGGGGGGGGGCGCTTAATCGGGAAGGGCGGATTAAAGGGATTTTACGGTAAGTACTTTAAAATAAGTCCAGAGGAATTTAGACAGAAGTCTGTATTGAATAAGAAAGAATCTTCAGCTTCTTGAAGAGATTTTGCTTTTGATTTAAAAAATTTGTTTGAAGAATGGGTTAAAAGTCTAGAAATATCTAATTTTGATAAGCTAAAATAACTAATAACTGATCAAATTAAACAAAAATTGCCTTTACAGATGCTTTATTGGTGATCTCTCGTATGTTAAAAGTAGTGATGTATTAGTAAACAAGTTAGATGACTATGAAGCCATAAGACATGTTAGAAGTAATAAAAAATGCTCGAAGTAAGCGAATATGAAAATTTAAAACTTTATTTGCAACCTTAAAACCATGACATTTTGAAAAAGAAACAGCCTGTAACCAGATTACTGAAAATTAATTCTATTGTCTAAATAGAAGAAACAAATTCCATATTAAATGTTTTAAGTGTAACTGCCATGGCCAAGTAGCATTTCAATGCAAGAACAGAAATAACAAGTTGATGATTTCAGTCAATAACTCTGGTCAAAACAATATTGAAATTATCACCATCAATTTTCCAACTTTCATTCACAGAAAAAAGTTAAACTTTAATACATCTGCAGCCAAAAATAAGTCTAATGAAATGGAAAGAATAATTGATATTAGAAGTAAGGAAGTCAATGGCGGATCTAAGGGGAAGGGGGCGATGGCAATGGGCGATCTGATTAGTTACGAGGACAGCACACTGACGACACCAGATGAAGTTAAAACAGAAACGAGAATGAAGCTAAAACTGTAACATAAACAAAGCTAAAGACTGAAGGTGAATGAATGCCTTTTATTCAAAGCAGCCAGACGATAATAGGACTATTATGCATGATCCCACACAATTAAATGAACTCATCTGGACATCGCTATGCGAGATACAGGAGTGATATGTGACAATGCGAGGTAAAAACGGAAATATGATTTGGAAATTAAACAGAGGTAAGTAAAAGCATATGTATTTTAAATAAGTGTTTAAATAAAGATTATTGTAATAAACTATATCCATATAAAAAGTAAACAAAGTAAAGAAACTAAATGAATATTCCTCGTACGGTGACAAGAAGAGAAAATATATTTCTTATCACTAGCCATAGTCAAAAACCTATAAATGAAATTTGGTTTAATTCTATGCATAACCTCATACACTTTCAATGATACAAAGGACACACACATGGACAAACAGACATTTTGTAAAAACATGTTTTTTGGGATCACTTTCGGTGTAAATCCTTCAAAAACTGGAAGTCGAAAAAAATTTCAATTACAATACTTTAAAATTATGACTTTCTTTTATTATTTGTTTCTTTAACTCTAAACTACGTTAATATTCTTAATGAATATTCATCTGAATGTAATTGTATAATTCAAATATTTAATGAGTGTTTATATACACAATTATCTAAGTGTCATTAATATTGTTGTCATTCTGTATTCCACAAATTTCAAACATAATCTGAAAAACAAAAAAAAAAAAAAAAATCTGTGCATAAGTAAGTGGGCTTTATGAATAATTTAAATTGTAGAATAATGTTGCTTCAGAAATATCTGCATGTTTTGTAGACATTAAAAGTCTGACAGTGAAGTACCAATTAAGTTTTTGTAAGGGAAGACTCAGGCTTAGGGCAAACTTTTAGCTTTTATACTGGAGAGGGCCGAGCCGAGCTCGGACTTTTATACCGATCCGGGCCAATATTTTTTGTATGGGTCGGGACTGGCTGATACTGGAAATATTGGCAAGTGTAGACCTCTAACAGAGATATCTAAGCAAGTTTTAATGTTTTTAGGGTTTCGTTCATCTCACGAAACCCTATTGCTCCCGCTCCGTTGTCTGTCTGTCACAGAGCCATTCTCGAAAACTATGTAACTTACAGAGTTGAAACTTTGTGTATAAATCAGAATGTCAGCTGTGAAGAGCTGAAAATATTAAAATCTGAAAAATTCGTATTATTTTAATAAATAGAGATAAAAAACCAAAATTCTAACAGCCTTTTCTTATTAAATTTGAACATTTTTCCTTATAGCAGATGCCAAAAATTAAAAATCCATGATGAAATTTTATCTACAATAATTAATTTTCTATCAGACGATTTCCACGTGAAAAAAAAAATGAAATAAAAAGTTTCACCAATTGAAAAAAAAAGATTAATAAGAAATAAAAATGATTGACGTCATAGTGGTAATAAAACAGAAAGATTTCTCAATAATGCAAGGAGTATGAGTAGTATGAGTATGTGTGCATGTACACAAAGCAGATTAATTACACGTCATTAGAGAATTAAAAAGAAAATCTGACGTCATATCGCAAGTTTAACGGATTTTTCAAATGTTTCAGTATAATACAAAGCGAGTATGAATATGAGTAATAGAGAATAGTAAATATATGAGTTTGAGGAACGTATTGAATCATGATAAAAATCAGATTATGGAAATATTAGCATATTTTAACATTTTGAAGATGTACAACATGTTTAATTTTGAAATTAATTTTTTTTAAAATATCGCATTTAGTCCACATGACAGATATTATTATGACAGAATATAATAGTGGGCTTCACCCGCTATCGGGCCGGTTCAGATATTCGAAAAACTGAGAAAAATAGATAGTTTTTTTTTTTTAGAAAATCAAATTTATTTGGATTTTTTAAAGAAAGGATAAAGTGTTTTGAAAGGAATATTAAACGAAACCCTTTGTGCGAACTTGGATCACACTTACCCATTTGTTTCTAAATGCTTCTTTCAGCCAGCGTACCTTAGCTACTGAATATATGTTTCGTTAATAAGTTTCAAAACAAACTTTACTGAATTAGAGCTGATCTTTGACATAAAGAAACAAGCAGTCTTATACCCAGTTGGTATTTTTCTACATAATTCGGAAATGTGGTGATCAGCCAAAACTTAAAACTGTCTCTATTATTATATTAAGACTTAAAAAAATTGAGCCTTTATGAGACTTCTGAAAGGTACCTCACCAAGTGCCCAGAGATACACATTCCTTCTGAAAAAAGTTTGTATGAATGCTTTGTATATTTTTCGTTCTACCGTTGTATAATTCTAAGAAAAATCTGGACAACCTTTTTATTAGTACTGTAATGTGATGTCGTTCTTCTCTGTAGTTCTATCTTCGAAGTGTTCATTGTTTCTTTGGGCATTTTATTACAAGGTTCAGTAAGTCGATTGCATCATAGGCGATGTTAAAGGGAGGAGAGCTCGCCCAGTCTCACTGTACCCATCCCTACATCTGTCTAGTTGTCAACAACTTTCAAGTTAGCATAACCTAAGATAATCTTCACTCCCTCGAGTCCTACACTCCTCGTAATTTACTAGCAGTGAGAGTAAAAAGAATCAACTGATACAGCAAATGCTTACGTATGTAAAGCGATAGATAACAGAGGTTCACATTCAAAATTTGATGTGTTCATTGTGAAAAGCAAGAAAAACTGGCATTCCAGCATATGTAATTCAAGGGAAAAAAAAAAAAAACAAGCAACATTTTATTTAAAACAGAACCAGAACAAGGAACGAAATTTCAAAGTAAATTGGGCTTCTTCCATTATATAAAAAAAAACGCTTAAAAAAGGTAAGGGCATTTACAACATGTGTTTATTGTTTTTTTTTTAATATTTTCAACAATAGTAAGTCCCGTAGTGTAATGGTCAGCGCTTCTCACTACAGGTCCCCAGTTTGACTGAGGACTGATCAAGGCTAACTCAGGCCTTCATTTAATTAAATTAAATAATGTTTCACTATTTTAAATGCATTGAACTTTATATATATCACTCAGATGCATTACAAGAGGCTTACTGCAGAATATTGTGTGTATAGCAGTCATTGTTCATTTACAGGGACACACAAAAGAATTCTCTACTGTCTGTTAACAATAATTCCTAGAAGTGTGTTTTAAGTTGCTGAACACGATTTTAAATTTAATTCACTTTTTGTCTATTACTTGGTGTGTATAAATTCTGTAGATCATATACAGGGCAGCACAAAAGTTTGCGAACACATTTCCATTTATTGACAGAAACTGCAGAAGGAGAATTTTAAACTGTGCTACGCGTTTCTTAACTAAACTAAAATTTAGCATCCTATGTAGTAAGTATACAAATCTATAGATCATATACAGGGCTGAATAAAAGTATTCAGATATTTTTCCGAATATTGTATATGTTGGAAATTCATGAAATTACGTTTTTAAATATGTTATGCATTTTTTAAATTGTTTACTTAGATGTTATCTTTCAGCTTATTAAATGATAATGATTTGTAAAATTATTTTGGAAGCGTTGAAAAGTGTTACATAATCTATGCTTGATGCATGATTTTTCGTTCTTATTAGTTTTCATGCTAGTTTTTTGGTTTTACCTAAATCAAATATAGCAAAAAATGCATTAAGTGAGATCGCATATAGCAGGGGATACCTATATAGTATGCTTTTTTAAACAACGCTTTGTAAAAACATAAGTATAAATTTTAAATGAGAAATCTATAACTTACTACTTTATCTTTCTTTGTGCCAACCAGAAATAATAGTGGACTTTCAGCACATTGCAAAGTTCTTTCCAACCACTTTGGGATATTATACAGGGAATTGAGATGGGTAAAATCAAATACTAAGAGAACCACTAGAAAATTAAATTGGATACTTAATAATAACAACAAAACAAAGTAATAATAATAAAAATAATCTATGATAAAATGTAAAAAGGGCTTGATTCTGAGTAGCTGGAATACTTAATTCTAACAATATTTGTCCCAATAAATGTTCTCCATGTGTTAGCCATTCAACCCTAATGACAGCTTTCAGAATCAGGCTCTTTAACTTCTATTATCACAACATTCATTTATAAATAAAGAAAATAGAGTAGACGAATAAAAACTCACAAAAATATAAAAATCTGTACAATAAAAATTTATGACTTTCTTCACTTGCTTTTAAGTTTTTTTTTTTTCTTCTGTATTCAACTTATGTTTATGAATGATATATTAAGCTTCACTGAAGATAAGAATGATATTGAAATGAACTTATTAATGAACTTATTCAATTAAATGAACTTATAACAAACCTACCAAAATAATTCCTATAAAATATTAGCCTTACATTGTTTATTCTAGCTAAAAATACAATCATTATTTCAAGTTTTTTTTTCCTGAAATTCTTTACTTCTGTGAATTTATTTATTAAAAAAGGAAATCTTAATAATTTAAATCCTATAATTCCTATAACTTAATCCTATAATTTAAAAAAAGTAATTGGTAACATGTAATCAAGGTATGCAATCAAGATGAAGCAACCAATAAATGCTCCAGTTCTAATATTTATAATTAAAAATTGAAGTATCAGTTAATATTACGCCATGTTGACACAATCATATAAATTTTTCTTTTTAGTTTTATCAATGTTAAAATGCATTTCAAGCTAAGCATAACGTCATTTTCACCGGTACAAACTTTTCACACGTACATTTATGCTTAAGCACCATGCATACAAATAAAAATATATTTTGTATTTAATTGTAATGAAATAAATGGCATCAACAAAGTTATAATGCTTAATGATAAAATGAACCCAATGGACAATATTTCCGTGACGTCACAGTAAATATGAATTTTTATTTGCTAAAACACACAGATAAATATTTTTACCTAAATACTTAAACATTTTAACTATATTTTAACTTACAAATTAAAAAATTCGGCCTAAAAGTCATGTGTTTTTAATATTTAATATTTATTTTTTATGCTCGCGATCATTGAGTTCAGAAAATAAACTCTGTACGTCGCAACAATGGGCGTTAATCCGATTGCCGACTTTATGACGTCATAAGCAGAAGTAAAATTTTAATTCAAGATTACGGCTAATTAATTAAATTTTCGAACAAACGAATGTACGATAACAAATCTGTGACCAAATATCTTTCATTTAAAAAAAGAATGATGTAATTTTATGTAGTAGTTTGTTCTCACGGATTGTCGAAACAAAACGCTTAGCGTTTTAAATATATAGATGACGTCATACCTAGCCTTTTTTTTTTTTTTTTAAACCTTTTTACTAAATTGTTTTCTTGAAATTGAAACATCTGTATTAAAGTAGAGGTGTTAACTACAAATAAATTTAAATTAAGCTACTACATCATTTTAATTTTCTTCTTAGAATCACTTCAGTTTCGGAAATTAAAAAATATAGCGAGCGATTCTGAACTTTTATTGGCTTATAAAAAGAAAATAAACGTGTTATCATTTGTTTTTAAATTTTGTGTCGTTTTTTACAGTGTGGAACAGGGAAGAATTATTGCATTAGAAATCCTTCTATATTAAAAAAAAGTAATCTGGAACTGAGCCAAAAACGATTTAGAGCAATCAAATTCTGCGTAGATATTCCGGGTTAGTCTCATCGCTTTTTTACTAAGGACTTTTTTGAGGAGCTATTACTTTTTTTCTAGCCATCCTACGGATTCGAAAATCATACCACCAGACGCGAAATATAACAAGCTTTCAGAAATTAAAAAAATTATCACGGTCGGACAATAAAAACTCAAAAAATCCTTAAAAATAGAGTAAAAAATCTTTTATTGAATATATTGTTACCAATTTCTAAATAAGCGCAAAGGATTATGTTTTATCTCAAATAAAAAATGTAATTTGCGCGAGACTATTAAAAACAATAATGAAAGTTTAAAATAATAATTAAATGATCACGTGTTGAAAGCAGGAAATAAAGAAAATTACGTCATAAAATTGTGTTTACACATGAATATTAAAAATAAAAAAGATGAATTAAATGAAAAAGCATTATAACCTGATTACAGAAGAAAGTTGCCGTTCGTGATATCATCATCTTTTTAAAACAGGATACATTACCAGGTTTTAAGAGGCTGTGAAATCAGAACGGGGGTTGGGGAGCGTAGCGAGCAGGGGGCAGAGCCCCCTAGTTGAGAGAAAAAAAAGATTTCTGTAATGATAAACTATGGGAGATGTTTGAAAAAAATTAAAGAATGGTCAAAGAAATTTTAAAAGCTGACGGTGATTTTACCCATGTTCTAAAACGTATGTACATCAAGTTTCGTTCAAATCAGACAAAAACTGTAGATTTGTATAAGGAACATACATACCAAGAACAGCTTATATATATAGAGAGAGAGATTATTGGAAAGAAAACATACAATTATGATTGAAAAGCCTTATATTTTCTACTTAGATAAATTTGAAAAAATCTTATTTAAAGATGATGGGTCCCAACTAAAATGAAAAAGAGCTCAAAAAAGTAATTTGATAAACAAGCCTGAAGAGTAGTTGAGTGACTACCAAAAACTTGTTTATTACATAAAAAATTACTATAATTATGATAAGTTAGTATAGTTATGATAAAAAAATTATGACAAAATTCTAGAGTTATAAATTGATAGCGAGACATTATGTTGATAAAATAATTAGAGTTGCCTTATAGAACTTTATTTAAAACGACTGTATAAATTACTTTTTGAAAATTTTAGGACTTCATAAAAGTTCCAAAAACAGACTGATTAAGTTAATGGAACTTAAAAAAATTTCCAATTAAATTAAGTAAGAATTTGAAATTTTGTGAACTTGTTTGAAAGTTGCTAAAGTAAATAGAAATAGTTTACTAAATTTCCATAAAACAGAAATTTTTTTGTTATTACTATTATGCTTTTATTATTTCTTGTTTATTAATACTTATTACTTATTAATGTTATTATATTTTTTCCTATACACTTACAAATGGTAAGTAATTTTGTAACCATTATTTTGTATTCTTTTACAAGGGAAATGCTCCTAGCAATGTTTTTTTCTCATTATTTACTTCTAAAATTTTTAATAATCGTTCTTACATTGCTTTTAATTTTCTATTTCATCTCTTCACTGACAGTTTTTAAAATTTTACTATTAAAAATTCAATATTCCAAAATTATTAAAATTATGTTGTCTGAACTTGTAGTTTTACTTAACTACCAAATTCATCCAAAATCTTTGGGGAGGGGGGGGGGGGGGGGATAATACAAAATTTAAATTTTTGTTTTGCCAAGGTTAACATTATTCTATATAAATTTTCCTTTTAATAATATATTCCATATATTATACCGGCTTATTAAATTAAAACCTATTCTTAAACTAATCTATCAATCTGCATATGTAAAAGGTATAATTTACTTAATAATATTTATCCCAAATTGCTTAAATCTAAAAATGGTGCTAACTACTTATATTCCTTAAATGAAACTCTTATTATTTAAATATCTATTAAAATTCACTATTATTTCTCGTGTATATCAAACCTCTCTAAATTCTTTATTTAATTGCTAAAATGTCATAATTCCTAAATTATCCCGTTCTAAAAAACTTATTTATTTAAAATCATTCTTTTATTAAAATAGCAAAATGTCTATTATAATATTTCAATGCTTTAATATTCTAGTTTTATTCTGCATCAATAAGTTAATTTTTTTTTCTTTTCTGTTTTACTGTAGCGTAAGCTAAAATTATCATCTGGCAATCCAAAATCTATTTTTAGCAGGCATTCTCGAGATCAGATCTTATTGTTTGTTTACACATTGTGTACCCGATTTCGATGATATAGATTGTTCTAAAAAAATACTTTTGTGCTACGGAAGTAAAATTACCTCAAGATTAGTTCATCGGAATTGTTAATAAGTCCATCTTAAAGCGATTATGATTGGAGAAGGGAAGTCAGGTGACTTGATTGTCACTTTGTGCTAGAGTAACTTAACTATGCACGTGCAACAAAATTGGGAAGACAGACTGAGGAGAGATAGTTGCTTTTTCCGGAGATTGGGAAGTTCAAAGCTTTTCGAGATGTCCAGCTTCCACGATGACTGTCATGTTCAAATCCAGTGATATTTGTACCGTACCTAATAAAATCTTTGGTACCTGTAATAACATCTTTTCTTCAGTAATATCATCATATTAATTCTAAGACCTCATCATGTAAAGAAGATTTGAAACTCAGACTGCCACATAGAGATGATTAAGTAACAATTTTGATCTGATTTGCTAGAGCATTTCTTTTGCTTGGTTGTTCCTGATTATGTAATAAAGCTTTGAAACATAGCATTCGACTGCTTACTGCTGGAGTACACACATTTTTTAAATAATATAAAATTTCCGGTCTATGCCAGTGCGTCAATACATGGAAACCCAACTTAAAAGAGATTTCGCCAAATGCCTTTTTAAGCCCCAATATGTCATGATATCACATATACTATATATATAATATATAGATAGATAGAATGGTACAATAAGCTACTATAAATTGTTTACATCTATTTGGTTATTACTCAGCAATAATATGAGACTTGTTATGATTAAATTTGAAAATAATTTTCGCATTTTTCTTAGCTTTATTTAAGAGTCCTATCAAATGAAATTTAAATTAGCTAAATTAGAAAATCTAAAATAAAAGTATTAAATTTCAATTTGAAATGATTGCAAGTGACACGTATCAATCTTAAAATATATTTTAGTAGGAGAGCAGAAATAAAAAATGCAATATTATTCGTGAAATTTTTTTAAATCTGAGCTATCCTGTATACAGGACAATGATAAAAATTTGGGTTAAAGGTATATAAGATTTAATTTTGTTTTGACATGTTTTACCATTTAACTGAAATATGATGGTCTTAATATGAGTCCTTAATAATTGAAATAAAATGTTAAAATTTAAAATACATCAAACATGCTAAAAATGTCAAGATTCCTATAAATATATATATATATTTTTTAATGTACAAAAATAAAATGTAGCAGTTTTATTTTTGTACTCCATTTTGTTTCTACATAGTTCAAATGAAATGAAGAAAAAAAAAATTTCTTTCAAATGAAAAAGATGTTGCTTCATCTGGCTTTTTCAAGTAATTTTTTTATTGGTTCTCTGGGAATAAAAGATGGATTCTGAATAAAGTTATTTCAATTTGAAAATGTTTACAACCCACACCATGCAAATAAAAACAAAATCATAAAAATTAAAGCTAGCAAGCTTTAACCTTCTCACTGCTGTGAACGGATATATTCGTTCACTATGCTGCAGATTTTACTGCAATATTAGCATTATTTAAATTAATATAATTCTACAAAAATATTGTAGTTTTAAAACATTAAGTGATGATAAATAGTCTCAAGGATTATATACATATGGGTAATTAAGTTTTTCATATGTTTTTTTTTTAGTATATAAAAAAAATTACATAGAAAACAACATTAAAATTTTACCTTTTTGCTCGGCGGTCAGAGGGTTAAGAGGTTACATATGTTCTCAATTTTCAAAAATTCTATTTTTTTTTTCTGACAGAAATTAAATTCTTATAGTGTGTAGATTTATGGGCAAAAAGATTTAAAGTGATATCTTAATTATTAAGAAAGATATGAACAAAACTGGGAGTGTGTGCACAATCGATACAACCAACCTCACTGAAAAGATTTTATTAAAAATTCTACTCCCTTATTGAAGCTGCAGATGGCGCTGTGAATACATTCAGAGCAAACAGATTCGGCAGTTCATTATTATTATCTTATGTTTTATTATTATCTTATTTTATTACATCTTGTTATTATTATCAACTTTAAATCGGATTTTCTGGAAATTATATTTTTCAACATGGGCAGAGTGATACTTTAACAATTTCAAATATTTTTGGTTAAAATTTGCACTTATCTATGCATAATTAAGTTGTCTAAAAACCATCGAGACTTTTTTGAAATTTTTATTTTATATTTTCCCCTCTAAGTTTAAAAGGTAAAAATTTTAGATGAAAAATGAAATTTTTTCAGAATAATGCAATTATTTACTTTTCAAAAATGTATGTCGATGGTCCTTAGCTCCAACCTTATTTTACAAGAAGAAACTAAGATTTTAATAATTTTTTTTTGTTTCTACAGGAAGCTAGGATGCTGTCCAATGAGCCCAGATAATTTTGTACAGGTTCTGTCATAATATGTGAGCAAAATTAACAAAGTTTTTTTTTTTTTTTTTTTTTAAATACTTGAAGCAATAAAAAACATGGAATTAGTTTACTCTCTTCTTAAAAAACATTCCAAAATATGTCAATTTTTTGCCGCCGAGAACGTATGTAGCCCCGTAAAATAGCACCGAAATGACATTTAAAAAATCGAGAATTTATTTTTAATTGCATTTTGTTAAATTTTGTTTAGAAAATTTTCTTTCCTAGAACCTTTTTTTCTTATTCTTGGGTAATATCAAATGTACAAAATCATAAGTCTGGTATTGAGTGCATGCTTTATGAATACCCAATGACTGAAAATAGGTGAAAGCATAGAAAAACTATAAAATATTAAAGAATATTGAAGTGAAATTAGCAACATCTACATCCTTCAATCTTTTTTTTTTTCTGTAAAAAGAAATTGCAAATTAAAATTAAAAGATATATTTAAATAATTACATTTTTAGCTCACTGTACATATTTTAATACTTTTATTTTTGCAAAAAAATTAAATTGCAATACCTGAAACTTAAGAAATAACAAAATTAATGTGTAACTGAAGGAAAGTAATTTATTTTAAATCTGATACTTAAATAATAACTACCTTTAGCTCCTCTGTAATAAGATTGTGCAATACATTTGAATTTCTCCTGACCAGCTGTATCCCATCTACAAAAATAATTATATAAAATAATCTACATGAAAATATTTGTCTTTTACATAAAAAAATCTTTTGATACAACCAAAATTATTAGATATTATTTATTTTTCGAAGATAATTTTACACAATAAAATAAGATTTAGGCATACACATAGAAGAGATAGGGGTGGAAAAAGTTTTGGTAACCCTCAAATGGAGTCAACATAATAGTCACGTAATATGTTTTATTTTATATATATATATATATATATTTTGACGATTCAAAATTATGCCAAAGGCTATCAAATTTGTGAAAGGAAATAAATCACAATATCATTAAAGTCTGAAACTTCTTTTACTATTTAAAACAGATTTTAAGTTTCTTTGTTTTACTTTGTCTATATTTTTGCACTAGATTACTCCATAGTTTCATTTGGTATATTTTGAATTTATATTGCTAATAAAGGGTGCTCTGAAGTTTTCAATTGAGCATGTCATTTATAAATTATGAAATGTAAATGATAAACACGTTTTAATATTGTGTAGTTCCTTTTATTCCCCTGGATTCCACAAAAAAGGGCTTTTTTTTACTTTTATATGTTACAGATTCCATGTATTACAGCTGGTGCAGTCAACATGTATATCTACTGACATAACTTGGGAAACAACAAGAATTTAGCAGTCAAAAATCAACTGAAAATTTAATAAAAGTCCAACATTGGCTAGAAAACAAAATTGTATTTATATAGTTCACATATTTAAATGAGGCTTATATCAACAGAAATATATGTAGTAGTAAATAACGAAAATTTATTTTCAACAAATTATTACATCATTTTTGTAGTTTTACCAGCAAGAATTTTGAAATTGCCATGCCAAGACAAGCAAGTGATAACGCACCAAATCTGGAAACCTTTACATGAGCAAGAACGGTCATGTTGGTGACAAGAGAATTCTCTATGGAAAAAGCACTCCACCCCTATATCTCCTCTATGGGCATACTTTTTTTTTTTTTTTTTTTTTTTTTTTTGGGGGGGGGGGGGGGGGGGTAGAGGGAGGAGATACAGAGCTACGTATACTTGACTTAACATTGTAACGCAAACTTGTGAAAACAAAGTCTGTTTTAAATGGAAAACCATGGTCCCAAAGGAAAGAACACCATACAATTATACCTCTTTATACAGAAACCTAAAACCAAATTTTATTCCAGTCCTTAGCGATTCAGTTGACACAGGTTTTTAGTATATGTAAAACAATAAATAGTGAATTATTGTTTATGATTACAGGTCGTGATTTTTTCTGTGTTATTCATACAGTAAAATCTGTGAAAACAGTACCTATCCATAACAGAATCCTGTCTTAAATGGAAAATTTTCATGTTCCTGATGGAAAGAATACCATACAAATCTACCTGCTAAAACAAAAATCTGTCTAAAACAGATTTATTTTCTGGTCTCTAGTGATTATTTTTACATGTTTTACTGTACTTTGTAGTTCATTATTAATTAAATTAAAAGAAAACTAATACAGTAAAACCTACTAAATCTGAATTGGCAGGGACCATGAAAATTTTTTTTTATAAAATTATATATTATCAGATATAATTTATGGTGTTTCTTCTGCCGGGACCTTGAAATGTTTCTGCTTAAGACAGGATTCTGTTATAGTCAGGCATGGAAGTTACATATCTTAATTTATTAACAACTAGCAAGCTATGCCCGCTACGCTGGTCAATTTCTTTTAACGAACCTTTAATCAAACAAAATATTGACATTTCATAAATAACTTTTATATTTTAACAGAATAATAAGGCTACTATAATTTGTGACTCGTGCTATAGCCAATATACACGTCAGGACACGTCGCCATTATCTTTTTACGCATGAAGGTTTCGCTACGGTATTCCATTGGAAAATTTGGTAATTTTTTAAATTCAATATTTGAAAAACGGCATAATCATTAGATTTGAAATTTATATCAAGAAAAATACAATTTTTTACCTTTCAAACGCAGTTTGTCTAACAATTTTCTGACAAATACTTTTTGAGCTATCATTTTTTTCAGTAACTTCAAATGTTTCATTTTCAGAGATTAATCTGTTGCAACAATTAGCGAAAAACCCAGTCGTCAGCAACGCATAGTTTTTTATTAAAGAAGCTGTTGGAGCAGGGATTGTCACCACCAATTTGCCACCATCACTTTTGAAATCTGTTCCGTGGTCCAGAGATTCCATAGAAATTGTAATTTAGAATGACTTCAGAACGCTTTTCGCTCATTTCACCCATTTAAATTTAGATTCTTTTTAAAAATTTATTCTTAGAGAGCATTTACATCTTATAAGTAATTAAAATGCTAAATTTCAAATTTCTTGCCCCTTCAGTATAAAAAAGTCGCAATTTTCGAACATTTTTCTATCCTGCACCCCCCATTGATGTTAGTGGCACCGACATAAAATATAGCCTATGTTGGAGTAGGGATTGTCCCCATCAATTTGCCACCATTACTTTTGAAATCGGTTCTGTAGTTCCAGAGATTTCATAGAAATTGTAATTTAGACTGTTTTTAGAACGCTTTTCGCTCATTTCACCCTTTTAAATTTCAATTTCTTTTTTATTTTGTTCTTAGAGAGCATTTACATCTTATAAGTAACTACAATGACAAATTTCAAATTTCTAGCTCCTTCAGTATAAAAAATAAAAATAAAACTGCCCAGTTAAACTGAGGGCATTGAGTTCACAGGCTATTCACACTAATTGTATATTATACTCTTATTTCAAAGAATTTGAAATAAGCCCATCGAAAAATAAAGAAATAAACAATATATTAAGGGGGGGGTCATCCCCCCATTACCCCCCTCATAGTTAACTAATGTACCCTTAAACTAATCAGGTAAATCTCTAATTACAATGAATATATATACAAAATTTGAAGAAAATCGGATAATTCTGCATGAAAAACACATTTATATAAATTAAGGCAGGATTAGCCCCCTCCGTTCCCCCCCTTTATACTTAACCAATCAATCCCGAAAACTAATCAGGGAAGCGTCTTAACCCAATGAACCTATAAACAAATTTTGAAGCAAATGGGATAATTCTGCATGAAAAACCCATTTATATAAATTAAGGGGGGGGATTAGCCCCCCGTTCCCCCCCCCCTTTATACTTAACCAATCAATCCCGAAAACTAATCAGGGGACTGCCTTAACACAGTGAACCTATAAACAAAATTTGAAGGAAAACGGAATAACTCTGCATGAAAAACCCATTTATATAAAATAAGGGGGGATTAGCCCTCCGTTCCCCCCTTTATACTTAACCAATCAATCCCGAAAACTAATCAGGGATGCACCTTAACATAGTGAACCTATAAATAAAATTTGAAGGAAAACGGAATAATTCTGCATGAAAAACCCATTTATATAAATTACGGGGGGTATTAGCCCCCCGTTCCCCCCCTTTATACTTAATCAATCAATCCCGAAAACTAATCAGGGAAGCGTCTTAACCCAATGAACCTATAAACAAATTTTGAAGCAAATGGGATAATTCTGCATGAAAAACCCATTTATATAAATTAAGGGGGGGGGGATTAGCCCTCCGTTCCCCCCCTTTATACTTAATCAATCAATCCCGAAAACTAATTAGGGAAGCGTCTTAACCCAATGAACCTATAAACAAATTTTGAAGGAAAACTGAATAATTCTGCTTGAAAAACCCATTTATATAAAATAAGGGGGGATATGCCCCCTGTTCCCTCCTTTATACTTAACCAATCATTCCCGAAAACTAATCAGGGAAACACCTTAACACAGTGAACCTATAAACAAAATTTGAAAGAAATGGGATAATTCTGCATGAAAAACCCATTTATATAAATTAAGGGGGGATTATCCCCCCGTTCCCCCCCTTTATACTTAACCAATCAATCCCGAAAACTAATCAGGGAAGCGCCTTAACACAGTGAACCTATAAACAAAATTTGAAGGAAAACTCAATAATTCTGCATGAAAAACCCATTTATATAAAATAAGGGGGGGGATTAGCCTCCTGTTCCCCCCTTTATACTTAACCAATCAATCCCGAAAACTAATTAGGGAAGCATCTTAACACAGTGAACCTTTAACCAAAATTTGAAGGAAATGGGAGGATTAGCCACCCCCCCGTTCCCCCATTTATACTTAACCAATCAATCCCGAAAAACTAATCAGGGAAGCGCCTTAACACAGTGAACCTATAAACAAAATTTGAAGGAAAACCGACATTTCTATGAAGAATTATCGCATTACGTACGTACATACATACAGAACCGGCTGCCAAGCTTTCAGGGCTTGATAGTCAGTTTGATAGCTAAAAAATGGCAATTTTAGAACGTTTTTTGCTCCTGCACCCCCTGGGGTTAGTGGCACCGACATAAAATATAGCCTATGTTGGAGCAGGGGTTGTCACCATCAATTTGCCACCATCACTTTTGAAATCGGTTCGGTAGTTCCAGAGATTACCCCCTACAAACAAACAAACAAACAATCTTTACTCCTTTATAATATTAGTATAGATGAGAGAAATATTTTTCTTTAGTTTATTAGCTTATTCATTGTTCTTGGTGACAGTCAGGGAAAGGTGGAAGGGCTGGCCAACACCTATGTACACTGCGGCAATGTCTACCCCGATTACTGAAGACTGCACATAATATTTGTATTGGAACTTTTACCTTTTAATTGCTCAGGCCACATTATTGCTCAGGCCACACGTTTATTACCTGTAAATTATCCCTGTCTTCCAAAGTTTATTTACAAAATCTATGTTTGTGGTAAGTTACATTGTAATCAACTGAGCCATTGCTGAGAAATCACGTTCATTTCATTGTCAGATTTGAGTGGAATATAGAAAGTTTCGCTCATTTTTGGCTCACTGTGATTCAATAAAAACATGATTTGCATTAAATGAAGGATTAAAATAACTGAAAATTTGCTTTTGGTCTAATCAATACATTTGTACATGTGGAAAATGTTTAGATTTTTAGTACCAATTATCTTTTTTAATAAAAGAAGCATTGGAAGACAACACATTTGAATTTGAAATGAAAATACAGAAATGATCAAGGAATTATGGAATGGGTCACAAATAAAAAAGATAAGTTTATAAATAATATTAAAAAAAATCTATGCAATTTTTTATTTTTTATTTAATTCTGGATGTAATTCTTAAACTATTAATTGCGTAATATTTACACATTTTAGTTTAAGTTTTTTTTAATGCACTGTTTTACAGATATACAAAAGTATTAATGAAAAATACTTTGAAGAATTTTCAAGCAAATCAATATTTTTTTTTTTTAAATAGTATCTCTACTGCAAAAAATTTATGTTGAAGAAAAAGTCTAACAATTTATTTAAAATAGGAAGCATGCATAACTAGTAAATTTGCAGATCAGGAGCCTAAACATCAGCTCTAAAAGTCATCACTTTGTATAATATTTAAAATCCTACAAACCACAATTTAATTTTTTTAAAGTTATTACATGCAGATACACTAGTCGGTTATAGTTTGGGATGGGATGTGTTCAACTGGCAAAACATTGTTTTATTTTGTTGATGACTGCGTTAAAATCCAACATCAAAACATTGAAACTCTTGGAGAGCGTTTTATAAGATTATAGCAGCATATAAGATTTCTCTAAGTTTCCGGAAATTTAAAAGTGTCACATTAAGCACTGTTTTATACAATGATATTCTTGTACCATTTTCAGAATGAAAAGTACATTTCTTCTGGCAGGCTCTGCCATGCCAAATAGTGGCCGAATACTCGTCACATCACTAAAATAAAAACTTATCTATTTCAATAGAAAAAGCATACGCTAGGTAATGGTTAAATGAAAGAGGAAAGTAAAAAGAAATGCATTTTAAAATTTGTAAGACATGAGAAAGTAAAATGTTTCATATTTCTCAGATTTGTTATAACTTAATTTTCCAAAAAGTTATACAATTAATTTTAAATTTCTGATAAATGTACTGGCAAATTTTCAAAGTGATCAGATTAATTTAAAACCTGCATATAAAAAATTTAGCATCCATAATTTAAAGATTAAATCAATTATTAAAATATGAGTTTTTTTTTTCCAGTGAATAATAAAATTTTAAAATAGGTCTGAAGTTTCATTAGCATTATGACATGGAAAGAAATGGTCTATATTTTTTTAACGAATCAACCAAATTTAACCATGATTAAAATTAGGGATGACCGGATCGGCGAAAAATTAGATTTTCTTTTCCATTTTTCCAGTTAATAAAATAGATAGCCTATGATTTAAAGAACAACATCCATTAAGTCTAAAAACAAATTAAAAATGTTTTTAATTTTTTATTTCCTGGAATTTGTACCTTTCTCAATTTAATTATTTTTATCCAAAACAGAACTATTTTACCTTATCTGTGGATTCATTTTGTTTTCTGCTCAGAGGTCCGAAGTTTTCTGATCTGAAAATGAAACTATCGGCACTAATTTTGACTAGATGTTAGCAGAGGCGGATCCAGCCTTCCATTTAGAAGGGGGTCATACCTCTTTCTTTTTTTTTTTTTGGGGGGGGGGGGGTCACATGCCTCCATTAGCAATTCTTATATCGTACATCCAAACTGGCTATTTTCTGATACATACCCAGATTAATTTTATTTCGTAAATGCATGAAATTTGCAGGTATATTCGTAAATGTATAAAATTTACACTTTTTATCCAGATACCAAGAAATTGGAGTTTCCCATCTTCTTATAAAAGCAAAGAATCTTACAAAAATTTCCCAAAGTTCGCATTTTATTTCAGGAATTCGGCAATCATAAAAATATCGTCTGAAGGGAGCAGTCAAATACAATTCAAAATGTACCACATTTATAGAAAAATTAAAAACGATGTTCTATTCTTTGGTGCTTAAAAAATAATGCCTGCGTTTTTCCATGCATTTCTATATAAAAATAACTTTGTGAATGTATCAGAAAGATTACAATTTTTAAGAGGTAAAAAATATAAAAAAATTAGATCATTTTTAATACATATTTCTATTTAAAATATATTGTTCTATAGAAATGTTTATCATTTAGAGGGGGGTCATGACCCCCATGACCTCCCCCTTGGATCCGCGCTTGAATGTTAGTACCTGGGAAGTTCAGATCAACAGCAAAGAAGCATCGCCAACAGGAAAAAAAGGCAAAAGGCTTTACCAGTAGCAGACTGGTTAGTGTCTCACGACTTGCGAGGCGAACAGTTCCTTTGCAGTCAATCCAATCAGAAGATCGACTGATCGACACACGCATGCATGTTTCGAATCGTAACTCATAACAAGCACTTTAAAGAAGGGATTTCGTACCGTGAAGAATGACAAAATTTTTCTTGTAGTAAAATGTTGCTAGGAGAAAATTATCGAATTGGCGTAGTTGGACACAATTTTTTTGAAAAATTATCGTTTTGGTGCAGCATTATTGTTTTTTTGCAATTGGAGCAGCTGCTCCATCACTGTATGTTTGATTTAAAGATCTATTTAGAAACATCTCGTGCATAAGACAATGAATGAATTTTTATTAAGTTGAGGTCTCAACATCATATATTCTAATACAAGCAAATCGTGTGTGTGTGTGTGTGTGTGGGGGGGGGGGGGGGGGGGGGGAGAGGGGTTATATATGCAAATTTTATCGTAAAAACGCCTCTAATGATTTTGATTAAATTTTGTATCCTACGAGTTTTGGACACGAGAAAATCATTGGGATAGGTCACATGTCCGAGAAAATTTTATTAGTGGGTTAAGCTAAAATTTGATTAGTGGGTTAAGCTAATTTTATCTAAAAAATGACTCTGGACTATTTAGACTAAATTTTGCATCCTATGGTTTTCGGCACAAGAAGATTGTTGGGCTAGGTAACATGTTCGAGAAAATTTGATTAGTGGGTCATTTTGGTCATGGGTCATTATGGGTCAAGATATTTTTATCTTAAAAACGGTTCAGAGGATTTGAACTAAATTTAGTATCCTACAGTTTCAGGGAACGAGAAGACTAATGGGCTAGATCACGTATTCAAGAAATTTCGATTAGTGGTTCATTTCAGGTCAAGCTATTTTTATCTTAAAAACAGCTCAGACGATTTGAACTAAATTTTGTATCCTACAGTTTTTGGGCACAAGAAAATCATTGCGCTAGGTCACATGCTCGAGAAGACCCGATTAGTAGCTCATTTTTGGGTCACTGTGGGTCAAGCTAATTTGATCTAAAAAACGGCTCAGACTATTTTGACTAAATTTTATATACTATGGGTTTCGGGCACGAGAAGACAATTGGGCTTGGTCACATGTTCGAGAAAATTTGATTAGTGGGTCATTTTGGTCATGATATTTGAACTCAAGGCTAATTTTGACCGAGCATAGCTTGGTCTTCCCTGCTCTTTCTGGAAATTCGTAATGACCCTACTGATTTTCTTCAAGATATTTACTAAAACTGTAATTTTTAAGGATATGTTAGTGATAAAAGTGTTTTATATTGCATAAATAAAAGCACAAATAATACTGTTATGCCTGTTTGAATCAAGTTTCTCATTCCTGCATTACTGAAACAGTTTATTTTCTAGAAAAAATTTCTATGAAATCTCTTGTCAACAATGAAATTGTTCTACATTTTCTAAGTAAAATAAATTGAATAGGAAAAAAATATATATATTGAGATTGATTTTATACACAAAGGATTAGGAGAATATAACAACTTAATCAGTGGTGAGATTCAAATAAATGAATAACTGGTTCTCTGCCCTAATGATTTTTTTAAGTATAGACAAGAAAATAATGTGTGTCACACATAGATTATGAAACACTTTCCAACATTATAAGGATATCGGTACAGGAAAATAATTAATCTTTAATTATGTTGTTTCCCACTGAAAGGATACAAGTTATTTAGAAGTATATTTACAAATAATATTCAAAAATTGCAAGTCCACAATCAATATCAACAATCACTGATCAAAATTTCCTTTCAGAAAAATGTATCAAAACAACATAATACAACAGAAAATCACTACATAGTATAAAACAAAGTCGCTTTTTCTGTCCCTATATCCCTATGTACGCTTAAATCTTTAAAACTACACAACGGATTTTGATGCAGTTTTTTTTAATAGATAGAGTGATTCAAGAGGAAGGTTTATATGTATAACACAACGTTCTACGTAGATTAGTTATTGAATTATGATAGAAAGTTTTGTTATTTTGGCCGAAAAGGTTACCATTGCTATTTTTTTGGCGATCATTATTGTTGCAGAAAGAAATGAAAAGGCTATACATCTCCAAAAATAAAAGAAAAACTGTGTTAAATTAATTAAAAAAAAAAAAAAAAAAGAAAAAGAAAGAAAAAAGAGTTTTGATGAGAGAATATTATAAAACGAAAATATTTAATTTAAACATGATTGGGAACGTTCGCAATGCTTAAAAAATTATTCAAGGGGCAAGATTGCTATCGAAACAATATTTTGCGATTTATCTTTTGTTTTTGGCGATTTTGATTTTACTTTTGATCCTAAACAATTTGATTTTAAGCCAAAAGGTGTCTTTTTTTTTTTTTTTTTTTTTTTGATGCAGAAAGAATTGAAATGGCTATGCAGCTGGAAAAATAAAAGAAAAAGCTGTTATTAATTTTATTTAAAAAAAAGAAAGGAATTACAGGGGGAAATTCAAAAATTAGGTGATTTTTTTTTTTATCAAATATTAGCTTTTTCAGTATTTGATTCGGATTATGAAAGATTAGCCTTCTGAAAAAGTTCTACTGGACGGATTTTGATGAGAATTGTATTGTTAGTCAGATGCTATTTCAGGAATGGTTTTAATGTACTACATATTGTTCTACGCTGCTTAGTCAAACAGTTGTGTGAAGGTTATACAGTCAGGAGAACCCAATTCCGAAAGATTAGCCTTTTTGAAAGTTTTTACTGGGCGTATTTTTTGCGACTTGCATTGTTAAGTAGATAATTTGTAAGGATGGTTTTAGTATATTTTATATTGTTCTGTTTTAGAATTACGTGGAAAAGTTCTATAATCAGATGAACCCGATTATAAAAGATTAGCCTTTATAAAAACTTCTACTGAATGGATTTTGTTAATTAGTTTGCATTGTTAGTTCGATAATTTTTAGTGATGGTTTTAGTATATTGCATATAGTTTTATCATTCTTTAGCAAACCTTAACTGTAAATGACCAAATAAAAGAGTTGGTCCTTAACAGCTAAAATTTTGACTGCACATTAGAAAATATAATAGCGCAATCACGTCATTTTTCAGTAATGTGGAAGGATATTCCAGGTAAATATACAGATTGCTTTCAAATACAAGGTCAAATTAAACGATATATTTTGTTTGCTTCAAGGTTCATTTGTAGAAACTGACCAGCGCAGCGGGCGTAGCTTGCTAGTTTCTAAATAAAAACGAAATTGAAGTGGAATGAAATATTCACCTTGTATTTAAAATCAATAAAATATACATTAAAACATGCTTAAAAGGTGACAAAAGATGTTAAAAACGTTAAAATACAATCATTTACATCCCGAGACTTTTTATCACTAACGCAATCATCTTCAGTGGGGAACTGTTGACTGAGCTGAGTGTACGAATGTCGCTTTCACTGTGCTAATATGTAACAGTTTTAACGAGGCCAGTCTATTATTCTGTAGGGGTGTCAGGAAAAGTCCATTAGTTTCGGCGCTGGGGTTCTTGATAATTTCAAAATATTAAACCAGATTTTAGGTACATTATAAGATAAGCAATCATTACAGATTATTTCCTTTACATAAAATCTCCAAAGACTTTGATTTTAGCTGTAAACTCGTTATTTGCAGGAACTATAATTTTTGCGTTTTGAAAATCAATATTTATAATCTGTCGTTGATTTAATCTCGATAAAGCTGTGGATGGACGGTTAAACTTAATGTCAGAAATGTGTTCTTTTAATCTTTCTTTAAATTTCCGGGTGGTCATCCCTATATAGGATAAACCAGTATGTGTTTCTGTACTAAATGGGATAGAGTATATTCCTGCGATGTCGTTATTGGGTATAGGATCAATTTTATTATGAACTAAAACTTTAAATTTTTGCGGGGTTTTGCAACCAAACTGATATCAAATTTCTTTAATGTATATCGTAATCTTTCGTATAACTGTGGTATGTAATCGAATTTGCATAATTTAAGAGTCCTCGTGTATAATATCCTTAGGGATTTTCTTCTCTGCTTCATAAATTAACTTATTTATGCAATGGGGGGGGGGGGGGGGGGGGAGGCATTTTCTGCTGCAATATATCTAATTTTATTCAACTCTTTACATAAGTACTGTTCTGTACAAATGTCGAAAGCACGCTTTATATAGAATCTGTAAGCTGCAGTTTTATATTTAAACGGAGAATTGCTGTCATAAGCGATGGTATTATTTGATCAAATAATTGAACTAATATGAAACATAAACAAAGGAACGATAGAAAGAAAAGCATACAGAAAACAATGCAGGTCAAATAATACCATCGTTTATGACAGCAATTCTCCGTTTAAATATAAAATTGCAGCTTACAGATTCTATATAAAGCGTGCTTTCGACATTTGTACAGAACAGTACTTATATAAAGAGTTGAATAAAATTAGATATATTGCAGCAGAAAATGGTTCCCCCCCCCCCCACCCATTGCATAAATAAGTTAATTTATGAAGCAGAGAAGAAAATCCCTAAGGATATTATACACAAGAGGACTCTTAAATTATGCAAATTCGATTACATACCACAGTTATACGAAAAATTAAGATATACATTAAAGAAATTTGATATCAGTTTGGTTGCAAAAATTTGAGCAAAAATTGAAAGTTTTAGTTCATAATAAAATTGATCCTACACCCAATAACGACATCGCAGGAATATACTCTATCCCATTTAGTACAGAAACACATACTGGTTTATCCTATATAGGGATGACCACCCGGAAATTTAAAGAAAGATTAAAAGAACACATTTCTGACATTAAGTTTAACCGTCCATCCACAGCTTTATCGAGATTAAATCTGCGAAAGATTATAAATATCTATTTTCAAAACGCAAAAATTATAGTTCCTGCAAATAACGAGTTTACAGCTAAAATCAGAGAGTTTTTGGAGATTTTATGTAAAGGAAATAGAGTCTGTATTGATTGCTTATCTTATAATGTACCTAAAATCTGGTTTAATATTTTGAAATTATCAAGAACCCCAGCGCCAGAACTAATGGACTTTTCCTGATACACCCCTACAGAATAATAGACTGGCCTCGTTGAAACTCCGTTACATATTAGCACAGTGAAAGCGACATTCGTACACTCAGCTTAGTCAACAGTTTCCCACTGAAGATGATCGCATTAGTGATCGAAAGTCTCAGGATGTAAATGATTGTATTTTAACGTTTTTAACATCTTTTGTCACCTTTGAAGCATGTTTTAATATATATTTTATCAACATAATACAATCAGGAGAATACGAAAATAGCAGAAATTCAAGCTCAAGTTGCAAGCAGTGGTTTTGATAAAAACTTCAGACATCCGCTTTCTGTGTGTGTCATTATTAAGATACCCTACAGAACACCAGTACATTTATGTAGTAGGAATTTTGAACATAGCACAAAGCTGAAAGAGGTTCTAAACTAAATGAAAATATATCACATTATGCTGAGAATACACTGTTGTGTGGATGAACACTTAAATTATAAAGAGAAAAAGGAATTTAAATTAAGTAATTTCCCCATTACAAGTGCCATTTTAACAGCCGGTTCAATGAACTCGACACAAATTTAGGTATCTGTTTTACCAAACTGGTTGAATTACACAAATGAACTTAACATATTTAGGATAGACAGACATCATCATATATAGCTCAATCTTTCAACAAAGGGCATGATAGCAAGATTCTTCTGCAATTAAATAGAAATAGCAATTAAGGCATTTATATAGAGAAGACTGCAGATATATCCCTAATTTAAATTGAGCATAATAATTACAAATCAAATGAAAAAGAAGAAAGTTACAATTTAAATTTTTACTTACATCTGTAAAATATATGGTATGTTTAATATGTAACACTTCATGGCTTCAAAATCAACACCAATGGTAGCTTTGTAGTTGGTGTCAAAAGGATGTAAACAAAATCTAAAAAAGAAAAATAAATAAGACTTTATAACATTTATTTTTTTTATTACATATTTAATTAATTAGATTTTAATTTATGAACATATTTATTAAAACAAGATTATATATAGTTTCCAGAATAATTTAATAAAAAAATTAGCTAATAAATAAGATTCAGGAATATAATTTTTAATTATGATATTATAAACTATAATTCACATTCATATTATTAAAGTAAAATTAATATAATTAGAGTCCTAATTATCTCTCTAAAATATTACACATTGGCAACATTATCACCAACATTCATGGATTTGAAGCAAAGAAAAACAAATATTGTATCTCTACTGCTTATCTATTTTTTAATTTGTTATGTACAAGTTAAAAGTTAAAGAAGCAAAGAAAAACAAATATTGTATCTCTAATGCTTATCTATTTTTTAATTTGTTATGTACAAGTTAAAAGTTAAAAAGTTCTGCTAATGCCACTCTTGCAGTTCTTAATATTTTGATGATATTCATTTTTAACACTCCCCAATATAATTGAAAAGTGTTTATGACTTTTGTCTGGCCATCATCCATTCTCTAACTCACGTAAATTTACTCAGATTGCCGTATAATGATAGATTAATGATACTAGATAGATTTATTATGTCATATTTGCTATTGAAAATGAAATGAGTAGCATTTATAGTTCATTTACAAAGACAGTCGAAAAAATTCCGTTAGAATATGGTCTATGGGAAAAAATAGTTCACTATGATATTTTAATTGATGTTACACTATTTCAAACATACTAAAATTGATATACATCATTAGGATACACAGTATGCTAGAAGGTGCTTAATGTAGAATATGGTACTTTGTACTATACTATGTATATTATTCATGCATAGCATTTATCATTAAATTACAGGCACATACAAAATAATTCTGTTACAGTACTGTTTATGAGCAATAAATGCTGGAAGTGAGATTTTAGGTGTGCATTTTTAAGTTAATTAAGTAACTTTAAGTAACTTTTCATATTACTTGGTGTATATAAATTCCATAGATCATATACAGGGCTGCACAAAAAAATTAGAGTATGTTTCTGTTTATTGATTGAAATTGCTGAAGGGGAATTTTCAATTGTGTTATGTATTTTCTAACTGAACTGAAGTTCAGTGTACTATATAGTATATATACAAATCTATAGATCATACACAGGGCAGCAGAAAAAATTCGGATATTTTTTCGCCTATTGCTGAAATTGGATTTTCAAATGTGTTATGTATTTTCCAAATTGTTTACTTAGATATCATCTTTGACCTTATTAAACAGTGAAGTTTTGTTGCAATACTCTGAATGTGTTTCATAATCTATGTTTATGATGCACGATTTATCATTTTTCATTTGATTCTAATTTTTATTAATGTATCTTTATTTATAAATAGAATAAGATAGGAATAGAAACACTACTTATTCTTTCACACAGAGAATGTGATTTTTGTATTTATTTCATATTGTAGAGTGAATAATTTGATTATTCAAAGGATGTTATGAAGACACATACAAATTATAGTAGATTTAATTAAACATACATCTTAAATTTAAACAAAATGCCTTTCTTTTTATTATTTAGCCAGTAATTTAAATATATTTAGAAGCATTACAAACGGTTAACCTTTAATTTTAATATTTGTTCATAACATTTTAAAAATTGAGAACGTATGGTTTTAACAAGGACTTAAAAAGGGAAAAAAAAAAGCTGATGCGATTTCTAGATTAGATTTAAAAATATAAAGATTATAATACCTACTTGTGTAAATATTATGTAGGTATTTTCTATGTACAGTCCATTTTCATACTTCAGTATAACAGTTTTATAGAACTTTAACTGTTTCATTGCTTAATTTTATATTCATAATATGTATGCATGCTTGATATTATCATCAATAAAAAATCCAAAATTAAAATAATCTATATTTGGTACACTGCCCTTTAAAGCTAATCAGAGTTTTAACAATCCATTTGATTTTCATCTTAATTCAGATAATCAGGACTACTTCACTTGCAAATAATAACAAGAAATAAAATATATATTTTAAATCCTCATAATAAGTAATAAACATTAAGGATTTTTAATTACCGTCTAACTAGACAGGTTTTTCCAACTGCAACATCTCCCACAACAATCACCTTTGTTAATCTTAACCTAGAATAAATATGAATTATCAACAAGCTCTGTTCAATATTAATTTAAAGTCATCACAAGCTATAATGTATTATATACATTACATACATTAAGCAACTCTGCATATGCTTAAAAAAAAAAATTTGATTAATGGGAAAATTTAAGATTAAATAGGTACTTAAGGAGTAAAATATGGATTCCACATAAATTTAGCTGAATGTAAAAACATATTTACATAAACATAGTACAAGATCATACAACATCTTGGCTCTGAACTAAGAGTTTTGGGAATTATAGGTTATCTGCTTAACGATTCTTTGCCAAATTTTCTAACTTACATTACAAATTCCTTATAATTTCTCCATAAAATCCATTATAACAAATTTTGATTATAGAAATAAATAAAACAAACCTAAATGAATGCATACCTATGCAGTTAAGTACTAAAATTTATAAAAAGTAATGAAAAAAAATTATACTCTTAACAAGTTACCTACATTTCTACATGACTTGCTCTAGAGTGTGGGATTACAAGATATCCCACTTAAAAATAATTCAACTTTTTGAACATCTCTTTAAATTTTGATTACAATCTGAAAATCTCACCTTATTTTTTTTTTCCCCTACATGCAAACCCTGTGCTATTTTTAATATTATATATATATATATATATATATATATATATACAGCGTGTCCACGTATAACCTGACCGACCTTTATATATTCGACCTAGATGCATACTTCCAATTACAAAAATGGTTTAAATAAAGTAAAGAATCATTTCTAAAGCGATTTGGGTCAAGAAATTTTTTTTTTTTAAAATTACGAAATTTAAATTTTTATACAGTCCCCCGGTCCTATAAGTGATATTTAGTAAAAATTTACTGTGACACTAACAAGTAAGATGAAAAAAGTCCCATTCATCTACGATTAAAACTGACCGAGTTACAGCTGTTTAAAGTTGGAGTATATTTTTTGTTGCGAAATAGGGGTCATTCACAAATGTAGTAGAAATATAAATAATCGTCAGATATATAAAAAAAATAGTTGAGAGCAAAATTAACATTGCAATCTAACATAAATGTGAAATCTATAATCATTCTAACATATTAATGCAAAATATACAATTTGTACTGAACATATAAGAGGATAAAAATAACAGAATTTTTGTTAAATAAAAGGATGAAAAACAACAGCCTCAATTAAGATTTTAAAATGCTGTTAGATTACACTGTCTTTCATATTTTGAGTTGTACCCTGTTTTTTAGCTTTTGAAAATTGATTCTAATGTATTTTTTAGCACTGAATCCGAAAATGACCTTCATTTTAAACCATCACGTCAGGATTTTTCTCAAATCGAAAATTTCAAAGTTAAAAAGCTCAAATTTAAAATTGACCCCCCCCCCCCCCCTTCTCCCTTTCCAACCTCATCGGACCCCTGAGCTATTTAGTTGTAAAAAACCCAGTTAAGCCAAAAAATTGAATAAATTATTGAATTAAAAAAAATTAAACTGAATAAAAAAGTCTTACATCTATTTTATAGTATCAGATTTTTCGCTATTTTTTAACCTTGAAACTTACAATTTGCGAAAAATCTTGACATGATGGTTAAAATTGAAGGTAATTTTTTTATTCAGCGTTAAAAAATACATAAAACGTAATTATAAAAGTTAAAAAACACAACCATTGCAGGTTTATGTTATCTAATCTAAAAAAATTTCTTAAACTTTTTGGCGGTAATCTATCCGAATTTTTTTGTGTTATCCTCTAATATGGTAAGCGTCGAAAATCATAATAATATTACATTGTCATCGGATTTAAGTCAGTATGTAAAATTTAACTTCGATCGCACATTTGAAAGTGAATTAAAATTAGAGTACAAATTTTAAACTGGAAAGACGATCGTTGCAAGTTAAATAAAACCTTATGAAAATAATATAATTTTTGTTAAAATAAATCACAGCCTCAAATACTTACAAAATAAAACATATGATAAAATACAATTATTTTAATTAATCTGAAACTTAACTAATAAAATTTAAGTCAATCGTAATAGTTGTATGATTTCTTTTAAAGCGCAGATACCTTGAAATAAGTTTAAGTACTTTACATACGACCCCTGAAAGCATGGCCGAAATCATCAGATTTAAGAAGCAATAAAGTGTATAAGTCATGCATTTCAAAGTTTCATAACTCGGTCAATTTTAATGTTAGATGAATGGGACTTTTTTTGTCTTACTTGTTAGTGTCACAGTAAATTTTTACTAAATATCACTTATAGGACCGGGGGACTGTATAAAAATTTAAATTTCGTAATTTTTAATAAATGTTTTTCTTAACCCAAATCACTTTAAAAATAATTCTTTACCTTATTTAAACCATTTTTGTAATTTGAAGTCTGCATCTAGGACCAACGGTTGCGAAAATAAAGGTCGGTCAGGTTATACGTGGACACGCTGTATATCTACCCTATATATATAAAATCCTAATGAAACGAATTTGTGAAACGATTTTATGAAACGAATTTATGAAACGCTTTTATGAAACGACTGATTATGTTTCAGGGATATTTTTAATAAAATATTAAACGCTTGATGGTGAAATTAATACCAATTGTCCATAAAAATCCGCGGATGTCAAAACTGGTAATAGAATTTTGAAATTCGAATTAGTTTGAGATATTAATTTTTTTCTAATTTTAATAACATTTCTGTAATGATGGCAACTAATTACTCAGTTTTTTTGTGACAAAAAAGGGAAAAAAAGTGAAAAGGATCCCGATAGGGATTATTTATTTCTTTTTATTCGTCATTTTCAAATTAAAATTGAATTTATCTTTGATTTCAATCGATAATGAAGACAAGATTGTGATTAAATTATGTTTTTCAGGAAAATTTGAAAAAAAATCACATTTCTATCGTCAGGATTCAATCGTCTGTCAGCATTTAATTTAATTTATAAACTGAAAATATTTTGAATAAATCCTCCAAATGACGTCATTTATGTAAACGCAAAAGAAAGCGGGGGAAAAAATGCTCCCTATATATATTAGAGAAATATTTTTAAAGTTTAAAACAAATGAATATTTCAGTAGCATTACTTTTTTAATAATGAATTATATGTTTATACATAAATAACAAAAAGAAGAAAAATCTACAAATAATTAAATTACTATACTCGAAACACACTTAAGGTGTAAATTACGTTATATATTAAAATGATTTTCGTTTCTTTTCCGATTTAGGGGCCGCCTTCGCGAGATATAGAAAGTGACCTTGGCGATGAATTGAAATTCGGCAACCTGTTTTCTAACAATCTATTCTCTTTTTGATATACACAAGCAATTATTTCGATATTTATACAATTTATTTAATATAAAGAAACCATTTATCTATTTTTATGTACAAAAAGAGGTAAATTGAAAGACAATTATAAATAAATTGTATATATACATATAAATACATGTATAAACAAGCATAAAAGTTCGGTGATTTTCCAGTATATGGGGCCTTGACGAAACAGAGAAAATAGCCTTGGCGGAAAAGGAAATTTGGCAACATACTTTCTGTCAACCTATTCACTTTGTCATTTCGTATACAGAAGCATTTTTTCAATATTTATACAATTTGTTTAGCGTAAAATGTCATTTATCCTATTTTATATATAATCAGAAGTAATTTGTATAGAAAGAACAATAATAATATACGTATAATTAAAATACGCATATAAACAAAAAAATCGTTGAATTTTTTTCGATGGCTGTTTATGTCATTTGGCACCAAATCTCACTTTCTGATGCACGAATTGCGCCAAGCATTTTAAAAAAGCGTCAAGACCCCTATAATAGGAAAGCAACAAAAGTTCATTGGGTTTGTTTTCATAACTTTTGGCAACAAATCTATGTATATTAACGAATCTATCCCTTTTTGAAGCTCGAATTACGCCAAACCTAAAAGCAAAGGATCCTATACTGAAAAAGTACCCGATTTTCTTATGGACAATATTCAAGTGACATAACATGGTGTAAAATTATCGCGGATAGCAAATTTGTTTAAATATCTCATCAATTGATGCCAAATAAATGCAGGCATGCATGAAACAAAATATTTAATTAATTGTGTATGATAAATAATTATTAGAAAAATCGTATATACATATTAATTAAAATAAATAATTTACATATTTAATATAACATGAAAATATGCATGATGGGGCACTAAAAATAGAGAGAAAATTAAAACCTGTTACTGAAAATGTCTATAACATAGTACTTTTCAATACCGTGGTTCTTAATGTTATTCACAAGCAGATGGAATTTTTCTCATCCTTAAACGCAAAGGAAGAATAGAATACAAATCGTTGTTATAAAAGTCCGAGAGGTAGCCACAATTTAAGCCTAACTATTTTATACAAGCTGGTTTTCAAGTTGTAATTGATTTTACTTATCAATCCCGAAAACAGTCGTCAGTTGTCACAATAGCTGTGTATGAGGCCATGATAATCAAAAAATGCCCCATTAAAACGTTAAAAGCATGGCAACCCAATTACAGATTTACAGTTTTTAGAGGCCTCAAAGTCTGAGCGGGGGTTGGCGAGCGTAGCTCGCAGGGGGTAGGCCCCCTAGTATATATATATATATATGTAAAACCATTAATGAAACATTACTGAAACACCAACATAAACTATGAAATTATGAATTAGAATGTAATAATTAATTGACAACAATAGTGTTCCCCAACACACTGAATGTAGATTCCATAAACATAGTAAAAAAGAAGAAATCTATATATTTAAAACGCTAAGCGATTTCTTTCGACAATCCGTGAGAACAAACTACTGCATCAAATTACACCATTCTTTTTTTAAATGAAAGATATTTGGACACAGATTTGTTATCGTGCATTCGTTTGTTCGAAAATTTAATTAATTAGCCGTAATTTTCAATTAAACTTTTACTTCTGCTTATCACGTCATAAAGTCGGCAACTCCCACTGTTGATAGGCATAGTGTTTATTCTCTGAACTCCATGGTTCGCCAATCTTTTGACATTAGCTAATATCAACTAGGTAATATTTTAACATTGAAATATAAAATCTTAAAAAAACTTACTTAAAATTAGCTAGCATATAATCATAATAAAATATCTAAACATATCAATATGAATAACAAATCTCACGTAAAATGTTGCAATTTAAATGATTCCAATTGAAACAAGATTTGGAGAGTTATCCCTGACGCCCAGCTAACATAAAACTACCTATTTTATTTTATTTATTTACACACAAATTCAATTTTATTATAAAACACCAGGTTGCCATACAAAACAAAAATCGTCATTTAGGCGCCAAAAATTAACCCCGGTGCGTCTGCGATATCTGTACCGATTTAATCAAAATTGTTTTGGTTGCACCGCATATTTCAAAATTAATTAAATCCATGATTATTGTTTCTTTCTCAGATTAAAAATAAGAAAATTGGTACTTCTCTATTATCCTGTCGACCAATTTTCATAACAAAAAACTATCGCCAAACTGTAACGCCAAATAAACGGGAGAACGTTGCCATTGAAATATCAAAATAAATAAATAAAATATAAGAATTTAAGGACACGATTGTTATTTTAATTAATGAAATAACTAATACATCAGTAAAACATATTGAAAAATAGATGGAAATGTCGAATTAAAAACCATTTGATGATGTAACAAATACGTATAATGCTTCTGATATAAAGTAAATCGGACTGCATTTTTGGTGTTTAATTTTACAGTTTGGCGATAATTTTTCATTATGAAAAGTGGTCGACCGGATAATAGAGAAGTAATCAGAAAATTTAAAGATTAATGATATTCAATTATTTGATTGATCGCAAATTTTGGTACTTTTCCGTTATACCGACACCATGCCATACATGTAAATGTATGCTTGGCGACAATGGTGCCCGTATAACGGAAAAGTACCCAAATTTTTCTTAGTTCGGGCTACACCAAAAACAAACATTTTACACGTAACAAAAAAATCGCCAAAAATGACAGCTTCATCAGCAATTATGACAGCAAAGTTGGATAAAATCTAATAACCTGAATTTTACAACGTTTATGCGAAACACCACAGAGAACACACGCTATTTTTATATAAGTAAGGGTATATTTAAGAACTAACAACCTTCAATAATACAATGCATGAAAAAGTAAACAAATAAGCGATTCAGCAAATCTTAAAAGTATGTATTTCTTAATATAACTATAAAATGCAGAAAATTTTCTGGTACCATCAAAAATATTCATTATCCCGTCGAAATTCCGTTCATTATCCCGTCGTCCCATTAAGAAAAAAAAAACTATATCCAAATTAGGTACTTCTCGGTTAGCCGGCGCCAGTAAAATATATAAATATAATATATATATATATATACATTATATATATGTATATATATATACTATATATATACATATAATTCACTGGCGCCAGGCTAACCAAAAAGTACCCCAAATAATTCGCTAAAATATAGCACCCAATAAACAAACGGAAGAATGTTGCCATTAAATCTCAAAAATAAAAAAAATAATAAAAAAAATACTTAGAAAAAGCCCCATATACTAAAGTATCATTTATCAGTAACTTTAAACAATAAAATTTACAATATATTAATGAACACAGAATAAAAAATAATCTTGGATATTTATTTATTTACATTATTTCTCTTAATTATGGTAAAGTTATAATCATCCTGATTATGTAAAGGAACTGAAGAAACCATACAAATAAATTACACTTGAAAACATTAAAAATCTCCCTTATCTGCAGATTGATTTATTATTGTAAAAAAAATTCTTCATCTTTGCATAAAAATTGATTAGCTTAAAACAATGGATGCGTTTCAGAAGAATGGATTTGAAACGAACAATGATTTAAGAAGACATTTTAAAAATTTTGATCAAAACATTTAAAAACATTTTCTTTTAAACATCGAATTTCGACGGTGAGTTTGAGGGGATGCAATGCACATGCGCGTATAATCCGTGAGCTCATTCCGTTGCATTATCACAGGGGGAGGGGGGGGGGGGGATGTGTGCTTTATTTACTATGTTCTTTTATTGACTGAATATGAGATGAACGTAGAGATATACTATTTGTATGATACTTCATAGGTCCAGGAATTTTTCTTTCTTGCCGTGGGGAATATGGCGGTAGTGTCAAACTGATTTGCATTTTGTTTACGGATTGTTTGTTTGGAGTTTGCATCAGAAATAGTACTGTAATTCACTGGGGGAAAAACTTTTAAAATAAAATATTTGAAAGGCTGTTTCATAAGCACCTCTTCTTATGTAATAAAGAAGCTTATTTTACTAATATTGTTATTGTACTTTTTTTCCATCAAGTTTTGACGGGTTCCATCTAGTTAAATTAAAAATTGAAAAAATGAAATTTGTGGAATTTAGACAGAATCTTCAGGTCCCAAATGCTTAAATACCACAAATAAAATGTGTGGTTTCATCATCATATTAGCCATAACATTGCTAAAGAATATGATTTTGGGACTACCACACGAAAATAGAGAAATAAACTGAAAAAATCATAAAGTTAAAAAAATAAAAACAATATTAAAAAGGAAAGAAACCTTACCCATACAAAAGAGGAAGAAACTGTGAAATACAATCATGAAGTTCAAAATACAACAAGATTAAAAAGGATATAGGGAAAAGAAAACAACAGTAATGAGATAGAATACATAATCCAAACAGGAGTCAAAACATAACACAGGCAATGAATTGCAGAAAATTTATATATATATAAACTTATTGCAAAAATTAACCATTGAAACAGAAGCAACTGACAATACGCAATGAGATTATTACACCATATAGCACTGTCAAATTACAAATTATAAAACATGGTCCTAACAAATGAAGTATTACTATTTATTCAAAAAGTGAAACAAAAGTAAAAACACAAATGTAGGCTTATAATGTAATTTACTTTTTCAAGGGCTGGGAAACCACATTATAAGCAAAGAATGATTGTTTTCTGTAATTGACACCAGCTTAATACCAAAAATTGTGTCAACTCCAAGCCCTAACAATCACTGGAACAAAATTGAAAAACAAGGATACCTTTGAAAATGGAACACTACAAATCAAACCAGCAATGTGATATAGAGGGGAGAAAATAAATGTATAAACAAATAAATACAAAGGAAGACAAAGAAAATCTATACATTACAACATCCTTTATCCATAATCCGAAGCCAAATTTTGCAAAGCACATGGTAAAAGTTAATTCAATAGTACAGGTGAAATATACAGTTATGTAGCTACATCCATATCAGAACTTATTATTAACAGTTGCAGTTATAAATTTAACCACTGAGATTATATATATATATATATATATTATATATATATACGAGCAGGGAAGACCGAGCTATGCTCGGTCAAAATTAAATTTGAGTTCAAATATCATGACCCATGACCAAAATGACCCACTAATTGAATTTTCTCGAACATGTGACTTAGCCCAACAGTCTTCTCGTGCCCGAAAACCATAGGATGCAAAATTTAGTGTAAATAGCCTGAGCCGTTTTTAAGATAAAATAGCTTGACCCATAATGACCCATGAACAAAATGACCCACTAATCGAAATTTCTCGAACATGTGACCTAGCCTAATAGTCTTCTTGTTCCCTAAACCTGTAGGGTGCTAAATTTATTTCAAATCCTCTGAACCGTTTTTAAGACAACATAGCTTGACCCATAATGACCCATGACCAAAATGACCCACTATTGAATTTTCTTGAACATGTGACCTAGTCCAATGATTTTATCGTGCTTGAAACTCGTAGGACACAAAATTTAATCAAAATCGTTAGAGCCGTTTTTTAGATAAAATTAATTTGACCCGCGTTGACCCAAAAAATGACCCACTAATTGAAAGTTCTCGAACATGTGACCCAGCCCAATAGTCTTCTTGTTTTTGAAAACCATTGGACGCAAAATTTAGTGTAAATTGAGCCGCTTTTTAGATCTTGACCCACAATGACCCACTAATCGAATTTTCTCGGACATGTGACCTAGCCCAATGATTTTATCATGCTCGAAACTCTTAGGACACAAAATATAATCAAAATCGTTAGAGCCGTTTTTTAGATAAAATTAATTTGACCCGCGTTGACCCAAAAATGACCCACTAATCGAAAGTTCTCGAACATGTGACCCAGCCCAATAGTCTTCTCGTGCCCGAAAATAGTCAGATACAAAATTTCGTCAAAATCGTTTGAACCGTTTTTTAGATACAATTAGCTAGACCATGACCCAAAATGACCCACTAATCTAATTTTCTCGAACATGTGACCTATCTCAACGGTTTTCTGGTGCCCCAAAACGGTAGGATACGAAATTTCGTCAAAATCGTTAGAGCCGTTTTTAAGATAAAATTTGCATATATATATATATATATATATAGTAACCACACACAAGATTTGCTCGTATTAGAATATATGATATATATATATATATAAAAAATAAAACTACACTAAAGAAAGAATTTTTATGTAAGTTTTTAGAACATAGATATCTAATGATCTATCAATACTTAACATGTTTTTAAAAATTAATAAATCTAATTTTGGGGATCCTAAGTCATAGAGCCGCAACAAAGAGAAAATTAAGACATAACATGAGTGATTCTATATAAATAAGTTATTATTACATAACATCTATATTAATAAAAGTAAGTTTTTGTCTGTGTGTGTTGGTGATAGCTACGGAAAATTTTTGTACTTGGAGGTCTGCAAATTTTATTGAACGAAAAAAATTTGTTTACTATTTTGATTTTCAGAGTTTGCCAGCAATTTTTACCCACTCATAAAAGCAATCAAAATTCAGTCTTTAACCCCAATATAGTAAATTTTGTTTATTGTCCTCTTTTCAACACAGTTATTTGGAATTCATAGAGTAATTTTTGAATTTTTCATGATCTTTTTAAAAAAGTCTATTTTGACATATATGAGGACTTTTTTTCACTTGATTTTTACTTGATATCTTAGCCGCCCAATGTTATATTTTATATCCCTGTATGTAGGAAGGAACCTTTGAGAATCTATTCTAAAAAAAAGTAACTAATGCTGCTGCTGTTGCTGCCATAAATGAATTTTTTGTGACTGAAGGTCTTTCTTGCAACTATTGCATATAAAAACATGAAAATTGATAGCATTATAGAAAAATGATCCAATAAACACGTTGAAGTAGGCCGTTTTTAAATCTAAGAATTATTTTAAGCACTATATAATGTTTAAGACGGTTAAAATAGTTCTGTTAAAGTTTTATAAAATCGAAAACTATTCATAGCAATTTAACCATCTTTCGTAGGCTTGCAGTAGACTTGACAAGCTTGTGGTGTTGCACTACATTTTTTTAAAATTTATTTTTTGAGGCTTTTTTTAAAATTATTTATTTATTTTTATTTAAAATTTCAATAGAGATTTATTTCATATTTCGAAAAGATAATTTTTTTTTTATATTGTTGCCAAATTTTAAGAAAGCGCAAATAATATTTCCCAAACATTTTACAATTGAAAACATGAATATTAAGAGAGAAGGAAAACTTTAGAATAATTAAATTATTATGCATAAAAAGAATTAAATGGGAGAAAATTATGTCATTAAAGTCCAAATAATACTTCTGAAAAGTTTTCCATTGAAAAATATATTATTTACATGAGAAGTTTATTACATATTTCAAACACATTTTTTTTTTTTTTTACTTATTCTTGCCAAATTTTAAAACAGTGTAAATAATATTTCCTATTAATTAAAAAATGTATTTACACGTTTAAAATAAAAAGAGAAAGAAAACTTTGGTCATATTTAACATGTCTTATTTTTAAATAAATTTCTATAACGTTGGTATAAAATTTTGGGATTTCAGTTGATTTGGCCTTCAGAACCAAAAAATCCCTCTGTCAAAGGGAAATTAATGGAAATGCTATTACAGAAGATCGCCACTTGTTGTTCAATTATAAGTCAACTTTTCGTAATCTTTAAAAACAGTAAATTAGCATGTATTTAGAGTCTGTGGTTCTGAACTGGGGTTGGTGAGCGTAGCTCATACAGGGCAGAGCTTAGTCGTTAAAAATAAATAATAAAAACAATAATTTGAACATGATTTTTTAAATACACTGAGAATATGAAAAATTTCTGAAGATCAAAATGAACTTCTATGAGGAAATCTTCCCACGTTGTGTTGTTACAGTAACCTTTTATCGCTAAAAAGCCTGTTATGACTACGGAGTTCCTTTGTAAGTGAGATAAGCAATTTTGTCATGTGATCTTATGGCAGTCAAAATTTTCAGGTTATTATTAAAGCATTTTTAATTGTTTATCTTTATAAAGTTACTTTTCCCTATTTCCTATAGTCAGCAAAAAGGGAAAATGACCTGGCCCAGGGCATAATTTTTCTTAGCATACTTAGATTAGTTGGGGCCCCTGGCAATGCCAGGTAGCTGTTAGTCAAAAAAATAAAGTAAACAATTTTTTCAATTTTTTTTAGTGAAAAACACAATTAGAGTCTTGTAATGGATTCAATTAAATGATATGAAAAACATAACATACATTGTGAATTAACCAGTCAAGAGATGTCAAAATAACTAATATTTTTTTTTTAAATTATTAACTTTGTGAATTCAAATGATGGAATGGTGAATTCAGCTAAATATATACCAAACCTGATTATTTTTCTGCAGATAATAACCAGCTGTATCATTAAAACAAAGTAAAAAAAAAAGTAAGAAAAATCCTGTGATGCAAGGTGAAAACACATTGTGGATTCAGAATATAATATGTTTGTATCCATACAATTGGGCACCATTTGTCAAAGAAGGGAGAAAAAAAGGAAGTAGTTTCAAACGAGTAAGAGGATATTGAGAAAGCTGAGTTGCAAAGCATATTTGATACAAGAAAGTTGCATTAAGCACATGGAAAATATTTTAATGCATTGTTAATTATAGCAATTTTATTGCACTATTTTCAATAAGAAACATCTTAGTCTTGGAATTTGCTGGTTTGTTGCAAGTTAGAGAAAAGCATTTTAGAGATTTAAAAGAGAAAAAATGCATACATCTAACTTTTTTACAGTTATTTAAATTCACATAATAAATCTAAGTTCATACAAAGTAAAAAATAATCATTCATTGAAATATCTTCTGATTGCATGAGTTTCTCCTATTGGTTAATCACATACTTTTTCTGTTTAGAGCTAATTTCAGAAAATTTTATTTACATTAATAATTTTATGTATGCATGTAACACTCATTAGATTTGAAAGAGAGCTAATTATCACTGTAAACTTCCAAAATGAAAGGACAATCTTTCTCTAAACCCTGAAAATTGACAAGGTGCTCATTAAAATAAATGATAACCTCAGAGAAAAAAAATAAAATTCTTGACGGCTCGGCCTACAGGCACAGGTAGATTTCGAAGACTGAGACCGTGGGGCACCTGGTTATTGGGAATTGCAGAAGAAAGACCTATTTGCCAGGATGTGGCTGTTGGGACCACCTACTTCGAAATATACCTCTGCCTGTAGGTGGAGCCAGCAAGGATTTTTTTGTTTTTAATTTTTTTTACCGTAAGAATTGGTCCTATAAAAAACTTGTCAGTATAAAAGCTGTAGATAATATTAAGAAATTAATAAATGTAATATTATATAATAAATGTAAGCAGATTTGATATCTTGGGAATGGACGAAGTTATGAATTTTTTCTTCTGAAACCCCTATTTCCCCCCCCCCCCTCTTCTCCTTGGGGACATTTTTAATGAAATCAAAAATCTGTCATACATAAATTTTTGGCCCTTTTCCTAGAAGTAATAACTTTAAACAGATTCAATATGTATAAAAATTAAGAAGTTATGGTTTTTTTTTTCTGTTTTCACGTCTGCTTGTAGACGGAGCCAGCAGGGATTTTTTTATTTTATTTATTTATTTTTTTTTTGCCGTAAGAGTTGGTCCTATAAAAAACATGTCACTATAAAAGTTGTATATAATTTTAAGAAGATTTACAATAAATTTAAGCGGATTTAATATCTTGGGAATTGACGAAGTTGTGAATTTTTTTTTTCTTTTAAAACCCCTCTTTTTTTCCCCCTTGGGGCCATTTTTAATGATATCAAAAATCTGTCATACATAAATTTTCGGCCCTTTTTCTATTATTTTTTGGTGAACAGATAGTATGTAAATTTAATTTAGTATATAAATTTATTTTTTTAATTTATATCAAAATTGCAAATGGCAATTCTTAAAAGGTATCAGCTAATTACTTCCATTAATTATAAAAAAGAGTATACTAGTTTCAATATTTAATAAGCAAACACCTCTAAAAACTTGCAATGGTGACCTTGGTAACATATATAAATAACATATAAAGCAAAAAAGAGACCTGTATAGTTCAATGTAAAATTACACATAAAACATATGATAAATAACATCTTACATTTCTTGATTTATTTCATGGATCCGACGACAAGCAGCATGGACATCCTCTGTGAAATTCCTTTCTTGATTGGGAGTACATACAAAACTGTATGGCTAAAAAAGATAACTTATAATTCATAATATTCATAGTTAATAAATAAATATTTATAATTTTAGCTATTTACTTGCTAAAAACCTTAAAATAAATAACTAAAATTCTCAGTATAAAAATAAGGATGTACTAAGCAATGACTTTGTGAATACCGAATATATACCGGGTGATCCAAAAGTCAGGACGAACTTTAAAAATGAATAATTTGAAAACGAATCAAGATACAAAGATACGGTTTGCACAAAACGGATGGAAAAGAAACCGGGTTTTGTGTGGCAACAAAATAAAAAATAGTTCTGTTGGCGACCAACAGATGGCGCTGTCGGATTTCTGATGTAGGATTATGCAAAGCAACAAACGATATAAAATGGAGCAACTGCAGCAGGTAATGGTTGTCGAAGCATCGAAATGCTGTCCATAGTTGAGAAAGCCCTCTTAGTTAAACTGTATTATAAGAATTCGGAAAGTGCCATCCGGCATTGCGAGTATATCGCTACATGTAAGGTATGCGAGATAGCAAAAAAAACAATAACGTCTTCTGCATTTAACAAAATGAAGAAATTTGAGGCTACAGGTTCTTTGGCGTCACGTCAAAGAAGTGGACGTCCCTCAACAGCCGCCGCCGTTGCCACAATAGTGGAGCAGACGGTGCAATCCATGTCGGCAGTTGGTGCACATGGGGAGTGCAGTGCTCGAGAAGTTTCGAGGCAGACAGGAGTGTCGTAAAGGAGTCTGGAGAGCACTGCGAATAACTTTGCAACAGTATCCCTACAAGTTGCAACATAACCAAGAACTGAAACCTCCTGACTTCGATTCTCGCCGAGATTTTGCGAATTTGGTATTCAATAAGATAGAAGAGCAGCACGACTGGCTTCACACTGTGCTTTGGACAGATGAAGCGCATTTCACACTCTCTGGCGCTGTTAACACCCACAATTGTCGAGTGTGGACCACAGAAAGTCCACATGCATTTGTTGAGGTACCCTTGCAACAGCCTAAAGTGAGTCTGGTGTGGCTACACTGCTGATTTCATAATTGGTCCATTTTTTTCGAGGAAGTCTCACAGACCAGTTTCAAAACAGTTTCTGTCACTGGTCAGCGATATGTAGCACTGTTACAGAACAACATTATTCCTAGACTGCACGCGCGACAGACACTCCAAACAGTCACCTTTATGCAAGATGGAGCACTACCTCGTATTGCTCTGCCTGTGCAACGCCTGCTATGCTCAACATTTGGGAAGGATCGCATTATCAGTCGATACTTTAATCACGCATGGCCTCCAAGATCTCCCGATCTGACACCCTGTGACTTATGGCTGTGGGGATTCTTGAAGTCAAAAGTGTACCGCGACCAACCGGCATCACTAGCAGCACTGAAATATCCCATCCGCCTAAATGTGTCTGCCATAACGCAAGAAATGCTACTAAATGCTGTGAACGGTGTGGTGCCTCGTCTCACAGCTGTACTTCTGAATGATGAACAACAGCACAATGAACATTTACTGTAGTACTAATTAACTGTAATTAAGCTGACTTGTAAGTTGTCAACATTTTTAAATTTGTAAATCATGTTTTGGTGCAATAAAACACTATAGCGCCAACAGAACTGCTTTTTTCATTTCCACACAAAACCCGGTTTCTTTTTTATCCATTTGGTGCAAACCGTATCTTTGTATCTTGATTCGTTTTTGAATTATTCATTTTTAAAGTTCGTCCTGACTTTTGGATCACCCGGTATATATATATATATATATACACATTTTGGTTGTAATTTTCTATTTTCAAATTACGATACATCAGCTTGCTGAAGGCTGCCAGATCCTATATTAAGTAGCCAGTCGTTGTGTGCATTTTGACCGCAACTACGCATATTTTCTGTAAGTGCAATGTGTGTGAATATGTTCCACAATGGGCTTGATTTGATGCAATTTTCTAACACATCAGTCCGTGTACCTCTTCGAACGACTGGAAGAGTTTGTCTGAAATCTCCACCAATGACAAATGCTTTTCCACCAAATGGCTTATCATTAGTCATAATTTCCCGCAAGAGTAAATCAATACAACGTAGACCATCCTTTGTAAGCATCGTAATTTCATCAATGATTATGAGTTGTGCTTTACGTAGTTCCTCAGCTTCATTAGTTCCTGTTCTCATCGACGAAACTGATGTATCCAGAAGAGGGACTGGCAGCTTAAATCCACTGTGAACAGTCCTTCCGCCTTTCATGAGTGTTGCTGCAATACCCGTTGTTGCAAATGAAAGGCAAATATCTCCATTTCCTCGGACATAAGATAAGAGTGTCGAATAAAGATATGTTTTGCCACAACCACCTGGACCATCCAAGTAAAAGTATTTTTGGGGATTTGAGTTATAAACAGCGTCAATAATTCGATTGAAGGCCGAAAGCTGTTCTCTACTTAATGTTCCAATTCTTCTTTCTGCTTCTTCTTTCTCATGAAATTCATTGTAAAGTGACAAATGAAATGCATTTCCTGACGGTATAGGAAGACCGAAAGAATCACATGACAATCCATGTTGTTCAAGAGTTGAGTTAATTTGATGAAGTGCAAAGTTAAAAGAAAGTTCTTCAGTATTGTTCCTTAAATAGTCTAGAGACATGTCAATCTTGTATGTATTCCACAGGTTTAGTGCATTAGTAGGATTACAAAAGCAAAGGATAAATGCAAATGTCTGACGTATTTCCTTCGGCATTTGATAAGTTGAAGCGTCTCGTAAGCAAAAGTCCCACTCATCATCCGAATCCAGCAAGTGACGATTGAAAGCAGCTTCCTTGAATGTGTCGTAAACAACATTATCAACAGTTCGTAGAAATTCAAAACTTGTAGCACCAGGGACATGAAGCAACAGCATACGCAGGTAGAACCTTTCTTCATCTTTAATGCTCACACTGTACATTCTGGATACTATCGTGTCCTTGACTCTCTGTCGCGTTTGCCAATCTTTCTGATACACATAATTGTATGGAATGTCAACATACAAAAAAGCTCTTGCTTCAGGATAATTTTGATTTAATTGAAACCATGCCTGGAGTTTTGTTTGTCCTGTGCGCGCAGCTTCGAGAGCTTCTTCTTCATGTCCTGGGACAAATGTAATACGTTGTTGGTTTGGGAGGTGAACTGGAAGTCTTATGACGGAATGGGAACGCTCATGCATGCTAAATTCGAGCAATCGCTACATAGCTTCAGGTGCACTAACATATCGTGCATCAATATAATTATCTATTTCATTATATGTGCCTTGCCCATTAGTTAAAACCATGTTAGCACAATCGAAACCTTTATATATGTATTTGTAAATATATTTAACTGCCCTCAGAGAAGTACAGACTTCCACGTTTATGTGAGCATCATACTTGAGCAGCAAAAACTCGTTATAAGGCACAACAAATCTGTTGTCTAAAATTTTTCCTCTGACCTCTGCAGTAATACCCGAGCATCTACGATAAAAAGGATATCCATCAACATTCAATTTTGTATTCTGTTGAAAATCTTTAGGAAACATTTTCTTACACTGACCATTTTCCATGCAAGGTGCTTGAAGATTGTGGAATCCACATGGTCCATGCATCATACATCTCGTTACAATTGCATGTAAACGTGGATACTGATTAGCTGGTGGAATCTCGGCACACACAAATCTATCAATCATTTCAGCATTGGAAAATTTGTCCTCAACTTGTAGAACAATTAAAATGTGTGCATGTGGAAGTCCCCGCTTTTGAAATTCTATAGTATAAACATAAGCCTTTGATTTTCCCAAAACACCATTATCTGTAAGATCTTCCAATAGTGATTTTAGCTTCAGTTTGAAAACTCTAGCCACCAGATCAGGGCGATCAGACGGTTGTTGACCTCTTTTCAAGTTTTCAACGATTTCTGGCCACTTTGGATTTGCAGTAAACGTGACAAAAAGATCTGGAGGGCCATATTTTGCGAAAATTGACATTGCATCAGCACAACGTTCGCTCATACTTCGAGGTGATCCCTCAAATGATGAAGGTAGAATAACAGGAATTCCAGCTCTCATGCCATTATTGTGAGCTGCATTATCCATATAGTCGGAAAGTCCTTGGTAGAGCTCAGTTCGTAACTTTTTCTGATGAGATTTTATATAATTTAAGTTATTAGCCTCAACTTGTAGGTATGAATCAACAATCCATTGCTGTGTAAGCTTTCCTGCACTAATAATGGGGTTAAATTCATCTCTGATGGCTAATAATGCTGCTTTATACTGAAGCATACTTACATTAATTCTTGTGTGGTTTCTTTGTGCTCCTTCATAAGGCTCATAGTTCCAGTTGGGTTGCCATCCAGGTTCGCCGAAAGGAAATAAGATGGGATATGACACTGGATCCAAGTTAGGGCTGAGAATATTAATATTTATGAATGGTTGATTGTTATTTGCTGGATTTAGAGGGTAAACGTGAATATCACGGTCGAATGGAGGCTCTCCATCGCTGTTGACAAAAATCATTGCAATTTCATTCTGATTAGGTGTGTTGTATCGCCTCTGATCAGAATGTCTATCTCGTCGAAAAACCATATTTACAACAGGAATTTCTTGACCTGCTTCATTTGCTTCTGCCTTTACTCTATCCTGAACATCACGTAACATACGATACGTGTCACATAGTCGATTATGCTCTCTAAGAAAGCGATCTATACTATCTAGAATACGTGGGATGCATTCTTCATTGGCTGGATGAGAAACTCTGATATCTGTCGCCTGAGTTGAGTCAATAACATAGAGCTGTGCATATTGAGGAGCTAGGCCATTGACAGGTTCAATGTGACTTGTTCTATGGAATATTTGACCATGAACTTTAAAAATGTAAGGCCCTCTGCCATGAAAATCAACAATTTTGGCTCCCATTGACGCAAATGAAACAGCGCTATTATATGATCGAATATTTTCTTTGAAGTTTGCATTGTCGGGATGGTCAGCGTCGCTCATTAAATCACAAAGGAAATCTGGGTAAAACAAAACATTTCCAGCAGTGTCTGTAGGCTTGATTAATTTAAATTTACCTTTGCGACAACAGCTTGTAAATTTTCCACCATATGGACGTTCTGCAGAAAAGTTTAATGATTGGCAAAACTCACAGATTGCATTCATTGGTCCACAACTGTGTGTTTCTATTTCGTTTTCAGTAAAATTAGTAGTCACATAATTCATACGACGACTGTTTTGTCTTTGTGTTTCTCGTTTAATGCGCTGAGAATATGAATTTCTTGAACGCCTTCTATTCAATGTCTCTTGACTTTGGCTTGCTGTCCACATTGCAAAACGTTCATTAGCAATTCGACGATGCCTTTCAATGCGAAATTCTTCCATGACATTAATGACGATATCTAACTTCAAATCAATGATAAGTTGACAAATTCAATATAGGGAAATTTGCCAATAATATTTAATTTTATCTGACATCTTAAAAAGGATTTTTGCTTCAATTCTGCGGAAAAGTTCTTTCCGTTAATTCCAGACAACAGTGAATGGAAATATTCTCTACATTTTTCCCTTACACCAGTAAAAACAACTTAATGATTTATAACTTAAAAAATATTGCAATTCAAAAAATAGCAAATCAAATCTTTTGCATAGATGCCATTAAATAATAATATTAATAAAATGTTTCACGTTCAATAAATAGTGAGCTCACAAAGTTTGGCGCACTTCTAAATATAAAACTAATTTCATTGGTTCAGATTTTCAGATTTCAGATATCATCAGTCTGTATGTTAAACATTGTAACATGTTATTTTTATTCATAGTTTATATTTTTTCCTTAATCATTCGCCAAATCGGAAGATTCTAATAGACAAATCAAGAACTTTTGCGATCATGTTAACATTTCGCATATTTTTTGTTGTTACGCATTTCTTCTTTCTTGACAGAAACCGCTTAGCTCATTAAGCATTTATGCTTCATGTCCGTTTGCTTATCAGTTGCAATGCGTTCGCTAATCCCGATATTTTAAAACATATTAAATAACTTTCCGTAATTGGGTCCATTGCCAATTGGCGGCATATTTTAATTAATACGATTTGATGCAATGAAGTGTATTTTGTGAAAAACCTTTTATGATATTCACATTTACACTGAACCATATTCTTGCTATAATATTTTTTGGTTATTTTCGGTTAGCCGGGCGCCAGTGAAATATATATATATATATATATTTCACTGGCACCCGGCTAACCGAAAAGTACATTTTTTTTGTTTTTTGCTAATTTTGGCTGTAGACTCGATTACGGAAGATTAGAAAATCTATCATTACTCTCATCTAAAACGTCTTGAATAATGTGCCATAATCAGGCTGCACTGTATTACACGTAATTTCGAGTATGGTTTGGTGAAACATTGAACTTTCGAAAGACAGTTTGGTACTTTTTCGTTATACGGACACCATGCCAAAATGTGTGCTAATACATAATGTATGTAAATGTATGTATGCAAATATATGTATGTAAATGTATGTATGCAAATATATGTATGTAAATGTATGTATGCAAATATATGTATGTAAATGTATGTAAATGTATGTATGCAAATATATGTATGTAAATGTATAGATATTAAATGTATGTAAATGGTCTCTATAATAATAGGAATATATCGGAATTATTACATGAGTTGTATTTGTTTACATTCAACGTACGTCAAGAAAAGATTCCGAAGGAAGTTGAGTTGTATAAGCACTTCATCAAAAGGAATTATGGTAAACTTTAATTGTCTCACAGATCTTGGTGCGAATTATTTTTTTGACACCAGGCAGCGCTCCAAAGAATCATTCACGGAAAATTTACTTTACGAACGATTATCTCCATGGTTTAATGGTTTAATATTTTAAACCTTCACGACGAATGAATCTTTTTTTTGTTTTGTTTTTGTTTACTTTCATGGATAGAGAATTTGAACTGCGAAGCTAATTTCAACTGAAGTTATTGCAGAATATATACATAATTGAACGTAAGTCATCTCTCAAATATTAATTTATTTTGAACGATCTTTCTAAAAATGTAACTTTTATGTAGTTTTATTCGAAAAATAATTTTGAATAAAAATGGCCGCCTGGCATAGGAAAAAGCGATACGGGCATCCCGGAATTGTTGATGACAGTCACATGACTTACGGTTTTATTATAGAGATTACAATAAAATAAGAAATAAAGAAAAATATTTTTAAATATTTTTATTTTTTTGGGGAGGGGGCAGGATTTTAAGGGGGGGAGGGGGAATTATTTTAATTTTGTTTATTAATTTTTTTTAATCTGCCGAAATAAGGAAGATTTTCCCCTTTTTTACTTCTAAATTAAAGATAAAAACAGGTTATTAAATGATTTAAAAAAACAAAAAATCTCGATTATAAGCCCCTTCTCAAATTTAACCCTTTTTTATTTTGAAAATTGGGGGTGGGGTGGGGGGCTTACAATCAGGATTTTACGGTATATTTAAAAATATTTTAAATTTATAAATAAAATATTTTTTTAAATTATCTCATAGCTTTCAAGATGAGGTTGATAACTCCAAAATTTTGCCAATAAGTGCTCTTAAGTCAGTCATATGATAGTGCATAGTCATTTACTATATGTAGATTACTTATTCCACAACTTCAGCTTTATTCATTCAAATGTTATTTAATTGTATCTAGACTTTTTTTTGCACCCTGTCAGACCCCAAATTGTCATAAAATAAAATGATATGCCGAAGAAAATACTTGGTTTGTTGCAAAAGCAAATTAAAAATATCTTTCTGAGGCTGCAAAAATTGATATTTAAATTGCTTAAATGTAATTTTATACTTGTCTACATTGCATGTAGCATGTGCGCTTTCCAGAAATCCCACTAATATGCCTGCTGATACAAGTTTACTAGAACATGAAGCTGCAACAGTTCATACAATCCTATCAGCAACAGAAAAGCAGACAAAGGTTAATAGAACCTAACAAGAAAGGTCTCCTTAAAGTGCATAGTCAGAAAATTTTGAAAAAAATAGTAATGAAGCTACTCATGTATATAATAAAGGAACAGTGAAATTTAGCTGTGGAATCCCAGTAGAAAACTTGCAAAAAAATAAAATACTTACGAGTATTTGGTACAAAAAGACTCAATTTGACTAGCAACATTTTTTTCTCGCCAAACGCAAACGATTTTACTGCGTTTTCAAACTGCTTGTAAAATGATTATTCAAATGTACAATACTTAGTTTAAACTTAAACGATGAAAGTGTATTATTTTTGTATTTTCAACAATGCTTTTTTTAATTTCCAAATATGTCTATGAGAATTTTGTAAAATTTGAAAGCGTAAAGTTGTCATTAGCTTTAAAAAAATTATACTAATGGGGGTTAATTCTAGGGCTTATGATAACATACCCTTTTGTTCAGAATCATTTGCATTTTGCATTCAACATTTTCAACTCTCTGTACGTTTGCAGTAATATTAATTTAAAATATTCTTTAAATCGGATTAAATAAATCATTCACGATTTTTTCTCTATTTATTACCGATTGAATGAAATTTTGCTATTGTTTTAGCCCCCATTCCACAATTTTTCTAATTTAAATGGCTTCACCAGTTATATTAAGTAATTTTTTAATGTATTTTAAAAAGAAAAGCCCGATGACAAACACATTCGTTATACATTTCCATATTGAAGAAGTCTTTGTTTCCATAGCAATAATACTTTTTCTTGAATTGACAATGTTCAGAATCGGGCTTATTTTTGAGCATGAAACAATTTCAATCAATTTAAATTTTTTGTCAAACCGTTAAAATAACGATCTTTAAATTTCATTATATATACATAACTGTGTACACAAAATTGTAGTTATAAAAATTTATTATGTAAGTTGCATGCAAAGTTTTTCCTTAAAGAGTATTTGTCATAAAACCTTCATAATTTGTCATAAAACTTTATTCTGTCGCCAACCGGTGATAAATCGCCGAATACATGAAATTTTCGTGATTTTTTTTATGGACGTTATAACAAGGTTCCACAGAAAATTTTTTCATAGACGTATATATCCTCACAAAAAGAACATTCTGTAATTTTTTCAAAAATTTCTGAGTATGCGCTTATGGAGACCATTGTTAGCCTTATGTATATATTTTTGGACCTTGAAACTTCTACATAATGTCACCTTTTCGTACTTGCCTAATTTTCCATTCAATCCTATATTAATTTTCTTCAGTCGATATCGTTTTCCATCTCTAGTATCGTTCAAATCTTTCTTTTCGTTTTTCAACTCGGCGATAATGTTTACTGTTCGTTTCGATATCGTTCACCACATCGACTATCGTTTTCTCAGTCTTTTTCCGAATTCAGTTGCAACCGCCAGCTTCGATATCGTTTCAATCGTAATAGTATAGGGGAGCATGCGCCCAGACGCCGTGCCACAGTCTTCAAAGGCACTCTAGATTACTTTGCCGATGGGCAGTTTGAGAACTTCTCAACTTAGCACATCGGAAAGGGGGCATTTTCGGAAAGCGGTATGTTGATGTTGTTTAAAAGGGATGAGAAGGCAGTTTGAATGGCGAGAGTGAGGCAGCTTTAGTAAAATGATATTGGTAGATGCCAGAAGAAACAATATCAGTGGCGGTGTAAAGTCTTTTATGAGTGCAATGATGGTGTTAAACGTTTTTTTTTTTGTGTTTGTTTATTTCTGCTGTTGAAGTTGTGGTTTTTCTTTCTTCTGTTGGTGATGTACGTTCATTTCAAGGATTAATTAATAGTGTGTGTGGACTGTTCTTCAACTCTTTTTTCTTCACATCTAATGCCATGGTGACTAATAAAAATAAAAGGCCTGTTTTAATTTGTGTCGTCACGTTCAATTAATTATCATGTAAGTTAAAATGAACTTTTCTTCAAGTATATTTTGAAGGCTACATTTAAGTTACTTCATGCCATATTATTTTTGCCACCTTGTTTTTGTTGCCATATGCCATTATATTTTTATTTAATTAAATTGTCTGTCATGTTTTGATCTTTATTTTATTTTGTGATATATCAAATAAACGTTAGTTTAATTTAAACCTAAAAACTGTTTTATCAATGTGTATTATCTACATTCAACACTTCTAGTCACAACCTTGCCAATTTCAGCTATCAAACTTCCACGTACTCTGTTTTTCCATTTAATTACATATTTTAGACTGGTCACTGTATCCGGACCGGCTATCACGGTTATGGGCCCGGGCTCATTTAAAGCCATATTAACCCTTTAAGGGCCGTAACCTTTGGCAAGGATTAGCTGACAAGTGTTAGTAGATGGCGGCAGTTAGACCCACTAGTGAATTTTAGTGGGGGGGGCCGCATTTACATATAAATTTCATAAATTTCAGTATGACAGTTAAATTTAAGATATTTATTTTTATGAAATTTTGTTGAAAAAATTTTAATTTTTTTGGTACCTTTTTTGTACATTTTTTTTTTTGAAAAAAAAATTCTTCCTTGGCAATGGCTAACATACAGGTGAGCATAAACAAGTTAAATTTCCATAATTATGGAAACTGGTCAGCTGACATTAAGTTCCTTCTATTGGACAAAAATGCCTGGGGCATTGTTAACGGAACAGAGGCTGTTCCTGATACAAGTGATGCAGCAGCATACAAGGACTATCAATCCAGAGTTCGTTCAGCACTGTCCATAATCTATCTGAATGTCGAGCCTGATTTCCGTCGAATAATTGAGAACATTGACGATCCTAAAGAAGCATGGGCAAAACTTCGATCCCATTTCCAACCTGATAATAGAGCCCGTCACATGCAGTTATTTTCAGAGTTGTTGACATGCAAAATAGCACCAGAGGAGTCTATAGATATGTACGCTGCTCGCCTCAACCGAATCGCTGACCAACTGAAGGCAATGAATGAGCCAATTAAAGAAATTTTCCTATCGTTCCAACTACTCAGATGGCTCCCTCAAAAATACGACAGTCTAGTCCAGAACATACTTAGTTGGCCTGATTCTAAATTTGTGTTTTCTGCCATCTTGACTGAACTAGTCGCCGAGGAGTCTCGTCTTAAATTGAGGTCAGAGGATAAAAATCAACTTTCCGTCCAGTCTCACTTTTCCAGAAGTCGCCCACCAAATAAAACGAGTTACCGACAAAAATTTAAAGGCAGATGTCACAAGTGCGGAAAAATTGGACACAGCAAAAATCAGTGCAAGGCCCCTTCTCCAGTCACGTCTGGTCCCGAGTCCTCAGTTGGCACCAGTTCCAGAGAGTCTTCTACATCCAGAGGTAGCCCTGTCCAACATCAGAATAGAAATGGAGCTCCTATATCCAGACCGAGCCGAAAGCATCAAAGTACATTCCATAGTCAGGTAAACTTCCTCATTCAATCTAACCTTAGTAAAGTTAAGGGGGAAGACTATGCCTGGGTGTTTGATACTGGTGCCTCGCACCACTTTTGCAAAGACCGAGGACTTTATGTGTCTTTTCAGCCTCTTCATAACCACGAACTTGCCGTTGCTGTCGATGGAGCAACTTTCCCGATTGAAGGGACTGGTACTGTTAATCTTAATTTAAATGGATCAACTTTGTGTCTAGGGGATGTAATGTATTGTCCTAACTTAAGACGTAATCTTATTTCTGGCTCTCGCCTTGATGATAGAGGCTCAACATTCAAAGGAGGGAAAGGGAGAGTTAAGGCCTACACAACTGATCAAACACTATTTAGGGCTATCCTTAAAAATGGGATTTATTACATCCACCCTGATGCTAATTCTAAAAGTAAAAGTAAACCTAGCAACAACGTAAAATTTAAACAGGTCCGTTTTGAGGCCTCAACAGTACAAAAAGATGATTTCAGATTATGGCATCGTAGGCTAGGTCACCTCAGTCCCACACTAATAGAACATACACAGAGGTGTAATGGCGTAAAAGGCTTACCACACATTCTCAGTCCCACACTAATAGAACATACACAGAGGTGTAATGGCGTAAAAGGCTTACCACACATTAAAGACCGAGACTTTCATTGCGAAACATGCAAATTGAATAAACAGACGCACATCTTTTAAACCACTAAATCAAATCCGGTCCAAGAAGCCAATTGAACTTTTACACACAGATTTGTGGGGACCTACTACAGTAACTGGGAGAGGTGGAGAGAAATACTTCTTAACAATAACGGATGATTTTTCCCGTAAGGCATCAGTTTATCCATTATGTAGTAAATCACAAGTCTTTAGAGTTTTCACAAACCATGTCAAAAGAGCCGAACGTTTTCTAAACACGAAACTTAAACATGTACGTAGTGACAATGGGCAGGAGTTTTCAAATGAAGCTTTTAAAAGATATTTTGAGGAAAATGGTATGAAACACGAGTTCACGAACACATATACTCCAGAACAAAATGGCGTCTCGGAACGACTCAATCAAACCATTGTAGATGGAGCACGTTCCATACTACATGAAAGTAAACTAAGTCTGAAGTTTTGGCCAGAAGCCATTTTGTATTTTACTTACACTCTGAACCGTGTTTAAGTCACAAATCACATAATAAAACACCATTTGAATATTATTGTGGAAACAAACCGTCCATAAGACACTTACGTCCTTTTGGCACAGTTGCATATGTGGGAGTACCCAGACAACTCCGAAGTACAAAATTTGAGCCTAAGGCTAGAAAGGGGATTTTAGTAGGATATGCAATGTCTACAAAAGGATATAGGATTTGGTTACCAGATACAAATAAGATCATCGAAACAATTAACGTAAGATTCAGTGAAGAAGCAACCGTACCCAAAGACACCTACGTTGGAACTGAACAAGGCCCTATTTATTCTTTAGGCACAGACCGTTTTGCTAGTTTAGAGCAGCACAACGGAAGCGATCTGGGACCCACTTACACACTATCATCTGAACCTCCCGAAATTGACCCACTAACAGAAATTCAACCTGACAAATTCCATAAGTCTGTAATTCCACCAACAGAACCAAGCACCTCAGGTTTTTCTGCTTCCGCCACCGGACACCCATCTACGGATGAGAGTGAGGAGGAGGGCGAGGAGCTCTCAAGAACTTTGAGGGAAGTTACCTGGTTTAGAAAACCTGTAACAAGGCCTGATGGAAGGCGTACAGATATTTATTATTATGAATTTGGAGGGACACAGAGGTTAAGGTCAATTAGAGAGGTCCGTGACTACTGTCTAAAAAATGGAATTAAATTCAATCCAACTCTCTTTTGTTTTAGAGGAGCAGACAAACATGAAGGTATTGTACATGGACACTCACGATGCTCAAGCGCTAGTTCTAGTCCAGGCAGTACACCACCACATTTCTCCATTTTAGAATCCAACAACTCCGATGCATGACTAGACCAGGCTGTACCCAATACATACAAACAGGCTTTAAAATCACCTCAATGGGAGCTGTGGAAACAAGCAATGGGGGAGGAGTTGGCAGTAATCAACAATAGAAAAGTATGGGTCTTTTAACTAACCTTCCACCCAATAAAGAACCTCTCGGTTGTAGGTGGGTTTTCACCATTAAGCGTAATGATAAAGGGCACATAGCACGATACAAAGCAAGGCTAGTAGCACAGGGCTACAAACAGATTAAGGGCGAGACTTACGATGAAACATTTTCACCAGTAGTCAATTTTAGTTTAATCCGCTTTTTCTTTGCAACTTTAGTGTCTTGTCACGGGTGGACTCATTTACAATGTGACGTGAAAGGAGCGTACTTATACGGCCCATTAACCGATGAGGTTTATATGAAACAGCCCCCTGGTTTTGAAATAAAAGGAAAAGAACACCTGGTCTGTAAACTTCAAAGAGCATTATATGGGTTACATCAGAGCGGGAGAGTGTGGTTCTACGAATTGCATAAAGTTTTAATTTCTCTTGGTTTTAAAAAGTTAGATTGGTGCAATTGTGTTTATACATTTTCTGATTACATTGTTTTATTATTATATGTTGACGATTTTGTCATTTTAAGCAGACATCAAAAATACATTGACAAGGTTTTAACTCTTTTAACTAAGCATTTCGATATAAAAATCTTGGGCAAAACCCGTAAGTTGCTTGGGGTGGAGTTTGAGGAAGATGAGGAAGGTGTAGTCTCTATACATCAAATGCAATACATTAAAGAAATTTGCACACGTTTTGAGGAGTATAACTTTCCCATTTCTTCACTCCCGATTAGTAAAGGGGTCGTCTATTCGAAATTACAGTGCCCTCAAACAGATGCAGAAATTAAAGAAATGCTTAACTACCCATATAGAAGTGTGTTAGGGTGCCTATCCTTTTTAACAAGCAGAACACGCCCTGATATTGCTTATGCAGTAAACATATTCAGCCAATTCCAAAGCAATCCGGGGATAGCTCACTGGGTCGGCCTCTTAAAACTTCTGGGTTACGTTAACTATACAAAGCACTATAAATTAAATTTACCTTGTCATAAAATTAACCTGATCACATATACAGATGCGGATTTTGCAGCCAATCGTGATGACAGGACATCTATGGGTGGTCAATTACTTATGCTAGACAAAGCTCCGATAACATGGAGAGCTTTTAAACAAAAATCAATATGTTTGTCTACTATGGAATCTGAGTTCGTGGCCTTAACAGAAGCAACTAAAGAGCTTCTATGGTTCAGCCGTATTATCACAGAATGTTATAATAAACACATATTTTCAGGTACACAAACTAAACCAATTTTATTAGTAGATAATATGGCAGCAATAGATTTCATTAAATCTCCCATAGAAAACTATAGAACAAAACATATAGATGTTAAACTTTTCTTTGTACGTGATTTATTAAACCAAGAGATATTTTTAGTAAATCACGTTAATAGCAAATCCAATCTTTCTGACATTTTTACAAAACCACTTACAAAAGCTTCTCTACTAAAGTTCATCGAGACTATATTTATTTTTGGCTCTTAAAAATTTAAAATGTACACTTAAAACTAGAAGAAGAAAAAAAAACTCTCCTTTTGAATTGTTGAAAAATTTTTTTTTTTCTTTTCTTCAAGCGTTAAAAGCTTGTTTAAAATTTTTCTAGTTAAACATTCAAAGTTTAACTTTATCTCTTTTGAATTTTTGAATAATGAAACTTGCATGTTTCATATGTCTTTTATATATTAATGTTCGAACCTTGTAATTATACATATAAAACTTTTCTGTAATAGCATCGTGTTTATACCTTGTTTTAATTTTTATTTCAGAAGGATCCTTCATAATCAAATTTTAGATGCTATATTTTTGAGTACCCTCATTTCCAATGGCATGGACAATTTAACTCCCGCTGGAACGTGATCAGACCTCATGTTGGTTCATCCTCCGGGGTTACGAGCAGCCTCAAGAAGCGTCTTGCAGAGGTGACAATGTAATTGCCAGAGTGACCTGCAGGGGGTAGCGGCCTTCGTGAGTGCTCTGGTCACTGGAAGGCCTGTCGCGGGCATCTTATTTTTCTTTTTGTAAGTCCCTCGTTTTTATTAATGGAACTGCCACTTTTGTCCCGTTCGTGCTATTGGAAATCGAGTTGTAACAAGTATTTTTCAATCCTATTATGCAAGTGTTTATCAAATAGCTTTATAAATATTGCATAAAAATTATTTTTTTTTGTGTGCACACATATACATATATTTTTTTATTTTTAAGTGAGCTCACTGAAATTTGAATATTTGAAATACATATGTGTATTTATTTCTTGTCTAAGAAAAATTAGGTGTTGGTAAATGCTATGACAAAGACGTTTGTCATATATCTTACTTTCAGTTCAAACCCCCCCCCCTCAAAATTTTAACAAGTTAACATAAGCTTTTCCATTCCTCTTCCAACATCTAGCATACATGTATTGATTGCATGCTTCTCCCCCCCCCCCCCCCCCAAAATAGAATTAAAAAAAAAAAAAAAAAAAAAAATTCATAAAGATTCATTCATTCCCCCCCAAATAAATAAATAATTATAAATAATTAAAATAAACAATTATAGTTTATAGATTTTAAATGTCTGTAATCCCCCCCCCCCAAAATTCAATATGTTAACTAAAATCTATTTCTGATTTAATTTAGATAACGAATCTACTTTCTTCATTCTAAAATGCAAGTCACTCTCATATATCAGAAACCTCTCTGTCCTTACTTTGCGGTTATGCCAAAATAAGTTACTAATGTTCACATATTTCTAATTCAACCGTTTCCTTCTCATGAAATCAAAAGTGCATCTGTCTTAAAAGTTAGACAAAATATATATGCAGCTGTGCTCTACATATTAAAATAATGTAACGTATAACCGATATTCTTTATGCAAGCATTTGCACTTCTCATCCGCTCTCAAAAGAATTAATTAAAATATCTCGCGCCCACATGTAAACTATAATATGCAAGCTCATATCCTTCACACCCTGTTATTAGATTCGAGTCATATATGTAACCGTTAATTGCAGCTGTCTTTTAGCAAAATCAAACGCCAATCCCAAAATTACTTTCTTTTCTTTTTCCTTTTCTGTCTCCATAAAAGAATCTTTACAACCCTTCCCCCCATCCTCAAATGAATGCATTATCATAGACAGAATCTAGCAGTTATCGTTTTTTCCCACACGCGTCCGACCGTTGTCTCCAAAAACTCCCTCGCCAAGTACTGGCGATTTTATCATGCTTTCCGCGCCAACACCCGTACATGTAACTTTTAGAAGATACTCACTTCGGCCGTTTGTCTTGACCAGGAAAGCGGTACAAAACTTGTCATTGTTTGTGTAGGTACCTCCCCTTTGCTTCTTTAACTATCGATATTGCCTCACCGTAAAAATAAATCTATATTGCATCTAACTATGTGATTCTTCTTTCTACTGGATTTGCTACATATGTTTCATCTCTACTTGACCCTGTTTACTATGCTCCGTTATACTAATAAGCACTGACGCCAAGGTAAATAAACATCTACCCCTACTGCTCCATGTTATAAATGCAGCCATATGTTAGTATGGTGACGTATAAGTTATGATACAAGCAAGAAACAAGAACTTTCTTTGTGTGTTTGAAAAGAAATTCCTTTTTAAAAGGTTCAGCTGTTTTTTTGTGAAAGTCACGTAAGTGTGTACGTTTCATGTAAGTGTATTCCCTCAAAGTAGTGAGGATCAATGTTGTATTTTTTATAAGTGTTTATATTAATATACCTATATATTTACTTGTTATAATTGTGTAATTATTGTTGAATTGTGTTTATATTGTTGAATGTGAATATATTAAACAAATTTTTAATGATTAACTATGAATGTCTCTAACTGTTATATTATCAGATAATTTCAGTATAAGTGTCAAGGGGGGGGGGGGGGGGGGGCAAATGTTAGCCCTATGTATATATTTTTGGACCTTGAAACTTCTACATAATGTCACCTTTTCGTACTTGCCTAATTTTCCATTCAATCCTGTATTAATTTTCTTCAGTCGATATCGTTTTCCATCTCTAGTATCGTTTAAATCTTTCTTTTCGTTTTTCAACTCGGCGATAATGTTTACTGTTCGTTTCGATATCGTTCACCACATCGACCATCGTTTTCTCAGTCTTTTTCCAAATTCAGTTGCAACCGCCAGCTTCGATATCGTTTCAATCGTAATAGTATAGGGGAGCATGCGCCCAGACGCCGTGCCACAGTCTTCAAAGGCACTCTAGATTACTTTGCCGATGGGCAGTTTGAGAACTTCTCAACTTAGCACATCGGAAAGGGGGCATTTTCGGAAAGCGGTATGTTGATGTTGTTTAAAAGAGATGAGAAGGCAGTTTGAATGGCGAGAGTGAGGCAGCTTTAGTAAAATGATATTGGTAGATGCCAGAAGAAACAATATCAGTGGCGGTGTAAAGTCTTTTATGAGTGCAATGATGGTGTTAAACGTTTTTTTTTTTGTGTTTGTTTATTTCTGCTGTTGAAGTTGTGGTTTTTCTTTCTTCTGTTGGTGATGTACGTTCATTGAAAGGATTAATTAATAGTGTGTGTGGACTGTTCTTCAACTCTTTTTTCTTCACATCTAATGCCATGGTGACTAATAAAAATAAAAGGCCTGTTTTAATTTGTGTCGTCACGTTCAATTAATTATCATGTAAGTTAAAATGAACTTTTCTTCAAGTATATTTTGAAGGCTACATTTAAGTTACTTCATGCCATATTATTTTTGCCACCTTGTTTTTGTTGCCATATGCCATTATATTTTTATTTAATTAAATTGTCTGTCATGTTTTGATCTTTATTTTATTTTGTGATATATCAAATAAACGTTAGTTTAATTTAAACCTAAAACCTGTTTTATCAATGTGTATTATCTACATTCAACACTTCTAGTCACAACCTTGCCAATTTCAGCTATCAAACTTCCACGTACTCTGTTTTTCAATTTAATTACATTTTTTAGACCGGTCCCTGTATCCGGACCGGCTATCAACCATCCTTGTAAGAAGATACAAACTTATTACCTAAATTGCACTTGGTACACCAAAACATCACTGTGTGTCAAACAAAGGCTGAAATTGCTTTATATTGGCCAAATATGATTGAAGATATTGAGAATTATGTTGAAAGCTGTAAAATTTTTCAAGAAGACCAATGTGATAACACTTAAGGACCATTAATGCCTTATGAAATTCCTATATTACCTTGGAAAGAGGCAGATGTAGATTTTATGTATCTAGATTAGGGGTGCACAACCTTTTTAAACGAAGGGCCACATGACTGGGTTGTCGAGGGCCACCATCAGTAGAATTTTGTTTCAAGGGGGTGTGACGGTGGGTAGGCGGGGGATCTAAGTCTACAATCAGTTTAAAAAAAAAAAAAATTCATAAGAGTAGATTTAGCCCCCAGGTTCCTTCCTTACCAGTCAACGTATTCAGTTCTGTTGGCAAGGATATATCAACAGTTTACGTTTGTATTTATATTTATACAAGACATGCAGCTAAGATTATTTTCAAAGAGTGAAAATACTCCTTGACTTTATTTGAAGGAGTAAATTTAGCTTTAAAGATAGACAGTGCCGAAAAAAAATTCTGCTTTCATGAATGAAGGTGGAGAGGAGGAGAAACATATATTATTCTAAATTGTACTTCTTAACATATTCAGTCATAAAATGTGGATATCAAGTAGGGGTGCACAACCTTTAGAAGAGGAGGGCCAGTTACAAAAATGACTAGATTGTCGAGAGCCAACATCTGTAGGGTGGACAAAATTTTGTTTCAGGGAAGGAGAGGGAGGATCGGCCTAAAAGTTCATATAAATACTAATTTTAAAAGGAGGGTTAGCTCCCTATACTCAACCACCTCCTTAGTCAGCATAACCCAATTTAATTGGCAAGGATGGAAAAAACTTGCATTTTTTTTTTCCATGCGCGATTGACAATATTCGTAGTTTTTTCCTAGTGATTGACAAAATTCACGATTTTTACGTGCCCGTTCCACGAAATTTGAGATTTTTACGCACCCAATAACGAAATTCGCGATTATTACGGGTCCGATTGGCGGAATTTGGCAAAATTCGTGATTTCTACGCACCTGATCGACGAAATTAGAGATTTTTTTTGCGTCTGATCGGCGAAATTGATCCGCGGGCCACCAGTAATCTGATCGCAAGTTGTGCATCCCTAATCTAGATGGAAATGATTTCTTGCCATTAATAGATTATCATTCCAAATTCACAGTGATTTTACTTAAACTTAATGCAAAAACAGCTGCATCAGTTATAAGTGCGCTAAAACAAATTTTCTGTACCAATGGTATTCAACGAAAAATCTATTCTGATAATGGTCCACCATTTGATATTCAAGCATATTTATCTTTTCTAAAATAACATGACATCTATCTAGTTACATCATTAGAGAAATACACGAAATCCAATGGTATGATCAAGAGAAGAATCTTCTCTAAAAAGTTATCATTTTTGGGATAGACATACATCTGGCTGTTATAGAATATAATAATACTTCAAAATTTAAATTGTCTTCTCAAGCTCAGATGTCAATGGGAAGATCTAAAAACTTTGATTCCTTAGAAAGTAAATTTATTGGGGTCTAGATTTCCAACTAAAAATACTATACAGAAATTACAAGAAAATCAAAAGTTTTAATATGACTTAATTGTAACAGATTTAAAAAGCTTAAAATCAGTAAACCCATTATCTATAGGCAGGACCTTAAAGTTTGATACCCAGTACTGTCATTTGGAAAATATTGTGCAAGATCCTACATAGTCAAGTCTTAAGAAGGAACCCTACTCCACTGTAAAAGAGTTTCCCTAAAGCCAAGAAAGTTACTACCAAAGCTACTGGCCAACTTTGATAATGTGAAATCAGTTTGCTCCGTAACAACTCCTCAAACACCAGACAATCATATTAGTTAATGGTCCAATATGTACCTTATCCAGTCAAAATGGTTCAGACACCCAAGGGTGGCACTAAAGGCAGAAGGTCTCTCCCTCCCCTCCCACATCAGGGTGTCAAAATGTAATTGCATCGGGGAAAACATTTTGACTGGAAGTAGATTCCTGCATCAGGTCAGATAACCCAATTTTACATACCTGCAGTTCAGGTTGGGTCACCTCTTAACTTTTTTTTGTGGGTCATGTTGATTTCTATATTTTCACTACAAGTTGGGTTAGTTTATAAAAAAAAATAGGCATACACAAAAGAAATGAACACCAGCCTGACCCCAAGAAAAAATATTCTGTTCCACCACTTGATATTAAAGTATATTTATCTTTTCTACAATAATGTAACATCTGCCTAGTTACATTATTACAGAAAAACCCAAAATTGAATGGCATGATTTTAAGGAATATTGGAGGGACTAAGAAGAATCTTCTCTTAAAAGTTAGTACCTAAGGTACAACACATATCTGGCTGTTATGATATACAATATTCCAAAATTTTAAATTGTCCTCTCCATCTAAGATGTTTGTTAATAGGAAAAAAACATTATTAGGACCTAGGTTTATTACTAAAAATACCATACACAAATTACAAGAAAATCAAAAGTTTTAATATGATTTAATTGCAATAAATTAAAAAAAGCTTAAAAAATCAATAACCAAATCATCTATAGATATGATTTCAGAATGAATACCCAGTACTGTCATTTAAAGATATAGTCCAAGATCCTACATGGTAAAGTCCTCAGAAGGAACCATATTCAATTGCAAAAGAGTTTCCCTAAGGGCAAGAAAGTTATTGCCAAAGTTACCAGCAGACTCTGATGGTGTAAAATCAGTTTGCTCCCCAACAACTCTTCAAAAAAGACACCTCAAAAAGAAAAAAAAAATATCAGACAATCCATAGTTTTCTCCAAGTTCTGATTTTGAAATTAGTTAAGAATCCTATATCTACTTCATCCAACCAAAATGGTTCAGACACCTAAGGGCGTCGACACTAGAGGCATGGGGTCAGGGGATCAAAATGCAATTGTCATTGGTGGGAAAATATTTTAACTTGGAAGTAGAGTCCTGATCAGGTCAGATAACGGATTTTACCTGGATGCAACCCGCAGTTCAGATCGGGTCAGCGCTATTTTTTTTTTTTTTGTAGGTCAGGTTTATTTCCACATTTTCACTGCAGGTCAGATTAGTTTATAAAAAATGGGTGCAAAAAAATAAATAAATAAATAACACCAACCTGACCCAGAGCCTAACAAACAATATTTTATCGACCCGCACCCAAAATACTTCAATCTAAACACAAAATATGACAATCCAACCAGAAATCCACAATACCAGAAAATTGACTCACAATTTAATGTAAATATAGAAAAATAGTCTATAATATCATCTCCAATATCAATTTTATCTTTTATGTTGAAAAATAAACATGTACAGAGTCATTCATAATAATTTTTTATCTGAAACAATTTTCTGAATTTTTGTTTGAAAAATCAGGTTAACCTGAACCAGACCTGCAAAAATCAAAACATAGTTATAAAATAAAAACAAAACTTTCTACGAATTTTATTGGAGAACATCACCATATAAGTCCAGTGAACAAATGACACTGGGAAAAGGTGAAACAAGAAAGAAGCACATACGTCATGCGACTATCTTTGCTTCAGAAAATGGTTGCCCCCCCAACACACACACACTGCTTGAATGAGACATGACCAGGGCTGCGGAGTCGGTGGGAGAAATGACAGACTCAGACTCCTGAAATTTCAAAGGAACCGACTCCGACACGGCTAAAGTACTAGTATTGCCTGTTGATTCTTATTATTCAGATTGCTTTATTGCTGTCATTTGTTTTGAAATAGTAATAGTCGCTTTATTAAATTTGTCATTAAATAAAGGAAATAATTACTATTTAAAAAAAAATGGCAGCAATCAAGCAATCAGATTAAAAAAAAAAAAAAAAAACTCAACTCGCAACACTGCAACCTGCTGTTATATTCCTGTTTGACCTTGAAGTATATGATGTGTATATTTTTGGATGAATTATGGGTATAAGCTGTGATAGGTAGTCAAGAATAGGACTCATTTACTACAGCGGCAAACTTCTGACAGTATTTTAGTATAAAATGTTTCACCTTTTTTCACCAAAATATGGGTGAAAGGATGTTTCATTTTGGTTTTATACCTATTCCTGCAGACCCAAAAAATAGGAAGCAAAAATTTTACAATTTAAGCATCATTTGGGGTCTCCAGAACCCGAAAAATTACGGGGGAATGCAAGAAAAATAAAATTGAAAATCTTACTATTTTAGCATTAATTCGGTTCTCACGGCTTCGTAAAAAATGGGGCAGAAATTTTATATTTTCAGCATTATTAATTGTACAATTTTGGATCCTGCAGACCCGAAAAATCCAAATATTGAAATCTAAAGAAGTAAATAAAATGGAAATTTCACTATTTCAGATCCCGCTGACTTGGAAAAGAAAATTCAAAATGTTGTAATTTTGGAGTTATTGTGTCTTCCAGACCCGAAAAATTCCAATGTAAGGGAAGAAAAATAAAGAGGAAAATTTTGTATTTCCTGCATTAACTGCAAAACCTGAATATCGAAAAGAGAAAGATGACTGAAATTTCACTATTTCATCATTATTTTGAGTACTGCAGACTCAGGAAAAAAATTATAATTTCACTTTTTTCGGGAGGGCGGGGGGGGGGGGGTGGGGGTGGGGGGGTGGAGGGGGGGGGGGTGGAGATTCTATGCACACGAAAAAAAGGGGAAAAATTACTACAATTTCAGCATTACTCTTGGTCCTACAGACCTGAAGAATCTGAGGGAAACAAGAAAAAAAAGTGAAAAATTTTCTATTGCAATGATATTTCAGATTCTATGGACTCCAAAAAGAGCAGAAACTTCCAATCTTCGCATTATCTCGAGTTCTGCAAACCCCAAAAACTGAGAGAAAGTACTGCATACTAATATAAAATATAAACTAGAGATTTCAATTAAAAGAAGTTTTCATATACACTGTAAACTGGACAGTATATTGGACCTGTTTAACCTTGGTTTCCTTGTATATATAGTTAATATAAAAATAATAATTAAGTTTATAAATTTAAAATTACATAGAATTGGTTTAATTTCACTTCAAACTGTCTAAAAATCAAGCTGGAGTTTGAGTCAGAGTCGGTCTGTTTTTTAGTGACTCCGACTCTTTTGTCCAAAAATAGGCCCGACTCGGACTCCGCAGCCCTGGACATGACATGTTTAAAACTTTAGAAAGCTTGCTTTCTAAACTATTATAGTTGGAGATATAACATTACCTCTAATGTTTTGTTGAGAGAGTACTCCCTCACAATACCCAGTTTTTATTTCTAGACCAAATACTTTGAGTAAAGACAATAAAAACGAAAAATGTCCCATTCATCCCCACTCTATCCTACAATGCTTATCTATCACGAAAACAACGTAGTATCTATTTTATATGGTTTTAAATAAAAACGGGACAAAAATATGTTTAATTAGAAAGGTAAAGCAAAATATTTTAAACTAAGATATAAATATCGGTACAATGATCAAATGCAAAACTTTTAGAAACATTCAACTTCTATATTTCCTGCTTACATGCATTTACAGATAGCACATAAAAAAAAATTAACTACTTCAACTACACGCTAGAAGACAAATATGAAGCAGTTAACTTTAATAGTATATGTAAAATCAAATAAAAGTAGAAAATATTTTAAATTTCTTACCAAGGGAAATTTTTGAATTTTTCTATCGCCAACACTTTCGGAAGAAATGGAACCTGACTTCATATCTTTGGTACGGCTGACAGCTCTCCTAAATTTAATACTCTAAAACAGAAAGAACACAAATGACTCACTTATAAAATACTTAGGTGAAAGCATTCCCAATAAAAATAAATATTAAACAAAAGTTCTTAAAAAGTATAAAAGAGCGACAGTTACTAGAGAAAAAAATTAATGAAACTATGTACCATGACAAACAAAAGTTGCGTCAGCGAGAAATAATAAGCATAAAAAAATTTTCTGCAACAATGAACAGCGTCTGCTAAGAGAAAAACAAACCATACAGCTAGATGCCATACAGGTAGCAGGAACTTCGCAAAAGTAGAAAAGTCAAAGTGCTGATCAAAGACATTCTTTGGTGCTGATTTTCAAGGGTCTTGCAATCTTTCAGCAAAAATACTGTTGCGACAGTATTTAATCATTAATAAGCTAAAAACCCCATCCATCGCAAATAACTTGCTTTACTGCATGGAGATACATATAAGAATCTCCATCAGTTTTGGATAGTAAATATTTTTATTTTTAATTTATTTTTTACTGGTTTGCTTCTGAAAACAATTACACGGCCTTGTAAAAAGAGAGTACATTTACAGAGAAAACATGTTAAACGATTACAAAAATGACCGTTTTATGCATTAAACTGTATATATCAGTTTTAATCAAAAAATTGTAACTTCTTCACTGTGAAAAAGTTATCAGCGCACTGATCTATCCACAATAATTAAAATAAATTATTAAAAATCAAATATTACTTGAAAATTGAATCAGAAAAACTGAACACGTCAGTTTGACGTACACTCCAGGTGTATTTTTTAGCTTATTGCGAAAGGCGGAGTTTATAACAGCACCTGTATAGCATTTTTGCGAAATTTTCGCAGTTACGGAAATAAGCTCCGCCTTGACGCCTGTCAAAATTTGTCTACTAATAAACAGTGAATGTTTCGCAAAAATGCAGGCTTCTGATTGGTCAATCTCGTCTCGCTAACAGCGCAACTTCTATCTGGATCCCGGCCTTTATCTCCATGCTTTATTGCTACTACTTCCATGATCGATCCCCTCTCGCCATTGGTAAGTTCACTGTATTTGTAACTGGCATTACTTTTAGTTTCGAATTTCCCGGGAAATTATGTTTACATTTTTCTAATTTTATAAATTAAATAGATCACTTGTTTTAAACCGTTTAGTTTAATACAAAATCGGGATTGAATTACATCAAATCTTTTACCTATAAGATGAAAAAAAGGCATAAAATTTGGTGAGTATTTGTGAAAATATGAATTATATTTGTACGGTATGCCAAAAAGAAAAAAATAAATCGGTCAAGTGCGAATGTAACTCGCGCTCAAAGGGTTCCGTAATTCAAATGTATTTATTACAATTTATTAATTAATAAACTCATACTACCCCTATTTTTTTCAAAATTTTAGAATCAATAGATTCGGAAATAGGAGAGGGGAGGGACGTATTTTTCCAGTATACTTTCGACGATATCTCTGAAAATATAATACCTAAACGTGAAACAAATATATTTTTTACTTCGATGTTACGAGATCTTTCGAACGATACTCTACACGATACATAGCGAAATTTTTTTTCAAGTAAGTTAATTAATATCTCGGTTAATTACCGACAATTTTTTTCGAAAATCATTGTCAAATATCCTTGCAGGATTTTGCGTCGATAGATACCTCGAGCGCCCGTCAACTCCCCCTCTGACCGCCTGAAAAGTAAAGTTTGTGTGCAACGGAAAAATGCGTTTTTCTCAAAAACTATCTTACCTAGGAAAATCGTTATAGTTTTCCTGCATTGTTTAAATAAACTACTACTACCCCCAAATTTTTTCATAATTTTAGTTAAGTTGATTCGGAAATAGAGGGGGATGGCATATTTTTGCAGTGCATTTTCGACAATATCTCTGAAAACTTAAAATTAAAACAAATGCATTTTTGAGTTCAGTATTGCTAGATCTTTCATACAATATACAAAATGAATTTTTTTTTTCAAGTAAATTTATTACTCACCCTAAATTTTTCTTAAACATATTTGTGAATGGCTAATAATCTGAAAATATGTGTTTAAAAAGGCTTTATAATTTTCCACCTTCCATTGTTTACGCGAATAAGGGCTCTGACAAACAGACACATGAGTGATATTATAATGTTCCATTTTTACTTTTTAAGTACAGAACCCTAAAAAGAGCCCATACATTTTAATCACCAAATTGTCCGAGAAAGAAAAGCTTAGGAGGTCATCCAGGTATAGGTGAAAATCAGCAGTCGCCACTCGCCATGTGGCGATTAAAAAATTGTCATTGATCACCACCCCTGTGCAGTCACTTTCCAGTTACACATTCCATTGCAATCCTTGAGCGACTGATGAATTTCACGATTTGTTTCCTAAGAACGTGTGAAGAATTTCAGCATCCCCCCCCCCACTCCCTTCCTTGATTGATTGATGAATAGTGTGATATTTTTCTCCCCTGACTAGCAAATTTTGTGATAATTTCACGTGACCGACTGGCGAATTTCACAGGTTTGTTCCACAATCGATCGACGAATTGCACAATTTTTTTCTATGATCAACTGACGAGTTTCACCTCGTAAACGACAGAAGAATTTTGTGATTTTTTTTTCTTACGATCGACTGACAAATTTCTCAAAATTTCCCCATGACCTGACTGACAAATTTCTCGATTTTTTCCTGCTACCAATTGGCTAATTGTGCAGTTTTTTCTTACGACCGATTGACAAATTTAGGTGTTTTTTCCGCCCAGCTTACTAGCGAAATTCGCAGGGTTTTTTTTTGTGTAACCGACTAAAGAATTTCCTGAATTTTTTTTATGTGATTGATTAACAAATTTAGCTATATTTTCTCGCAAAAGATTGACGAACATTGTGATATTCTTCCCACGATCGAATGACAAAATTTACGGGGTTTTTTTTTCCGACCGATTGACAAATTTCAAAATTTTTTCCCCTGCAACCTGATGAGAAAATTGCTATTCATTAGCATATCTCATTGCCTCTTATCCCTTTCAATACACTATCAGGTCACACAATAACTCTATTCACGCATTTATTATAAGTTCAGACATTCAATAATACCTACATACATAATACAACTTTATTTAATATATTCTGTTATAATATAAAAACTAAACTCATCTAATTAAACCTCAGTACTTTATTTTAGTTATTCAGTAAATATATTTAAGTTGTTAAAAATGCCGTTCTGAAATTTCGATATCGTAAACTTTCACAACCTACTTTCGTTAATACAATAGCCAGACTGACGTTAATTCCATCCAAAATAATTTTCTTTCCAACATTATGGTGACATAGCACATCAGTTTGTTTAAACCGACTCGTATCGAATTTCGAGAAGTCAAACTTGATACTCGTCCGTGATTGGCTCTTTCGGTAGGCGTTACCTGGTAATGAGTCCGCAGTATTGTTTAAATATGCGATGTATGTGCTTTCAAAGCTGTCTTTTCTCATACTCCATTTATGGAGAAAATAATCATGAAACTTGGAAATGCGGGTCCTTTTCCATGGATGTTTATAGTAAACTTCTTAATTGTGTAAGTTTTAAATAAGTGTGTAAATGTTTGGAATGGTCTGGGTGATTTTAATATTGTCAAATACTAATCTTCATTATCAAGAATTGTGCTGTTTTTATTCAACTACATTGTATTGTGAAACCGCCATTGAAATATTCGACAATGTCATTTAACATAAGTTTGTTTGCCTATTTCATCTGTGCTGATGTCCCAGTGACAGAACTATCTTCAAGTGTCTGCAACGCTAATAATGTTTTCAAAAATAGTTTGCAATACGCAATATCTATATATTTAAAACGCTAAGCGATTTCTTTCGACAATCCGTGAGAACAAACTACTGCATCAAATTACACCATTCTTTTTTTAAATGAAAGATATTTGGACACAGATTTGTTATCGTGCATTCGTTTGTTCGAAAATTTAATTAATTAGTCGTAATTTTCAATTAAAATTTTACTTCTGCTTATGACGTCATAAAGTCGGCAATCGGATTAACGCCCACTGTTGCGACGTACAGAGTTTATTTTCTGAACTTAATGATTGCGAGCATAAAAAATTAAATATTAAATGCACGTGACTTTTAGGCCGATTTTTTTAATTTGTAAGTTAAAATATAGTTAAAATGTTTAAGTATTTCGGTACAAATATTTATCCGTGTGTTTTATAAGCAAATAAAAATTCATATTTACTGTGACGTCACGGAAATATTGTCCATTGGGTTCATTTTATCATTAAGCATTATAACTTTGTTGATGCCATTTTTTTCATTACAATTAAATGCAAAATATATTTTTATTTGTATGCATGGTGTTTAAGTATAAATGTACGTGTGAAAGTTTGTACCGGTGAAAATGACGTTATGCTTAGCTTGAAATGCATTTTAACATTGATAAAACTAAAAAGAAAAATTTATATGATTGTGTCAACATGGCGTAATATTAACTGATATTTCAATTTTTAATTTTAAAGAATAGAACTGGAGCCTTTATTGGTTGCTTCATCTTGATTGCATACCTTGATTACATGTTACCAATTACTTTTTTTAAATTATAGGATTCAAATTATTAAGATTTCCTTTTTGAATAAAAAAATTCACAAAAGTAAAGAATTTCAGGAAAAAAAAAACTTTGAATAATGATTGTATTTTTAGCTAGAATAAACAATGTAAGGCTAATATTTTATAGGAATTATTTTGGTAGGTTTGTTATAAGTTCATTTAACAGTTCCTTATTAGCGGCAAAGTCTTATTTCTTTCACTGTGAATTTTTCTTTCGATGTCAAAAAATGGTAGTCTACTTTTGGACGCCAACCAAAACACAGTGGCAATATTTAGAAATGTATAACGGTTGTGACAACAAACAGCACTATCGCTTTAGCTTTCATCGCGCTTACATCACTTCTAAATACTAAAAATTTATTTTTTTTTTACTACATTTTATAATTTCAATTCTTACATCCTCAATTAGAAAAAAAAAAAAAAGCTTTCGATTGAAATTTATTTGAAATCTGCCGCTTAATTTAACGACTTTTTAAATATTTTTCAAGCATGAAATATTTTTCAATTCTATCTCAACAATGACCATCCGTTTGTTTTAATAATGTAAAATAGCCGCTTGGAAAGTTGCAACAATTGAAAATAGGTATCCCTAACTTTCATGAAAAGTGAAAAAAATAATAATAAAAACCTGATAAATCATAAGATCAGATTATCCATAAGATAGAGTATTTTGGCGCTAATATAAAATCTGTCAAAAGAAAAAAAAAACTATTTTTAGTTTATGATTAACATAAAATTGATATGTTGAATTCGTTGATGTATATGTTGAATCAGAATATGCTGGGAACTGTTATTTATTATTTTTTTAAAGATCCATTGGATATTTAACTGTATAAGAGACCGACTGTGATGGAAAAGGAATAATCATCTTGATTATGTAAAGGGATAGAAGAAACCATACAAATAAATTACAATGGAAAATTCATTACATTACATTACATTAAAATTCTCCCTCATCTGCATATTAATTTATTATTTTTAACAAAAATTCTTCATTTTTACATAAAAATTGATTAGCTTAAAACAATGGATGCGTTTTAGAAGATATGGATTTGAAACGAACAATGATTAAAGAGGACATTTTAAAACTTTTAATTTAAACATTTTAAAACTTTTTTTTAACGTCTTTCCTTTTAACGAATTTCAACGGTGCCTTTGGGCAGATACAATACATATGCGCATAGGAGCTCATTTGATTGCATTATCACAGGGGAGGGGGCAGTGCTTATACTATGTTCTTTTATTTACTGAATATGAGATGAAAGTAGGAAATTTGTATGATACTTTATGATAGGACTATTTGTATGATACTTTATAGGTCCATGACCTTTTTTTTTTTTTTTTTTTTTTTTGTCGTGGGGAATATGGTGGTAATGTCAAACTGATTTGCATTATACATTTGTTTACGGTGTGTTCATTTGGAGTTTGCATCTGAAATAGCATTTCACTGGGGGGGGGGGGGGGGGGGATTTTTTAAAATAAAATATTTGAAAGACTGTTTCATACGAAGCCCTACTTAAATAATAAAGAAGCTTATTTTACTGATATTGTTATAGTATATTTTTCCGTCACGTTTTGACGGGTTCCATCTAGTATCATATAAATCTATTCTTGATGCTGTTGTAGTTCTAATTAATTAAGGCATCAGCATTTATCAGCCTTTCTGAGTAACAAAAAATTCTGAAATTCACAGCAAATATTCTGAAAGGTCACAGCAGAAGGGGGAGGGGAGAAAATTCCCTCTCGGCAATAATTATTCTTGTTGCAGGTCGGATTAACTCTGCTTTTGATTCAAGTCGATTTCTGGCTGAGTGTAGATTTTTGCAAATTGGGTTCGGGCTAACCCGATTTTTCAAAAGTTTGTTCAGTATATTGTTTTAGATTAAAAACTATGCCTATATTAATAAGCAAAGAACTTTGTGTGTCTGCTGTTTTCTAAAGGAATGCTGCATCTTTTCCGAGACTATTTCACAAAATTCACGTTTTCTTCGAAAACCTTTGACGAAATTAGCATTTCTTTTTTCCCCCGCGATCCTTTGGCGAAATTCACATTTTTTTTTTCGTGGCCCTTCGACAAAATTCACATTTTTACCGTGATCTTTTGGCGAAATTAGCAGTTTTTCCCCCAATTCTTTGACGAAATTGGCATCGCTATATGTTTTTAGTCTGCAGGTGCCCTAGAAAGTCTGTGATGCCCGTTGCATACATTCTGCCACGGGGGCTGATGTTATGATGTGATCTATGTATATCATTAATCTTCTGAATAAAAATTGAGATTCCTATTCAAGTTTTCTCTGCTGTTTTTCTACACCATATTTTTATACAAGAACTGAATCAGCTTTAATTGAAACACTTTCATTTTTCCGGTAATTAAACGAACTTTGTTTTGCCAGCAACAAGCTTTCAATCTGCGTATGTTATTTTAAAGCTAACTTTGATACTCTGCAAAACCTGGAATAATGTTTTTCCTTGTTACAACTGATCTATACAAAAAAGAAAGGGCATTCTGGTATTGAAAAAGAAAAAAATACCCGAATTCCGGTATATAACTGGAACACAAACACACCTGACCACCATCCATGAACATATTATAAAACAATTAATGTGATAATGAACTTTCTGATTTTAAGGAAATTTTCTTGAATTTTGACTTTTCCCCTATTCGGTACAGATGTCATATACGCACCACGTTGGTGCGATTTTTTTCTCCCGCCAATTTGGCGAAAATTTTGTTTTTGAATATTAATTACAAATAGCATGCAATAATAGCACATGATTTTTTATTGCAGTATAAAAATAAAATAACATAATAAATTAAATATCTTCTATTATGTCATGTTCATGATTTATTTTTATTTTTTTAACACGTATAAATTTCCCATTATAAATTTTATTATAATTTAAAATGTTGTTTGTTTGTTTCTCAGACAATTTGGTTATTAAAATGTATAGGGTGCTCTCTTTTTTTGCCGTCTGTGCATATTTTATGAATGAATTAGGGTTTTCCAAAATTTCTTGAATCCTAAACAGGGCTTGAATTTCAGGGCGGGATTGCGGGATTCACGCCGAAAATTTTGAAATCCAGCCCAAAAAAATATCGTGAGCGGGAGCCTCCCGCCCCAAAAAATTTCAGCATTTTCGGAGAAATTTTCGTTATTTAATTTACCTGCAACCGAAGGATAAATTTCGTGATTTTTTTCCGCGACAGATCGACGAACTTTGCAGAACTTTTCCGTGACAGATCAACGAACTTTGTGTGTTTTCCACGACCGATCGACGAACTTTGCTTTTTTTAAGTGACTGATCGACGAACTTTGCATTTTTTAAGCGACTGATTGACGAATGTTGCGTTTTTTTCCGCGACAGATCAACAAACTTTGCATTTTTTCCGCGACAGATCGACGAACTTTGCAGGGGTTTTATCACGATTGATCGACGAACTTAAGGTTTTTAAGCGACTGATCGACGAACTTTGCGTTTTTTTTTTCATGACTGGTCGACGAACTTTGCGTTTTTTAAACGACTGATCAACGAACTTTGCATTTTTTCCCTGACAGATCGACGAACATTGCATTTTTTAAGCTTCTGATCGACGAACCTTGTGTTTTTTGGGGACAGATCGACGAACTTTGCGTTTATTCCGCAATCGATTGACAAAATTTGCTTTTTTTCCGTGACTGATCGACGAACATTACGTTTTTTGGTGACAGATCGACGAACTTTGTATTTTTTCCACTACAGATCGAAGAACTTTGCGTTTTTTCCACGACTGATCGACAAACTGTGTGTTTTTTCCACGATTGAGAGACGAACTTTGCGTTTCTCCGCGATCAATGGACGAACTTTGCGTTTTCTCCGCGATCGATCAACGAACTTTGCGTCTTTTCCGCGATCGATCGGTGAATCTGAATCAAATAAAATCTAAATTCAGAAATTTATTTAACAACCTAATTGTTAAGGGTCCCTAACACATTTAATGGAACTTGAAAAATACACTGCATATATAAAACTTAACTTTCTTCCCTTTTCTATAATAAAAATAAACATTTTACATAATCATTCTCAGTTGATTTAATTTTTTCAATGGTATTTTGTCATGTCTGCATTAATGTAATTCTTTAAATAGCACGTAAAATAATAGTGAGGTTTAAAGATTTTTTTTCTCCCTCCCAAACATTACAACTCCCCTCCATTTAAAAATGTTGGTAGGGAGACTCCCCTCCTTGGAAAAATTGAATTTCAAGCCCTGCTAAATGAAAGTCACCATACTGAGCAATAAACGTGCTTAAAAAAAAGGATAGCCTGTGTGTAGTTTTTTTTTTTGTTCCCCCTTTTTCTGTTTTTAACCAAGCCTGTGCGATTTCGGGAGGGGGGGGGGGGTTATTAAAAAAAACACAGTTTTTTTTTTAAACTCTGCAACAAACTGTATTTTTGTGTTTTATATGTTATATTTAATCATTATACTAGTTTTATAAAGTCATACTAATATTCATTTCAGCATGGTATCTGATTTTTTTTATCCGAATACTGGAGGTGTGGAAAGTCATATATATCAATTGTCCCAGTGTTTATTAACTAAAGGTCACAAAGTCGTCATAATAACCCATGCATATGGAAATAGAAAAGGAATACGGTACTTGACTCAAGGTTTGAAGGTACTTCTTTTTTTTTATCATTACTACTTTATTAATGCATGTGTTGTTTCTTTTGTGCTTATAATATTCATCTTATGCAGGTGTACTATGTACCAGTATGGGTTGTTTATAATCAGTGCACTTTCCCAACATTGTTCACGACATTTCCTTTAATACGTTACATTCTTTTACGAGAAGAAATTAACATTGTTCATGGACATTCCGTATGTATATTTTTCTCTTTCATTCATTATGCAATCTATTCTAATAAGATTATATGTTTAAACAAATTAGGTTGGGTGTAGGGGAACCAACAATGCATTCATTTGTTATTAAACCTTTCCTTTATCTTTATCTTAAACCTGTAACCAGGGAACTTAGGCCTCAGACATCCCATTTATTTGTGGATCAAAAGTTTCCTCATTTAAATATTACTGTGAAATTGTATAGATATGTACTTTAAACTAAACATTCAACTTACAAGAAAAATTTCTTTTACAGTTTTCAAAGAAATTTTTTTAAAAACATAGTCTACTTCATCAAAAAATCTCACTAGTCTTACAAGGAGAGTGCCAAGCTTGGTAATCACAGATTTTGATTATTTTTATGTATGTTGTAGGGTAGAAGCCCCTTAGTCTCAGGTTCAATGGATTTTATACAACGCCCCTGAGTTCTCGAGAAATGGGGATCTAATATTATAACACAACTTAAATACTTACTTTGTAACAATATACCTGCATTGGTCGTAGCTCAGTTGATATGGCGTCTGCTCATTAATCCGAGGGACCAGGTTCGAGGCCGGAACATTTCTTTTTCTCATTTTTTAAAAATAAATATACTTGTAATTATAATTTAATAATCTCAATTAAAAATTATAATATTGTGCATTAATTATAATGTTAACCTATTTATTTTTTTATCTGTAACTAAATTGTTGTATAAAACATCATTAAACTGTTAATTTAAAAAAAAAAACATCATTAAACTGTTAATTTAAAAAAAAAATCACTTTTAAAATGTATTTCATATATGCTTTATCGATGAAACAATACTGAACAATTGTGTCAATTCGTGATTGTAAAGAAACATCATTTATAAATTGCCTTAACAAGGGAAGTCAATGCGATGATAATACTACTCTGTTTTTAAAGTAAGAAGCATAATTATATTAAAAATTAGCAAAAGAATTAATTTGCAACATATTTATGTTTTATTTTATTGTAACTAGAGAGCGCCACAACAGACTTTGGTTATTTCTTTTTTTAGTTTGGTTCAGTTATGTGGTTCTTGTTTTCGATCTTTATCGCACAAGTGCGTATCATTCTATAACAGCTTATAATCTTATAAAAATGGAAGAAGCAAGCTGTAGTTCACAAGAAGATCAATCTGAAGTGTCGGGATTCAGTGAAAATCAGAAAAGTGATATCACATATGCGTTGAAGTATAAATTTTATTGCAAAACAATGGATTGTTAACAAATAATCCAGCATCTGGAATATCTTCGTTTTCTTTTACGATGGGAAAAGAATTCTATAATTCGATAGTAAATATGCTGATTTTGTAACGATTTTTGAATTTTTACTAGTCAATAATAGATCCAATTTTTTTAAATCTCTTTAAATGATGAGAAATGTTTAATAAAGGTTTAAAAATCAAAAATGCTAAATTAAAATTTAATGTTAACAAAATTTTTAATTGAGATTATTAAATTATAATTACAAGTATATTTATAAAAAAAATGAGAAAAACAAACGTAGCGCGTTCCGGCCTCAAACCCGGGCTCTTGGATCAACAAGCAGACGCCATATCAACTGAGCTATGACCTACACAGTTATTTTGTTACAAAGTAAATATTAAGTTGTGTTATAATATTAGACCCCCCCCCCCCCCCCCGTCATTTCTTGAGAACTAAGGAGCGTTGTATAAAATCCATTGAACCTGAGACTAAGAGGCTTCTACCCTACAACATATATAAAAAAAAATCAAAATCTGTGATTACCAAGCTTGACACTCCCCTTGTTAGTCAACGAAATGCAGTCACAGATACCACACTTTATTGGCTTGATTTAAGCATTTCAAAAATTTGTAAATTTACATTTAAAGTTTCATTTAGCATTGCTTATTCTTTCATGAACAAGAATGTTAGCATTGCCCCTTGATATTTATTGTTGATTAAGATATAGTATGGTCCAGTGGCACAAACTTATATGAGGCCGAGCCCACCGAATAATTTGCTCTCCTAGCACACCCAATTTCCATTGTTTTATTTTGCTATTTATATATATTTTTTAATTTCTAAAACAAAATCCCATTTTGTTGATGTCCAAAATATCATTTTATTTTAAAAGTAATAATGACAGCTGTAACAGACTTTTAGGAGCACTAAATGTCCTTCAATGGACGTGCATTTAGATTTCTCTCAAAAAATAAACTTCCTGTATATTTTATTAGTGAGTATGCTAGTGAGTGAACATTATCTATTTTAAGGCCTAACATTCATAAAGCCCTCAGGTGACTGAAATGTTTTGTTTTTTGCACTTTTAATTTGCAGTCATATTTATGGTATTCTAGTAAAGATGGACATTATAAGAAAGAATTCCTGAAAATTTAATTTAATAAAATTGCAACTTAAACTTTACTTTCAAAAATTATAACTTGACTTGGAGTTATAATTTTTTCCTTCTGACATCCCTCCCAAAAAAAAAAAAAAAAAAAAATATAATAACACTAAAGAAGAAAAAAAAAAAAAAAAAAAGACCATGCATTTAACTCAAAAATGTTTGAACCCACCCAATATTTTTTTTAAGTTGGCACCACTGATATGGTCTCTACTTAGTTTGATGACAGTTTTGAGGCTGTACACTTGTAACAGAGTGTGACTTAAGGATAATAACTCAATAACAATAGCTGGTTTTACTTAACATCACAGCTTATTACAACAGCGCAAAGACAACATGAGCACACAATATAACAACTATCAGAACACAAATTAAAACCGTTCTACAGATACAGGCATTGATATGATTATGATTATATGTCAATTGCACATATTTTAATTATTCTTCCTACTGTATCTTAAGCTTAGTAAAAAGGTTAAAATCATTTAAAGGTGAATCATAAGATAAATTTTGTTGATGTCAACACAAGATGTCATAGTAACACAGTGGAAAGACGTTGTAGGCATGAAAATGATCATCAGTGTGCTCGGTTTTTTTGTTATACCAACACCAGGTCAAACTGTATACTAATGTGCCATTTATTTCAACCCTAACAGTGTAAATATTTTTTATTGCAAACCATGCAAAACATTGTGACTCGCTATTTATTGAAAATTAATCATTGTTTTATGATTATTTAATCGTAACCCCGCAAAACATTTTAATTTGCTATTTTTTAAATCAAAAATATTTTTTTATTAAGTTATCACTTACATTTTCCGCTGACAATGACATGTATTTTACCATTTGGCAGTTACCTCATGATGAGGAAGCTGCAATAAAATTGTTCCATGGCTGTAGAATTATACATAAAGTTTCCGGGGTCACTGGGTCAGATGCTAGAGAAGGGATTAGGAACAAGCACAGTGGAAGAAGGGGTGAAAGTGTCATTGATGGACAATGCACTAAGAAAGCGGATATCAAATGCATGGGATTATATGTATACTAGTTCAGAACATTTCTGACAAAAATGAAAGAAAGAAAGTTTATTTCAAGTCCGTGAGAAAGTAAGGAAAAATAAAAAAAAATGGAATTCTCGTCAGTTCGAATTAAACGAAGTCAAGAGATGAGTTCGAATAAATGAAAATTTTTAATGTCATACTGCCATTGAAAATTTCGGGACTTCATGTTTAGTACGAAATAAGCGCAGATTCGATTTATCCGATTTTGAATTAACAAGAGCCGACTGTATATCGATTGCATGACCATCCGAATATATTTATGTGAGTTAGAGCTTAGTACATAGACAGACAGACAATCCAAATTCATAAACACTTTTCAACTATGTTGGAAAGTGTTAAAAAGCTGAAAGGATTGAGAAAGGGAGAAGGGAATGGGAGAGTTGGGAAGCAAAAAAAAAAGTTCCAATATGACAATTTTGTTGACCTAAAACTTGAGTTCCAGATTATTGGAAACTTGGATATTTTTTTAATTACACCATTACCCTTCTAAACAAATGATATATTAATTACCATAATTTATACAAGAAATGCCGTACCCACTCACAATATTCAGATTAAAAAAAAAAAAAAAAATAAGTGCAGCACTAGTCTGTAAATTTATGTAGAAATAGCATTTATTAAACTTTAATGCAGTTTTAATTTGTTCATAAAATTTTATATCTAATTTATTTATTGAATAGAAAACAGTTGGTATCTGTAACTAATGAGTGCCAAAAATAAATGCTACACTTGAAATTTTTTAGGTAGATTTCGTAAGAAATACTACCTATTACATTCTCACCTAAGTTGGAAATTTTGAAAAAAATTTGCAGATCTACGCCGATCATGACTCCCAGAACCCAAAACCACCCCAGTTCAAAACTTTATCTATCTATCTATCTATCTATGTCACTTTTTTCTGACCACGATAACTGGAAAAATTCTGCATAAATCTCTTCCAAACTGATACATAAAATCAAGGGTCATAAAATCTCGGTCAAGTTCGTTAATGGGCAAAATCGAACCAAGGGGGGGGGGGGGGGAATGGGGGGGGGGCTTTTTGTGAAAACAAAAAAACCCTCATAATTTCTTTATTTTTATACGTATTGAATCCGTTTAAAGTTATTATTACTTCTAGGAAAAGGACCAAAAATTTATGTATGACAGATTTTTGATATAATTAAAAATGGCCCCAAAGGGGGGGGGTTTAGAAGGAAAAAAATCATAGCTTCGTCAATTCACAAGATATCAAATCCGCGTAAATTTATTATTAATCCTCTTAGTATTATCTAAAACTTTTATATTGACAAGTTTTTTATAGGACCAACCGTTATAGCAAAAAAAAATTAAAAACAAAAAAAATCCCTGCCGGCTCCGCCTGCAAACAAGTTATTTTTCGAAGTAGGCGGTTCCAACTCCAGCATCTTTTCGAAACTGATGCATAAAATCAAGGGGCATAAAATCTCGGTCAAGTTTGTTAATGGGCAAAATCGAACCAGGGGGGGGGGGATGGGGGGGGGCTTTTTGTGAAAACAGAAAAAAAAAACATAATTTCTTAATTATGATACGTATCGAATCCGTTTAAAGTTATTATTACTTCTAGGAACAGGGGAAAAAACTTATGTATGACAGATTTTTGATATAATTAAAAATTGCCTTAAGGGGGGGGGGGGGGGGGAGGGAAGGGGGGTTTTAGAAGAAAAAAAATCAGAACTTCGTCAATTCCCAAGATTTCAAATACGCTTAAATTTATTATAAATCCGCTTAATATTATCTAAAACTTTTATATTGACAAGTTTTTTATAGCACCAACCGTTATAGCAAAAAAAAAAAAAAAGAAAAAAAAATCCCTGCCGGCTCCGCCTGCAAACAAGTTATTTTTCGAAGTAGGTGGTTCCAACTCCCGCTTCTTTTCAAAACTGATACATAAAATCAAGGGGCATAAAATCTCGGTCAAGTTCGTTAATGGGCAAAATCGAATGGGGGGGGGGGGGGGACTTTTTATGAAAACAGAAAAAAACCCATAATTTTTCTTAATTATGATATGTATCAAATCCGTTTGAAGTTATTATTACTTCTAGGAGAAGAGTCGAAAATTTATGTATGACAGATTTTTGATATAATTAAAAATTGCCTTAAGGGGGGGATGGAGGGAGGTTTTTGAAGAAAAAAATTCATAACTTCGTCAATTCCCAAGATTTCAAATCCGCTTAAATTTATTATAAATCCTCTTAATATTATCTAAAACTTTTATATTGGCATGTTTTTTATAGGACAAACTCTTATAGCAAAAAAAAAAAAAATCCTTGCTGGCTCCGCCTGCAAACAAGTTTGGTTTCGAAGTAGGCGGTTCCAACTGCAGCATCATCGCAAAAAGGTCATTTCTTCCGCAATTCCCGACAAACAGGCGCCCCACGGTCTGCGTCTTCGAAATCTACCTGTGCCTGTAGGCCGAGCCGTCAGGGATTTTTTTACTTTTAAACTTGGAAACTGCAACATTCCTTCCATAAAGTATGGTATATCTTTAGGTTATCTTAAAATATTTTATTTAATTTGTAAATTGCTGTTGCTAATAAATGTTTTTGTGATTTATTATTATTTGCTGTTAGTTTGCAATTTCTCCCATAGGCTTTTTCTGCTTTAGCACATGAAGCTATGTTTCATGCTAAAACCATGGGTTTAAAAACTGTTTTTACAGACCATTCATTATTTGGATTTGCTGATGCCAGTGCAATTATCACAAATAAACTATTACAAATGACATTAGCAATCTGTAATCATGTTATTTGTGTTTCTCATACAGGGTAAGTTTTCTTTTCTACTATTTCTTTTATGTTCCCCATGATGTGTAAAATGAATTTCATGTTTTAATCACTGTTTATTTGTCCATGTTTATTCTTTTCCCTTTCTTTGATATTCCATTGCTCTTCAATACGCTACTGAAGTGATCATGTGACTCTTCTACTTTTGTCTGCTGCGGCCACACGAGACCCAGCACCTAATGTTAAACGCATAGGGAAATTGTTTTAAAAAATCATATTAACACAAATATTATTTTTCTAAAACTTTTATCCCTTGATTTGGATACGTGTGATAGGTGTGATTAAGGTATTTTTAGCTCAGATTTCTGTAATTTAATTTTAAAATTTCAAAACACTAATTCTTTGATCCAACATTTTACCCATGTACGGTTTAGGAATGGTGCCATCTAGGATATGATTTTTAAATAACTTGTAAATAAGTTACTTTTTACTGAATATCAATCATTTAATTTTTTTTATAGAGTAGTAGAAAACTAATACTTTAATGATCTGATCATAAAATATTAATTTATGATTTTCCTTGTGTAATGATGGAATTTTTTTTAAAATTTAGTAAACCTTAGAAACTAAAAAGCGTTAATGCTATATTTCTTTTGTATACATATTTATAAATATGACAGCTATATTTGAAATGTGAGAATGCTAAAATTCAGGGATTATCTTTTTTTTTTTTTTCAAAATTAAAAATTATGGCATTTTAAAAGTATTTTTATGTTACGATAGTTTGAGAGGGGGGGGGGAATAAAGTGTTTATGAAGTTCTTAAATGTGTAAAATTTAAAAATGTTTTAACAGTTTCTATACATATAAGGCTTCTTTCTGAACTGTAAATTAATTATTGATTTTCATTCCTCAAAACTGATATGCCGAAGATTTTTATACTTATCCTTTTGTACTAAATCCTTATAGATCCTTTTTTTTTTTTTCAATTCAAAGTAATAATCTTTAATTTAAAAACTTAAGTAAAGGCTAATTAATTTAACAAAAATATCCATGAATAAAAATTATAAGCCAACATGATTTTTTTTTTTTTTTTTTTTAAACAAACTCTTAACAGGCTAAAATAAAATCATGTTTGTTTATAATTTTTTTTTTCATGGCTATTTTCGTTAAATTATTTTTTTTCAAGTTTTTAAATAAAAGGTTATAAACCAGGGCTTTACAAATTTGATAAAATCTAGTAGCCAGCAAAAAATTCTAGTCGGCAGTAAAAAATATTACCCCTCACCCTTCCGCTGACATATTTTTATTATATGTATATTAGCCTTATATGTATATTAGTTTATATACATATAAGGCTTCTTTCTGAACTGTAAATTAATTATTGATTTCCATTCCTCAAAACTGATATGCTGAAGATTTTTATACTTATCCTTTTGTACTAAATCCTTATAGATCCTTTTTTTTTTTTTTTTTTTTTTTTTTCATTCAAAGTAATAATTTTTAATTTAAAAACTTAAGTAAAGGCTAATTAATTTAACAAAAATATCCATGAATAAAAATTATAAGCAAACATGATTTTTTTTTTTTCAAACAAACTCTTAACAGGTTAAAATAAAATCATGTTTGTTTATAATTTTTTTTTCATGGCTATTTTCGTTAAATTATTTTTTTTTTTCAAGTTTTTAAATAAAAGGTTATAAACCAGGGCTTTACAAATTTGATAAAATCTGGTAGCCAGCAAAAAATTTTAGTCGGCAGTAAAAAATATTACCCCTCTCCCTTCCGCTGACACTGAATTTCAAAAAGAAGAAAAGTTTATGAATTAATTGAGAAAAAAATAATAAGCATAATTTAGGATTATTAGTTACATAGTTTGGGATTAATTTAGAAAGATAATATAAACCCAGTTTTCTAATGAAATTTATCAAAATTATTTATCTGTAGAGGAAAAAAAAAAAAAAATGCGAGAGAGAAATTCTGTAAAAGCTGAATTAACCGACATCTTTGGAAAATTCTGATTGCCGTATGCTTCCAGTGTCCAGATAGGAGTGCTACAAAATCTATGTTGGATGAGGGGGTGCGTATTTTCCTGTCGAAATCAGTCTAATTCTGTTTTTATTATTTTAAAATTTGCATTTGCTGAACTTGCTTTTACCAAATTAAAAATGGTGAAAAAAGGGAAAAAAATGCCTTTGTTTTAATTTCATAGGTCAATTTTTCTACAAAATATTATGATGATAATTAAAAAAAAAAAAAAAAAAAAAAAAAAGTCAGATTATTCTTGGAGGCCAGATAGAAAAACATGGTCGTCAGTGGTGACCTGGCGACCGCATTTGTGAAGCCCTGGTTATGACTTTGAATTTAAAAAGGAAAGTATCTATAAGGATTTAATATAAAAGGATAAGTACAAAAATCTTTGGCATACCTATGTCAGTTTTGCGGAATGGAAATCAATAATTCATTTTTAGTGCAGAAATATGCCTTATATATATATATATAAACTGTTAAAGAATTTAAAATTTTTTTCACGTTTAAAAACCTCATAAACACTTTATCTCCCCCCTACCCCCTCAAACTATCATAACATAAAAATACTTTAGAAATGTCATAATTTTTAATTTGAAAAAAAAAAAAAAGCTAATAAATCTATCCGAAATAGCAATCAAAGAAAAATTTATAAGCAAACATGATTTTAAAAATATATAAAATAGTCCCCGAATTTTAGCATTCTCACATTTCAAATCTGGCTATCATATTTATAAATATGTATACAAAAGAAATATAGCATCAACGCTTTTTAGTTTCCAAGTAAGGTTTACTATAAAAAAAAATTCCTTCATTAAGCTAGGAAAATAAATTAATATTTTATCATCAAATCATTAAAGTATTAATTTTCTACTACAGTCGAACTTGCTTATAGCGAGAGCGAAGGGATCGTGATATTTGCTCGTTATAACCGGGTGCTCGTAAAAAACGGGTTCATAAAAAATATATAAATTCATGCATACTTACTTTATTTTTATTATACATACTTTATTTATTTTTTTTTTCTGTACAGTACAAAAGAAGTTAATTAATTGGCTTTGAACTGTCTTATTATCTCTTTCTTGTGTTATTGTTCTTCGAAGAAGACTCATGGCCCAAAAAACATCGTCATTTGCACCATGGCTTCGAAAAATGTTTGAATTTTTTCTGCACACTCAAACGCCGTTGAGTATGTTAGGGGCGGTTCAGCTTGAAATTCTTCACATTCGTCATTATCATCGTCGCTTTCATCATTTGTTTTCATCTTTTTTAGCTTGAATTTCAGCTACAATATCCTTGGGAGTAAGTATCTAGGAAGTCATAACATTGGCATCAACAGATACATAATTTTTAAATTCTTCTCTTCTATTTTCCAAATTTTTCAAGTTGTCTACTTCTTCTTCTTCCTCAGACATTTGCCCCTCTTGAGAAATGTCCAATCCAGACTTACGGAAACAATTGGTAATGCATGTTGATGCAACGTTTCCCCATGCATCCTTTATTAAATGTATCGCTTCCAGTATGTTTACATTAGCATATGAGGTTGTTCCTATTTTTCTGTTCTATCGAGAAGCATCAAAATCAAGTGCTTACGAAAGTTTGATTTCAAACTTCTGATGACCCCTTGGTCCATAGGCTGGATAACACTTGTAGAATTCGATGGTAAAAATTCAATCCTGATGTTTGTAAATCCAGTGATTTCTTGATGCGCGGAACCATTTTCAATTAAAAGGATAATTCAGGGCTCGGAAGTAGCGCGCTACAAGTAGCGAAACTACAGTAGCCGCTACTTTTTCCAGTAGTTTATAGTGTAGCGCGCTACATTAAAAAAAGTGTAGTGTAGCGAGTAGCGCGATACAAAATATCAGTAGTTTGTAGCGAGCATCGACGTTACTTTTGACGCTACTTTAAGAGGGAGGAAAAAAGTGCCAATCTTCAAATCACATAATCATACCTCGTTTCTTTTGTGCGAAATACGTTTTCTGCAACAATTTGCGAACGTCAGCAACAAATCTCAGTTGCAGTGTCATATATTTCTCCATAGACGACGGGCAAGGTCACAAATTAACTGTCATTTTCACAGTTTGGGTGTCAGAAACTTCGTGTACTGTTATTTAAATCCATAGAAATCTTCTCAATATAATGTATTTTTATACGACTACGAATGTTTTTACCAAACTGTAGTCGTCTGGCTATGTTGTCTTTATCTGACTAAATTCAACCCCCAGCAGGCAAAGAAATGTAAAATCTTTATTTTAAAAAAAAGAAAAAGAAAAAGAACGAATTTATCTAAACATAAATCATCTAAATTATCCTTACCTCTCAAATTCACGCTTCCCTCTTGTAGCAGACAAAGGAGTTTAAAATATTTTTAATTCTTTATTTTTATCTACCCTATATATATAAAATCCTAATGAAACGAATTTGTGAAATGATTTTATGAAACGAATTTATGAAACGATTTTATGAAACGACTGATTAAACGACTGATTATGTTTCAAGGCTATTTTTAATAAAATATTAAACGCTTGATGGTGAAATTAATACCAATTGTTCATAAAAATCCGCGGATGTCAAAACTGGTAATAGAATTTTGAAATTGGAATTAGTTTTCGAGATATTAATTTTTTTCTAATTTTAATGAAATTTCTGTAATGATGGCAACTAATTACTCAGTTTTTTTGTGACAAAAAAGGGAAAAAAATTGAAAAGGATCCCGATAGGGATTATTGATTTCTTTTTATTCGTCATTTTCAAATTGAAATTGAATTTATCTTTTATTTAAATTGATAATGAAGATAAGATTGTGATTAAATTATGTTTTTCAGGAAAATTTGGAAAAATAAATCACATTTCTATCGTCAGGATTCAATCGTCTGTCAGCATTTAATTTAATTTATAAACTGAATATATTTTGAATAAATTCGTCCAAATGACGTCATTTAGGTAAACGCAAAAGAAAGGGAGGAAAAGGAATTAATAGTAATTATTATTTATTGATATCATTTTGTTATTTTTTTGTAAAATTTAACTAAACGAATTTATAAAATCATTAATTCGGATATTTGAAACTAATATATAAAATAATAATTGCCCAACTGAACGGAAGAATAAAATATCCTGCTTTGTTTTCTATCCTGCTTGGTTTTTTTCTGCCAAGCTTTTTAAAAAAGCGTCAAGACCCCTATAATAGAAAAGCACCAAAAGTTCATTGGGTTTATTTTCATAACTTTTGGCAACAAATCTATGTATATTAATGAATCTATCCTTTTTTGAAGCTCGAATTACGCCAAACCTAAAAGCAAAGGATCCTATAATGGAAAAGTACCCGATTTTCTTATGGATAATATTCAAGTGACAGAACATGGTGTAAAATTACCGCGGATAGCAAATTTGTTTAAATATCTCATCAACTGATGCCGAATAAATGAAGGCATGCATGCACAAAATATTTAATTAATTTTGTATGATAAATAATTATTAAAAAATTCGTATATACATATTAATTAAAAAAAATAATTTCATATTTAAAATAACATGAAAATATGCATGATGGTGCACTAAAATAGAGAGAAAATTAAAACCTGTTACTGAAAATGTCTATAACGTAGTACTTTTCAATACCGTGGTTCTTAATGTTATTCACAAGCAGATGGAATTTTTCTCATCCTTAAACGCAAAGGAAGAATAGAATAGAGATTGTTGTTATAAAAGTCCGAGAGGTAGTCACAATTTAAACCTAACCATTTTATACAAGCTGGTTTTCAAGTAGTAATTGATTTTACTTATCAATCCCGAAAACAGTCGTCGCAACAGCTGTGTATGAGGCCATGATAATCAAAAAATGTCCCATTAAAATGTTAAAAGCATGGCAACCCAATTACAGATTTACCAATATTTTTAAAATAAAGCACGCTGTCATCTTTTTAGAGGTCTCGAAGTCTGAGCGGGGGTTGGCGAGCGTAGCTCGCAGAGGGTAGGCCCCCTAGTACAAAAATAAAATCTTTCATTCCATTTGTTGCTCTCTAATGACAATACATAAAAATTATTTCCTTGTCCCCAAAATTTACGCTTCCATTTTTGCCCCTCCTCCAGCATACAGTTTCAAATATTTAAAACTCTTTATTAAAAAAAAAAATGGCCACATTCGTTTCTACCTAATAATAATATGTAAGTAATCATCTAAATTGTCCCCTAACCTCCGATAATTTACTCTTCTCCCCCCCCCAGCATAGAAATAAATATAAAATCTTTAAATTTTTTTTATTTTTATATAAAAAAAAAATCTTCTGCCCTAAATAGTGCTCTGTGGTGACGATAAATAATCAGTATAGTAAATTATTCCCCTTCCCCTAAAATCTCCCCCACCTCTCTATATACAAAATTTAAAACTCTTTTTTTTTTTTGTTTTAAGTTCCGTATTCTTTGCTGTCTGGTAACATTAAATAAATAATCAATCATCTAAAATATTCCCCTTCGAACAAAATTTCTGCTCGCTTCCTGCTAGTTTAAAATCGTTACAAGTACAACTCTAATTAAATATATATATATATATATATATATATATATATATATATATATATATATATTCGAAAAAGCACAGAAAAAGAACAAGTACACCATTTTATTATTAAAAGTAGGAAGGAATGATTTCTGCCTTCAAACAAACTAGTAGCTGAAACGTAACATGTCAGCATGCTCGTAATCTATTATTTGCTGGATTTGCAGATAAAATCGCAAAGTACTCACTCATAAAAAAAAATTATCCTTTGTCTTCTTACTCATTATTAGATCTTGTGTTTTAATGTTGGGATGCTTCTTTTGAGATTAATGTAATAGAATGACAGACAAAAATAATATAGAACTGCCCTGGTCGGCATATGATGATTATTTTGAAGTTATAGAACAACAAGAAAGTGGTAATTATTCTGTAACATGTAAACTTTGTCCAATTAATAAGAAGTTATCAGTATCAAAATCATCTGCTTACAACTTGAAGTTGAACATAGAGGTGAGTTAGCACTTTCTTTATTAATAACAATTACTGGATCGCATCTCGCACCGAATATCTAAATCGTTATTCACTAAAATTCATAAGTCATTAAAAAGAGTATTTTCGAATTAAGATCCCTGATTCAGAAAATATTCTTATCGAACTCTTTATTATCGTAAAAATTATTTTATTAATACGTCTTTTGATCGTTGTGAAATATTTGTCCAATGTATGTATACAAATTAATTTACTGCATATTTCCTTTTGAAGATTCCAATAGATAAAACAAAGGTGGTTGGAAATAAAAATATATTATTTTAAAAAATGCCTAAGAATGCTTAATTTTATTTTTATGGCTATTTATTTTCACTTTAGCTGCACAGGTTTTTTACCACTAAAATAATTGATTTATAATGTTTTATATTTGATTTGATTTTGGTTAGCTTGGTATTTTAATGAAATATCTCTATCTTTGTCTCCAGAATGAATCTAAAGCCCAGTATATTGAAATTCGGGTTTTCAAAGGGAAACAAACAAAAAGAGATAGAAAATAAAGAAAAGCTAGGATTTAACTTATGCAAGTCTATATGATCTTGTTCAATTTTTAAATTGCTTTCAGGAACTATATTTAAATTGTAAAAAAATAGGACTATTTAGCTCTATTTAAAAAAAATAATATATATTCAAATTTACCAAGGGTTATCCGCTCTTAAGGTTGTTCTCAAATCCAAACTGGCTACTTTATGACATATTCTTTAATTCATTTTTGTTCGGAAACGCATGAAAATGCAGTTGTTCTTCTTATTCAGAAACTTTGTAACCGAAAGACGTTTTCCACTATTCTTTATTTTATTTTATTTTTTGGTAAAGACAGAAGATTTTTCAGAAAACACTGTCAAAGTCGCCATTTTCAACCGAATTTCCGACGCCGCAGCAGGGGAAAGGGAAAAAAACTTGACACGAATCGCGCTTATAACCCGATAAGTATATTTATCAAAAAATGAAAAATTCATTTCGATTCCAAATCGCTTCCATAGTCAGACCTGCCAATTTTATGCCTTTGTGTTTAAAAATGAGTCAGATAATGTATCAGAAAGTTTCGCGTTGTTGAGCAAGGAATTTGAGACCCACATTAAACGTTACTGTGCTATATCACTCTCATAAATTTGTAAGATTATTATAATTTTTGTTTTCAAATTTCCTCTTTTTAACACTTTCCAACATAATTAAAAAGTGTCTATGAATTCGCTCTGTCTGTCTGTCCGTGCTCTAACTCTCATAAATATACTCGGATTGCCATGAGAGTTTTATATGTTATTAAAGTTTACCATAGAATGCTCAGTATTGAAAATAAAATGTGTAGCATTTATATCTCGCTTACAGGGACATTCAAAAGAATTATGTTACATTATAATCTATGGGGGAAAATCGTTTGCGGTGTATTTATTTAGCGATGATAACTAAAGTAGCGAAGTAGTGACTACTTTTGTACAAACAAAAAGTAGTTTTTCCGACCCCTGGGATAATTTTACGCTTTTCTTTCCTTAGTTGGCTCTCCCATTTTGAAATGAATTTTGTGAAAATGTACGCAGTCATCCAGGCATCCCTGCTGTGGTCATAATCAACAGGAAGCTTTTTTACATACTTAAAACACCTAGGGTTTTTGGACTTGCCAGTAACCGACAGTTTCTTCTTGTCAGTGCCAGACATATTAGAGCACACTAAAGCTGTCACTAGAGCTTGTCTCCGACGCACTTTTCATCCTTGAATTTAAAAGTTTGCTGTGGTGTTACGTTTGAGAAAATGCCTGTTTCATCAGCATTATGAATGTCATCTTTTGTGTATTATTCTCCGATGACTGGCTTGTTCTCAGGATTTATGACTCATCACTAACTTTCGGTTGACTTCAGGATGTTAAGGGAATTTTCCCAAGAAATGATTAGCTGAGCTGGAAGTCAATAGAAATTTTATGAATCACAAAAATATTGCTCGCTATAACCGGGATTTGCTCGTTAAAAGCAAGTTATACTTCCATAGACTTAACATTGTACCAACCAAATATTTCTGATTTCCTCGTTACATCCGGGTTCTCGTTAAATCGGGGCTCGTTATAAGCGAGTTCGACTGTACTCTATAAAAAAATTTTAAATGATTGATATTCAGTAAAAAGTAACTTATTTACAAGTTATTTAAAAATCATATTCTAGATGGTGCCACACCTAAACCATACATGGGTATGATGTTGGATCGAAGAATTAGCAATTTGAAATTTTAAAACTAAATTACAGAAATCTGTGCTAAAAATACCTTAATCGCACTTACGCAAATGATACCTCTTATATCAAAGTATCCAAGTCAAGGGATAAAAGTTATAGAAATATAATATTTGTTTTAATATGATTTTTTAAAAGAAATTTCCTTTGCGTTCATGGGTCTCGTGTGACTGGAGCAGGCAAGAGATAAATGACGTCACACATCGGTAGCGTATTGCCACATCTTTCTTTGCAAAATTTCATTTTTATTAATGGCTTGTAGATGATATATTATTTGGCTGTAATGGGTGGTGGGAATTTAACAACTGGTCCTAATGATTTTTCCCAGTATAAACTAGAAAGAAAAATGATGCATCACATCTAGATTATGAAACACTTTCTAAGATTACAAGAATACTGTTAAAAATTTTTGACCTTTTTGTGCAGTGAAAAAAAAGAGTGTCTTTGAATATGTTGTTTTTTCCCCTACTGCTTCTTTAACATTCCATAATCTGGATTCAAAAAATTAAGAAACTGTAATGTCTTCTTATTCTGAAATTGGGCTGCAGTTTCCTTTTGAATGTTCACAATCCATTAATCTTAAAAAACATCATAATGATTTTTTGGTACTTTTCGGTTAGCCGGGCACCAGTGATATATGTACATATACATATATATATATAACCATAAATGAAACATTACCATAACACCAACTTAAACTATGAAATAATTATATATATATATATATATGTGGGATTATGATGAATAATAAGTACTTTAGCCACAACAAGGATTCTTCAAATATAATATAAACAAAACAGATTTAATAACATAACAATAAATACAGCTCGGATTTACACACAATATTCCTGAATGATACAAACATTCTTATCTCACTACAAATAATAATTATAACAACTTTGCCAAGCATTGCATAACAATTCCACCAAACAACATATCCGAAATCTATAGAACAACTGCTCGTGCTATGCTTTTCTTGATCCTGCGTGAACTCATCGCCTTGAGCTGCTCATGAAAAATAATAATTCATTGAGTTCGTATTATTGTAGCTGTTACTTCTAATAATTCCCACATTTTCGGTCATCCTGACATTCTGGCGACCTCGACAGATCAATTCTTCTTATCATATAACTTTAATATTACACGATGAACTGATACAATACTATAAAACAAATAAAACAAAAATAACTAAATTAAAACTCAGGATACTTTTTCATATACACTTTACCTTTTGAATGACACGGACAATAACAATTTTCATAACATTTTCTTCTTTGCGTATGTTCGTAACCATTGAAAATACAAGGAGGGACTTAGCTACATTTGGTATCACTCTCAATACGTTCATCATCTCTTCCATGAGGTGCAGTTTCATATCTTTTGTAATAAAATTTATCTGTAAAATAGGGTTCTCGCTTCCTATCACTCCAAAAATAATGACTTCTTTGACGCCTGTCTTGTTTACGGTTTTCATGAATATTATGCTTTTTTCTGTCTTCATACTGCCTATACTGTTTGCGGTATCTATGATTTATGTCAACAAACTTTTCTTTTGTATAAAATGATTTCACTTCATTTCCGTATCGGTAACCACGTTTCTCAAAACTTTCATGAAATATTTCTTTATTTTCATTTTTTCTTTTTATATTACTTCCCGTTATTTCTTTTCGCGTGCTCGTTGAATTATAATATTTTCCGTCTTTTACTATTTCATTTTCATGTTTTGATTTGGTCTCGTGAGTTGAGTGACTTTTATCTGTTTTCACCGCGTGTGCTAAATTTATCTTGAAATTATTTTCTGAATTACTTTTATTCATAATACTAATCATTTCGTTTCCTGCACGTGAACTATTTTCTTTCGATACTTTTGCTTCATTGTATGAATTGGCAACATAATTTAATTTTTTATCAGAATTCTTCAAAACTGTAAGGCAACCTACTTGAAAAGTATTGCGCTCGCCAACAATTTTAATTCCCTCTTCATTTATCGCCAAATTTAGTTTACTCATCACGTCCATTCCTAGGACTATGTCGTATGCAAGAGATTTTAAAACATACAAATTCGTAGAAATAGTGAAACCACCAATTTTGAATTCATAAGGGAAATAACCTAAAGGGTATACAATGCCATCGATGCCGCACAGTGATATGTTATCAAAAGATAATCTTGGTGATCCAATATTTACATAATTTTCATAGCTTGTTAGGCTTAAATTTCATTCTGTATCGAATAAGAGATTTGTTTCTTTTCCATTAATATTAATTGTTCTCATCTGAGTGTTAGGCTTATTATCTTTAGCAGTTGTATTAACATTAACTTTCTGCACACGAAAATTGGGATATTGGCGGTGATAATCATGATGGTTTTCGGTAGAATCACATGACTCATTAGTTTGACCGTTATTTCTATTATTACACTGAGACACTACGTAGCCTTGAGAGTTGCATCTAAAACACCTAATTTGAGATTTATTTCTTTTATTTTGATATTGGGTATCAAAGAAAGATTGTGAATTTTCATTTTTACTTATTTCGGACTTTCTATCTTCAAAGTGATGTGAAATTCTATTCATGGTTTTAACATTACGCCTCGCCGCATCATAATCGTCTAGTTTGCTTACTAATACATCTACATTTTTAATTTTTGGAAGATCATCCATAAAATGCTCTTTCATTTCTATAGGTAACCTCCGCTTAATTTGATCTACTACGATTAATTCTTTTAAGGATTCATAATCGGATACTTTAAGACCATTAATCCATTCTTCCAAATAATTTCTTAATTCAAATGCGAAATCGCACCAAGTGGCTGAAGATTCTTTTTTATGGGACATTAATTTCTGCCTAAATTCTTCTGGCGTCATTTTGAAGCGTTTGAGAAGTAAATCTTTTACATAATTGTAATTGCTCGCCAATGTTTCTGGCTCTCTAGCTATAATATTGGTGATTTCTAACGGGATTAAACTTAACAAATGTGTGACCCAATTTTCTTTTATTATATTCATTCGAGAGATTTGTCTTTCAAATAGTGCTAAATAGAGACTAATATCACTTGTACCGTCAAAGTGAGGAATTAATTTAAGCAAATCTGGTTGCTTACCTGAACCAGCTATTGCAGAATTGTCGCTCACACTTTTCAAATTGCCTTGTAGCTCCATTTTTCTTAATTCGTATTCCAATTCAACTTTCTTTTCCTCTAATTTTCTATCTGCTTCTTTTTCCAGTCTTCTTTCTTCCTTTTCTGCTTCTAGTCTTCTTTCTTCCTTTTCTGCTTCTAGTCTTCTTTCTTCCTTTTCTACTTTTAGTCTTCTTTCTTCCTTTTCTGCTTCTAGTCTTCTTTCTTCCTTTTCTGCTTCTAATCTTCCTTTCTCCGTTTCTTGTCTCTCAGCGGCAATGACTTCGAGTCTAACTTTAATGAAATTTTCTTCATAATCTTCTGATTCAGTAATCAATTTTATTACATCAATAACTCTTGCACTCTGTGGTACAACTAAACCTAGTTCATCACATAACGTTAACAAGTCTGCTTTTCTGGCTTCATTAAGAGCTGACATCATTCAACTACTTTAAACTTCAACTGAACAATGTATTGTAGTATCGTAGATCTGATTACGGAACTTTTATTCATATAGTACTTCAGAAAAACAGTTTCATGTTCATATTATCCCGGTACAAAACAGCTTTATATCCATATAGTACGTCAGACAAACAGTTTTATGTTCATATCCCGGCAACGAGACTCCAAAAATTGTTGTGGGATTATGATGAATAATAAGTACTTTAGCCACAACAAGGATTCTTCAAATATAATATAAACAAAACAGATTTAATAACATAACAATAAATACAGCTCGGATTTACACACAATATTCCTGAATGATACAAACATTCTTATCTCACTACAAATAATAATTATAACAACTTTGCCAAGCATTGCATAACAATTCCACCAAACAACATATCCAAAATCTATAGAACAACTGCTCGTGCTATGCTTTTCTTGATCCTGCGTGCCTTGAGCTGCTCGTGAAAAATAATAATTCATTGAGTTCGTATTATTGTTGCTGTTACTTCTAATAATTCCCACATATATATATATATATATATATATATGTGTGTGTATATATATGCAGATATGTGTGTGTATATATATGCAGATATGTGTGTGTGTGTGTATATATATATCACTGGCACCCGGCGACCCGGCTAACTGAAAAGTACCGATTTTTTAAGTGTTTCTCCATTGACTTACTGCATATACAATATTTTTGAAGGTCTTTGAAGTAATCAATAAATCAATTTTTTATTTGTATGAACTTTTTTCGATTTCAAGCAGTTCAAACGTTTTAATAGATTTTATCACAAGTTTTTAAGCCTTTGTGATGTCAATATTCATTGCTTGTAGTTCATTTAAAAGAAAAGAAATGTCCAATAATACCAATCATCAAGCCAAATCAGTTATAAAATATATATTTTTCAGATGAGTGCTTTTTATTTGTATAAAGATAATCATGTAGTGATATATAAGCACTGAGAATTGAGATGATTTTCGATAAACCAGACCTGATGAATTATCGCCATGTCTGGTTTATATGAGACCTGCCATTATCACAAAAGTTGTAGTTGTAAAAATAATGCTTTTTCACAAGTGATCTAATTATTTTAGCCAAACAAAAATTTTGTGTCTGAACATTTCTTATATGCACATGTCACTACTCTTATAAAAATACTGGCACAGATGTCATATACGCACCACGTTGGCACGATTTTTTTTCCCGCCAATTTGGCAAAAACTGTTTGTTGTGTTTATTTACTTTTATTTTTTATTTTAATTCTATAAATTGTTTTTATTATCTATATCAATATTTATTTATATCAAACTATCATTTATTTATTTTTATTTCCTTTTTTAAAATAATAGAAGCTATTTCATTTATTACGTTATTTTATTTGTATATTGAAATAAAAAATCATGTGCTATTATTGCATGCTATTTGTAACTAATATTCAAAAACAAAGTTTTTGCCAAATTGACTGGGGGAAAAATCGCACCAATGTGGTGCATATATGACATCTGTGCCAAAATACTCAGCAGAATTCGTAGCACATTTATCTACAGGGAATTTTGAAAAAAAAAAAAAAAAACTAATACAAATGAGAACATAACATAGTATTTTTCTTCGAACACACTGTTTTGTAGATGAACATTTAAAGAGAATAAAAAATGTAAATAAGTGATTTCTGCATATTTCAATTTGAAAGTGCCATTTTAACAACCAGTCCATAACCTTCATACTCAACAAAGAATTAGGTATTTGTTCGACTGAATCTGTGCGAACCGACTGAATTCCATCATTGTTTCATATTTACAATACAACCTCGATATCTCGAATCTCTGGGGAAGATAAGAAAAGCTGAGATAAAAAATCTTTAAATTATCAAGGCTTTGACAAAATTTTAAAAAATCAATTCTAAAAAGGACTTTTTGTTACTAAAAGTATGATTCATCAGAAAATTATGGACAATCAGCAAATAATTAACAAATTACTCTTCTCAATGTTTTAAGAATTTCGAAATTGTATTAATTGTATTATACATAGTTTCACACAAAAAAGAAGTCCTTAAGTGAAGTCTGCCTCTCAAATAATCATTTTACAACTGGCTCAGTTTTATCCAAGTCACAATGGCACCAAATGATTCAGTATCAATATTTTCTTATGACACAAAAAATGCCTGAAGAAGTTTCGCTGCCTTCTCAGCTTCTTTCACAGTAACTTTTCATGCTCTTGTTGATCTATTTCTTCACTGGGAATTTCAACATTTATGCTCACAACAATCTCTTCATCTTCCATAGTGATATTTTGTTTAAAGTTTATGAGTCAAAATTCAATTATTTTTATATTCAAAAATTCTTCGAATGAAATGTCAGTGTTAAACTCCTTTCATATTGATGCCCATTGTTCTAGAATTATTTGTCCTCCTTCTGATTATTACATAGTGGAATCAGCTTCCTCTATCTTATTGAAAGTTTTATTATTTTAAGAAAATCCTACTCTTACGAAACAATTTTTTATTGTTTATGTGACATTTCTTTATGCATAGTCGGCAATTCACAATGATTGCAAAATGTTGGTTGATGTACAAAATTTACCTTCATCAATACTATCCAGAAGTCTGCTGACAATTTCCATTTGATAACCAACTTTGAAGTTCTGGATTATTCTCTAGTTAAGTAGCTGCAACTTCAGATTCATTTTTAATTAAAAAAAATTTCACAGTAATATTTCTTAGTGCTAGTATATTCAGTGGTGTAGTCGAGGGGGGACGGCGTCCCCTCACTTTTTTATTTTATGTCGAGCGTCCCCTTACTTTTTATTTTCAAGGGGGACGCTAGAGACGCGAGAGGACGCCATCTGTTCAAACTTACTAATTTTTTTAAAATTATGAGCACACCAATAAATCAACAATTTAAAAAAATAAGGCATTGATTTTTAATACTTTTCAACAACATGGAAAGTGTTTATGGTGTCAGATCGCCTGTCTGTCTCCATCTGTTCGCATTCTACTCGCATTCAACTTCCAAAAGTTTGCTTGAATTTCGGCGAAATTTTATGTATATTTTTTCAATGTAGCCTTATCACTATTGTGAATTATGTGTATAGCATCAGTACAGTGGGTGATCGGTTAACGAACACTTTCGCAAAAGATTTTTATGTTCGGATAACGAACACATGTTCGGTTAACGAACACCTAACAAAACAAAGCCAAGAAGAAGCAATGCTGTGTTTCAGATTTGCCGAGCTGTATTTAACTGCATCTACTTTTATCGACTTAGAGAACATTTTACTAGGTGTGCAACAAAGTTTTGGGGTTTCACACATAGATGGCGCTAATGGCCCGTGTAGTCGACATACATGTCTAAAGTTGTGTTTTTCTAATAGCTTGGATATCTATTAACATAACCAGTCGTAATAACAACACATATCGAAATGCAAAATTATTTTTTCTAACAACGAAAATGACGAGTTTTGTGCCGAATAAACAGCATTTGCGAGAAGCTGTGCTTTTCTGCTTTAACTTGAAAAAAATTCCGCTGAAGCACGTCATTTGTTTGAGTAGGCCTACGGCGAACATGCACCATCGAAAACTACCTGTGAAAATTGATTTAAACGCTTCAGAAATGACGATTTCGATACTGAGGACAAGGAGAGATCCGGAAGACCCAAAACAATTGAGTACGTTGATCTGCAAGCGTTATTGGATGAAGATGATACACAAACACAAGAACAAGTTGCAGAGGCATTAAACATGACTCGCCAAGGTATTTCCAAACGTTTACATGCCATGGGAATAATTCAAAAGGAAGGAAAATGGGTGCCACATGAGTTGACTGAGCGACAGATGGAAAATCGAAGAGCCACTTTGAAATTTTGCTTTTGCGGCATGATAGAAAGAGTTTCTTGCATCGAATTGTTACGGGCGATGAAAAGTGGATATATTTCGAGAATCCCAAATGCAAAAAATCGTGGCTATCACCTTGCGCAGCATCAACATCGAAGGCACGGCCAAATCGCTTCGGAAAAAAGACAATGCTCTGCGTTTGGTGGAACCAAACAGGAATCGTGTACTATGAGCTGCTGAAACCGGGCGAAACTGTTAATGGGAATAGCTACTGACAACAACTGAATAATTTGAAGCATGTATTGCTCGAAAAACGGCCAGAACGTGGCAGGAGACACGAACGAGTGATATTGCAGCATGAGAATGCTCCGTGCCAACGCACTTCCATCGTCCAGGACACCATCAAAACACTGAAATGGGATCTGCTACCACACCCGCTGTATTCACCAGACCTGGCCCCTTCTGATTATCACTTGTTCCGGTCGATGGCCTATGGCTTGGCTGGGCTACACTTGCCCAATTTCGAAGAAGTGCAATATTGGTTGGATGAATGCTTACGGTTAAAAGACGCGTTTTTTTATCGTCGCGCTATTCATGCATTGCTAGAGAGATGGCAAAAATGTGTAGCTGGCAAGGGACGATACTTTGAATAAATCATTTTTTGCATTTCTCTTAAATTTTTGCATTTTTCATAGATAAAAAAAACCCCAGAAACTTAGTTGCGCACCTAGTAACAGTTGTATCCTTATGGTCTAATTAATTCATGGGCTCCCGGAGGATTGGGCCCTACATTTTAGGGCCCCCAAATTAGAATGAACAGATTAAAAACATTAATTTTTATATTTTGTGTCCCTTTTTCAAGAAATGTTTTTAATTGGAAATTATTTTAATTGAAATATAGTTACTGAATTATCAACAGGCTCTATGCTCCACTTGAGTTTTATCGAGCCTTGCAGTAAACACAACTAATGGAGTTTTTTATAGGTCAAAGTGATAAATTGATATGATTTAATGCTGTACTCAATGAACGGGATCCTAAAAGTTTTTACAAATGGAATGTAATTATTATTATTTTTTAAGTGAAGAAAGCATGACTGTAAGACGGACAAGACTGTATATATGTAATTTATGTTTTATTCTTATTAGATTTAGTGAGAATTTATATTACATTTTATATGTTATTTAGCTTTTAAGAACGAATTAATTGAATCCTCATACAAATCTATTCTAAATCTATGATCGGTTAACGAACAATTCGGTTAGCAAACATTGGTTTGGAACGGATTAAGTTCGTTAACCGATCACCCACTGTATTTCGTTTACGAGTGATCAAAAAAGAGTTCTTTCATATTACTGTTTACTGGCCGGAGATTGTTTGAAATACATATAAATGAAGTAATGCCATATGGTATTGAAATTCGTTACAACATGTTCCCTATCAAAAATAGCATTTATCGTTCGTTTACAGGGACGTTAAAAAATATTTCAAAACACCAAAACACCATGAGCTATTAACAGTAAGTGTTTGCAATGCATGGAAAACGGTGCACGAAACATTTATAGTTATTTTACAAGGCCAAAGAATCCGGACACGTTGTCAGACGTGGGTTCAGTTGCTCGAAACGTGTTTTCGGTTATATTTTGTATTTTTCAGCTGAAGAAAATATCCATTTGCTACGTGATACGTAAATGATATTCGTATACAGGGCCACACAAAAATAATCCAAATACACTACCGTCATGGCCGGATATTTCTTGAAATGCGTTTTGCAGCTGGTTTAAATTTTAGTATGTTATGTGATGAGCATATGATCATTATTTTTTATACATGACCACTCAAAATAATTCGAATGAATACGTTACCATTAATAGATAATTATTGCTTGGTATATGTTTAAACTGAACGAAATTATATTTTCGATTTAAAAAAAACGCTAGACATGCTTTTCCTTCACACATTGTTGCACCAAATTAATTTTACAAACATTTGTGTGTAATGGATATAATATATATTGGCCGGTATACAGTGTGTCTGTGCATTATAAAAGTTGACACGCACTTTAATTTGTTACCTGCTGGGGATAAGTAGATAACGTAAATTATGAAAAAGTTTAAAATAAAGTAAAAAAATAATATTGTCAATGCAATAATTATCTTGTTAATTTTCAAACATTTATACAATAACTCTTTATGCGACTCTTCTATTCAAAATTTGTCAGTCAGAAAAATTTTCCTTTTTGCTGCAATAAAATCATTAAAAATCTGCATACCTATATATTTAAAATTAAATTTAAAAAATGAAGGAAGAAAGCTGACTTATTAAACCTTTTCGAACCATTTAAATATTACTTTATCAGTGAAAATGGTCCTGTGCACATATTGGCGATAGCATTTTTAGAACAAAATTAAATATTAATAAGTGTAAAAAGGAAAAAAAAATTCATCGCAAGTGTATCTAAATAAAAAGCTGCACGGGCAGAAATCATGTAAAGAGACAGTGTAGTTTTAAAACTTACAAATTGAAAAAAAATAATAAGAAGAATTGGCTAAGTGATTGGCTAAGCTCTATGTATTTTCCGTCAACTGCAGTACATAACTGGGGATCAACCGCACATGTTTATTATCATCCATGTTACTGTTACCTTCTTGTAATACCTCATAGCTTTTCTAATTTGATATATAGTCGTTGCCCTCTTCCTCCCCCCTGCATATTTCCTACCTTATTTTAAACTTTTTTGTATCTTGCACTGACTACTTATCTTCAAGTTTAAATTTTTTCGGGCGCCCTGTAAAAGTCGACCTTACCTCAAACTTGAAGACTTTGTCAAAAAAATGCAATACTTTGATAGCAACGTGGTTCAAAGTGGTTTTTAGTGACAAAACTTGATGCTTTTAATTTATAATAGTAATTTAACTTTAATGAATAATAATCTGTTTAATCTTCTAATTCTAATCTTTAACGATTCATCCTTATCTAAGTGAAAACCACAGCCTTACTCAAAATTTGGAAAGCGGTAAATCATAGAATGGCTACTGATACAAAATCTAGAAAATATAAAGAGGTGAAAATTTTTTTTTGAAAATAAGTATTTTTGTAAAGTTCATTGAAAGAGGGAAAATAATACATATTATTAAACTGTGAGAGAATTAAATATATTTCTGTTGTTTTCAACCCATTTTCCCCCTTTTATTTAAATATTTAATAAATAAAAGAAATTAATTTGAGCCACTTTTTTACCCGCTTTATTTTAACTTAAATTTCTGTATGTATGTGACAGTCAAATCTTGTGACTCATTTTTCACCCACTTCCTGTTGACGTAGAGCTTTGAAATTTGGAATATATATATGTATACTTGAGGAAAATACATGAATTGAACATTGATTTTTTTAAAATTAGATCCCTAGGGGGGGGGGGGGTACAACGTCAGCAAAAAAAATGGCATTTACCCCCATAGAAATAACATTACGATTGTTTAATTGAAAAAAATAGCTCCATTGTTTCAAAATTCATCCATTTTCACCACATTGCTGCCCGCATCAGTATGACATGATTGAGCGACGCACACATTTATGCTTTATAATATAAGTTGACTTTTTGTGAATTTTAACGAAAGTATGTTTTTTTTTTCTATATTTAATTTATTTTTATTAAAGTTAAAAGTAATTTTATAAGGAAAGTGTTTCTTAAATAAGTCATCTGGCACAAGCATAAGTATTATTTGCCATAGAAACTCTACTTCAAAATTATATCTTTAAAAAAATTCCGCTCAATTTTTTAAACACTTATAGAATGGCATGGATTCAAATCAATTTATAACTAGAGTAGACTTTTATATCGCTATTATAATAGTGTGGTAACATTCATTGAGACGATTCCCACATTAAAATTTCAATTCATCGTAGAGAATATTTACGAGTTAAATAACTTCTATGTCAAATTTGAAGTTTCTAGCATTGATAGTTTCAGAAGAATAACAACTTTAAAAAGTTTTCGACTTATTTCAGCACTTAAAATTTCGAATATTTTAAAAGCCATTCTTTGTGAGCATCTGCATGTTAATAGCTACCAGATAAATCGTGATGAAACGAGTTTAGAAGATTTACTTAACAATCAGGGCCCCAAATGGTCATACCTGTATTTTCTTAGAAAAATTTTATTTTTAGATTTTTCTTGTAATTTTTGCAGAAACAACCTTCGGAAGTAAATTTTTGCAGAGAAATTTTAGAAACCTACTAAGAAATTTTCTGTTAAAAAATATTGGTATTCAGTTGGCGAACCATTTGGGAGCCCACAGGAGGGAATTTTAAAGGACATTCATCCTTTTAAAATGTAAATTAAAAAAAATAATAAATAAGATTTTACGAGCATGTAAGTCCTGAAAATACATGTGTGCCAAGTTTTAAGTCAGAGTTGCTCTTGCTCGAATATTTCCACACAAATCATGATGAAACCAATATTTTTGAACGTCTTTCTCCATTTCATCCCGTAAAAATTCGATACTTACAGATTAGAAGTAACCTAGTTACTGATTTGAAGAGTTACTAATTCTACAGAAATCTTGATGAAAAGCGATTTTCAGAAATTTTCTTTATAAGGATACCATAGCTGCCAACTTTTACGCTTTTTTCTTACCACTAAAATTTAATAGAATTTTTTTGGTTATGTAATCACACGATCTTGTCAATTTAATAAGATAAAATTCACTATAAAATTTTAGTGGTAGGAAAAAAGCGTAAAAGTTGGCAGCTATGGGATACTGGTCTATTTCACCTCTTTCAAATTCGTATTGGGATGTTCGGAAAGTTCCTTCCATTTGGGAAAAACACTTCGTACCGGAAAATTCTGCCCGTCAATTGACATTAGATATTGAAATTAATGTCTAATAATTAAATGATAGAATTTTCCGGTACGAATTGGCTTTTCCAAACGGAAGAAACTTTCCGAACAACCCAATATTTTTTAAAAATCCGATTTGGGCTAGCATCTGAATCCTAAAGATAGTCTTTGTGTCAATAAAAAGCATTATTTATGGGTTATCCCAGGGCAACACTAGATACCGGGCTTGCTCATTCAATCTCATGATGTCACAAATAGTGGCTGGCCGCGACCAGCGATTGGTACAAAGCGACACGCTCATCGTTTTGCGCCAATCACTGTATGTCTTTCTTCACGGCCAGCCACCACGAGGCTAACGAAAAAGACAGGCTATCGCGGTGCATTCCACTTATCTTTTTTTACAGACCGCTAGAGTGACGTGATGCTGCTCTTTTCGTACACTTACATTGGTGGATTCGAACATCACGTGACTCCCGCGGTCTGTAAAAAAAGATACGCGTAAAGCACCGCGGTAGCCTTTCTTTTCCGTTAGCCTTGCAGCCACCATTTGTGACGTCATGATAATAAATGAGCAAGCCCGGTATCTAGTGTAGCCTTGGTTATCCTCGGCATCGGTCACATTTTTTAATTTTTTTTTTTTTTTTTTCCACAGAAACTGCACATATTTTTACTTCTGGACAAAAAATGGCTTAAAAATTGTCTAGACACGAAACACGTTGTTCAAAATTTTGTACAGAGTTTGGGCAGTGGTATATATAATCCAGAATGTTAAATAATCTTTTCATCATATATAACATACCTGCGAAATTTAATCTCAGCCAAAAACACCGTTTAAATGCTATCCTGCTCAGACACATACACATATTGACTCATTGCAAAATCACCAAACACTTTGGGAATCTTAAAGAAAATACCGACTCGCACAAATGCATACGCACATACAAAGAGAATTGTTACAGAAATAGGAAAAGCGGATTCAGGGAACCTATAAAAGTAAAGATATAAATTTCAGACTTTTTTTCTTGTCATGATGACAATATTTTCCTTACACTATACGTGTCTGTAATGTAAAAATGCAATAATTTCCAATGCTTTTAGTATACAATAGTTATTCTATGACTATCTCAAAAATAAACAATGTCTAACAAAAGTCTCGTTGTTTGGATTAGTGTTATTAAATTACGAATTCTATTTCAAATATTTTCACACATGAAATAAGGTTAACAATATTTTAATTTATGGGAAGCTATGAACGACCAACAGATAAAAAACTTTAATTAATTTAATTTAAATAAATTTTAATTTAAAATTTTTAATTTAATTTTTCAATTACTTTTCTCTGCAATTCAAAATGAAAAGCAAGATTCATAATCAAGTTTGCCCTGTGGGTGATACAGATACAGACCCTAATGATCGAGACTATGAGCGTCCCCCCACTTTTTTCCCCAGGACTACACCACTGAGTATATTAGAGTAAGCATTGAAGAAGAGAATGCATCTTTTTTTTTTTTTTTTTTTTTTTTTTTTTTTTTCAAATTATTTCTTTATTAATTCCCTTCAGTAAATCTGCAAACATTTTGCTTGTCATCCAAGCCTTTCATTTAACTAGACAAAGTTTTTGTGGATTAAGAGTCCACATATGTTATGTTATTTTGTGAAAGAATGACAAATCTTGCATAATCAAATTCCATGCCAAATTGACAGGTTTTAGTACAATATTAATTGCAGTCTTATAACCAGGGAATAAATATTAAAGGCTTTGCTGGGTTATCATTGTGCTTTTTACAATATTATAGACTGCAATATTCACTTTAGATCACATTCTTACTGATATCATTTGTCATCAACTCTTAGCATGTATTCTGGTTTTGAAAGATTAATTAAAAGAATAAATAAGGTATTTCCCAGAATTTTAATGAGAGCTGTTGGATGTCTTTAAAAAAAATTTCACAGGATTTATGACTTCTTTCCATTGTGTCTGTTATATGTGCCCATTAAAATAGCTATAGATTAAAAATGTCAATCAAATACATTATTACATTTCATGTATGTATAATAATAGTCATTTTCTTTATTTAGAGCAATTTAGATTGTAATATATTTCATAGGAAGGAAAACACTGCTTTAAGAGCTAATGTCAGACCAGATCTTATATCTGTGATTCCTAATGCTGTTGATACCGCTATATTTAAGCCGGATAAAAACAAAAAAAGCGGATCTAAAAGTAAGGCCTTAGATTAGTACTTTATATATATTTATGTTTTATCACATTTGATTAATTATTTCTAAAATTGTTTCTTTCTAGTTGTGGTGGTTGTAATCAGTAGGCTTGTTTATCGAAAAGGAATAGATCTATTGGCTGGAGTTATAGCTGCTATTTGTCTTAAGTATCCAAATGTCAGTTTTATAATTGGTAAGTGATTATTGGTAAACAGTTACATTACAATATATCTACAATATTTAAGCATATTGTTATAGTCAATGCTTCAGAATTGTCAGATGTATTTTACTAGCTGGCTGGCAGTCTGATGTGTTCGAATTGCATAGCATGAGATTTTAAAGAGGAATTTTATGTTCTTTTTCGTAGTGCTGTATTTTTTGTTTTGATTGTTTAGAAATTAGAGCACACACTATAGAGATGAGATGGGCTCAGGCTCAAAGTGAAAATTTTATTTATTCCCAAATTGAAAAAAAACTTGTTATTTGAAAACAAGAAGGAAGTCTAAGTTTCTTAAAGTGTTTTAAAATCCTTTAAAAATCTTTTTGAAGGGGAATTGGATTGTTATTGATGGTATTTAAAGAGAAATATTATATCTGATTCTTATAGGTGCAGATTAATGGTCACCAGTCGCCACGTGGCGACTAAATATTTTCTGTGGCCACTAACTTTTGATGTTTAAGTCGCCATGTGATTTAAAAGTGATCAATTTCTGGTATTCCCAGTCATTATCGTGACATTTTGATTGTTTTTTTAAAGATTAAGACCAAAACACATTTCAAACTTTATTATTATCTTTTAATAACATTTCAGAATTAACTGTTTAACACTGCGAACTATGAAATATATTCAAATAGCTATGTTATTCATAAAAGTTTGAGTCGGATAATTTTACATAGTCTGTGATTAAATATATATATATATTTATATATTTTTTTTAATAGAAAAACAAATGTTTGGAGTGTGTTCCGATTTGGCTTCGCCCTCAGTCCGCCATCTTGTTTTTTTTTTCGTTTTTTTATTAAACTATCATTATTAAATATAAATAGATTAGTCAATTAAATTAAATAACGTGTTTATAATAAGTAACTATGGATGAAAATTATTTTGGAAATGAGAAACAAAACAAATGTGTTTTGATTTAAAAAACAAGATGGCGGACTGAGGGCGAATGGTACATCTGTTTCCCTTGTCCAACATTATCTTCTGACTGTACATGATTTAAAATTTATATTACAGTTAATTAATATTCAAATTTTGTTGTGTGTGTGTGTGTATTAAATAAATTACTTTACACTTTGAATTCCTGAGTTTTTTTGCTTAGCTTTTTACTCCATATAAACACTATTGTTTTTATGCATTTGTTTCACAATTGTGGCCAAAGGATTTTTTGGGTTTAGGAGCCACTGGCTCCTTCCAAATTTTGGGAATCTGCACCTATACTAATTCTGAAGCCTTTGCACGGTCAGTGTTAATAGCATAAAGAAGCTGTAGGATATATATCCTTTGTCTGTCTTCACTTTCTGATTGAAGTCTTTTTTTTAGAATTGCTAGAAAACAGAACTCATGTCTTTCTGCCATAGTTGTTCAACAATAGTTTAAAAGAATAAAAATTCTCACTTTTGCAGATAGGTTATAAATAACTAATTTGCTATTTTAAACACATTTTTAGGGACCTAAAAATCATGAATCGTTGTCATGAGAAAGTATTTAGTAATTTAGTATTAATACTTATTTCTATATAGGGATGCACAGAATATTCAGTATTCGGTCAGGCCAAATATCAAAGTATTCGGCTTGCTGAATATTCAGTTAGGCTGAATATCAAATAATTCAGTGGATCCAAATATTTGGTTTGGCCAAATACCAAAATATTTGGCCAAACCAAACACTTAAAAAGACCTTTTAAAAATATATTTTAAAACCTTACATAACTTCTATTTTTAACTGTCAATAAATAAAGATATTCAGAATAATTAAGAAATAGAATCATACTTAAATAAGAGATTCCATTTACATTATTTATTTGCTGTTTGAAACGTAACACTTAAGAAAATTAACTGTTAATGATAACATTTATAGAAATAAATTATGTATAAAAACGGTTCCCAATATTGTTTGGTAATAATCTGTTTCTTGCTTTTTCACAAACTGGGTGTTTCTAAACAAAAAGGAAAAAATTTTTGGGCATTATCAATACAAGCTGTTTTTGTAAAGGAAATCAGAATCACAATCAGACTTATTGGCTGAAAAATACAGTGTATCTCAATCTAAGCTGAACTTGGATTTTCGTTTCTAACTTTAACAATGATGAAAATATTGTAACAATATTTTCAACAGACTTACTTTGCTTTTTGTAAAATATGATGACAAGACGAGAAGTGCTGGAAATTGCCACCGTTCTCATCCAAACAACACTGAGCTAGACATTCTATTATTTAGAATTCAGCTGGTAGTACATATAACGTGTCACTTACCAAAAATGCTTCACTTTTATTGATGGTGTTACATTTTGTTGAAAACAATCACACTTACTTCTTGGTGTATGTTTTGCTATAACTGTAACTGGATGTTTTGATATAACCATAACTCTACTGTATTAGTGTTCACGGTTGAACACTAACGTTTGCCATGATATGAAATATACAATGTAATGGTTGTACTGCCATGTGCATGATTTGGTTAATCATCTAATTAAACTTCTTTATTTTTACTATAGGCCTCTGATTCAGTCATTATCTTAACACATTTCATCTGAAATAATCAAAATATTTCCCAAAATTTCCCTTCAAAATTTCCCTTTGATTTAAAATATGTTTTAGAAAGAAAAAAAATATATATTCATATTTACAGAAGAAGTCATGAGTTTAATGTTTTATTAATTAAAAAAAATTAATACTATTCTCTTCTTAAAAATAACTCAAAGCATAGGCTTTTCTACAGTGTAAAATTTACTTGTGAGAAGGTCTTGATCATCAAAATGGAAGCATTTGTGTTAAATAGCATGTAAAATTATTTAAAAATTTAACTTTAAAAATTTTCATGCTCGGATTTCAAATCATTAGGTTCGGAGTCCGAAAAAAGAGCTCAAACTCATGTTTAACACACTATCAGAGAATAAAAAACAAAATGACAGTCAAAATTACATATTTTATAATCATTCCTGTTTTAAGAGGCGAAATTTCTCATTTTAAAATTTTTGAAAATGTGTGATTCAACATTTTTTGCAGAATGCTTTTTTTTCCTCATCTGTACCCTTCTCATTTTATTTTAAATGTATGTTACATATGACACAGTTAAAAAAAATTGGCATCTAATTTGCAATTTCTTGTAACAGGAGGAAAAAGAGTTTGAATTTTAATAAGTGTCTCCAGTTAAAAATCAAATACAAATTCTCTTTAATAATATATTTCAATTTCTTTAAATTTTGGAAAAAGAGGAAAGGTTACTTTTAAATTTCTGAAAAATTCAGAAGCTAATGAACTAAAGTTTTGAGAATCTTATAATTTAAAAATGCAAGTTAAATATCTACAGAAACTAGAGATCTGCAAGAGCTGAAATTTTGAAACCTGTCCCGTCCCAACTAGTGATGGGAATATTCGAATACAAAATGTCTGTGTTCTCGATTCAGCCAAGTTCTCAAATGGTCTCGATTTCAGACAGGAGTATTCGAATACAAATCACCTGGCATCTCTATCGGCGACGAAAACTGCAGTTTTCGATTGTATTCAGTTCTCATAGCTTGATTTTTCTATCGTTTGATCAGATGCGCCAGCGAATGCTAGTATTCAAATACTCTAGACTACTCGGCGCTGTTTGAGACTTTTCTCCGTAACCTTTGTGGTTAGCAGGATTATCGGCGCTATTTTAGTTTTGAATTTTTTTTTTTTTTTCTTTTCAAGCGTGCCATCAGTTCAACTAATATACATATATATTTTTAGTTACATCGATCATATGAATTTGAATTTAAGAAAACGATTGTAATGAATTCTGTGAATTTGTATTTAAGAATCATAAATATCAATTTTTTATTAAATTTTTAAAAATTCAACGATCAAAATAATTACTTATAGTGGAAAATAAAATTGTACGTTCGTAAAAGAAAATTTTTTTCTTGATTTCGCTAATTGAAGATAAATTGCTTACTTTTACAGGGCTTTGCCTTCTAAATCTTGGAAAATAATAAGATATAACTTGCAATACTAAGAGACATGGACGTCGGCAGAGTTATATCTTGGGAGGGGCAAGATTTTGGAACACGTGTAGCAATGGTCCACAGTCTAGTCGGCTTTTGAAATTGCAGAATAAAATAATCTAAACATGATCTTAACATGATAATCTAAAAATAAAATAATCTAAACTAAGATATATTTTTTTTGTTGTTAAAACTCTTATGCAAGACAATTTGTAAACATAATAACATAAAAAGCAAATTTATCAATTAAGAAATATTAAATATAAATAAGTTTTTTTTACCAACATGTGTTTTGAAAGGGAAAATTGAAGCAGTTCTTTTTTTCCGTCAAAGGGCTTTGCTACCCTGAATCCTTTGTTTAAGATAAGTTTGAAACGCATGAACATAAACAGGAAAGCAAAATTAAAAATTGTCATACCCTGGGAATGGGGTGGTGTAAGGTTCAATGGGATTGAGTCATCTTGTCAATTTTTTTAATATATTTTTTTGTTTTGTCTTGATGTTACTTGATTCTAACGTCACTTGGAAGAATTAATTTCATCATGTTTTAAATAATCAGATAAATGAAATTTATTTAATTAAATTTCAAAATCCAGGGATGAGAAATGGCCCTCCTCTGTCCACTTGCCAGCGCTTATGATAAGAGAATGTATCAACTAGGTATGATTCCCTAACAAAATTACCACTCTCACATTTTTTGAAGTAATTCCAAACTTCTGATCTTTTGCTGCCTGGTTTCATTTTCTACATATTATAATAACTTGAACGGATTAATAAAATTTTAAATTAAACGTAACTTACTTTTAAGATAACATTTACCATTTAAATTTTTAAAGAAATTTTTAGCATTCAAACAAATTGCGAAAAACAAAGCATTATGACAATCGTAATATTTATATCCAAACTTAAAAATATTAAAAAGAAAAGAGATTGTTCTCAGAGCAGCTGTAAATAATAACACGTTATCAATAACAAAAGAGAAGCGTTTGTACGAAAAATAAACATTTGATTGGCTGAAATAGGCGCTAATCATCCTGTTCTAATAGACTGATGTGAATCTGACATGTGTTCATAAAAAAAAGCAAACGATTTTACGTAAAATAAACATTCGAACACAGACGAAATGTCGCCCCTATTTTGAACGAAGTCGGGAGTAGTTCTCAGTGCTTCAGTATTTGATACAAAGAATCGATTCTGATTTCGCCCATCACTAGTCCCAACCCAGCCCTAACATAAACCAATGAAATCAGGCATAAGTCAAAATTTAAATTGTTTAAAAAGAATATTGCATACATATTTATTAAAAAAAAAAGTACGGTGATTTTCAGATTATATGTTCGAAGTCCTGGAATGCGGAATTAAAGCATTAATAATCATTTATACATTCAGATGAAGAGTGAGTAAAAAAATTAATGTAGTTTAGTAAAGAAATGAATGGTTAAAGAAATCTTAATTTTGAAGCTGTGTGAAGGGGGGAAAGGGTAATTTTTTAAATATATTCTGTAATTTATTAAACTCAAATAAATTTCTAACGGTCCCAATTACAAATGTACTAAGAAAGAAAGAAAAATACAGCTTGAAAAGAATGAAGTTGAGACTTGGCCTTAATGTAATGATTGAAAAATGAAGCTTTGGGTCAGGCCCAGGCACAATGCAGATGTTACAAAAACAATAGGTTGCTTAAAAATTTCCTAAAAATCAGAAAATTCTTTTAGAGTTTTAAAACAAATTTTGGTAGAAAGATGAAATTTTTCTGTTTCTAATATTGCAATAAACTTTGTTTACCCAAAAGTAAGCACATTAGAAAATAGGGAAAAATATGATAAAAATTGTTCAAAAATTAAATAATAATTTTTTTTAAAAATCTAAGCTGAATTTTGGAAACATCGCTTTGAAGGGCTAAATTTGGTTCTAGGATTACCTTTATGCTAAATTTGATACCTCAGCATACTGCTGCTTGTTTACAATATAGCCCATAGACACACACTGTCTTTTATTATGTGTAAAAATTACCATAAACATTTGAAAATCTAGAAAATATCTGAATAAATATTTTTAATGATGTTAATGCAGCGTGTAGAATTGTCCCATATTTTACTTATTTTTAATTCTTATTTTGATGCATTTTTCATTTTTATTTTAGGTGGTGATGGCCCTAAAAGAATAGTTCTAGAAGAAGTCAGAGAACGCTTCCAGTTACAAGAACGTGTAACTCTGCTTGGAGCAGTTCCACATGATAATGTTAGAAATGTATGTCTTTGTTAGAATAACATATATCTAGTATTCCCTCTAAACCATTATTTAGGGGTGAAGTACCCTCCCCTTTTTAAAATCAGCAAAATGCATAAAATAGTGAAATCTTGTAACCAGAGATGGCTCATAAAATTCTTCTTCATACCAGTAATTTTGAAATCTATGTGCATACCCGAAAATTTGACCAAATCATAGACCATTTTTGGTTCTCTAAGAAAAATGTAGAAGATTATTCAGTCATAATCATAATCATATTGTAAGTTAATTATATTGTTTTATTCATAATTCACTAAATCATTTAAGAAAGATTTTTCAAAATTCAACTTGTTATGAGATTAAAGGGGGTATCGAAAATTTTAGGTCGTTTTGCCTTATCTCAGCAGCAATTTTACGTATGAGCATGATATGCAGCATAACAAATCTACTAAAAAATAGTTAAACACCTATATCACTGATTTTCAAAATTCAATTTCTAAGTGGTGAAAGGGGTTATTAAAGATCAAAACCAAAAGATTTTTTCGTAATCGTGTCTATAGCCATTATATGTATTTTAGCGAGCGTGGTTTGATGGATAGTTTTATTATTATAATCATTGTTATTGTTATCACTCTCATAATCTTGAAACTACATTGTTGCCAGCACAGCACCACTCATGTTTGTTGCTAATCTTGGCTATGGACTCAATTATGGAAAAATAGACGAATTTTATTCGTTATGTTCTAATTATCAGAAAAATGTACTTCTTTTTTTAATGATTGCGTTAATGTAGGTGACGGTGGTTTTTTTGAACAAATTATTCATTATATTTGCGGGTATGGGGAGAGAGGGGATTAACGCCTTTCTCTGAGATTGTAATTATCTCGGGCCCGGGCAACGCCGGGCGGGTTAGCTAGTATAATATATTACATAAAATATATATCAGCTGCTTATAATTTTGGTGGGGAAAATATTGTTATTTAGGGTATAAAAGAACTGTTTAAAAAAAAAAAATATATATATATATATTTTCTATTTCTTTGAAAATCATTCTATGAAATTTTTATATGTTAATTAAATTATTTTTATGTAGTTTGTGTTATATTTAAGTGTATTCACAATGACTTTTAGGATATAAAAGGCTCAATTTTCATTACTTTTCCCCCTTTTGACAACTTTATATCTTGTTACAAATTATTTTATTTAAAAATAATTAAAATTATCTCAGTGTTTTGGAATTTTTGTAAGATTTGATAATCATTATTCCGGTGCTTGGGGCAGTAATGAATTTTATAAAATTAAAGAATGACTTGGACTGTAATCTAAAATGGAGGCATTAATCTATTATAGCTGAGCTGAGACACTCTAAATTGGAGAATCACATAATAGCAATTATTTAAAAAAAAAAAAAAAAATCACTTGACTACATATAATACAGAATCTCAGAGTCCAGCATCAGGTGAGGTTACCCAATTTAACACGCAGTTCAGGTCAAGTTCGGGTTGATCTGATTTTTCGAAAGAAAGTCCTGAATATTTTTCAAATGGAAAAACTATATATTTGTATATTAATGAGGGTATATGCATTCATTTTTATACAAAAAAGATAGAATTGATATTAGGGATATAATTATAGTCTTTTTCCATAATTGTATTAAAATATGGGTTAATTTTCTTTTACTTGGGGTTCAGATTGAACTGCATCGAATTTGGGTCAGATTTCGGGTTGACAAAATTTTTTTTTTAGTAAGGTTTCGGGTTGGCTTTAAGCAGAAATTTCGGGTTTGAATCTGATTCTAATTGCAGATACTATCATAAGGTCTTTGTCATTTTGACAGCTGAAAATATTAAAAAATAATTACGCGAAAACGACATACATCCACTTGAGCAACAAAAGTATTTTTGATTTCAACTTTTAACACAATGAACCAAAAAAAGATTCTGCACCTGCACCAGGACGGAAATATGGCAAGCCGCCAATACAGATTATTTGTCTATCCTATCACACGTGGACATCTGTATTCACTCACATACATTGAATAAATTAATGCAAATTTCAGGGAGGGAGGTGTGATTTGTGAGTAAGGAATGATTATAAAAAAGCGAGAAAAGAGACTAAATGTGAAAAATATAGACTAAAAGAGACAAATGCAAAAAACAGTGAGATTAGCAACCCATGACATGCCATTTAGGCATGAACAATGCACTATTTAAAAATTAAGCTTCTTGTTAGGTGATATTAGACAATTCGTAATAAGTGTTTTTCTCTTACTAATCTTAATAAACAGAATTGTTTGTAGAATTTTTTTTTTCTTTTTCACTAAGTGTTTTAATTTAAGCTTCGTTTTCATTGAATAACTTGATAATATTTAACTTAATATATTATTAAAATCTGAGATATTCATAGTTCCTAATTTTTCAGGTTCTCATAAAAGGTGACATTTACTTAAATGCTTCACTGACTGAAGCATTTTGTATGGCTATTTTAGAGGCTGCTTGTTGTGGGTAGGTATTTAATATACATGTGTTGTATAACTGTGCACATACATATATTATAAAACCTTGTTTTTATAATTTTGTAGAGATTAATTTAAGCATAGACCATAGAAAAAATTAGCAACTTTTTATATGCTGCACTATTTGATATCCATTCATACCTTGTCTTATATTTTATGAAATGAATATTTGTGGTTTTAAAAGTAGAGTTCCTACAGTATATAAGCATTGGATTTTGATTACGGAAATCTTGCTTTGAGTAAAATTGAATTTGAAATGATATTTATTAAGAGAGATAGAATTTTAAAACAATTTAAAAGTACATCAATACAGTGTACACTGTTATTATTTTACTATGGCAGCATGTGTTTTTTGAAGTATTATTTATGTAATCATATTATAAAGGCATCTGTATGTATACCAATTGTACATGTGGTTGTTTAAATGAATTTTTTATTGTTGTTGTTACAACTTATCTTTTTAACATCTTAACAAGAAAATTTGCATAATGTACAGAAAATTTCATTGATTTTAAGTGTTTATAAAGTGATATCAATTATAACATCTTTCTTGGAATACGTAGTTTCCATTTAAAGAAATGTATTACTTAGCTTAATTTAATTGAGATGTACGTTAACCGAATTTAGATTTTTGAGTCATTTTAATCATTATAAATAGTATTCTCAATTTTTAACTTAGTTATCACATTTAACTTTTTAAAGGAATAAAAAAATAATCTATAATGAAATCTAATGGTTTTAATCCTAGTGCTTAATCATTCTTCCATTTGCTATTATAGGTTACAAGTTGTTAGTACGAATGTGGGAGGTGTTCCAGAAGTTTTACCACCAGGATTTGTTTGGTTAACTGAACCTACTATTAATGGTCTCTGTTTATATATTTTTACTTCATTTTGAAATATTTTATTTTGCATTGTATAAGGAATGTATTGTCTGAAAAATTTACTTGAAATACTATAATTTGTATTTTAAACAGTCTTTTACTATCCATGTGTAAAGCCAGTTTATCCTAATCTACTTAATAATATTTATTCGAAAGTATTTAGATCTAAAAATGGCGATAGCTTTTTTAATTTATTCTTTAAATAGAACATCTTTTTTTTTAATCCATTATTAAAATTCATTATTATTATTCCCGTGTAGTGAAATTGCTATAACTTCTTTATTTAAATGTTAAAATATCATATCTCTCAAATTATTCTGCTCAGCAAACCCTATTCCCATAAAATTATTCTATTATTAAATATTAAATGTCTATTAAAATATTTTCGAAAAGCTTTCGTTCTTTTTTTTTTTTCCTACATCAAAAATTCATTTTCTTTTTTTTTTCTTTATGCGTATTAAATTCGAGCTAGTTTTAACCAACACTCTCAAAGCAGAGACTTTGATTTGTTGACACGTCATGCATCTGGTACAAGAGTAACATGTAGAATATTTTTTCCCGTCTGAAAACTGATTACCTCAAGATAATTGCACTGGAAATGCAAATAAAGTTCTTTTAAAAACCTTGTGATTTGATGAAGGTCGGTCACATGACGTGTTTTGTGCTCTTGTGCAGGCGAGGTTAAAACTGCTCGCACATGCTGATTCTGAGAGATTTTTCGACGATGGGTGGTGACTGAAGGAAAGCAAGAGTTTTTTTGGGGGGATGGGGGGGGGGGGGGGGCGTCGGAGACTGTAGCAATGAAGTGTGTTAGTTCTTCGAGATAGTTTTAATCAGCCGAGCATTCCCCCTGACTTGACATTTTAAAATGTCAATAAAGTCTTTATTTTTACTGAAAATTAATTGAAGTCTGAGTTGTTGGTAATACCCCATATATATATATATATATATATATATATATATATTTTGCATGTAGTAAATATTTTACTTCTTCTTTTTCTCTCACATTTTTTTTTCACCATATTTAACTTTTTTTTTTTTTCATCACTACATCCAGAGTTGTATAAAAATTGGAAAATGTATGCAAACATAATTTTTCGCTCAAAAATTTTCTACAATTATCATATGCCCACATATACTTGCATATTTCAAAACTTGAATAAATTTATTTTATAAATTTATCAATGGGTGATTTATGATGAATTAAAGAATTATTTGTTTAAAAAAAACATCAAATTTATTGACACTAGAAATTAATTTCTATCTATCAGCTTATGAACTTATTGAAAATTAGCAAAATCCTTAATAATGTAACCTTTCTAAGCAAAATGTCTAATGATTAGTTTGAAGAAAATATTAAGTTTATGATTGTCTAGTTATATTTTCAGTTTTTACTACTAAATGAAAAAAATACATAAAAACATAACTGTTTTATTTTATTCTCGAAGCATTTCTACAAATTCTGGAAATTTTCTACAAATGGCATTTGTGCATTTATCTATATTCTGTGACTGATTACAGCAAAAGGCAAAAACTTTTTATTGAATTCCAATGGGGATAGTGCTATATTAAAATAACATGCCCAAGTCACTTTATTCTATATTTCTGATAATATTTTTATTAGTTATGTGTTTCTTGTGTTAAATCGGTTGTTCTTTTGGATATAGGCTTAGTTAATAGCTTAGAACAAGCTATGAAAGACCATGATGAGAAAAACATTATACATCCTCAGATAGCCCATCAAAAACTTTCACAAATGTATCAATGGACAGATGTAGCATCTCGGACTGAACAAGTATATGATATAGTTATGGATGAACCTGTAGAAAATCTTTCTTGCAGGCTAATGAAGTAAGTTATGTTCTCTCTATATACATAATTATATTTCAAGATATGATTTAAAACAAAAATTTTTAGCTTAATTACAAAGTGTTTGTGACTTTTAATCAGGGGCGGATCCAAAGAGTCCTTCTTTTTTATGGGGGGGGGGGGATACAAATTTATATATAATTAACATAATATTGTAAAGTATTACCTGTAAAAATGAAATCTGTCCATAACGGAATCCTGTCTTAAATGGAAAATTTGTTAGGGTCCCGACAAAAGGGAAAAGATACAATTATACCTACTAAGACGAAACCTGTCTAAAACGGAATTTTATTCCAGTACTGTAGATTCTGTTGGTCATACATTTTAATGTATGTAAAACACTATAAGTTATTGTTTCCAATTATATTGTTTGCGATAATTGATTATAATGTCATAATTTTTGCTGGTTAATTCATACAGTTAAATCTGTGGAAATGGTACCTGTCTTTAAAGGAATCCTATCTTAAATGGAAATTTGCATGGCCTCGACAGAAGGAAAACCATACAATTGTACCTGCTAAGATTAAACTTGTCTAAAATTGAGTTTTATTCCAGTATTAGTGATTCCGTTGTCACAAGTTTTAGTGTATACAAAACAATATAATGAATTAAATTTACGATCATATTATTTGTGATGAGTCATAATTTTTTACTGGTTAATTCCAACAGTAAAGTCTTTGAAAAAGGTGACAAAAAATTAAATAAAAAATTTCATAGTACCGACCGAAAGAATTCTATACAAGTCTACTTACTAAAACAGAAACCTGTCTAACACAGATTTTTTTTTTCTAGTCCCTAGCAACTCTGTTTTCACATGTTTTACTGTACTTTGTAGCTCATTATTAATTGTCAAATTAATAAAAAATTAATACAGTAAAACCTGCTAAGACGAAATTGTAAGGAACAAAAGAAAAGATCAGTTTTTGACAAGTCTTCATCTTAATAGGTATAATTTTATGATAATTCTGCACGACTTTTTTTCCATTTATTATTTTTTCCATTTTAAAATTCGGCATACATTTTTTATATGTGCAATAAAATGAGAATACCAAAATAATTCAGCATATTTGTACCTCATTATTTTCATTATAATATTATGGTACAAATCTCAGGTGTCGATCCAGGCAAAATTTGGGGCCTATTTAGAACTCCTTCACAAAAATCAATTTAATAAAACAGTGCCCTTCACAAAATTCTTTTTAATAAAAAAGGCCCCTTCACAAAAATTTTTTGAATAAAATAGGCCTTTTCACAAAATTCCTCTTAATAAATTAGGTCTCTTCACAAAATTCCATTTCATAAAAACGTACTCTTCATTCATTATTTTTATTTTGTTAGATTTTAAAATATGCAATTTTTAAACAAAACAAGTTCACCTAAAGGCAAAACTAGAAAGACTTAAAGAATTTATTAGTGTTTTTAAATTTGAGTAACAGTATTTCTTCTTTTGTTTCAAAATGTATTTTTCACAAAAATATAATACATTTCACAAAAGAAAAAAAAAATTCACAAGATGGGCCCCAAGAGAGAAAAAACCTGCATCTGTTAGACTATGAGATGAAAAAATTGAAAATTTGCTTATTTTAGGAGAGGGCTCATACTCAATATATAGGATTAAAATTCAGAAATTTTTTAAACACCTTCCTCTAAAGTATGCCTTTTTTATTAAAAATTCTTTTTAATAAAAAAGGCCCTTCACAAAATTCCATTTCATAAAACATACTCTTCATTCATTATTTTTATTTTGTTAGATTTTAAAATAGGCAATTTTTAAACAAAACAAGTTCACCCAAAGGCAAAACTAGAAAGACTTAAAGAATTTATTAGTGTTTTTAAATTTGAGTAACAGGATTTCTTCTTTCATTGCAAAATGTATTTTTCACAAAAATATAATACATTCCACAAAAAAAAAATTATTTTTCTCAAAATGGGCCCCGAGAGAGAAAAAACCTGCATCTATTAGAGTATGAGATGAAAAAATTGAAAATTTGCTTATTTTAGGAGAGGGCTCATACTCAATATATAGGATTAAAATTCAGAAATTTTTTAAACACCTTCCTCTAAAGTATGCCTTTTTTATTAAAAATTCTTTTTAATAAAAAAGGCCCTTCACAAAATTCCATTTCATAAAACATACTCTTCATTCATTATTTTTATTTTGTTAGATTTTAAAATATGCAATTTTTAAACAAAACAAGTTCACCCAAAGGCAAAACTAGAAAGACTTAAAGAATTTATTAGTGTTTTTAAATTTGAGTAACAGGATTTCTTCTTTCATTGCAAAATGTATTTTTCACAAAAATATAATACATTCCACAAAAAAAAAATTATTTTTCTCAAAATGGGCCCCGAGAGAGAAAAAACCTGCATCTATTAGAGTATGAGATGAAAAAATTGAAAATTTGCTTATTTTAGGAGAGGGCTCATACTCAATATATAGGATTAAAATTCAGAAATTTTCAAAGAGATTTTTTAAACACCTTCCTCTAAAGCTTTTAGGGTACAATTTAAGAGCAATTACTTTTAAGATGATTCTGAAAAAATATTCTTCCTTGCTCAAAATTATTAAATTTTCTGTGATATTTATGAATTTATTTTTTAAAGTAAAATCACAAAATTTCAGTCATAGCTCTTGAATGATTCTTATATGTTCTTCCTTTTTTTCGATAAAGGCTTTACATCTTGAATTATAATCGATTGTTGTCTTAAGACGACTTTTCTATGGCTTTTCGTTGGGAATATTTGTTCAAAACGTCAAATTTGACAGTATTTTCAGAAAGTATGTGTGCTTCTCTCGAGAAATGGAAAAAGCTGTTCGCTTTCATAGTTTCTGAAATGTGCCTAAGTTTTAAAATGGCTTCATGAGATAGAATAGCTATTTAGAATTTGAGAATAGCCCTAATAATTATTAATGAGCAATATTAAAACTGTTCTCAAATCCAAACTGCTATTTTTTTTTTTACAAGTTCATGGAGTTATTTGGAATTTAATGAGCATTCTGTATTAAAAAAAGAATTGGTGTTTCCGATTTGCTTGTACAGACAGGTTTTGCTGGAATACAGTGACAGAAATCACGTTTTAAGTCGATTTTTATAACATTACAGTAAAAAAAAAAAAAAAAAAAAGAATAAAATAATATAAAATCATTGCAGTAAATTATTATAATGTATATAGATATAACCGATTCACAGGAATATAAAAAGCATTATTTGCTTCATAGATATTTGAATAATGTTTGCAAATTTCATTATTTTTTGGAAATAAAAAAAATCTTCAATTAAAAGCTATTTAGTATTCAAATCTAAGTTGTTGATAACCTTTATTTCACTTTATTTTTCATGGAAATACTTTAAAAAGAAACAAATAAGATGCTAAAATACGAAACAAGGTTATTTCTATTTTAAAATCACAATACTAGCGGCAAAATATCTATACAGACAACGACATCCTTCCCTTGAAGTACGAAACTAATATGAGAAAAAAAAAATGGCTCATCTGAATAGAATCACTTTAGCTGATGAAAAGGTAATAACAAAGTATTCCATCACTGTCATCAGACAAAGTGACCTGCGCCAATAAAGACGAACTCCACAGCACAGGGAAAAACGAATCTCTTTGTATACCTACCACCCCTTTTTTCTGTATTACCGGCCCAATACAGCCCAGTTAGGATTTAACTCACAGAACCGTATACGGACGTTTTAGGTCTTAAAAGGTTAAAAGTGTTTTTTACCTTTTCTAAAAAACATCACTTTTTCAAATGTCACTTAACGAATAAAGGTGTGATACAATCAGTTGTGTATTTTAATCTAATTTACTGATAACAGAACATTTCCAATTAACATTATGGAACATAGAAAGATAATTTATTAAAAATAATTTTAAATTCAATAATAAATCTTTCAGACATAATTAGATTTAAAGCAAAATATATTAATTAAAATATTCTTCTATAAAAATTGCATGTACAAATAGTTTTTTTAAAAACTCGTCGCTTTCATATTTGACATTCGTCTTAACAAAAAATTAACATTTTTATAATTAATGTCTTTCATATATACATGTATATATATAAAATATTTAAAATTGATTACAGCAGTTTTAAAATTTACAAATGTCCATATAAAACACGAATCTTTTTTTAAAATTAAATTTAATTCAGAGAAAAAAGTTTTTTAGCTCTCATATTAATGACAAAGTAATTTAAATAAATAAATAACTCAAGCCACACCCATACATAGCATTAACAGTCAATTTTTTCTTAAAAATTCAACGTGCAATCGAAAAAAGCACTTTCATAAAACATCCCTAACCACTGGAAAATTAAAATCCAAACCCTGTCACATCTCTGGAAACCGAGCAATTCTAACTTACGACGTTGAAATTAAAATCATTCCATTCCTATTTCAAGCTTAAAATTCTCCTTGATTTAAAATGTTATGATTTAAAAATTTGACTCTTAATTTATTCAGGATTTTAATATTTAACTTTAATTTATTCATCAATTTAATTAAACTCATTGAATTCATTTAAATTAATTAAGCTAAATTTCATTTTTTGCATTTTAAATCAAACATTCTTTTTAAATTGTTTACTTTTGGTGAGAATATAATTTAATTTCAGAATCTTTCCATTACATATGTTTTAGGATATTCATTTCAATTTTAATTTACAATTTATTCACTTTACAATATTAATTAAACTTCATTTCAAATTATCTAAAAAGTAAATATGTCTAACTTACTTTTTCTAACTTTTAAATAATATACAGTCTAAATTTAAAAATTATTCTAAAATATAGTGTATTTCCTTTTAATAATAATTATTAAAAAATGGTTAATAGCTAATTTTATTACTTTCGGAAAGTTCAGATTCGCTAATTTTGATCAATGCAAAATCTTTCAGAATCGCGAAACTTTCATATATCATTTCAAAATTTCTAAGTCCAATAATCATTTTTCAAAATTCCTTAAATTAAATATTTTTATTTTCAAAAACATATCTGGTGGAAAGAACTTTTAATTTTATTTAGATTGCTAAAATTTCATTTATTTTCATCCATTAGTTTGGCAGTTACAGATTTTTAATTACTTTCGTTTATTTTATTTTGATCATCGTCGAGATTCGCGATGAGACGCCATTGACAAGCTTTTAGATGTTTCGGGTAAACAGGCAGGCGTTATTTCCTAGTTCCCGCGCATTTGTATCTGGGTCAGTGACTCACGATAGGCAAGGTCATTATCAGTCTGATTCAAGGTGACAGATGGAAGCTCATGGAACATTTGCAATGACGTGTCGTAGACAGTTAATATTTAACTTTGACCGCGTGGGTGAGCTTCTTCAAAAAATCCATCAGGTGGTGTCACGAGCGCGATAGTTAAATTTGCAACCGTTGGGAAATGCTGCTGTCTGATTGGAGGGAGATTTAAAATCGTGAGTTTTCCAGTATTTCGGGATTGCCGTGTGGACTCACTTCTCAACGAAACACCAGCATGTAAAGACCATCTTTTTTTAAGCTGCAAGGCCTCTGGCCTAGCAGCGGGCCGTAGAATGCCGATTCAGCGAGCGTCAATTTAACGTTTATTATTAAGATTCTCAACATTTAAGAAGATCTCTATTTCATCTTGATTATTCTAGACGAAAGATTATATATCAATCATCCTACCAGGATACGTTTTCAAAGTCATTCAGCATTGCTTTCGATGATGATGATGGGTCCACAGCTTATAGCCACCAGATGATTAGGAGTTAGTTTTTTTTTTCTGGATGCTTTCTGAATGCCTCATCTACGCCTATATTCACTTCCCAGTGGGTGTCTTGATACTCTGCTTAGAAGTTCCTAATAACAACGTTATGGTTGGTTCTACTGTGTCTAATCTACAATGATCCTCCATCCGTACAAATGTCTTTCGACATGGTCCATTTAACTTTTATAATAACTTTTGCCTCTTATGAACTTAATTTTCTTCATATGAACATTCGGAAAGCTTCTAATGATGCAGCTACAATTTTTAGAAACTAAATATATAACCTCCACGATAAATTGAACAATTTGAACTTTGCAGAAATCAAATTATTATTTAAATTAACTGGAAAATTAATATAACGAATTATCAACTTACTTATGTGAACTGAATACTCCAAATTTTTAATATGGTAATAAATATAATAAATGATTGATTTGAGAAATATTATATGATATCTATCTTTATGGTGAAACAAGTGATTTTATTCAAATGAAATATTAATATTTAAATGCATTGAAGATGTCAATAAAAGTCTGTGTTTCTTCCATCTGGTGAGTTCTTTTGTTTTTATATTCTCCTTTTACACCAGGATCAAGTTGATATGCAGATAAACTTCAGAATAATCTTTATGATGTGCATATACTGTAAAATCTAGTCTTTGATTTTATATGCTATATATATAATATTAATTTTGCTTAATAGGTAGTTAAACGTAATACTATGAATTTTAACTTAATATTTTTTATTACTTCTCATGGCTTCGCAACGTGTGCTGCTACTTACGATCATGCCTATAATGGTGTTTGGGGAAAGTGTTGAATATATGTTTAGTCTAAATTTTTAGGGTTTCTGGAATCACTCTGGTGCCAGTCGCTGGTGATTCACTCTTTTTATTTAATTTTTCTTTTTATATTCATCACGATCCCCGAATATCGTTATACCAATACAGTGGCGTATCCAGGATTTAATTTCGGGGGGGGGGGCTGACTTAAATTTCGATAGTGTTCTCAGTCTTACGTAACATGTTGAACTGCGTTATAAACAGAAATCATGTTTGACAATAACGCCGTAGGCAGAGAAAAACGGGGGGGGGGGGTACGGGGAAGAACCCGAGAACCACCCCCCCCCCCACACACACACACACACACCGAAATAACTTGAAAAGTGATAATGGATTGTTTCATATGCTTTCATTTAAAAGAAAGTCATTGTAACTTATAACCTTTAAAGTTGTCTCCTTCTCCCCTAAATTCTGGTTACGATTCTTGCTTGACAATAAATTAATTTTGCTTGGGACAATCTCAAACAATGTTTTTTTTCATAATTTGTTTTCTATTTTAGGATCAATTCCCTATTACTACCAAGGCACGTGGGGCACTTTCCCAGAACCGACATATTTAAAGGGCCGAAAAATTTATGGTGTTTCAAATCAATTTTATTGTAAACAATCTTAATAGAATAAGAAATTAAAATTTCTAGATTCATTACACAACTTATGTAAGCTAAAATTGTCAGTGATATCATAAGTATATTTATAATTTTTCTGCTCATTTGAAGATTTAAGTTTCTTATAGTGTGCCCAATTTATTTCAGCTTCTTCATATGTGTTTTAAGCTTGTTTAAAAATGTTTAAATTTTATGACTATCTTATTTATAAAATATTATTTTCTTTGGGTTGCATATGCTTTTAAAGTTCGTGCAACATTAGTTCATGTTTATTTAACATGATATTTGAGTTTGTAAAGTTAAATTTTACGAAGAAATTTCAATAATAATAATAATAATCCAACATCAGTTCACATTTATTCTCAGTCTTTCATTTAAATAGGTGCATTACATAGTTTTATTCATACACTTCTCATTCACAGTATTTGTAAAAATGTGATAATCTACGATTAGGGACAAAAATATTTTCTGTTCCATGGCCCAAAATTTTGATGGTCAGGCTCTGTTCAGGATAAACAAACTTTCTTTGCAAAATCTCTTTTTTAATACCAACAAAAATTTAATTCAAAATCTTAGGCGTAGCAAGCATTCCTTCTTGATCTCCCCCTTCCCTTCTTATACATGCTCCTGGGATTTTGATCAAACGTATGGCTATTAACCTTCAAAAAATATATGTTAAAAAAAACTCATCAAATTTGTGAAGGAAGGGACAAGTTAAGAATTAATTGGAAACTAAACATTAGATTTCCTTTTTTTAAAAAAAAAAGAGTTAAAGTTATTCAATTATGGCTAACAATATTACTATTAATAAAAAAAAAAGAATGGAAAATTGTAAGAAAATTTATTTTTAACCTGTGAATTTATTTAATGTTTCTTTTGTTAAATATTCCAAATGGTAAAAATGCCGATACTAAAGTGTGTCATGGCAAAATAAGAGCGATTAGAAAATAACGCTAGTCGTAATATTGTACTTTCATAGAAGAGTAATTAAGAATTTTTATCTTTTGCTGGATCACTCGTACACTGAAATATTGAAAAAGGCATCTTCCTCCATGCTCATCAACGTGAAATATTCTGACACATTTTTAAACGCAAAGGCATTAGACTGGCAGGCCTGACTATGGAAGAGATTTAGAATCGAGATGAGTGTTCCATTTTTTTGATAAATAGATTACTTATCGAGTTATAAGTGATTCTGGTAACGTATTAACGATTCGTTTTTCGTGCTTTTCAGGCTGCCGCGTCGGGAATCGAATTCAAAACGTCAACTAGAACAGTGCTTTCTGAAAGATTTTCTACCTTTACAAAAAAAAAAGGGAAAGCGTGTTTCGATTGCAAAGTTTCTGAATAAAAAAACCTGTGAATTTCATGCGTTTCCGAGCAAACATGAATTAAAAAATATGTCATAAAGTAGCCAGTTTGTATTTGAGAACAACCTTAAATCTAGAAAAGCACGTAACGTAAATAAAACTAGTTCGCTACTAAAAAGACCAGGAACAAACAAATCAACAGGAGATTATTTTTTTAGTATTACCACTGGGTATCTTTAAAAGACCCTTCCAAAACCGAAAATCGATAATCTTGCTTGACATTTCCATTCACAAAAAATTTCCCGTTCGTACATTTGCTGATTTGGCGATAATGTTTAATGTCACTGCGCACTAATATACCCCCTTAGTCTTGGCATCATCTGTGGAAGAGAGTTAAATATTCTTCAAATTAATTAAACTACTTCTAGATCTTGCCAATTGAGCATATTATACGTATTCAATTATCCACACATGTAAATAACTGTTTTTCAGTCATTTGAAAATAGATTTCGTGGTCTCAAGTAATTTTGATCGCAGGACTGAGGGGCATATGGGGCTAACGAGAAAACAAATTCGTTGCGTGCCAGAAAATAAAACAAATTTATCTCAAAAATAAAGAAACAAAGTCAGTTTTTTTTTATTTCACTGCGACCACTTTGGAAGGGGAATGGAGCTCTTACCCCATAACACCCATCCCTTGTGTACTAATATGGGACTAAAGAAAATAGAATGGGTTGTCCATTGCATGACAGAAAATATAATTATAATTTTATCTCAAACATAAAGAGAAAAATCGGTACTAATTTCATTCCATTATTTGACCATTTTGGGAGGTGGGGGGATCTGTGCCCCATCAGACCCTTCCTCCCTCTTTGGATATGCTGTGGTGTTACTGTGTACTAATATGGGAGTAAAGAGAAGAAAGTGGGTAGTCTGTTGTATAACAAAAAAAATTACAAATTTATCTCAAAGAAGAAAAAAACAGCATTATTTTATGAGATGTTCGACTATTTCGGGAAGAGAGGGCTTGTAACCCCATCAGCCCCCTTCCCCTTTTTAGATATGCTCTGATGTCAATATGAACTAATATGGGGCTAAAAAGAAGAGAGTGGGTAGTCTGTTGTATAACCAAAAAAAAAAAAATTACAAATTCATCTCAAAGAAGTAGAAAACAGCACTTTTTTCATGAGATTTTCGACTATTTCGAGAGGGGGGGGGGGCTGTAACCCCATTAGTCACCTTTTCCTTTTTAGGTATGCTCTGATGTCAATATGAACTAATATGGGGCTAAAAAGAAGAGAGTGGGTACTCTGTTGTATAATAAAAAAAAATGACAAATTCATCTCAAAAAAGAAAAAAAACAGCACTATTTTCATGAGATGTTCGAGTATTTCGGAAAGGGGGGGGGGTTCTGTAACCCATCAGCCCCCTTTTTCTTTTTAGGTATGCTCTGATGTCATTGTGGACTAATATGGGGTTAAAAAGAAGAGAGTGGATAGTCTGTTCTCTGACAAAAAAAAATACAAATTTATCTCAAAGAAGAAAAAAAAAACAGCACTATTTTCATGAGATGTTCTACTATTTCGGGAAGGGGGGCTGTAACCTCATCAGACCCTTTCTCCTTTTCAGGTATGCTCTGATGTCAATGTGGACTAATGTGGGTTTAAAAAGAAGAGAGTGGGTAGTCTATTGTATGACAAAAAAATATATATACAAATTTATATCAAAGAAGAAAAAAAACAGCACTATTTTCATGAGACGTTCAACTATTTCGGGAAGAGGGGGGCTGTAACCTCATCAGACCCTTTCTCCTTTTCAGGTATGCTCTGATGTCAATGTGGACTAATGTGGGTTTAAAAAGAAGAGAGTGGGTAGTCTATTGTATGACAAAAAAATATATACAAATTTATCTCAAAGAAGAAAAAAACAGCACTATTTTCATGAGATATTCGACTATTTCGGGAGAGGGGGGGGCTGTAAACTCATCACCCCCTTCCCCTTTTTAGATATGCTTTGATGTCAATGTGAACTAATATGGGGCTAAAAAGAAGAGAGTGGGTAGTTTGTTGTATAACCAAACAAAAAATTACAAATTTATCTGAAAGAAGAAGAAAACAGCGCTTTTTTCATGAGATTTTTTACTATTTCGGGCTAGGGGGGGGGGGGCTATAACCCCATCAGTCCCCTTAGCCTGTTTATGCTGTGATGTCAATGCGGACTAATATGGGACTAACGAGAATGGCTAGGTAACTGTATAACAGAAAAGAAAATTAGAAATTTATCTAAAAAAGAAAGAAAAAGAAATTTTTTCATTTTACTCTTGACAATTTCGGGGGGGGCTGCAGCCCCATCAGTCCACCCCCTGGATACGCCACTGTACCAATATTACAAAGTAAGATGAACAATGCTTTCAAAATAATATTTTTTTTTACAATATGTAATTCATTCATAGCTATGTGTTGCAAATAATCTCTCAGACAAGTGATACACATTTTCTCTTCTCAGCGAAACTGAAAAAAACTAAAAATCTCATTTCAGAAACAACTGAATTAGAACATTTAACAGTCAACATAGAATAATTGTTTGAAAAAACATACAACAACTGATAGATAATTTTTATTCTAAAGTCTAATATTAGACAGAAATGTTCATCGGGCAGGTGAAATCTATTTAGACGAACGTCTTGGTTTAGACTATTCTTGTTCGTGGGTGTGAAGGTATTAAAAGTATGTAAGGTGAGTGGGTAATGAAATGACAGTGAGTGAGAGTAGTGACAGTGTTGGGTTTTTTTTTCATTCATAGTTGAATGGGTTTCGGTCTTGTTTTTTGTGTTAAAGTAGAATTTCCTTGTCTCCTTTGTTATAGTGGAGTTATTTTTTTCACTCTTATGGGAATAAACTAGGAAAAAAGATTTTGAAATTTTATTTTTATTTAATCCTTTCTTGCTTGTGTTTCTAAAATATTTTTTCATTTTTTTCTTCTTTTTCAAGCTTTCTAATGGAATTTGATAAATTATTGCAAAATTAATACAGAGTTTTCAATAATCTGTTACTGAATAACAAAGTTCAAAGCAATAACAGCGTTATTTTTACTGTTATGTTAAATAATACCCACATCTATCGCATTCCAATTTTAGTAAAATGTTCAGATTAAGCAAAACTTTAAAAAAAAAGTTTTTATGATGTTTCATATGAAATAAATAATTTAACCTGTTAATAATATAATATAACATATGAAAATTGAACCTGTAAATAACATAGTCCTGTTTCAAACAGAAAATTTTCATGGTTGCGGCAAAAATAATGCCAGACAACTATACATGCTAAGATGAAAATCTGTCTAAAATGAAATTTTCCAGTTCTTTGCAATTTCATCTTATTAATTTTTACTGTATTAAGATTGGAAAATGCAGTACATACTATAATAGGTTTGAAAGTGAAATTTTAAATAGGAGTTCATATATATCAAATTAACAAAATACTGTTTTTTGAAGTCTAAAACTTCTAATGGATCATGAGGACTTTTGTATTTGAGCAAGTGTGAGGCAGGTTATAGTTTTTCAAGAAACAAAAGTGAGTTAGGTATAGGTGAAGGCATCACCATAGGAAATAGCCACCTCTTTCTTCTTTGCTCATTTAACCTGAGTACTGTATATGCTCATTAACAATAAATAATCATATTACTCAGAGTTTTCCAAATTGTTGGGTACTCCAGGACACATACTTTATTTTATATTTTTTATTCTTTAGGATTACATTTGTTTATCAGCATGCTATTACTATTAATTTATATATGTTTTGTTCTTCGTCTAAAATCTGAAAAGTATTATTTTTTTCCCCACTGCACTTATTGCATATTTTTATTATAAGATTTTTTGGTTTAGATATTGAAAGAAAACTGAACTGGCAACTTGTACGGTTTTGGTTCTAAGTGTACTGTTGTATGGACAAACAGTGAGATTATACAATTCTGTGCAAAAATTAATAATGAATCATAAAATATTATTTTATCCATTGTGTAAAAGGTAAAACTTCAAATCTGATGCATGCATTATGTTTTTTTTTCCTTGTTTTTCTTTTTTATGGTAAAGAGCATAGTTAAAAATAGGCCATGGTAGAAAAGCGTAATTAAACGTGATAAATAAGCAGCAGCAATTTAATCAGCAAAACCTTCAACTAAGAAGTAGAAGATGAAGACCTATACAGATCTAAGCATTGAGTTATGGAGCCTAAAAGCTCTGTGAGTTTGACAAGAGAAGAAGAAATGTTTATGTTCATTTCATTTGATTTTAACAAGGCTTATTGTTTATTTTTAGACTATATGCTTCCAGTTTTTGAAGAAACCGATTTCATTTTGCAATCTGAAATGCCAAAAACTCATATTTTAAATGTTTTGAAAAATTCTCCTCTAATTGATGTAAAGTACACTGATATGTGCAACCAGAAAGGTGATGTTGATTTATTAATTGACAGTGCTACGTTAAAAATAGTTAAAGCCTTGGAAAGTACTGAAAAACCTCTTGATGATAGCATTTGAACTAAAAATTTGACAACAGTTAAAAATTGTTATTTTCAATTGTAGAATTATTTTAAAATGTGAGGTGTCTTAAATTAAGTATAAACAGTTTGATTATTAAGCTAAGTGTGTACGGGTTCAATCTCATGTTTTTATTTTGGTAAAAGAAAATTTGGTACTCTTCGGTTAGCCGGGCGGCAGTGAAATATATATACACATTCATGTATATATATATACACATACATGTATATATACATAGTGTCTCATTTATTTTGCAACCTGCATAAACGCGAAGCAAATGAACAACATGAGTGCACACGCACACCATTAGTGCAGGTAGCGGTGTGGAGGGGCGTGTGAGCAACACGCTAGAAAACCGCACAAGATACTTCAGTGCTAAGGAGAACAAAGTGAAAGGTAGTTTTGTGTCATGGTGCTATGTGCAGAAAAACGTGTCTTTATTATTGAACATTATTTTCGAACGTCTTCGTACAAAACAGTCAAGGAACGATATGAAAACAAGTTTCCAGACTCGGTGGTGCCGAATCTATGCTATGTGCAGAAGAACGTGCCTTTATTATTGAACATTATTTTCAAACGTCTTCGTACAAAACAGTCAAGGAACGATATGAAAACAAGTTTCCAGACTCAGTGGTGCCGAATAAAAGCACAATTAAGCGAATCAGGGACCATTTTCAAACAGAATGGACTGTGGAACCGAAAAGAAAGAACTGTCTGTTGTTTGTTCTAACTGACCACAAAATGAAGGAAATCGAGACGAAAATCAAGGAGAAACCGGCCACTTCAGTAAGAAAATTAGCAGATGGACGTTTCGCTTGGTTTCAACAGGATGGCGCTCCTGCGCATATGGCCAACAATACTCTGTCATTTCTCCAAGAATTTTTTGGTGATCGGCTAATTACAAAAGGACTATGGCCTCCACGCAGTCCAGACCTGTCACTGCCCGATTTCTTCTTGTGGGGCTATTTGAAAAATCATGTGTTCCGTGAACCAGTAACCTCGATTATTGAACTGAAAACTCGCCTTACGGAAGAGATAAACGCTATCACACCAATCACATTACAGAATGTGTCTCGAAACCTCCACAAACGGGCCCAGATATGCAAAGATGAAGACGGCGGTCACTTCCAACACCTTTTGTTGTCGTTTAATTACTTCACTTCTGTAAAATAAAAATTAATGTTTGTACATTGTTCTTTTTTGGGGGTTGCAAAATAAATGAGACACTCTGTATATATATATATATATATATATTTTCCCCCAATGGCACCCAGCTAATCGAGAAATACCGAAAATTTTTAAGGCTGAAAATAGTGTAAATATTGTTACAAGTCAACTTTGGTTTAATTTATAAGAAATAGTAAATGTTCACATGGTCCTCCCTTATGCAATCTTTTTCTGGATCTGGTCTTTTTAAATTTAATTTATTGTAACTTTAATTTATATAAACTTCTTCAATTAAATGGTGTATTTTTAATTTTGAAAGATCAATTAATTCTGCTGAATATTTTTTATATTTTATTAATATAAATTGTAAGGTTTTCAAAATTGACATGTTGGCAGGTATGATAATTCTACGAAGAACAACCTATAAACTTATATTTATAAAGTGAACAATTATTGAATAAAGGGATAATAAATTTATTATCTGTAGGAGAAAAGTAACCGGTAAAAAATTGAAAAATTTTGCATTTGTTTTAGATTCTGGAGACAAGGCTACATAGCTGGTGGTTTCTTTATGGTTTTACAAGCTATAGAACATTTACTGTTCATTTTCTTTTCGTGGTTGGTGCCTCAACATGTATGTATTTTTTTTATTCTTTTTTTTATTAAGATTTAAAGAAAAAAAGTTAATAAGTTTTAGATTAAAATGTAGAATCGCCAGCCTGTAACCATACTTCTATAAAGAGAGAGTTTAATCCTTAGGATTTAGTAAATGCTATAATATAATTAGATTCTAATCTCAACATTGGAAATTTTTATGCTTATTTTTAAGAGTTTAGATTCTAGATTTACTGTAATAATAGACTACTCAATTTTATCTCAATATGAATTCTTACATTTTTACATTTTGTTTCACATCAAGGTAAAAATAGATGAGCTGGAGCTGGATAAAAACTAGGGTATCAGGGGTGTAAATCTTCCATAAATGCATGATTTTCCATTTTTTATTATGTGAATAAAATCCCTTTTCTCTGCTTTTTAAGTCATTTTCTTGCAAATTTCAGATTTATTGTATTATTTTGAAAGGTGGTAGTGTAGTAACCACTTTAAAAAAAAAAAGAATTAGTACCTTTTCAAAAAAGTAGATGGCTAAATATCAACCTTTTATAAAAAATGTACAAAATCATTGATTTTTCTTTTAATTTTACATGAATTAAAATTAATTCTTTATTGTTTGTATGTTTAAAAATTTTAACAGCTTAATGTATTTTTTTGTAATATTTCAATTACTAATTTGCTCATAGAAAAAGAATGGTTTTTACTAAATCTAAATTATTAATATCAATTTTATCTATAGATACTTGTATTGATATACATTTTAGCTAAATAGTAACTCACTATTACCACTGTTAAATGTGTTTTTTTTAATTAATATTTTTTTTTATTTTAGAAAAATTATTTCAGCATAAAAACATAAGAATTTGTATTTTACTATTTTCTATTTAAACATATCCAGAGCTGTCAACTGCTACGAAAAAATCGTAGTTGCTACGATTTTGAGCCACAAACTACGATGCTACGAAAATCTGTCTAAAACTACGATTTTCTGCAAAAAAAAAAAAACGTGAATTTTGTCACAGGATCACTCGAAAAATCACGAATTTCGTCACAAGGATCGCTGAAAAAACGCGAATTTCATAAAAAAAAATTGCCGGGAAAAAACAAAGTATCGCCGAAAAAACGCGAATTTCATTTAACTGATTGCTGAAAAAATGCGAATTTCCTTAAAAGATCGTTCAGGGGTGATTCTGGTCCGAATTTTCCGAAAAATTAAGGCAATGATTTCCGAAAAAAAATATATATATATATATATATCGGTCATAAATCCGAAGATTCGGACATTAAATGTATCGGCATTTCGGCAAATGATCGGCGAAAAAAAATCAATCTCGTTCGAAGAAAAATCGCCAATTTTGTCAAAGGATTGCGGAAAAAACGTGACTTTCGTCAGAGAATCATGAAAAAAATGGCAAATTTCGTTACAAGATCGCGAAAAAACAGCAAATTTTGTCAACAGATCACGGGAAAAACGTGACTTTCGTCAGAAAATCACGAAAAAATGGCAAATTTCGTCAAAAACAGCATAAAACGACAAATTTCGTCAAAATATCGCAAAAAAATGGCAAATGTCGTCAAAAACATTGCGAAAAACGGCAAATTTCGTCAAAAACATTGCGAAAAATGGCAAATTTCGTCAAAAGATCGCGAAAAAACGACAAATTTTGTCAACAGATCGCGGGAAAAACGTGACTTTCGTCAGAAAATCGTGTTAAAACGGCAAATTCCGTCAAAAACATTACGAAAAATGGCAAATTTCGTCAAAAAATATCGAAAAAAAGCATTTTATCAACAGATCTTGCAAATTTCGTCAAAAGATCGCAAAAAAACGCAAATTTCGTCAAAGGGACACAAAAAAAGAAAGTGGCGGGAGTGGACATCCCCACTTCCATTTGTATCAGCTTACTCGACCTGATGAAGTTTTCTCTGGAAGATATACCCGTAGTTCCATCACCCCCTCCCCCCAACCGCCTTGGAATCTTTCAGAAAATCCACTTTGAAGTTCAGAAATTTGGCTTAGGAGTGGACAGAGCACATTAATTGAATAGGAATAATTATGTTTAATCAATCCCACCTGCAACAAAAAAATTAGCAAAGACAAGAGTCTCCTACTTTGTGTACGTATGGATATACACATGCTTTTAATTGATTAGTATTTGCTCGCTTAAAATTTACAGCGTAAAAAACAGCCACCAACCAACCTACCTTCAGATAAATTTGAATTTGGTGTGCTACTATTTCTCATTTTCAAAGGTTGGCAGGTCTGCATATCAAATTACTTTTCTGTAAATCAGGATGGTTAGCAATTTCCATTAAAATTTAAAGAATATTCTTCACTTTTACTATCCAGTGATACTTTTATCCTTTCTTGCATTCAAAGCTAATGAGCCCCTCATAATGCTTACTCTCCCATATAATCAATGAGATAGCTCTTGAAATAGTCCTTCACCAAGTAAATTTTATTGTGAGGATTTTAAGTATTAAATTTACTCATGGTTTAAAACATGAAATGTGGTATATATTTTGTATTTTATTAAAGTTGCAATGCTTATTTAAATGCACAATTCTTAAACATGAAACAAAAAAAATACTTTAATTTAAATATGTACTTATGTAGAAATTAAGCAACCTAACAATACAATTTAAACTTATATACAACTTAAAATTGAGTTAGTGTTAGGAGATTTTTTATGTAATGAAATATAATTCTACAATATTATGTATATTTAAGGCTGCTGTTAAAAAAAAAATAACAACAATGCTGTTGCAGAGATTGAAAAAAATCTTTCTAACACAATCACAAAATCTCTCTATATATAAAATAAGAGATGTCTGACTGCCTGCCTGACCAAGGAAAGCGACGAAATTATAACACCTAGGACTTTGAAATTTTTGTCATGGGTACATCCTGTCACCGGAAAGTGCCCTTTGCAGCCGGAGTTTTAATTTTCAGTTTAGACTTTTAAAATAAAATTAAAACGTGCATGTGGCATTGTAAGTTGGAGGCTATTTAAAGCTCTCTGCCAATCCACAGCAATAAAGCAGCCAGCCAATGAGAGCAGGCGCTAAATATGGGATACACTGAATGACTACTGCTCATGGTCATGTTCCTAGCTTGGCTACCAACAAATTTTACTTACTGGTTATGTTTCATGAGCTTTATTTCAAAGAAAAGGGATATTTTTGGCTGATTAAGGTTCACATAAGTTACTTTCAATTGTATTCATTCTTCATATGCTTAGTCGTCCCCATATATTATGAGTTTGGTAAGAATATATCTTGTGCTTTACTGAATGTTTCCATAGCGCCAGGCATATCAGTTCAAAGCTTAGGGCTAATTCAGTGATGCGAAAATTTTGTGTATTTATTGCTATAAGATGTATGTTTTCATTCAGATTTGTTATTGAACTCAGTTTATTTCACTTAAGAACCCAAATACAGAGAACTCATAACATGCAATAAATTGTAGAACCGAATGGAAAATACTGTGAGTAAAGTGTAAGATGTATGTTTTCATTAAGGTTTGTTATTGAACTCAGTTTGGACAGGAAAAGAACTGAATGGAAAATCCCAAGTGCATGTAATTGTTATGATGTGCATTTTGTGACATGAGTTTCATAAGAATCGCACATGAATGAACTCTTAATCACCCAAGAACGGAAATTATTAAAGTTGAAGAAAAACATTAGATTCCTGGTGGACTAAAAATGTTCATAAATGAAACAAACTGTTTTCAATAACAAATCTGAATGAAAACATATATCTTACACTTTACTATAAAATGTACAGTTCTACAATTTATCGCATGTTATGAGTTCACTGTTCTCGGGAACTAAAAATATAGTAAAAACAGTAACAGAAAGAAAGATTGTAAATAACAATAAATAAATACTCAAAAATTTCGCATCATTGAATTAACTCTTATACAAAATATGCCTGATCAACTGTTTTAGAAATCAATATAATGTAAATCTATATATATAAAAGAAAGTCCTTTCTGGCTAGATGATCAACGCACAGCCAAAACTACTGAACCTACAAAGACGAGACTTGTAGGAAAAATACTTCTTAGTATGTAGAGGCGCACTAAGACGGGATTTTCAAAAACTCCACCCCTAAGGGGGGTAAAAAGGGGAACAAACTTTAAAAAAATTCCTTAAAAATCGAGTATTATAGTTACGTGACAAATGATAACATATTTTTAAGTATTTTTGTATGCTGAATCGAATGGTATCAATTAAATACTCATAAGTCAAATAGTTCGTGAGATATTGCACATTTTTCTAATTTGGCGAAGTCTTTGACGTCAAATTCTAACAATTCTAACAATACAAGTGATAATTTCTAAAAATACGTCCGTTACTATAGCAATGGAAGATATTCAAATTAAATCTTTTTGTTTATTTTTGAAGATAGAAACATTAACTGCTCAATTGGGAATTGAATATTATTCTTACGGATATTTATGTAATTGTGTATTATTATTATTTCTACAAACGCCACGATTTAAAATAAAATGTGATTGCTAAAATAAATGGTACATCTCAATTATACCGTCAACCACTTTCCATTAAAAAAAAATCATCGCTAAACATGAACTCTAAATAAACAAATGGAAGAATGTTGCCATTGGAACATCAAAATAAATAAATAAAATAAAATAAATTCGGAACGGAAAAAACTCACCAAAAAACCAAAGTGTCCAGTAAGTTTTAACACAAAAAAATTACAATATATTAATGAAAATAGAAAAAAAAAATCTTGGATATTTATTTATTTACATTATTTTTCTTAATTATCCTTCACGGCTGGTGAATTAAATGTTTGTGACGTCAGTTGAAATTGATCTATTGCACTTAATTACAGCACCTTAACTATGAAACGCAACATTTTTACAATGCATTTTCTCTTTTAATGTCATAGCACAGCCGTTTAAGGACGCAATTTTTATTTTAATTAACGAAATAACTAAAAGATCAGAAAAACAAAATGAAAAATAAAGGTAAATGTCGAATTAAAAACCGCTTCATGACATAACAAACACGTTTAATACTTCTGACGTCAAGTGAATGGGACTGCATTTTTGGCGTTAAATCTTATAGTTTGGTGATAGTTTTTTTTATGAAAAGTGGTCGACGGGATAATGGAGCAGTGCCAAATAAAGTGTCGAAGGTCTGATTAGTATTATGTATTACTTCTTTATTTGTTTTCAGTCTTCAGCCATGTTTCTCTTTTTCTTTGGGTAGTTATTCATACGATTTCGGGCTAATTTTCCGCAATCGGATACCTCGCCAATTGGCGTATTAGCCACAATGTTGAAAGCATCATTTATGTTTGAACGAAGCAAAATCTTCATGATGAATCCTGTTACAGAAAATCATATCATCATCTACTATGAGTATAAACCGCATATTCACATTTTAATCAGGTAATGTTATTTCAAAGGTTTTAGCGTATAGCTATTCCACGTTGCTTTGTTATAGAGCTAAAGTGGAAAACTCTAAAATTATGTGAACCCGATTATTAAAGATTACTTTAAAAAAATTCTACTGAACAAACTTTAATGGAAGTGATTTTTCAGGTATGGTTAATGACCCTATAACATATCATTCTATGTTGCTTAGTGATAGAGCTAATGGGTAAGTGATTGGGAAAGGTGAATGCAATTATGAAAGATATATCTGCTATGCATTTTAAAATGCAAATTCTTATTTCATTCCGAACGTTTATAATTTGAGTTCTGTTGTACGGACTTTGGTGGGATTTACACTGATAGTTAGGCAATTTTGTGGGGATGGTTGGTACTTCTCTGGAGAAAAGTTATCGTCTGCGTTGTGTTTTTTGGAACGAAAGCTTGACAACGAATCCGATTACAAAAATCATATCATAATCATCTATAATATTTATAAAACGCAAATTTTTATTCCATTCCGATCGGTTAATACTCAGGCTCTACCGAACAGATTTTTATATGATTTCACTGTTAGTTAGGTAATTTGTTTTAGAAAGTTTTTAAAATAAAGTACATTGTTCTACATTTCTTATTTATAGAGCCACGGGAGGAAATTATAGATAAAATTAGGTGAACCCGATTATGAAAGATTACCTTTTTTAAAGTTCTACTGAACGGATTTTGATGGGAGTTTCGCAGTGTGATAATATTTCAGGAATTGATTTTCTACATTGTTCAGTTATGGAGCCATGGGAGAAAGTTGTCAGTGGTGTAGTCGTAAAAAAAAACAGTGCATATACTCTATAGACAGAATATATATGCTAGAGAGTATATATTATAGCTACGGACGGTGTGCAGAATTTCGTCTTAAAAATTCCAGAAGGTTGACGGCGTATACCAGCATATACTTTCTACAAAATCCCTGAGAGTTCTATCATCAGGTGAAGATGATTATGAAAGATACATTTATCTGTCTTCTGTATATGTATAACGCAAAGGGAATTTCGATCCTGCCGCTTATATCTTGAATTCTGCTGAATGGATTTTGATGGAACTTGCACTGTTAGTTAGCTAAATTTTGAGGGGAAGTTTTAGTGCATAACATGTCGTTCTATAATGCTTAGTTAAAGAATTAGGGGGGTGGGGGGCCTTTCTATAATCAGTTGAACCCAATTATGAAACATTAGACTTTTTTAAAGATTCCGCTGAATGGATTTCTATGGAACTTGCATTGTTAATTTTCCAGGGATAGTTTTAGTATATATTGCATATCGTTATATCGTTCTTTAGAAAATCATACTGTAAATGATTAAATAAACGAGTTGGTCTTTAACAGCCTAAATTCCGTGTAACACATTAGAAAATATAACAGAGTAACGGCTTTCGTATCGTTTTACATCAATGCGGAAGGACATGAAGGTAAAAGTTCATGTTTCTTTAAAACACACAATCAAATTCACCGATATATTTCGTTTGATTCAAGTTTTTTTGGAGAAACCGACCAGCCTAGCGTGCTAGGTAATAATAATGGTTAATTTTATCTGTATATAAAATTCTATATTATGTAAAAGAAAGTCCTGACTTTGGAGATCATCAAGGCACAGTCCAAACTACTGAAGTTACAAACACGAAAATTGCGGAGAAAATACTTCTTAGGATGTAGAGGCGCAATAAGAAAGTTTTCCTAAAATTCCATCCCTAAAGGGGTTAAAATGAGAACAAACAATATCAAAATTTCTTTAAAATCGGGTTTTATATTTATTTGTCAAATGATAACATATTTCAATGTATTTTTGCATGCTGAATTGAATGGTACCAAATAAAAATATTCTAACTCCAACAATTCGTGAGAAATTGCAAATTTTCGAATTTGGCGTTGCCTTTGGCGACAAAACCTTGAAATTAATTGCATTGATCGCCAAGTGATATTTTCTAAAATATATTCGTCATTGTTAAAGATCAAACAATACTTGGAGATTTATAAGATACTGGATAAGAAAAAAAATCACCTGATATTTTGATTAGATGAAATCTCAATAATGCCAGTTTTCGGGCTCTTTGTTTTAACTTTTTTGTTTGCTTCGGGAATTTGGAATTGAATATAATTCGGTATTTTTATGTTAGCTGGGTGACAGTAATCGCCCAAATTTTTTTAATCTCGCCAATCCTTTTTTTTTTTTTTTTTTTGTTAATCTTTTAACTTTAGCTAATAACAACTAGCCATTATTTTAACATTGCGATATAATATCTTTAAAAACTTATTTAAAATAACTAAAATGTAATATAATCATAATAAAATACATAAACACAAACATATCAATACAAATAAAATGTCACGCAAAATGTTCCAATTCAAATGATGCCAATTGAAACAAGATTTGGTGAGTTTTTACTGGCGCCCAGCAATATAAAAGTACCTATTATTCTTACGGATATTTATGTAATTGTGATTTTTAAATAAAATATGCTTGCTGAAATAAAGTTTCGAGGGTTTGTACGGTTTCGATATTGCACAGTTTCTATAATTTGGTGATGCCTTTAGCGCCAACTCATCAATATTTCTAACATTACAAGTTATAATTTCTAAAAACGCATCTATTACTATATCTTCTTTACTACCGCCACTACAACATATCCAGGGAGTCACATCCTGCCACTTCAAGGCATGGCACGAGGTGCAGGGTAACTGAGATCCGAGCTCAACAGCCTTATTCCTGAAATAATCAATTTGAGGATCATAATTAAAGCCAGACAAATACTTAGTAGTCCAAGGCAATAATTTGATATGCGATCTCTTTTCATATTTTCCTGTAGCTGTCTGACCAAAAGCGTACATTGTTGGATGAATGCAATTCACCGGTATATTTAGTTTGATTCAAAATTCGTTTGGAGAAACTGACCAGCGTAGCGGGCGAAGCTTGCTAGTATTTCTTATATATTATGAGTGTGCTAAGAAATGAAAACATTCAGTGAAGTATAAGGTGTATTTTTTCATCAAAACAATTTAATTTGTAAGTATGAGGTAAAAAATAAAATCCCCGTTTGCTCACATAGTATGAGTTTCATCAGAAAGTTAACCATTAAGTGGTGGCATTAAATCGTGTAAATACACGAATTGGGTAAAAATTATCAATTTTACCTGATAAACAATTTTACTTTTAACGCCTTTGTGAAACGTTTTAACAGCCATCCTTCAAAAAAACATTAATTGGAAATAGTATATACTTTTTCTTTAAATTCAATTCTGCCTCTTTGGTTTAACGTATAGCTGAAACAAATCTTGTTTTCAAAAATGACAGTATGTTGACAGACCATTTTTGTTTTCCAGAATAAATTGATTCATAAAGTTTGAATGTGTGAAAATATGTTTTTATTTTTCGGATAATTTACTGAAATCAAGATTTTCTTTTCACCATCTATTCAAAATGAAAATAAATTCTGTTTTTCAGTTTTAATGAGAAAATGGTGTAAAAAATATACTGATGTTTTATTTCTCCTTTTTTATACACAAATATGGAGTAATTTACTTTCTGTTTTTAGATAAACTTCGTTAAAATTTACAAAAAAAAAAAAAAAAAAAAGATATCTTGGCATTTAATTCAATTTTTTTAATTGTGAGAGTTTGTGTGACATCCTCGGATCAATGATAACCAGTATTAAGTAAATCGCGTTGCGTTCGATAGTCTAGGAGTAGTTGAGAAATACAAACACACGGTCAGATTTTAATATAATAGATTCGCGTTCATTTTCCTTTTCTTAAAATTATGATGCGATTTTTAGCAGAAAACTCTCATCTGTACATAATGGATACTCATGCTTAATAATCAGTATAGATTAAAAAAAATTTTCATTATAAATATGGCGTGAAACTCATCTACTTTCTATACTTACTGATCCTTGTATTATTAATGTAAGGAATTGATTCACCCTCATTTTAAAACATATTGGAAAATTCCTGTTTTATTTCAAATATGGCGTCTCTTTTTCCCCAGAGAAATCCCTTTTTAATGACATAATTCTTGTTAATTTTCTTTTCCAGGCAATTAATTTCAATACTGGCATAAGAGAAATTATGTTACTTTAACGAAATAATATTAAATCTTGGTTTTATCAACAAAAATGGAACTAATAACATTCGTCATTTTTTTTTAGGTAATAGAGTTATTTCTTTTAGTTTTAAGAATGAAAATAACTATTTCTCGCTATCCATGACATCATTTTTTACATGGATAATTTTGCAGAGCATATTATTGACATTTGCTAACCATTTTCTTTTCAAACTTCTTTTTACTTTTTAAAAATTTAAATAAAAAATACGGTGTAGTTATATTAGCCGTGCACAGACAGTAAAACACCAAGTATTGTTACCATACAAAAGAAAAAAGTAAAGAAAAAACCCAAGATCATTTTATTTTACCATCAAAGCATATCCACTTTATTTTCGATGTATGACGTCATAGTCGCCTGTTTCCTATGGGTATGCATATTGAAACCTTGTATTATTATCAAAAACTAAAAAAAGTATGTTTTATTTCTAATAATATTATTTAATCTTCTTTTTAATTCTTAAATTTTTTTTGTTTCATTTTCCTTTTTTACATGAAAATTTTTCAATTGAAACTAAATTGTTGAGTAAAAATTATTTTGGTTTAGTTTTGGCATCGATAGAGTATTAGCAACGGTAAAGTAAATTTAACCATTTTAAAATATTATACGAAAATATGTCCATTTATTCTCTATGAAAATAACGACATTTTGAATTATTAAGAAAAATATTTGAATAAAAATAAACAAAAACCAGCCTATGTTCATTTGAGGGTTATAATCAACCTATATGCAAAGATACAGGATCATTAAATGCTCATTTTTGATGCTGGCTTCAGCCTAACATTTGCACACAATCGGATTTATAATATTACTAGCTGTTACCCGTGACTTCGTTCACGCAACATTAAAAGAATAAATACATTAATTAAGCAAAATATTTCACTCCCGATAATTAAAAACATTAATACTTAACTAACTATTTATCACATTTCATAGGAGACAATACGGTATTATTTTGTTATAGGGACCTTGACATAACTAAGTCTTAAAAAAGTGAAATATTGTGCCAAATAATCTCGAAAATGAAATTACAACCAATGCAAAAAAGAAGGCCAAATAAAATCGTGGAAGTAGACAAATTTGGTAAAAACAAATGTCAATTTTACCTGATAAACAATTTTACTTTTAACGCCTTTGTGAAACGTTTTAACAGCCATCCTTAAAAAAACATTAATTGGAAATAGTATATGCTCTTTCTTTAAATTCAATTCTGCCTCCTTTGGTTTAATGTATAGCTGAAACAAATCTTGTTTTCTTAATGACAGTATGTTGACAGGAAATTTTTGTTCTCCAGAATAAATTGATTCATGAAGTTTGTTTTGAATATGTGAAAATATGTTTTTATTTTTCGGATAATTTACTGAAATCAAGATTTTGTTTTCACCATCTATTCAAAGTGAAAATAAATTCTGTTTTTCAGTTTTAATGAGAAAATGGTGTAAAAAATATACTGATCTGTTTTATTTCTCCTTTTTTATACACATATAGTAATTTACTTTCCGTTTCTAGATAAACTTCGTTAAAATTTACAAAAAAAAAAAAAAAAAAAAAAATAGATATCTTGGCATTTAATTCAATTTTTTTAATTGTGAGAGTTTTTGTGACATCCTCAGATCAATGATAACCAGTATTAAGTAAATCGCATTGCGTTCGATAGTCTAGGAGTAGTTGAGAAATACAAACACACGGTCAGATTTTAATATAATAGATTCGCGTTCATTTTCCTTTTCTTAAAATTATGATGTGATTTTTAGCAGAAAACTCTCATCTGTATATAATGGATACTCATGCTTAATAATCAGTATAGATAAAAAAACATTTAAATTTTTCGTTATAAATATGGCGTGAAACTAATCTACTTCCTATACTTACTGATCCTTGTATTATTAATGTAAGGAATTGATTCACACTCATTTTAAAACATATTGGAAAATTCCCGTTTTATTTCAAATATGAAGTCTTTTTTTCCGCAGAGAAATCCCTTTTTAATGATATAATTCTTGTTAATTTTCTTTTCCAGGCAATTAATTTCAATACTGGCATAGATGAAATTATGTTACTTTAACGAAATAATATTAAATCTTTAGGTTTTATCAACAAAAATGGAACTATTAACATTCGTCATTTTTTTAGGTAATCGAGTTATTTTTTTTAGTTTTAAGAATGAAAAATAACTATTTCTCGCTATCCATGACATCATTTTTGACATGGATAATTTTGCAGAGCATATTATTGACATTTGCTAACCATTTTCTTTTGAAACTTCTTTTTACTTTTTTAAAATTTCAATAAAAAATACGGTATAGTTATATTAGCCGTGCGCAGACGGTAAAACGCCAAATATTTGTTACCATACAAAAGAAAAAAAAAAGAAAAAAGTGAAGAAAAAAACCCAAGATCATTTTATTTCACCAATCAAAGCATATCCGCTTTATTTTCGATGTATGACGTCATATTGGCCTGTTTCCTATGGTTACGCATATTGAAACCTTGTATTATTATCAAAAACTAAAAAAAGTATGTTTTATTTCTAATAATATTATTTAATCTTCTTTTAATTTCTTTATTTTATTTTCATTTTCTACGTGAAAATTTTTCTATTGAAACTAAATTGTTGAGTAAAAATTATTATTCTGGGTTTTGAATTAGTTTTGGCAACGATAAAGTATTAGCAACGGTAAAGTAAATTTAACCATTTTAAAATATTATACAAAAAAATGTCCATTTATTCTCTATGAAAATAACGAAATTTTGAATTATTAAGAAAAATCTTTGAATAAAATAAACAAAAACCAGCCTATGTTCATTTGAGGGTTATAATCAACCTCTATGCAAAGATACAGGATCATTAAATGCTCCATTTTGATGCTGGCTTCAGCCTAACATTTGCACACAATCAGATTTATAATATTATACTAGGACTAGGATTAGGATTGTTCTTCAAAACAAATCTTAAAATTGGCTCAACTAACTGTCTCCAACTTTGACACCATTTTCTGAGCCAAAATAAATTTCTAAAATTGGCTCAACTGTTTCCATCTTTGACACCATTTTATAAAATGATTCTTAGCCTTTAAAGGAAATAGAGAAATGCAATTCGATTTCTTAGTATTTCACTAAAAATAACTGTAAATTTTGTGCATTTAAATATAAAAATGGCTTCATGAAGTATAGCACCACAGATATTTGGCCAGCTCAATATTCGGCAGTTGGGCCAAATATTCTTCACATCCCTAGTTCTTAATACTTTTTACAAAATGAATTAGAACTGCTTAGAGTTTATTTTGTAGTGATTCATTAAATTGCTTCTATCTCTGTTGACTACAAAAATGATTTTCATAAATACTTTATTGTTATATCACTAATCTGTCTGATGCTGTATGCCCCAAAACTAACCAAAAATAAATAAATACACGATAAATGTATTTTTTCATATATAAATAAATACATATTAACAGTAAAATAGTTTTATATTTAATGAAGAGAAATGAGAGGTTCTCAAACATTGAGAATTTCATACATGAAACATACTAATTTCCTGACATTCTGAAAAGCCTGCAGTTTTTGCATTATATAATGTGAGTGAGTGTGGTTTAAAAATGCTTACTCTTACTTACGATGAAAATTCAAGTAATTTTTGTTGAAAGAGTTTTTTATTGTTGAAACAAAACTAATTATTCCCAAATAACATTTAAATACTTTGCATAGTCAAGAAATCACTGGGCAATATATTATGAATAAGTAATACTTTTACTTTCTTATAGTTTAAAAAAATCCGCTAATAAATTAAAATTAGTTTTATTTAGTCCAATGGTTAGTATCCTTGTTTTCTTGGAAAATAAAAGAGATAGATTCAAAATTTATGGGTTCAATCATTACCCCCTATATAAGCAAGCCTCCGCGCGGAAACAGTGACGTCGCTGAAGTAGACCATTGTAGATGTCAGCGCTGAATTTGCGCTGATGTTCGGCACACCTGGCTAGGAAATAGTTTTAGTGTTTAGCTTTCTTTTTTCTCTATAGATAATTTTTTTCTTATGACTGAAGCCAGGGTTCATTGATTTAAATAATGATTTCTTTTTTAAAAAATCATTGATTTAAATAAACTTTTTGAAAAAAGAAAAAAAATAATGTCAAGATGTTTCATAATAAATATTATGTTTTAACAAAAATACATTGTACATTTAATGAGTGAGAAAGATTGAGAACTCAATATCCATGCTTTTTGAATTTTATTTAAACCAAATATCACACTTTAAAATAAAAATCTTAATTTTAAAATACAGAAACTCTGAAAAATGTTAAAAGATTAATGATTATATTATCTATTGAAAATATATCTAAATCTTATGTAATTTTTATAATACTGAAACATGGAAACTTATGAAGATATTGAAAATGTTAGAATAAATAAATATATAGGTCATTTAAAAGTATTTTTGTTGATATTTATGTAGAGATCTTATTATTTCCTTGTGCACATGTAAATCAAATGGTTCAATATTCCAATGTGTTTTTTTTTAAAGACTTATATATATATATATTTTTTTTTAATCAAATAAATCCAACTTCAATTCACTCTAAATTCTGTAATTGCTTAGGAACTCATAAAGTTGGAAAATTGGTGCTTTTTTTTTTCAAACATTTTAATAACAAAGAATAATATTTTTAGATCCATTGATGTTTATAACAAAAAATCATGATCATTTTAAGTATATGTAATACATGCTCCAAATTCCTTAAATGAATATTGTATGTATTCCAGAATATTGTATATAATCTCTAGAATAGACATATGTTTAAAGGAATATACATTTTCAAATTCTATTGCTCTAATGCTATGTTTCTATTGCTCCATTCTTTTAACTGTACATATATTTAATTGTTTATATGATTACAAAAGTTCATATTAACCAAGTGAATGAGTTTATATTTTTCTTAAATTTCAAATACATTTAAATGAGTTTTTCTAATTGTTAATTTCAACGATTTAGTAAAGATTATTTTATTTTAAAATGTATAATTTTAAAATTAAATTTTGAATCATTTTTTTAAATCCAAAAATCTGATTTAAATTTTAAAAAATCAGATTTTTAGATTTTTAAAAAAAATAAAGAATTACAAATCCTGATTAAAGCAAAGAAAAAAAAACTGCACAAAATTTTATTATTATAATAAATACGTTGTTATATTTCAATTTTACACAAAAATTGTAGTGTGTGAAGAATGCCTTACAGGTGTTGTGCTATAAATTGTAAAGAAAATTATAAAGATGGAGCAAAAGTTCCCGTTTTTTCGTTTCCAAAACATGGAGACTTACAGTGAAGATGGTTGGCAAGCACTTTGCCGAAAGGATTTAATAGTAACTCCAAACTCAAGAGTAAGTTGACCTCATTTGTAACTTATATTTTTTTTCTCTATTTTATGGTTCGTAATTGTTTATGCAAAATATTTCTATTGAAAGCAAAAATGCACCTCCCCCCCCCCCCTCCCCTCCTTAAAAAAATAGATCTGGCACGTTTGTATATCAGTAGAAACATATAAAAAAAGTTTAAAGCTGATCTAGCATAGTTTTATGAATTGTTAATAAAATTCACAAAAAAAAAAAAAAAAATGGTTATAAAACCCTATAATTATATATTATCTGAACTTATATATGTATTTTTTAATTTTAAAATTTATTTTGAAATTCTGAAATTTTTCATAAAATGAAGATAACATTAATATAAAATAGAAAGTTTTGAAAGTGACAGAACTGAGCAATACTATAACTGAATTAGAATGTATATATGCAATAAATAATTGCCATAGAGAATACAAAATACCCAAGGAATAATCACTATATATAAACCTTAATGCAGTAAAACAAATTAATGTTATTGTCAATTTTTGAGCACAAATGCAATTTTGAAAACTTGTGTTTTAAATTATTTATTTCTTAGAAGCTAATAAAATTTAAAATACTTAACAGAAAAAAAAAACAGTTAACATGACTTACTTAACAGATAACAAAGTTTTAAAATAATTTTTCATTTAAAAAAAAAAAAAAAAAAAATACATGCGTAATAATAGAAAAGAATGACTGAATGAAGTGTATGGAACTTACATGTAATTCTCCCCCCCCCCCCTAAAAAATAGAGCTGGCAAGTTTTTATATCAGTAGAAGCATATAAAAAAAAGTTTAACGCTAATCTAGCATATTTTTATGAATTGTTAATAAAATTCACATACAATTGGTTAAAAAAAAACCTAGAATTATATATTATCTGAACTTATATAGGATTTTTTAAATTCTAAAATTTATTTTAAAATTCTGAAATCTTTTATAAAATGCAGAATTAATTAATGAAATATTTGAAAGTTCTGAGAAAGTGGCAGAAGTGGACAACGCTATACATAAATTACACTGTATGTATATGCAATAAATAATTGCACATATAGCCTAAAAAAATGTATTTAAAAAGTCAAATTTAAATTTAAAAAATCTGATTTAAAGAAAATTGCAATTTTAAAAAGAATTTAACATAATTTAAAACAACAGACATATTGAACAAGGAAAAACAATAAACTTGGTAATTGTAAACAAACATTTAATAGAGAGGAAATTTCGCCAAAAAGCGCCAATCGGTTAACAATTGAAATAGTATTTAGTTAATTTTATGACTAATTTGCTTAAATGTATGAAAATCAAAGAATTTACCAGGGGTGATTGTGACACAAGGTAAAAAACCCTGAAAATTATTGACACACAGGTGAAAAATCCTGAAAATTACCGATGCAAAATACTGATATCCATTTACACCATAACTTATTATATAACTGTATGAAACTCAAATAACATAAGAATACCATAATTACTGCTAGTTTTTGTAATGTAAGTTGTAAGAAAACATAATTTGATAAACTTACCTTATTTGCACTGAAAATTGAATGACTTCATTAAATGATGAGTAAACATTGTCTTGCTAAATATGATATGGAAAGTTGTCTTTTTATTTTTTTATCATTGAAGAAATTTATTCCAAATATTCATAAAACAAACAACAGGGTGTCTATTCCAGATCAGCAATAAATTTCCCTGACTTTTTCAAGTTTTCCATACCAATAATAAAAAAAAAAATCCAGTTATCGAGATTTTGTGATGCTACACACAAAAGAATCTTAAAAGTTGTGAATTTGAGAGTGTAACTTTTACAACTGATTCTGAGGCACAAATTACTGATTTGTTACATTTTTTTTTTTGCAAAATTTACAAATTGATGAACATTTTACAGCCTAAACATTTTGAAGATACACACTTTTAGACAACGAAATTTGCCGTTTTTTCGAAATACTTCGGCGAAATTTGCCGTTTTTTCGAGATCATTTGACAAAATTTACCGTTTTTTGACGATTCTTCGACGAAATTTACCGTTTTTTTCGCGATCTTTCGGCAGAATTGACCGTTTTTTCCACGATCCTTAGACGAAGTTGGTGTTTTCTCCGTAACCCTTCGACAAAATTCGCATTTTCCCGCGATCCTTCAACAAAACTCATGTCTTTTTGACGGCCTTATGACGAAATTCACATGTTTTCACGGCCTTTTGACTAAATTTGCGTTTTTTCCGCGATCTGTCAACGAAATTAGACATTTTTCAAGGTTTTTCGACAAAATTCGCCGTTTTTTATAACGATCCTTAGACGAAGTTTGCCGTTTTTTCGCGTAATTTACCAGCTATAGCGCGTCCGTGGCATCGCTGTATGTTTTTAGTCTGTAGGTGCCCTAAAAAGTCTACGACGTCCGTCGCAGCGTTGCGTACATTCTGCCGCAGGGACCGTAAAATTATCCCATAAATATAGAATCTTAATTGTATGTTAAGAAAAATCTGATTTTTTTTTAGATATTGAGTCAGGCGTGGTTTAATGGATTTTAAACGGGCCGGGCCTGTTTTCACTGAATTTTGTACGGGCCGGGAAAAGGTAGCTTTCGTTCGGCCCGGCCCCGAAAATTCCGGCCCGTGCAGACCCTAATCTACAGTCTACTTATTTTTTTCTTCTTTTCAAATTATGCTCTACCGAGAGCCATTTCGCCATAGAAAAGCGCAAATTTCGAGGGGAAGGGTATTGAATGAAGGTTTATGAAAAATATGCACTCATTGACATCTGGTGCAGCCCATAACAGAATTTGGGGAGGATCAGCATTGTTAAACGAAAGGGAGATGGGGGGCGGGAGATGAAGATTCATACTCAGGTATCTTTTAAAAGACTGGTTTTTGTCTCCTGGTTTAGGGGTAGGACAAAGAATATCTTTCGGTATCGGTATTCTCGTTTATATTCTTTGGTTAAAACAATACAAGGGGTTAGGAAAACGCATGACAGAGGGTTTGCTAGTTTCACTCCGATCAGGCTCTGGGTAAGGGTTGCCGTAACTGAAACGTTTATCGCTAATTTGGCGAATGTTTTTAATTTCGCGGTTTTTCGGTGATTTTCCGACGAAATTCGCCGTTTTTTTTTAACGATCCTTCGACGAAGTTTGCCGTTTTTTCGCGTAATTTACCCGCTATAGCGCGTCCGCGGCATCGCTGTATGTTTTTAGTCTGCAGGTGCTCTAAAAAGTCTGCGATGTCCGTCGCAGCGTCGCGTACATTGTTTTTGCAACATATTTTCAATTTCGATTCGTTTTTTCACTAAACAGGATGATTTTATGACCCTGGAAGAGCCGAAAGAAAAACCCGGAAGGGTCGACGGAAAAACCCGGAAATCCGGGGTACCCCCGGAGCACAATCACCCCTGATTTACTCATGTATTTTAAGAGATTGGTGAATATTGAATAAAAAATTATTTTTTTGGTGGAATTTGGGATAGTTCAGTTTTTAATGTTAGATTCTGGTAGTAAACAAATACGATAAATTATGGAATGTAACTTAAGACACATTTTTGCTTTGAATAGTCCCAAATATATTTTGCATAAACAATTACAAACCATAAAAGAGAGAGAAAAAAAAAAGATAAGTTACAAATGAAGTCAACTTACTCTTGAGTTTGGAGTTACGTATTATGAAATCCTTTCGGCAAAGTGCCCTTCGCTGTAAGCCGCCATCTTTTGGAAACGAAAAAACGGGAACTTTTGGTCCATTAAGTCATTCTTCACACACTACAATTTTTGTGTAAAATTGAAATATAACAACGTATTTATTATAATAATAAAAGACAAGCAACAACCAAAACAACACGTGTCTACATGCTTTTTCGCCTTCGAATGAAGAAACAAGAAAAAGCCAAGCTAACGTGAAGTGCATTATGGGGAAAAGGATAAACGGCAAACAATGGCAACCATGCTGAATGCTAGTGTGGACTACTTAAGATACGTCATTTCAAAGTACAGTAACCTGCAGGGCGGCTTGCTTATATAGGGGTAATGGTTCAGTCAGGCAATATAAGCAGGATTACTGTGTGTGATATTTAGGTTATTTCTTTTTTGCAATAAGAAAATTGGAAATTTCTGGTTGCTTTCTCCAAACGAAATATGCCCATGAATTTCATCTTTTGTTTTAAAGCAATATGAACCTTTACCTTTATTGTCCTTCCGCAATGCTGTAAAATGAAACGAACGCCATTGCGTTGTTATATTTTCTAATTTTTGCACAATGTTTAGGCTATTAAAGACAAACTTGTTTATTTAATCATTTACAGTAGGATTTGCTAAAGAACAATATAACAATATGCAATATACTAAAACTATCCCTGGAAAGTAAACAATGCAAGTTCCATCTAAATCCATTCTTTAGAATTTAAAATATATATATTTCATGGGTTCAACTGATTAAATAACTTTCCCCCTAATTCTATAAGTATACGCAACGTATAATGTTAAAGAATATGCAATATCTCACAAACTATCGGACTTAGAAGAACGTACTTGGTACCATTCAATTCATCATACAAAAAAACATTAAAGTATGTTATCATTTGTCACATAACTATAATACCCTATTTTTAAGGAATTTTTTTAAAGTTTGTTCTCCTTTTTACACCCCTTAAAGGTGGGGTTTTTGAAAATTTCTTCTTAGTGTGCCTCTACATCCCAAGAAGTATTTTTTCTCCAATTTTCGTGTTATTAGGTTCTGTAGTTTTGGCTGTGCGTTGATCATCTCCCCAGAAAGGACTTTCTTTTATATATATAGATTTCTACTGTAGGTAGGAACTGTGCTACAATTTACTAATTTCTAGCTAAAATTCCCTAATATATGTGTCCTATAAAATTGAAGAGTTTTTTAATGTTATTTAGAAAATAAACATTTCTTTTAAATTATTTTTACATTGTCATTAAAAAATATAAAAATTACTTTTTTTTTTCTTTCAGACTATAGATAAAGCATATGAATTCTACCCAGGATATAAGAAGTTATGAGATGAATTTAAAAAATATATATCTGTTGAAACAAATGGGATGAATGAAAATTATATTTATTTATATGTGTTTAAGGGGAATATTTTATATTTAATATATATATATATATATATATATATATATAGTGGTGGCCAAAATTGTGGACACCTTTTGGGAAAAATGCTTTTTTGAAGTTTGATGGATCATAACACCAAATATTTCTTAGTAATACCATAAAATACCACTGGAAAGATAATTTAATCAAGAATATTATGTAATACAATTTGTTGAATTATAATTATTTTATCAAACGTTATAGCCCAATAATCAGAAAAAGGCAGTAAAACCTGGTTAGATTGATGATAATTATTTTTCCTTTTCTTGAATGTAGCCAATGCATATGAATATTTGGAGTGACAGACAGATTCCATTTTATTTGGTAATGTATCAATCAAAGCTAGGGTAGGATTTTTAAAAATTTATGTCATATTTTGGTACTTATAGGCGAACTTTTATCACTATTTTTTACGATCGCTATCAAGTTGTTAAAATTCTTTGTCACCTTTCAATTTTTGAGCGAGTAAAGCATAATAAAAGTAAGAAAACATCATAAAGAGTTGATTAGTTACCTAGAAATCAATGTATAATATTTTTAAGTGTAGAAAACTAGGGTTATGATGAAATTGAAAGTAAATTAACAAAAGGATGTCTAAGTCACACAAAACAAGACTGATAAAGGCAGAAAAAGGTGAAGGAAAGCAATTGGCGTTAGAAAAGTAAGGTCCCTATGTAAATGTCACAGAAAACAATCATATCGGTGTATGCAACATGAAATGGTGCACTGCAATGGTGAGCTGTATCAAAGTACAGTATTTTGGTCTAAATTCTTGAATTTCATAAAAAGAACATTTTAACACTCCAAATAACATGACCCTACTATTTCTCTGTCAGGTAAACATAACTTTTAGCTCAGTTTAATATTTTCAACCTTTATTTGATTTATAATTTTTTTTTTCATGAAATTCTAGCATTTAGACCAAAATGCTGCACTCTCTACAAAACTGTACTTTGATTCAGTTCCTCATTGCAGTGCACCATTTCATGTTGCATTCACTGAGATAATGTTTTGTGTGATTTATACACAAGGACTACTCTTCTACCGCCAATTGCTCTCGTGAACCTTTTCCTGTCTTTACCAGCCGTGTTTTGCTGGACAGACATATTCTTTGCTAATTTACTTCTAATTTTACTTCAAATTTCTTCATAACCATACCTTTCTACACTTAAAAATATTGTTACACATTAATTTTTGGGTAACTAATCAACTCTTTATGATATGAGTTTTTTTATGGAATTCTAGCATTTAGACCAAAATACTGAACTCTGCACAGAATTGTACTTTGTTTCAGCTCTCCATTACAGTACATCATTTCATGTTGCATATACCGAGATGTTTATTTTCTGTGACCTATACACAGGGACCTTACTCTTCTACCGCCAATTGCTCTCCTGTACCTTTTCCAGTCTTGTTTTGCATGACTTAGCCATCCCTTTGTTAATTTCCTTCCAATTTCTTCATAACCATAGCTTTATGCACTTAAAAATATTGTTATACATTGATTTCTAGGTAACTAATCAATTCTTTACGATGTTTTCTTACTTTTATTATGCTTTACTAGCTCAAAAATTGAAAGGTGGCAAAGAATAAAATGGAATCTGTCTGTCACTCCAAACATTTATATGCATTGGCTACATTCAAGAAAAAGAAAAATAATTATCATCAACCTAACCCTGTTTTACTGCCTTTTTCCGATTATTGAGCTATAATGTTTGATAAAATAATTATAATTCAACAAACTGTATTGCATAATATTCTTGATTAAATTATCTTTCCAGTGTTATGATCCATCAAACTTCAAAAAAGCATTTTTCCCAAAAGATGTTCACAATTTTGGCCACCACTGTATATATATATATATATATATATATATATATATATATATATATATATATATATATATATATATATATATTTCATTTATAATCAATGTAATAAAGAAAAATTAATGCAAAAAAATGTATAATAAATATTTTACAAAACTCGTTTAAGTTTCTTCTTTGTAAGTACTAGTCTCACATTGTAATTTTCATATTTCTACCAGTGGACCTGTGTGAGAATTTTGCACCGCAGTCTAACTTTTAGCAATATCTAATAATTTTCAGATGCGGGTTTAAACTTCTAAAAAAATATTAAGAATAAAAATATCTGAAAACAACATTAGTCAAGCCAAAATATCATCTCATCAAAGTTACAGTAAAAACTTTTGAAAAGTGTGAAAGAAGGAAAAATAAATTGAATGCATTTAAAATACAATTTAATCTAATATAACAAAGCATAGCATACCTTTTATTTTACATGTGAAATACCACTGCTTCGATTGATCGATGGTGTTTTTTTCTGCTGAACATTTCAATTTCAATTTTGCTTTTTAACCATAAATATAAAATAAACCTTTACGGAGAAATCAAACTTTATCTTTTTTTGTACTACTTATTTTCTCATAGTCATTGTTGAGCATCATATAAGGCAGTATTTTATTTTTGTGGAAACACTAATTTGAGATAAACCTTTCATTTCATTTATGAAAACAATGCAGATTTAATTTTTATCAAAAAACATGTTTTAACAAAATGTGAGTGTACTATGTCAGAAGCCGCTTCAAAAACCTTTCGAATGATACCTCATTCGTTATTGTGAGTTTCGTAAATTCCTAGAAAAAGATATGTTGACAACAGGAATAATATACAGTAGAACTTTGATTATCCTAACCTCGTTTAACTGGAACTCTCCGTAAACCGACGTTGGCTTCCTGACCTCATTTTTCAGCTTTATTTTACTTTCACATTCCTTGTGTATGCAAGCGGTCTTTTCCGAACTACGAGTACAGATAAATATTTTGGTTCCCTTTCTTAGAATTCCTTTGAAATTAGCTTCAGCTCCCGCAAGCTCCGATCCCAGTATAAGTGTACTCTTTGCCCCCCTACTCCCTGTGTACACGTCCCTGTTCAAAACAAAAATACTCCCCATTTCAAAATTTGGATGGTCATACTGCCGAGTGCCACAACATTCAAATGTTATTGCACCCTCTGATTGTAAGCAAGTGCAGGGAGCAAAACCCCTTTTGTCATCTTTTCACGAACAGAAATTTTCATAGCTGCAGAATTTCAAAAGGTGGAGGAGAAATTAATGTCATATTTTCGCTACACACTCGCTTACTTTCGTTTACGATTGGTACGCCTACACATCAAGGACGATTATACTCTGGAAAGGGATGGTACGCTTAGATGGGCTTTCCGAAATTCTAGCACGCATATGTTTGTTCTATTTTTTTGCTGTTATTTCTGATGAGAATCTAGAGTGTGCTATTAATGAAGTTGGTAGTTTCGACCTTCTGGGGGATCTGATAGGGCTTACGCTTTGTCTTTTACTGTAGTTTTTTATTACTGTTGCTTTTTTTTACCATAGTTTCTATGAAGAGAAAATGAGTCATTCTAAACATAGACAAGAAAAATGATATTGTTGCGTGATTAGAATCGGTAGAAACTATTACAAAACTTGCAAAGGAGTTTAACATTGACATGTCAACTGTTGGTGACATGAAAAGGAACTCTGAGAAAATTAAGAAGTTTTTTGCTGAATTAGATAGCAAGAAAGCCGCCCAATTCCGAAAAACCACGAAATCAGCCAATTTACGCCAGATGATGCCTCCATTTAAATCATTGTAATTTTTTTGTTTCAAAATAAATTTATTTTCATGTATAATTTAAATTTAGATATTTATTTAGCAATTTAAATAGTTATAATAGCAGTTCGATGATGATGTTACATATTAAACTAGACGATTATTGATAAATTCTCGATTAACTGGAATTTTCGACTATCCGAAGTAGGTTCAGTCCCAATTATGTTGGATAATCAAGGTTCTACTGTATATGATTAAATAAATCTACTGCAAAAAAGAAAAATATCTTGAAATTTTTGGATGGGAGATGATATTTTATACTGTTAAAAATTTTTCTGTGAAAATACAGAGAATCTACTGGTAATCCTTTAAATCTTATGTAAAATTACAGATTAGAAAAACAGACATTCTGTTAAATAACAAAAAAAGTATTCAGTAAATTTACAGTAGACTCTGTAAATTTATACTGTATTTTGTTATCAAGCAAAATAAAAGAGAGCTGGTATTAAGACAGCATAAGTGCTAGTCCAGCAGACCACCGCCATTTGGCAATCTCGTCATGTTTCCAGTTGCTCAAACCTGTAAAACTGTGTCATAGCCTGGTGGGTAGGGACCTGATCAGCGGTTAGAAAGAAAGAAATATTTATAAATAATAGATAGAAAGTAGTAAAGCATTGTGGTGGAGGGTGACAGGATTTCTTATTGCGGGTCCTTTATAAGAGAAAGGGGAATATATATATTTTTAATGATAATTTATTTTTATTTTATTTTTGAACTTAGAAGAAGTGTAGCTGAGTTACAATTTTCCAAATGAATTTTATTTGGTGTGACACGGCACTTAATTTTTAAAAGAATCGCTTTGATCATAGCTGGGAGTTGAACCAAAGTCATCTGGTTGGAAGATAAACAGCATAACCCTGCCATGCTCAACCTGTGGCCCGGCAACCTTTTATGTGCAGCCCGAGACAATCATTAATGTGTATTTATAAAATTAATTGAGATGTGCACGAAAAAATATTTAAGATCTTTACTGTTATTTTGCAAATTTTCATGGGAAGACATCTGTCCTGTTATTTATAATTAATTTAAAATTATGTTAAAACATCTGAAATACTGTTTTCTTAGTTCTATTTCTACTAAAACGGTGTATATATTTTTTTAATCTTCAACATTAATCATACATTATCCAAAACTAATTAAATTTGCATTATATATTTCTACAATTAAAGGAAAATAAATGTATTTCTTTGCACTGAGTAAAAGACTGATTTATTAGAGAAAATCGCCTGATTTTTTGCTTTAAAATTTCGAAGTCTGCATTGTTATATTATGTTTTGTACTTATTTTATGAGCTAATGCTGCTTTTTAGGATTGAACGTTTGTCAGGGAAACAAAATAACACCAAAAAATTTTTACATCACTATTTCCAAACAACAAACTTCGCGACGCATTTCTACAACATTTGCAATAGAAATCTACCATGAAGTTTATCGTTTAGAAATAGTGTTTCATTTTTTTATATAATGTTTCTTCCACGATAAACGTCCAACCCTACAGTTTATTTTGTGGGACAGGGTTTGAAATAGCATACAGGTTTGCACGAATCGCATACAAAGTAAGAAAATCCTGCATAATAATACACACTGTACCATATTTTACCAGAGCCTCCGAGATAATGCTGTATGCTCTTTTTACTAGGCCTGACACTAAGACCAATTCACATGCATGATGTCACAAACAATGTCCATCCTACTTTCATTTTTCCATATACTTTGTTCGTTCATACGGATTGTTTACGATGGTATTGTGATATTATTTATTGTTTTATTTAGTAATAACAGATAGATTAGATTATAACTCTAAATTATAACTATTGAAGAAAGTGTAGATTATATTTATAAAATAATGGGGAAGAAATGTTATGCTTCTTGGTTACAAATCTAACTATGATACTGAAAAGCTACAGTCAAATTTCCAACTGATAATGAAAAGAAGAAATTGTAGCTAAGAAAATTATATCTTGATAATTTTATTCCTAGTGCAACAACAGTGGTCAGCATTTAACATTTCAATGATCATTTTATAATTCGTGATGATAGAATTAAACAAGATGATGCTGAACTTGTGCCAAGAAAAAATAACCCTTATGACGGATGCCTATTTTACTGTTAATGAAAATATTCCAGCATATTTGAATAAACGTTTGCCTCCAGAACGAAAAGAGCCAAATGGTAGTTGGGAAAAAAATAATAGAAGCAGACGATAAACAATTTAAGAAATGGTACAATTATGGCACCTTCTGTAGATTTTATAAATAAATATGAAAATTTATTCTGTGGTGTTCAAAAATTTATTTTGCCTTTTATGTTGCATGTGTTTTAATTTGTAGCACTAAAGTTTTAATATTACCTTCTTCATCTTTAAGAAAATTAACTAATTTAGAAAATAGTGCAATAAGCTCTTGCGAAAGTTTAAAATCCTGCTTATCAAATAAAGTTGAAGATGACGTCGAAGTATCGGTACTATTTGAGTGTAGATTGATTACCGTGGAATCGACTATATTACCTATAGCATTGTCTAAATCCCACATTTGTTTTTCCATTTTATTCGTTACATGTTCAATGCATTTTTTCCATTCTTCAACGCCACTTCTGCTGATACTTTGAATGCACAAATCATGAGGCATTTTAAATGTGTTGTTTTCTTTCCCAATGAAGTTCTTAATTTGTGCCCAAATCAGTTCTATAGGATTACGCTTGCAGTGGAAGGGCTAATCGCAAGACAGTTTTATTTTGAGCTTTTTTATTTCATCCACAGCGTACTTGTCATATTTATTTTTATTTTGCTGCACTAACTGCAACAGTTCTGCTTTTCGCATTCCGTTTTCAAAAGCGATATTTTTTGTTAATAGCCAATCGACAATTTTTTGTTTCCTCCACAAAGTATATTTGGTATTTTTTCTTCTTTTCTAGAATGGTAAGGAGCATTATCCATTACGATTAAACAGTTATCTTTGAGTTGAAATAAAATATCAGCAAACCACTTTTCAAACCATTCGGAATTCATGTCTTCATGATAATCTTTATTTTTATTGGTTCCAAATACTTCAAGCCCTCCATCCACGAAAACAGAATCGCTACCAATATGGGTAGTAATAATCTGTTTTCCTTTCCCAAAAGGAGATGCTAATCCTGAAGAAAGACCAGATAAAAATTCTTGCTTTTGAAGATTTTATTGGGGTATCTTTTCAAACTTTACTAACTGTATGTGTTGCATTCAATCAAGTTTCATCCATATAATATATTTTGCACCCTTCTCTTAAAGATTTGATTTGCCTGAAGTATTTTCTTCTCCACACAATTATTTAGTTTTTATCAATGAGAGTATTGTCCCATCCTCTCCATAAATATGTAAAGTTTAATTCTTTTAGGATATGTTAAAATGTTGTCTGTTTAAAGCTTGGCAAATCAGGGTCATCATTTACAACTTTCAAAAGTGGGCACTTCATTTCTGAAAAAGAACTTGTGGACTTTTCTCCTAATAGCATTTCCGTCAAAATCATCTATATTTTCTAAAACATGTTTATGTAATTTTGTCTTCTTCAGAGAGTTTAATACACTGTGTTATGATTTAAAATTTTACTCTTATTTTATTCAGTATTTTAATATTTAACTTTAATTTATTCATCCATTTAATTAAACTCATTAAATTCATTTAAATTAATTAAGCTAAGTTTCATTTTTGCATTTTAAATCAAACATTCTTTTTAAATTGTTTACTTTTGGTGAGAGTATAATTTAATTTCAGAATCTTTCCATTACATATGCTTTAGGATATTCATTTCAAATTTAATTTACATTTTATTCACTTTGCAATATTAATTAAACTTCATTTCAAATTATCTAAAATAAAAATATTTCTGACTTACTTTTTCTAACTTTTAAATAATATCCATTTTTCTTAAATAACAGACAGTATAAAATTAATAATTATTCCAAAATATAGCGTATTTCCTTTTTAATAATAATTATTAAAAAATGGTTAATCGCTAATTTTATTCTTTTCAGAAAGTTCAAATTCACTGATTTTGATCAATGCAAAATCTTTCAGAATCGCGAAACTTTCATATATCATTTCAAAATTTCTAAGTCCAATAATCATTTTTCAAAATTCCTTAAATTAAATATTTTTACTTTCAAAACATATCTGGTGGAAAGAACTTTTTATTTTATTTCATTTGCTAAAATTTCATTTATTTTCATCCATAAGTTTGGCAGTTATCGATTTTTAATTATTTTCTTTTATTTTATTTTGAAGATGGTACATTTTCGCTACGAGCGGCCATTGACAAAATTTCAGATGTCTTCAAGTAAACAAGAACCTTTTTTCCCGCAAGGTCGTTTTGGTAGCACTCCAAGGTCGCGATCGAATGTTCTAAATACTATTTTAATGCTGTTGCTAGGGGTAGACGCGTCAGTGAGAGTTCTAGCTGTAACTTTGACTACGGTCTGTTGGGGCTTGTTCAGTGACATTCAGACGGTTTGGATTTTTTGATTGGTTGTTTCGTAACCGCCAGAAAGTTTTGCCTGAGTGGGAAACTGTGAAGACTCTTTCAGTTCCTAAAAAACTTTGAATGATGTAGCGTGGGCTAGATCTTGCTCTTCAGAGCGTAAGCCAATTTTGGTAAGCGGTGAGAATGAAGAAAGTCATACATCTAAATATATTGCTATTTATAATTAATTCTTCCTTCTGTTCAAGTTCAACCACCTAATAAGAAGAATGCTACCCTGGTTGTCATTGGCAATTTTTCGAGGAATGTGTACTCCCTCTAATTTATAACAACTTACTTTGGGCGTCACAGTTAACTCCAGAAACTTGGATTCTTTCGCAGAGCTGAGTGATCCTGATATTTTATATCTTTCTAACAGACGATTACTACTTCAAAATGTTTTACATTCCGTCTGCAATTTAAATTCTCGACATACGGTTGAAGCATCTATAAAAGAGTGCTGAAATATTTCTACTTTATGATGATTTACATACTGTCAGCAATTTAGAATTTCAACATACGGTTGAAACATCTTTATAAGAGTGCTGTAATAATTTATTATCCTCATTGTTATACACCTGCTGGTGGCCAAGAAATCATCATCTAGTAAATCTTAAACATTAAATTCCAAAGCTCTACATTTAACACACAATGAACAATTTGAACTAATACAGCGAGATTATCATTATGACAAACCCATCTCATTACTTGCAAGTTGAGCACTGAACAGAATCAATATAATTTTCAATTAACATCATAATATTTTCTCATAATCAATTACAACGTTTGTGAATGATATAATTTTGTTAAAAAGAGTAACGAATTTAATGATAATAATATAACATGATATAATTTCACGTTTATGTATATTTCAATAACGAAATAATTTATATCGATATAACATCTTATAAAAGCAAATATATTGGTTGTAAAAAGTGTATAAAAGAAATATTCAAGTTGATATTTATACTTTATTTACGTGAGTGCTCTATGTGAATAAACAAGAATTTACTTTGATCTTGGTGAGTTTGTCTTTTTCTATCATTTATATCTGTGTATTTCAGCTTTTATTGAAGTTATGGAATAAGTTCTATTTTATATATTATTAAAGAATATTTTAATGTAAGTATTAACTTTAATATTTCTCAGATGTATTTAACATAATTTTAAACTTATCTTTTATGGCTTCGCATTATGTACTACTACTTACGTTCACGCCTATAATGGTGTTTGGGGAAAGTGTTGAATATATGTTTTGTCTAAATTTTTAGGTTTTCAGAATCACTCTGGTGCGAGTCGCTGGTGATTCACCCTTTTATTAATTTTTCCTTTTATATTCATCATGATCCCCAGATATCATTATACACTGCATTTTTTATACTCTCGCATCACTCGAAAAACAGAAGCTTTACTTATGCTCTTTATACAAGCAGCATTATGTCGGAAACAGTAAGTTTTGGATTCGATTCAAGTGCCATTTTATATACATTCAATATCATATCCTTTTCTGCCTTACTCAAAGCTTTTCTTTTCACTCTCTTCTTAGGTGGGCTCAAAGAAGTTTTTCACTCCATTTGTGTGTATGAAATACACAATCACTCCAAAAAAAATCGTCAATTTTAGAAGTCAAAGACAACAAACACCGGAGAGGGAAAAAAAGCATAAACTCAGACAGTTTGCTTGGTGCTCCTGGCACAGTGCCATGTGTTTAATCATTGCCAATCTGCATATGTGTTTATTTAGTTTCGTTCTCTAGTCTTCACGAACACAGTATAGGTACAAGAACAACAATATACCCAATGGCACAGCCACGATCTTCATCTGGGAGGAATTCAGAACCATTATTACTCATAAATGAACAATTGAGGGTTTCAGGGAAAGGGCCACATTTTTGAACTTCTGAGATATATCAATTTGAAAATTAGATCAAATACTCAAATCAAAATACAGGACAAAGTTTTTTTTTTACCCAATTTCTGAGTAACATTTGAGATATTCTGAATAACAATATGGTATTACTTTAATGATATACATTTCCTGGTAAAAAAAGTTCTAGAAATATCTGGGGCAAAAACGAAACCAGGAACATATGCTGCCACCTAATGACATTTTAAAAAAATAATATGTAGGATAATATAATTTACAATATTAAGCAACAAATTACAATGTCATATTTACTTAAAAAAAAAAAAAAAAAATGTGAAGTTTGATTTCAAGTTGGTTTTGTGTTTTCTGTATTGTCTGCATTTTGAAACTGCCATCCCGGTTTCTCGAAATAGAAATACAAAAAATACCCACTTTTTTAGAGTACACTTTCTAACGGTATCTTAGAATGAAAAAAATATTTCTACTTACTATTTCAAAAAATATATAATTTCTTGAAGTTGTTTCACGACGCTAGACTCCCCCCCCTCACAAGGAAGGTCTCCTTAAAACGCATTCTCAGAATATTTTGAAATTTTTTTTTATAAAACTACTCATGTACATAATAAAGGATCAATCAAATTTAGCTGTGGAATCCCAGTAGAGAATCTGTAAAAATATAAAATATTTCCGAGTATTTGATGCAAAAAGATGCGATTTGGCCAGCAATACTTCTTCCTCGCCAAATGCAAGTGATTTTAATCTATTTGAAAACTTTTGGTTAAATGAGTGTTTAAATGCCTAGTACTTTATGAATTAAAACATAAATGATTAAATAGTTTCCTATTTTTTCTATAAGCTTATATGAGATATATACAAGTTGTGTATTGCTGATTTACACTACACGGTTTCGCTGGCAGGATAATATAAGTTTTAAGTATATTTTAACAGTAACTGCCTGATTAAGAACACTCTCATTAATACATTTCGCTATTGAATAAGTCGTTGTTTCCATGGCAACAATACTTTTCTCTTGTTGTCTTTGACACTAACAATATCGAAGTCAAATTGACCGTGCTCAGAATCAGTCATTAATTTTTAGTTTGAAGCATTCTTAATTAATTTAAATTTTGTTCTAAACTATATAGAATACGATCGTTGATTTTCTTTATCTATGCTAATATTATAAAGGAGTAAAGATTGTTTGTTTGTTTGTAGGGGGGTAATCTCTGGAACTACCGAACCAATTTCAAAAGTGACGGTGGCAAATTGATGGTTACAACCCCTGCTCCAACATAGGCTATATTTTATGTCGTTGCCACTACCCCAGGGGGGTGCAGGAGCGAAAAACGTTCTAAAATTGTGATCTTTTCTAAACTGAAGCAACTAGAAATTTGAAATTTGGCGTTATAGTTACTTATAAGATGTAAATGCTCTCTAAGAACAACAAAAAAATTTTTTCGAAATTTAAAAGGGTGAAATGAACGAAAAGCGTTCTAAAAACATTCTAAATTACAATTTCTATGGAATCTCTGGAACTACCGAACCGATTTCAAAAGTGATGGTGACAACCCCTGCTCCAATATAGGCTATATTTTATGTCGGTGTCACTAACCCCAAGGGGGTGCAGGAGCGAAAAACGTTCTAAAATTGCGATCTTTTTTATACTGAAGGAGCTAGAAATTTGAAATTTGGCATTGTAGTTACTTATAAGATGTAAATGCTGTTTAAAAACAAAATTTTAAAAAATTCGAAATTTAAAAGGGTGAAATGAGCGAAAAGCGTTCTAAATACATTCTAAATTACAATTTCTATGGAATCTCTAGAGTCTAGAACTACCGAACCGATTTCAAAAGTGATGGTGACAACCCCTGCTTCAACATAGGCTATATTTTATGTCGGGCTCACTTAACTCCAGGGGGGTGCAGGAGCGAAAAACGTTCTAAAATTGCGATTTTTTTTTATACTGAAGGAGCTAGAAATTTGAAATTTGGCATTGTAGTTATTTATAAGATGTAAATGCTCTCTAAAAACAAAAAAATTCTAAATTTAAAATTATGAAATGAGCGAAAAGCGTTCTAAAAACTTTCTAAATTACAATTTCTATGGAATCCCTAGAACTACCGAACTGATTTCAAAAGTGATGGTGGCAAATTTATGGTGACAACCCCTGCTCCAACATAGGCTATATTTTATGTCGGTGTCACTAACCCCAGGGGGGTACAGGAGCGAAAAACGTTCTAAAATTGCGATCTTTTTTATACTGAAGGAGCTAGAAATTTGAAATTTGGCATTGTAGTTACTTATAAGATGTAAATGCTCTCTAAGAATATAAAAAAAAAAAAAAAAAAATTCGAAATTTAATAGGATGAAGTCAACGAAAAGCGTTCTAAAAACTTTCTAAATTACAATTTCTATGGAATCTCTGGAACTACCGAACCGATTTCAAAAGTGATGGTGGCAAATTGATGGTGACAACCCCTGCTCCAACATAGGCTATAGGGCTATATTTTATGTCGGTGTCACTAACCCCAGGAAGGGGGGGTGCAGGAGCGAAAAACATTCTAAAATTGCGATTTTTTTTTTATACTGAAGGAGTTTGAAATTTGGCATTGTAGTTACTTATAAGATATAAATGCTCTCTAAAAACAAAATAAAAAAATTCAAAATTTAAAAGGGTGAAATAAGCGAAAAGCCTTTTAAAAACATTCTAAATTACAATTTCTATGGAATCTCTAGAACTACCGAACCGATTTCAAAAGTGATGGTGGAAAAACTATGCGTTTCTGATGACTGGGTTTTTCGCTAATTGTTGCCACAGATTAATCTCGGAAAATGAAATATTTGAAGTTACAGAAAAAAAATAGTAGCTTGAAAAATATTTGTCAGAAAATTGTTAGGCAAACTGCGTTTGAAAGATAAAAAATTGTATTTTTCTTGATATAAATTTCAAATCTAATGATTATGCCATTTTTCAAACATTGAATTTGAAAAATTACCAAATTTCACAATGGAGTACCATAGCAAAACCTTCATGCGTAAAAAGATAATGATAAGGGCGACGTGTCCTGACGTGTATATTGGCTATAGCACGAGTCACAAATTATAGTAGCCTTATTATTCTGTTAAAATATAAAAGTGAATTATGAAATGTCAATATTTTGTTGGATTAAAAGTTCATTATAAGAAATTGACCAGCGTAGCTTGCTAGTATATACATATAAATGTATATAGCAAAACCATAGTTATAAAAGCGTATTTATTTAAGTTAAACTTACTTAAACTAGTTCGGTACAAAGAGTAGAAAAAGGTTTTCCTAACAGAGTATTTATCGTAACATCGTTATTTTTTTAATTTCATTGTGTCGCCAACCAGCGATAAATCACCAAAAGCACAATATTTTCATAATTTTTTTTAGTAACGTTATATCAGGTTTTGCAGCAATTTTTTTTTTATATAAACGTATATATCCTCATAAGAATATTCTGCAATTTTTTCAAATTTTTCTGAGTATGCACTTATGAAGACCTTCCTTGTCAGTGCCTTCTCAGATATCATTTATCATTTTAAGAGAATTGTGCTTTCAATCATTTTCGGATGGGGAAGGTTGATAATTTTTGTTCACTACATGAATAGAGAAAGTGAGAAGGTTTTTTTTTTTCCTCCCCACTCACTGTGTTAAAAAAGGTCATAGTTTAATAATTCCTCAGCTAATTTTTGATTTTGGTGATTTTATTTAAAGAGAGAAAAGAAGTAAGCTAAGTTACACTGTTTTTAAATTTTTTGGTTTTCCTCAGGAATTTTTTTTTTTCAGAATTGAAAGTATAATATATCTAAATGTCAGAAATTAAATCGGCATTTACCAGAGAACTGTAGTTTATTTAAAAACATTCTTGTTTATTAAATATAAAATCAAATAAATTTGAGGTTTGTTTGCAAAAACAGACCGGAGCATGTGTAGCACGTACACTGCCGTAAGCTCTCAACTCTAGGTTCATTTGGATAGACTTTCAGTTTCAAAATATAAAATCCTACAAATTCAAAGGTAAATGCTGCCAAGAACAGTGGGAACTTCAACACTACATTCGTTTGGAAAGATTTTAGTTTAAAAATATAAAATTATACAAATTCAGGGCTCGTTTTCAAAAAATGACAGGAACATGCATAATACACTTGGATACAGGGCTTGAATTTCAGGGCTCGATTGCGGGATTCGCACCGAAAATTTTGAAATCCCGCCCAAAGAAAGATCGTGGGCGGGAGCCTCCTGCCCAAAAAATTTCAGCATTTTTCGGAGAAATTTGCACTATTTAATTTACCTGCATCCGAACGATAAATTTCGTGATTTTTTTTCCTGCAAAAGATCGACGAACTTTGCGTTTTTTTCCGTGACTGATCGACGAATTTTGCATTTTTTTCCGTAATAGATTGACGAACTTTGCGGTTTTATCCGCGACAGATCAACGAACTTTGCGTTTTTTAAGCGACTGATCGACGAACTTTTCGTTTTTTAAGCGACTGGTCGACGAACTTTTCGTTTTTTAAGTGACTGGTCGACGAACTTTGCGTTTTTTAATCGACTGATCAACGAACTTTGCATTTTTTCCGCGACAGATCGACGAACATTGCGTTTTTTAAGCGAGTGATTGACGAACCTTGTGTTTTTTCCGCAATCGATCGACGAAATTTGCTTTTTTTTTGCGACTGATTGACGAATTTTGCGTTTTTTTCGTGACAGATTGGCGAACTTTGCGTTTTTTCCGCGACAGATCGACGAAATTTGTGTTTTTTCTGCGATCTATCAACAAAATTAGTGTTTTTTCCGTGATTGACCGACGAACTGCGTTTTTCCGCGATCGATCGACGAACTTTGCGTTTTTCCACAATCGATCGACGAAATTTGCATTTTCCCGCGGTCTATCGACAAAATTTGTGTTTTTTCCGCGATCAATCGACGAAATTCACATAATTTCTCCTTTTTTTTCTTTCGACAGATTGACAAAGTTCGTATTTTTTTTTGTTCGTGATTTTTTTTCGACTGATCGACGAACCTTTTGTTTTTTAAGCGACTGGACGACGAACTTTGTGTTTTTTTAAACGACTGATCGACGAAATTTGCATTTTCCCGCGGTCTATCGACAAAATTTGTGTTTTTTCCGCGATCAATCGACGAAATTCACATAATTTCTCCTTTTTTTTTTCTTTCGACAGATTGACAAAGTTCGTATTTTTTTTTGTTCGTGATTTTTTTTCGACTGATCGACGAACCTTTTGTTTTTTAAGCGACTGGTCGACGAACTTTGCGTTTTTTCCGCGATTGACCGACGAACTTTGCGTTTTTTCTGCGATCGATCGACGAACTTTGCATTTTTTTTCCACGATCGATCGGCAAAATTTGCGTTTTTTCCGCGGTCTATTGACAAAATTAGTGTTTTTCCCGCTATTGACCGACAAACTGTGTGTTTTTCCACGATCGATCGGCAAAATTTACATTTTTCCGCGGTCTATCGACAAAATTCATGTTTTTTCCGCGATCGATCGACGAAATTCGCTCCTTTTTGTTTCTTTTGACAGATTGACAAAGTTCGTAATTTTTTTTACCTGTGTCTGACTGACAAATTTAGATTTTCTTCTCTGCGTTCGATTGATGAATTTCACGATTTATCTCTACGACCGACTGATGAATTTCACAATATTTTTCCGCGACTGATTGACAAATTTCACAATATTTCCTGATGAGCAATCAACGAACTTTATGTTTTTTTCCTTGACTGAATGACGAACTTTGCGAATTTTTCCGTAACCGTTTGGTGAATTATTCGTTTCTTCTGGTGACAGATTGATGAAATTCACTATTTTTTTTCTCGCGCCTCACTGAAAAATTTCAAGTTTTTTTCCGCAAATGACTGACGAATTTCGTGTTATTTTCTTGCGACCGATTAACAAACTTCGCCATTTTTTCCCACGACTGATCGACGAATTTAGCGATTTTTTTTCTATGAACATAGACATAGATAAGGACTTCTAATAAAATAGCCTTTTGAATAACAAAATCATTTCTCGAAAAATGTTTTAAATACAATGTCTGTGTAGAACAGTTGTATTAGTTCATCTACCTCTTCAAATTGTCTGCTTGACAGCCTTCGTCTGGTAGGTATAATAGATTTATTCTATAGTATTTATCTGCATTGTTGTTTGTAGGTGGCGTTACCTTAGTACAGTTGTACACTGGCTGTCATGAAGTCGCAAATCGATATTAACACTATTTCGTTAGAAAGCCTTCTCTATTTCTGTTCATGCGTAAGACGAATTTCATTATCTTATTCCCTCAACCAATTGACTAAATTCACAATTTTTTCGAATGACAAATAGACGTATTTAAAGATTTTTTTTTTTCCTGCGACCGAAAAGAGGGAAAAGAAAAAAAAAGGGCAGTAAAAGTCACCGGTCACTGCACCCTGTTAAATTGGCCTACAGTCAGCACTAAACAAATATGAGATTAGAAGAGCAGCAAAGATCTTATTACTTTTACTCCTTGAGGTAAAGGAGTAAACCTTTTTAGCCCTTGTAAAAGAGTAAAAGTGTACCTTGTGAAAGAGGCTTCAGCGCCCCTCAATCAAATAAAATTTAAATTCAGAAATTTATTTAACAACCTGATTGTTAAGGGTCCCTAACACATTTAATGGAACTTGAAAAATACACTGCATATATAAAACTTAACTTTCTTCCCTTTTTTATAATAAAAATAAACATTTTACATAATCATTCTCAGTTGACTTAATTTTTTCAATGGTATTTTGTCATGTCTGCATTAATGTAATTCTTTAAATAGCACGTAAAATAATACTGGGGTTTAAAGATTCTTTTTTCCTCCCTCCCAAACATTACAACTCCCCTCCATTTAAAAATGTTGGTAGGGAGACTCCCCTCCTTGGAAAAATTGAATTTCAAGCCCTGGGATATGCGCTGCCAAAGACAGTGCCCCCCCCCCTTCTTCCAACTCTAGGCTCGTTTATATAGAAAGATGTGTTTCAAAATATAAAATCATACAAATTTGAGGGTATATGATACTGAAGGCAGTAGAGCCTGCAACACTAAATTCCTTGCATAGAAAATGTCTGAATTCAAAAAGAATTCTAAATATATTTAAGGTTATTACTCTGGCTCCAAGAAACGCCAGGCAGGTCAGCTAGTTTCAGATAAATGACAAAACATGTAGGCCTACAAATATTTATTGTATTTCTCTGTGTACAGAAAAAATGACATCACAAACAGTAACAAAATGCATTGACATAAAAACCACAATTTTTCTGTATTAAGTTATTCCGATTGAGCATATCAAAACAAATTTATGCATTATTTTCAGTTACATATTTACAAATAATCTCGTATTTACATTTGGTCATGATAGAAATAAAATTAATGCAGTAGATCCATGAAGTGTGTGCATGTATTAATTGACTGCATACTTGTTTACTTAAAGTATAAAGCTTCCTCTAGAAAAGGCCGGTCCAACCTTTCAGTATGCAGGGGTGCATCTCAGATGTTGACAAACAATGAAGGATGCCATTATTCACATGACTGGAAACAGCATTTATTAAAATGGATTTTATATTTTAAAAAAAAAAAGGCTAGTAACAGGAATCATTAGAAAGGGCACCAAGAAATCCTTCAAAAGGTGCCATAGCACTGCATTGGACAGGCCTGTTCTAGAAAGTAAAAACTACTGAAAAAAGAAATCTAAAAGTAATAGCAGAATATGAATGATGTGAATAATTTTAAATTACAATATATAGTTCAGAATAAATTATCAAATAATGAGATTCTTACATCCACTTTTAAATATTTCACTTAATTCTGTATTCTAAGCAGATGCTAAAAATTGTATAAAAACTAATAATACTAATTAATGAACTATATAGATTTAATTTAATGTCATTTTATTTTTCCTTAAGAATAAAGATAGCCTTCAATTATTTGCATTTATTCAATACTCCCATACTTGTGTTGTGAATTTAGTACTTTATTTAATTATTTATTGCAACATTTAGTGATATTTACATAGCATTAGTATAGTCAATTTAATGATGAACTGCCTAATTTGTTTTTAGCTGAATAACTATTTTTTCTTGCTTTCCTACTGCAACTGGTGTATTTGGTAACTTGCATAAGACTGATTATTGAAACATTTTGACATAAATTTTAGCATAAAAAATTAAAACATTGCTGAAATTGTAGAATAGATTGACACCCGGTTAATAAAATAAGCACAGAATAAAGACAGATATTTATAAAGAAAAAAAAAACTAAGAAAAACAGAGTAATTTAAAATATAGATGGAAAAGTAAACAACTATGCAGCTATCCAATACATACAATAACATTTATTAAAATACTACAAATTAAAAAATAATAAATACAACAGGTCATTTTAATCCAAGTATTTTATGTAATTTGGAGACTGGTAATACAAATAAATTAAAATTCTTGCAAGTTCAATATAAATGAAACCATCATTAATTAATAGTTTATCTATTATAAATATAAAATATTTAGATTCAATAAATAAATAACTTTCATAAAAAAAAATTATATATACTGCATATTCAAGCCTATCTGGTAAATGCTGTATATATCATGTATATTTATATAAATATATACAGTCTGTCCATAACAGTTTAAAAAGTTCTCAAAAAATGATTTTAATATTCATCAATTAATGGAGTGGCATCAGCTGGGGTTGTCTCAATTATCATTGGACTTGGTGATGCTCTTGGTGTAACATTTCCTTGATTTCTTTTAGCCCATAATTCTGCCATACGTTTCAGATCTGCAACTGAAGTCGCTGTATTTGCAGCTGGCCTAAAAAAGATAAATTGATAATCTTGTTACTACATTAAAATTAAATAACTTAGGTACTTAATTTTATAATAATTTAGTTAGAGATAATGCCTGTACTTTCTAGAATATATATATGTAGTAAATAGTCCTGGAAGTTCAGAGGATTCCCCAAGAATCATAAAAGCATTATTTTAGAAACTTACATGATTAGCAGGTCAGTAGGCCTGCTCAAAACTACAAAATTTTTCATTTTTGTGCGGGTTTCCGTTTTTGATCAGCACTTGCAATATTTTCTCACAGTGAGTGAAGGTGTCAAATTTGGAGGGAACTTAAGCTTATTTATTTAATACATGTAATTAGAAGCACTTTTTAAATGAATACATAAACAAGCACATAGTTTGCAATTATGCTCCAAATTTTTCTCCATTTTAGATCTCGGTCGGAGCCAAAATATCTGATTCTCGGAAGTGGTGGACCAGTTATAGTGTTGCAAAGAGGTTTTTTTTCAAAGTTTTGCTGTCTGTGCGCACACTGGAAGACTGCAACTGGGGACAGGCACTAGGTAATGTCTGCCAAAAAGTTTTAATGTGAGCTACATGGCCCTGGCACCCCCATTTTTTTTTTAATATAGTTCTTAGGTTTATTGTTAGATTTAGGTTGTGGTGTATCCACTGTTACGGCTTTTCTGTGCCTCTTGGTACCACCTCCCTATTCATTTTCAGACTGCTACTGCATTCTGACTAGTCTGTCAACGAAGTGCAGGGCAATCAAAAATTTTTGCCTGCCCTATGTACCTTTTTTATCAAGACCATGTTGGGTCTCTGTGCTTTCAAACCCTGGATTCCCACCACAGGTTCAAAATTTTCTTATTATTTCAAACCATTGCATTGTTTCTAAATTTAATTTTGTTTTCTTTCATTTTTCACTGGAGATTTTGCACAGCAGTAATATGATCGCATTGGTACTCCTAAGCACCACATTCACTTGATGGTGATGTTCATTAGGTGGGTTTTCATAGTTGCTTATATCATTTGGCAACAAATCTCATTTTTTTTTAAACCTGAATTGTGCTAAGCTTTTCAAAAAAGTGCCAGTGTCTCTATAATAAAGAAGTCCCCATATTTCTATTCAGCATATGTATTTGTGAAATATTTCATTGACTCATTAAAAAATCTCATACTGTTTTCCCTTTAATGTATTTAATATCCTAATATTGTTGAAAATTTTCTCTGCATTATTTTCTGTTATTGTCTCATTAGTACTGTAAAATATTTTTACATACAATAGCTGAACTCCTAAATAAGCTTTTTATTGCAAGGGATTTATCATAATTTTTTTTTGCATTGAATATTTGTCTATAAACTGAATGACTTCAATACTAACTTTGGAGTAGTCCTTGAAGGAGTCTGTGAAGCAGGGTGTGCCCAATTCTGTTGAGGAGTCTGAGGATATCGAGGTGTTGGTACTTGTGAATGAGCAGGAGTGGGAACAGCATGATAGGATGGAGTAACTAGAGGAGTAGCGACTGGCTGAGAAGGAGTGTAAGCAGCCTGGAATAAAAATACAATTATTAAAAAATGCAATTACAAAAAAAGAAAAAAAGCTTTACAAGAGAAAAGTAAAGTACTTCCTAGATATCCATTTAACGGGTTAAAAAAACTTTCATATTTATTTAAATATTTTCAAAATCAAAATATTGGATAAATTTTGAGATTATGATTTCAAACTCAGAGTAACCATACTTAGAGGGATAATCTCCCCACCCTTTCTGCAGCAAAGATAAATAAAGTCACGTGACTCGGGGCAAGAAGCATTCCGCTCAATGTGGTAGTAGCACTGGTTTTTATGGGCGATATTAACGGATTTCATTTTTGCGATTCAAAAATATCATGGTAGGAAGCTGTTTTGCCTATAGATGTAAAGAAAGAGCAAACGGAACAAGCTCTATTACCTTTCATCTATATGCATTTATTTTTAATTACTTTTTTTTTTATATTTAAAGGATCTTAAAATTGTATCTTTCTAACTATGATACTATTTATTCATGTTGTCATGTTGAAAATAGGAAATATTTGACTTTTAATATCACAAAAGTTTGTAACAATAGGACTTACTCTCATCTGATATTATCAATTTCAATATTAAAAGTGTAATTATTTGAAAAAGTTTGATTTGAAAAAGCATTTTAAGAACATCTTGCACAACAGTGCTTGGCAATACAATTTTTCGCCAAAAGAAACTTGTTTTCTTTTCTTTTAAAACATAAACAATTCTTTTTTAAAAAATAATTTTTCCTATTTTAGACTAATTTTAGCTTTAAATAAGTATAAACGGGTGTATATGTATATATTAAAAGGAAATCTTTAAATATTACCTAAATTAAAAACTATTGTAATGTTTAAAATATTTTCAAAATTTTTAATATAACTTCATAATTTTTAATTGAAGTGCTTAAAATATATATATGCATATGTTTTGTTTATTCTCTTGTTACATTTTCAGAGAAGTTTTGAAATTAAAATTAATTTGCTGTGAAGCCGTTTAAAACTCATATTATATTCAACTATATTTATTTTATTACTATATTACTAAAATTATATATACAAAAATAATTTCCAACTGTTTGTTAACTTGTAGTAGTAAAATTAATAATTAATCACCTAAATTTCCTTTCCCTCAAAATTTCTCATTTCTCTCCCCCACCCTCCTCCTACCCTTCCAGCAAATAAAATTAAATTGCTTAAAAACTAATTTGTTAAGGTGGTTCTCAAGGTGGACCTGTTCAACAACGCGAAACTTTCTGACACATTTTCTGAATCATTTTTATACGTAAGAGCATAAAATTGGCAAATCTGACTATTCAAGCAGTTTGGAAATAAAATGAGTTTTCCATTTTTTTTATAAATAAATGATTTATCGAGTTCTAAGTGATTCGTATCATGTGACGACACCTTTTTTTCGCCATTCTCCCAATGTTGCATCAGAAATTCGGTTCAAAACGCCGACTTTGACTGTATTTTCAGAAAGATCTTCTGCATTTAACAAAAAATAAAAAACGTATTTTGATGACATAGTCTCTGAATAATAACACCTGCCAATTTCATGAGTGTCTAAACAAAAATGAATTCAGAAATGTGTCAGAAAGTAGCTCTTTTGTATTTGAGAACAGCCTTAAAAACTACTTTCTTTTGCTTTTTCTGTCCTATTTGTTACTTTGTATTAAAAATAAGAAAATAAATATATAATGAAATTAAATATAAATAAAACCATGCGAAAAATTGAAAACTGGGATAAATTATTAAAATAATATACCACTTTTTTTTTTTTAATCTAAATAAAAGTTTAATAATTTCTTTTATTTATTTATTACTGATGATCCATTCTTTGAACGATGGAGAAATAAAGCATGAAATAAATAAACAATAGGTCCCCTTTATTTTGCTACAAGTTCCCCAGTTTCTAAAATCACAGCTTTAAAATATTGCACTCAAGAGCTGCGATAAAGCGACAAGACTAGCATTATGGCTAGTAACCTCACCGCCAAATGCCAACTGTCACGGGGGTTATTCTGACCCCACTTCTTGCTGGCAAAAGCAATGGGGATGCGCTCTCTAGGTATGGTTACTCTGAGTTTCAAACAATGTCCTTTTTGCATCCAAATAAATACCGAATAATTAGTAGAAGGTAAATCACAAAAAAAATATTTTGTTATACGACAATATTAGCATTTCTATTTTTTTGTTTACAGGTTCAAATTTTAATATAAATTTCCCAATTAAAATCCTAATCAATTTTATTAATCATCTTAATTAATTCTAACAATCGCAATCAATTAAATACTTAAATCAATATTAATAATCATTGAAATGACTTTTATTTTAGTTTTAACAGCCTCATCGAAATCCTCTTTATTTTTCTAATTAATTTGATATATTCGGTTGAGGAAAAAGTAATTTTGTTTTTTTTTCATGTTTTTCAAAGAGAATTTATTCATATAAATTTCAAACACTAATCAATGATATATGTGCCGTTTTGATCGATGACGTTTTGCCACTTTTCTGATAAAACCATAATTCTGTCACTGTAGAACTTCTGAGATTTTTCTGTGCGAAAAACTGAACCAAGTGATTTTCACAAGCCTCTTTTGAAGCCAGCTTTAAGAGAATTCTGCAGAGATCGAAACAAATGGTAGTCGGACGGGGCAAGGTCCGGGCTATAGGGTGGATGCATCAAAACTTCCCAGCTAAGTTCTCTCAATTTTTGCCGAGCCACTAAAGATGTGTGTGGTCTGGCGTTGTCGTGATGGAAGACAACGTCTTTCTTATTGATTAATTCTGGCTGTTTTTTATTAATCGCCTGCTTCAATCGCATTAGTTGTTGACAATAGAGAGTAGATTTAATGGTTTGGCCAGGTTCGAACAGCTCATGATGTTCAATGCCTTTCCAATCCCACCAAACACTCAGCATCACCTTCCTTGGCGTCAATCCGAGCTTTGCCACCGTTTGTGAAGTTTCTCCGGGTTTTGACCACGATCTTTTTCGCACATTATTGTCGTACGTGATTCACTTTTCATCGTCCGTAATCATTCATTACAAAAATGGCTTGATTTCGTTTCGTTTCAGCAACGATTCCCAAATGGAAACTCGGTCCATTCAATTTTTCGTTGTTAATTCATGTGGAACCCAAATATCGAGCTTCTTTTGGTATCCAATCTTATGTAAACGGTTCAGAACTGTTTTTTGATCAATATTTAGTTCCATAGCGATGTCGCGAGATAAAATATATTGGTCTACCTTGTAACATCGAAATTTCTGGAACGAAAATGAGCAAACCAAGTCTAACACTGGCATTGACTTAAGTATTCATCACCATAAACACCACACCATTTTCGATGAGCCTGCACTGCATTTTTCCCTTTTCGGAAAGAGAAAAACAAAATATGACGAAAATGACCTTCTGGAATCTCCATTTTCAAAGTGCAATAACTTTTGACTGAGTAAAGAAATAATGCTACTGTTTGTGTAATTATCGTCTGCAGCGAGCTAAGCTGCATGTTCTTTGATTTCATGTGCTCCGAGTTTATGTAAGTTTCTATTTCTTACTTTCCGCGTTTGGCAACACTCAGTGTTCTGGTTTTTTTTTAGAATGTTGTGGAATAAGCCGTGTGATGGCTCGCTTTATTTATGTGTGAATAAAACCGCATGTATACAGTCCATTATTGCATTTGTGTTTTAGTTAAGAACCAGCAGTGTGTGTATGTGTATAGAATAAAAACGCAATAACATTCTTGGTACAAGTCTAGCCGGAGTGCTAGTGAAAAAAAAAAAAAAGTGTAGAATGGAACTTTTTTCTGAACTGCTGTGTGATGTTTTTTTGTGGCGAAATATTACCTCAGCTTGTGAGGTAAGTTAACTTTGAACATTATTTTTCGTGTGTAAAAATAATTTGCTATTTAAAACTGTAGAATTGTGATGAGAATAATAGTTTAGATTTAAACTAAATTTCCTATTAACGTATTTTAGAACTAGTTTAGTGTTTGATTTAAGTAAAAATGAGTGAATTAACAACTTTTAAAACGAAAAGAACTGCTCTACGAAGAAGTGTAACGAATTATATTAAGAAAATAGAAAGTATAATCGCAGATGGTGAGATTAATTTAACAGAATTAGAAGAAAATATTGAACTGTTAAAACAGAAAGAAACGGAACTAAAAAAACTTGATAGGGAAATTGAAAGTTTAATTACAGAATCTAAACAATTAGAGAGCGAGATAGATACCGCACAGGAAATTTCAGATAAAATTGATTTGTGGAAATTTAAAGGTGAAAAAGTATTGAAAATCGAAAATGCGAAGTTAAATAAGAGTGAAAATAAATCTGATAGTGTAATTTCCGAAAACATTTTTGAGAATATTAAATTACCTAGGTTATCATTACCTACTTTTGGAGGCAATATCACTGAATGGATAGCATTTAAAGATCTTTTCAATGCATGCGTAAACAGTAATACGACTATATCTAATGCTCAAAAATTGCAGTATTTAAAGGCTTCATTGAAAGGTGAAGCGTATCGTGTCATTCAGTCTATTCAAATTTCGGATTCTAATTTTGAAATTGCATGGAATCTATTAGACGAAAGATATTCAAATAAGAGAGAACAAATTTTTGCATATATTAAACGATTTCTAAGTTTACCAGCAATTCAAACAGAATCAGCTGTTGCTATTTTAAATCTAGTTGATAACATTAATGAAGTTATTTGCTCGATAGAAGTATTGAACCAAACCATTGACAAATTTGGGGATACATTAATGACTTATTTAATTTTGCAAAAATTGGATCCTTCTACAAAATTGTGGTGGGAACGTCAGCTTAAAAGCAATGAAATTCTGAAACTTAAGAACTTAATTGAATTTCTTAAGAATTATGCAAGAACTCTTCAAAATAGCAAGTTAGTGGTAAATAAGGTACCTAAATCTGTATCTCCAAATAAGAGTAATGCTTTTATAGCTACTTTGAGTTGTGGTTACTGTAAAGAAGAACATAGTTTAGCTAAATGCTCAAAATTTCTCAATTTGCCTGTTCAACAACGAATAGATTTCGTAAAACATAATCATTATTGCTTCAATTGCCTATCTAATATGCATTTTCTCAATAAATGTAAGAGTCTAAATACGTGCCACCATTGCTTTAAGAAACATCATAGTATTTTGCACATGGTAAACAATTCAAGGAATAAGACTCAGACGAATAGTATGTCCCCACACGCACAAGAATTTATCCCTAAAAAGGTTGAGTCAGCGAGTGATAATGTTTCGTCTACAGTCTGTGCCTCTCATTATGAATCAAACGCAAAGAGTAATCAAAAGAGTCATATTTTGTTGTGTACCGCATTAATAAAAGTTCAAAATTCTAAACAAGAATTTGTAAAATGCAGATGTTTATGTGATACAGGCTCTCAGAAGTCATTTATTTCTAGAGAATGTGTAAACAAATTAGGATTAAAGGTAAAAGATAGTTCTATTTCTGTGTCATGTTTGGGAACATTTAATACTGTGAGTAATGGGGAAGTCGATTTATTATTCACTTCTCACTTCAAAAGTGATCTTAGGGTATCAACATCAGCATTCGTAATGGATAAAGTGACAGATAATATTCCCTATGTGTCTTTACCTTCAGTCATTTGCGATAATTTCAGTGATTTAATGTTAGCTGATCCATTGTTTTACAAATCACAAAAAATTGACATTTTATTTGGTGTAAATGTATTTATGCATTTAATGACTGGGGAAATTGTCAAACGTGAACCTAACCTTCCATTTGCCTTAAATTCGAGACTTGGGTGGATAATTTCGGGTACTACAAATTTTGAAACGCTGGCAACTGATCCAGTACATGTAAATCATTTAAGTACAAAAACTGACGAGTTAGTAAATTCATTCTGGGAATTAGAAAAAATTCCAAATGTGCAACCTTTAACAGTTGAAGAAAGACATTGTGAAAAACATTTTGAGAGTTCTCATTTTAGAGAAAAATCAGGCCGCTATTCAGTCGCATTACCATTCAAACAGGATCGAGATATTTTAGGTGAGTCCCGCCAAATGGCGCACAGAAGATTTCTTTATCTTGAGAAAAGACTAATATCCATGCCAGAAATTTACAACCAATATGTTCAATTTATGAAAGAATATTTATCTCTGGGCCACATGGACTTTGTTCCGAATACAGATCGTGAATTAGAAACTAAACATTACATCCCACACCACTTCGTCTTAAACAATTCTAGTTTAACTACCAAATTAAGAGTAGTTTTTGATGCGAGTGCTAAAACAACAACAGGTGTTTCTTTAAATGACACTCTAATGGTAGGTCCTAAAATACAAGATGATTTAATTTGCATTTTATTAAGGTTTAGATTTCATAATATTGCCATAACAGCTGATATAAGAATGATGTATAGGCAGGTAAAAATTCATGACAATGATAGGGATTTTCAAAGAATATTATGGAGAGATAGTCCAGATAAACAAATACAAGTCTTTTGCTTAAATACTGTCACGTATGGAACTGCTGCTGCTCCATATCTTGCAACTAAAGCTTTGAGTCAGTTAGCAATTGATGAGGGTCTTAATTTCCCAAAAGCAAAGACTATAGTTTTAAGAGACTTTTATGTCGACGATGTTTTAACTGGTGTTGAGAATAGCCAGGAAGGTACTGAATTGATATCTGATTTGCAAAAAATGCTAAAAAAAGGTGGGTTTGAGCTACATAAATGGTCCACAAATGAACCATCACTATTGAAAAATGCTGGGTTAGCAAACACAATTAACGATAATATGTATAGTGTAGTGGGGAATAAGGCCACAAAAGTTTTAGGAGTGGAATGGCATCCTGATAATGATATGTTCAAATGTAGTTTCAGTGATATAAATTATCAAGGGGTCCCTACTAAAAGAATTATTCTGTCATTTGTCTCAACGCTGTTTGATCCATTGGGGGTGGATTGCACCTTTTGTGATTCTAACTAAAATGATCCTTCAAGAACTGTGGAAATTGCAATTATCATGGGATGATCCAGTACCAGAAAATATTGACCAAAAGTGGAAAATTTTGTGCCAAGAAGTCAAACTCTTAAATTCCATATATATACCTAGAAAAGTAATTTTGCCCAATTATTCTCGATGTGAACTTCACGGATTTTGTGATGCGTCAGAAAAGGGTTATTCAGCAGTTATTTACGTTAAAACTTGTGATAGCTCTAACATTGATGTGAAACTTTTAACAACTAAAACTCGCGTAGCACCACTAAAACCTGTCACGATTCCAAGACTGGAATTATGTTCTGCAGTATTACTGGCACACTTAATACAGGCAGTCAGAGCTGCATTACATATAAAACCTGATTCTGTGCACGCATGGAGTGATTCACAAATTGTATTGTCATGGCTAAGATCAAATCCTAAAAGATGGCAAGTCTTTGTAGCCAACAGAGTATCTGAAATCCAATCCATTTTACCAGCTGAGAATTGGAACCATGTGGACGGAAAAGAAAATCCTGCTGATTGTGCATCACGTGGGTTACTTCCTGCAGAACTACTGTCCCATGACTTGTGGTGGAACGGCCCACTATGGTTAAGAAGTAGTGAGGTTCCAGTGCATGAACCTATTCCCATAAATGAAGAAGAATTACCAGAAGCACGTAAAACCTTATCATTTGTAGCATCTGAAACTGTAAAAGAGCTTGATGTTATATCAAAAATATCTTCGTTCTCCAAATTGCAACGCATATTTGCTTGGATATTGAGATTCATCTCCAATTCAAAGGTAACACGTGTAGAAAGAAATACACCCTTTTTATCAAGCAGTGAAATTCAAGCCGCAACACGCTGCATTATTCGGATAGTTCAACAAGCGAACTTCGGTAAGGAAATTCAGTATTTAGAAGCTGGAAAAGAGCTACCTGCAAATAGCAGTCTCATGTGCTTGTGTCCAATTTTAGATGATAACAAAATATTAAGAGTAGGAGGAAGATTGAAAAACGCACAGCTGTCGGAGAATGAAAAGCACCCAATCTTATTACCATCAAAGCACCATGTGACTACGATCATAATTAAACATTTCCATGAGAAATACTTACATGCAGGTCCAGAACTTCTTCTTTCTTTAATTAGGCAGCAATTTTGGATCATTACTGCTAGGTCTGTTATTCGGAAAATGGTAAGAGCTTGTGTTACGTGTTGCAGATATAAAGCTCAAACTGCAAAACAAATAATGGCTGATCTTCCAGCATCCAGAGTAACACAATCACGACCATTTCATCGAGTTGGAACAGATTTTTCAGGACCATTCATGATTAAATATCGTGCAGGACGCGGAGTAAAATCATTTAAATCATATGTGTGTGTATTTGTCTGCTTCGTCATCAAAGCAGTCCATCTTGAAGTCGTCGAAGATCTTTCAACAAAGGCATTCTTAAGTGCATTAAAACGATTTATTGCAAGAAGAGGGAAACCTTTTGAGATTTTTAGTGATTGTGGAACCAACTTCAAAGGTGCAGAAAAAGAAATTAACAAATATCTTTTGCAGTGCAAGCAGAATGAAGAAATTTGCAAATTTTTGTCGTCAGAAGAAATAACTTGGACATTTAATCCGCCTTCTGCTCCACACTTTGGTGGACTGTGGGAATCTTCAGTAAAATCCATGAAATCGCATTTGAAGAAAACCGTTGGTGACACTGTATTAACCTATCCTGAGTTCCAAACCTTGGTTACACAAGTTGAAGCTTGCCTCAACTCTAGGCCACTGTGTCCCATATCATCTGACCCAACAGACTTGACTGCTCTAACGCCAGGTCACTTCCTAGTTGGAACTTCTCTAACTGCCATACCCGAACAAGATCTAAGTCACAGTTCCTTGAGTCACCTTGATAGATGGCATGTGAGACAGTTCATCTTACAGCAATTTTGGAAAAGATGGAGCCGGGAATATTTGGCTCAACTTCAGCAAAGACCTAAATGGCAGAAAAGTCAGCGAAATTTAGACGTCAATGACTTAGTACTCATAAAAGATGATAATCTTCCACCACTTAAATGGAAATTAGGGAGAATACTAACTGTTCATCCAGGTTCAGATAATAAGGTCAGAGTTGTGACGATCAAGACTAGTAGTGGTGTAATCAATCGTCCAGTAGTGAAATTGTGTCCTCTTCCTAAAGAAACTAAAAACTGTGAACTAAAAACTTTTTAATACATTTTTCTATTTTTTTTGCATTAATTTGTTTGTGTTATTAATTGTGTTTTTTTTCATTATAGTCAGAAATTATATGCAACTAACCACGCCAGAATGTTTGTGTAATTATCGTCTGCAGCGAGCTAAGCTGCATGTTCTTTTATTTCATGTGCTCCGAGTTTATGTAAGTTTCTATTTCTTACTTTCCGCGTTTGGCAACACTCAGTGTTCTGTTTTTTTTTTTTTTTTTTTTTTTTTAGAATGTTGTGGAATAAGCCGTGTGATGGCTCGCTTTATTTATGTGTGAATAAAACCGCATGTATACAGTCCATTATTGCATTTGTGTTTTAGTTAAGAACCAGCAGTGTGTGTATGTGTATAGAATAAAAACGCAATAACAGCTACCTTTATATCTAGAATGTTCTATGGACTGTTACCTTCCAAACGGTTTACAGTATGACTTCATTGAATAAGCATTACTAGAGATATGTGACTTTAAAGACATCTATTGGGGAAAAAACGAAATTACTTTTTCCTCAACCCAATATTTTCAAGTAAAATTTGACACATATTTACCAAATTAAAGTTGATTATAGTGATAAAGAATATTTACAATTTTAAACTTTCCCACCAGTGCCATTTGTTTTAATATCCTTTTACTTCATAATCAGTAGCCTTTTTTATTTTTAACAGTACAGCAACAACTTTAATCACCATCTTGTTCATTCAAGATTGTGCACCTATTTACTCAACATTCCTTAGATTTCTGAATATGTTGTTAATCCTAGTAATAATGCCAGAAAAATAGCATTTTAATGTCTGTAACAGTGAATCGGTAAAGCAATTGCCGATTTTCAGTGAAATCGCCCCACTATTTTGCCAGTTCAGGGATCTGGCAACAGCCATGCTATGATTCGTGGAGCTTGTAATTTTGGAAATCACTGGCCGGGAAAGAATTGAGACACTCAATTTTTTTTTTCAATGAAAGTCGTAAGTAGAAGGATGTATTTTTCTGAGTAGCTGGAGTCTCGGAATATAAAACCAGGCCCCTGTCTGTCTTTCCTGTTAAATTTATACATTTCATCAGAATGGCTTAGCCTACCCTTCTAATAAATTTAATTTCTCAGTCTGGCTCGGATTTGCTTATTTGATGTCTATCCCTGTAAACTATCCTAAATTTTTTCTACAATATATTTTATTAGAAATTAGATCCATCTAGTTCTCCTTTGACTATTTGCTGAGATTGTAATAAGGGAACTGAAAATATTAGTTTACTCCTATTTCACTATTTGTTTCAATTTGGAGCTAAAATCTGATCAGGCTCTTCACAAATACCTTCCATAAAGAATTTATTGGTATTCTTAGCATACCATTAATTTACATCACTGTGAACATCATTCAAAAGTTTTCTGTTCTTAGTTTGCCATTAATCTCTCTGACTGTGAACATCGTTCAGGTGAGTAATACAAAAGTTTAAAATATGCTACATCCAGCACCTATATAACGGAATGCAGTAGTGGATTTCTATCGTTTCTTAATGTTCAAAGAGCACCTTATGAAAATGACAGCTAATACCAGTGTTATAATTCTATCTATGACATCACAAAGTTATTGAATTAGAGATTTAGAGAGTGCTAATAACTCCACGTTTTCTGTCTGAATGATTGATATGAGCAACTTTGCATCACCTTCCGCTGCTTTTTTAACTCTATGTTTTCTAGTCCAAGAATTGTTAAGAGTAACTTTGCATCACCTTTTAACTGCTTTTTTTTTTTTTACTCTACATTATCTATCCTAAGAATTGTTCAGAGCAACTTTGCATTACCATAAACTGTAAACGATTGATTTACATTGTGAATGGTTAAACTTTAATTTTTGTAATGAGTAGGAATAAACTGATATACTAATTCTGGCTGTAGTTGTGAAACATTATTGAATATACATATGTATACTTTAAATAAACAAGAAATGTGTACTTATGATGAATATTATCATCATTTTTACCATACGATCCAATTTGGAATCTTGGGACAGGGATATAGCTACATAATATTAATATGAGTAAATTTAATATAATCTTAATTAAGTTAAGTGTTAATTGTTTATTTAAGTTGATAATTATTATTCATTATTTTTTCTTTATACATGTTTTCCAACATCCTAGTATAGATTTCAGGAAAAAGCAGTAAAATATTTTCAGGAAATTCATTTAAAAAAAATCTTTTTACATTTCTTTTAATGTTTTAAATGTCAAAATATAAAGAAAATTTTGTGCTTTTTGGTTATGATTTCAAACAATCTTCGCTTTATGGGTTTTAAAACATCTCAATTTTACATCCAAATAAGTATTGATTACTTATTAGTAATAAGTACAAATAGCAAGACCCACCATCTTCTACATGCTAATGATATTTTACAATGTTAAACTAAACCATTCTAAAAAATGTACAACCTGTGGCCAGAAAGTTCGGTGAATGAATTTTTATTTCAAATACAGTATTGTACAGCATCAAATACAATTTACTGTCCTTCAAAATAATCTCCATGGATGGTAATGCACTGTTGAGAACGAGTATATAAGTCCTGGAAACTACTGTAAAACAGTTCTTTCGGAATAGCGTTCAGCTCGGCCGTCACGTTGCGTTGAATGGCGGTGATGTCTGTAAATTTCTTTCCCTTCAGGGCTGACTTCAATCTGGGGAAGAGGAAGAAGTCTGCAGGTGCCAAATCAGGTAAATAAGAGAGTGATCAAGTGTCACAACTCCATTCGTGGCCAGGAACTTCCGTACAACCAAGGCGGTGTGTGGCCGGGCATTATCACGGAGAAGAGTCCAGGAGCCTTGCGTGGCGTACTCAGGGCGAACGCAACAGATACGTTGCAGTAAACGCTTCAGAATATCGGCGTAGGCAACAGCATTCAATGTGGTACTCTCAGGGAGGAATTCTTTGTGAATGAGACCCTTAGAGTCGAAGAATGCGATGAGCATTGTCTTTATGCACGATTTTTCTGACGGTACCTTGTTTTTTTTTAGGCGACAGACTCCGCCACTCCAAACTTTGTCGTACCAAACTCCGAACTTTGCCCCGAAGGGAATGAGATTTACGGACATCACCGACATTCAACGCAACGTGATGGCCGAGCAGAACGACATTCCGAAAGAACTGTTTTACAGGAGTTTCCAGGACTTATATACTCGTTCTTAACAGTGCATTACCATCCATGGAGATTATTTTGAAGGACAGTAAATTGTATTTGATGCTGTACAATACTGTATTTGAAATAAAAATTCATTCACCGAACTTTTTGGCCGCAGGTTGTATTACAAAGTCAAAACAAAATTTTAAAAGATTCACTCATCAATTATCTAATAATGAATTCAGTTATGATTTGCATCTAGACAATCAATGCATTTCACATCAACATCATTATGATGCCTATTACACAATGTTTACTACTGATATAACCATGCGTGCAAGAAGTCCATCCAAGCCAAGACTGAAATTTTTTCTTAGCATTAGGAATAATCAAATGGAAATGGACTAGAAGATTTCTATGTCTTGCATTATGGCTAAAAATCTATCTCTTACAATAAAAGATAGCAATAAAAAATTCTTGATAGTAAAATTATTATTATTTAAAGTATAAAAAGTAGAATTTACTATTGATCAAAAATTTCTCCAGGACTGAAATCAATTGGCAGTTGTAAAGAGAAATGTTCGATAAACACGCTGAAGAAGATATTTCAAAAAGTCCATTATTTTAATTGTTGCCAAGATTTAAAAAATGTATTTACACATGACTATCAAAAATGGAAATAAAACTTTAAAAAAAATTAAATGATTACTTGTTAAAAGCAGTAAATGTAGAAAATTATGTAATGAAAAAATATACTTACACGTGAATATTAAAAAGAGAAATAATTACATTATTACTTGTCAAAGCATTAAATGGGGAAACTTACATCATATTTAAAATGCTCAAATAAAAATATTTCCAAACAGTTTCAATTTAAAAATATATGTACACGAGAAATTAATTTATTTTGACAAAATCTTTTACCTATTATTGCAATTTTTAAAAGAGTGTAAATAGTAATATTTCACTTCAATTAAAAACTATATTTTTATATTTAATAATAGGAAGGAAACTTTGAAAATTACATCATATTGGAAACGATACATTTAAAACGTCTTACTGAAAACAGTTTTCAGTACTTCTCTATTATACCGTTGAGAACTTTCCAGTAAAAAAAACTATCGCCAAACTCTAATGCCCAAAAAATCAATGGAAAAATGTTGCCATTGGAAACTAAAGCTCCATTCACTAAAGTGTCAACTATCAGTAATTTTAAACAATAAAATTTATAATACATTAATGAAAAGAGAAAAGAAAGTAATCTTATATATTTATGTATTTACAATATTTTTCTGAATCTCCCTCAGCTGATGGATAAGTGTTTATGATGTGAGTTGAAAGGGATCTGTTGTGCGTAACTATGCATAGCAACATTTTTTCAATGCTTTTTCTCTTTTAATATCATGGCGGTGCCGTTTAAGGTCATAATTATTATTTAAATTAGTGAAATAACTAATAAATTGATAAAATATCATTAAAAATACAGATAAATGTCGAATAAAAATCTCTCAATGAAATAACAAACACGTGTAATGCATCTGATGTCAATTGAATGTGATGCCACGGTAATGTACTTTTGGCGTTAAATCCTATATTTTTATTTTGGCGACAGTTTTTTTCTTTTCTGGATAGTGGTCGACGGGATAACGGATAAGTGCCCTGTTTTTTATAACATCATTATAAAATTTCCCGATGCAGCAATATTGTTTACTTAGCCATTTTACACAAGTTGATTTTCAAATGTTTAATTGATCTTATTTAATCAATTACGAAAACAGTTGTTAGCTCTTTCGAGAGCAGTTGATTCGGCCTTAAAATCTGTCAGTGAAAAGAAAAGGAATGTAAACCCGATTACAACTGAACGCCACTGGTCGCTTAATTATAATTCAATCTTCCGTAATCATTTTAGATAATTTAACTATTTCTCTTTTTAATATTCACGTGTAAGTATATTTTTTATTACATAATTTTCTACATTTACTGCTTTTAACACGTAATCATTTAATTTTTTTTTTTAGTTTTATTTCCGTTTTTGATAGTCACATGTAAATACATTTTTTAAATTGGCAACAATTCAAATAATGGACTTTCTGAAATATTTTCTTCAGCGTGTTTATCGAACATGTCTCTATAAAACTACCAATTTTCATATTTTTATATGCAATAGTATTCTGGATATTAGCCCAGAAAGACCTCAGCGGCAGTGGTTACTTTTTTTTTTAATATAGAGAGATCGTCATATTATCAAAGAAAACACTATAAGGAACAAAAGTTTATTTAAAATCTATCACCTAAATTCTAGTTTTAGAGAATTTTTCTCTCTTATGATATGATTATGATTCTTTCTCTTAAGATAAATGTATGTATTCTAGCAGTTGGAAAGCAAATAAAATATACAATTTGCAATATCTACCATGTAGTTAAAATTTAACTTTTTATAATAACTATGAAAGATTTATGGAAGATGGTATATTAAAATAGAAAATGGTGCAGATAAATGTAAATGTTAAAAATTAAAATTTAGTTACCTGATAATTGTAACCACTGTAGCCAGCAGTATAATTGTTTGCACCCTGAAATGCACCAGGTGTTTGCCCAGCAACTTGTGAAAGAGTGTTAAACAGACTACTAGGTATTGTATGGACAAGTCTTTGGACAGCTTGGTTATCAAGATCTAAATAAATAAAATATATTTATGTAATTAAAGCAAACAGCTAAAAGTATTATGATGTTACATGGGAAAATGTGCCAGCATAAACTTATATAAAGTATTTAGCTTATTACATTTAAATAATTAAATGGTGATAGTTATAAGCAACATATAAAATGGTAATTTTAAAAAAGGCAATAGCTTAAATATAAATATTACTGACTTATATATAAATACTCGGAAGAATAAAATTCTCACATAGCAGTTCAATAAAAACAAGCATTTATAGACTAACAACAAGTGTTTTATTAATGCTTATTAAGATACCTCATTACAATGAAATTCAAGTATATTTAACCAATATTATATTTCAAAAAAATTTATCATAAAATGGAAAGAATCAACTCTTAAAAAAAATCACAATTACATCCAACATTGTACCTAATCAATAGTCTTATTCTGTCAAATGTAAAAATTATTCTTTGGCAATTATGATTAATTGGCTGATACAAAATAATGTTAAGTTATTAATACAAAAAAGGCTAAATATATAATACAATTGAATTTATGATATAAACAATCACACATAAAAGGAATATATTCACAAACTGTCTGGGTTCCTTTCCTTGAATAAGTGAGTCACTAAACAAAAGAAATTGAATCTCTTACTGAATAGACGACGCTCACTATCAGAAGTCAGGAATGTTCATTTAACCCAGATCAAATGATGATATCAGGCTGAAGCTGGAGACCATGCAAAAGATCATTCATTGTACTGTGATATAATTCTCATCATTTCTGTCTATTTTTGAAAATTAAAATGTGTATAGGGAATCAATGGTAAAATTTCCCACAGAATCGTTCATTAAACAGCAACACTTATATTATTATACAGTTCGGTGATTTATAAACAAGTAGTAATAGGTATTTAATTATACTGAACAAACTGTTCTCCAGAGCATCTTGTAGAATAAACTATTTTTGTTACCTGATTTCAGATACATATTTTAATGCAAACTAGCTAATTCCGCACAGAGCATCTGCGCTCAAGTGTCTACTCTTTAAAATATATGCATATTAGAATACACAAATTTCAGCATTATATGCATAAATACAAGAGAACCCCACTAATCCGAACTAATTAGGACCGGTGACTGTTTGGATTAAAACAAAATTGGATTACCTGAACTTCCAATAAAAATAGAAAAGAAAAAGATATGTGCTAAAAAAAAAAATGGAAATTATAAATACTCCATAGTACTACTATCTCTTGAATTCTTTTATTCAAAAGCAATACAAAGAGAATATGTCTCTGTACGGCAACTTATACAGAATGTCACAATAAAAGATGTAATTTACTGGGTATCGGAGTCATGGGACAATGTTACACAAAATTGTTTAGTAATGTCGTGGAAAAAGTTATGGCCAAGTTTAGCTGATTCTAAAGATGTTGAACAAGGAGAAGCACATAAAAGCGAAATTCTTTCGCTTATTCAGGGATGAGTCTGAGAAAAGAGCAAAAAAGAGGAAATGACGCGTGAGGTGAAAATTGAGCAAAAAAGTTAAACCTGTGCGCGGGGTAAAAATCGAGCAAAAAAAGTGAAAATGATACGCGAAATAAAATTTGTGTCATTATTTGAATTCAAATTGAAACATATATACATGTAATATAAAAATAAAAACACTAATAAATATAACAAAAATGGCTAATTCAAAATTTTATTCAATAATTATCCGATATAAATGAGAATTCCTCAAAATTGTAAAACTATTCTTTAAAATTTTTATAAGCAAATACATTTAAAAACCTACATGCTTTCACTCAAAACATCAGTTAATACATATGGCTAATGTTTAACCTGCCACAGCTACAAAAGCATTTGGTGAAAAGATCAATGTGATAGCAAATTATTTATATGAAGGTCTAGCTATATTTTGCTACATAAAATTAGTTTTTAGGCAATGAAACTGAAAATACTACAAACAAAAGATTTTAAAAACATAATTTTTACCTTTTTCTTTTTAAATCGTGCTCTCTAACAACATTAGCAGTCACTAAAAATTTATTTTTAACATAATAGGTAATATAAGAATAAATAGTAGCTGGATATATCTTCAATGCAGAACTCTATCATGTGCAGATATTTAGAATTTATCAGCCATTTCTTTCACAATTGTGGTTCTTTTTGTCCTTGTGCATAACTATTTTTACTACAGCACCATTCAGGAACATCTTTTTAAATAGGAATACTGCATGTTATAAAGCATTTAATGGTAAACTATGATCCACTAAAACTAAAAAAGACGAAAATAAATATTCCGCTTTAATGATTCTTTGATCCATTCCATCAACAATTAATTTGATGGGTTGTAGATTATCTATATGATTTCAGGCGTTACTATATCTGGCAAAATTGGAAATCAAAACAACGTGCCGTGAATTCAGTATACAGACTTTTTTTCACCCATAATACTTATTACTATCAAAATCTGTCTTTTGCGGCGCAATAATTAAATATAAATCAAAAAACAAATGTCGAGATTAAACACTTAATCCATCATGAGATTTCAAATTTTACTATCTATTTCCGCGCAGCGTCGGTAAAAAGTAAACAAACACGGCACGGCTCATCTACACTACTTATCGAAAGCCACGACACTTCGCGCTCATTGGTCAGTTGAATCATGACTACTCCCACTGACGATGTGACGTCAAACGTACTCACCAATCACAGAGGAGAAAGTGTTCAGGAGTTCTTCCGACAAATGCGTTGGTTGGTTGGTTCCGCTTGATGGATTAAAGAGAAATGCGTCCGAGAAATAAGAAAAAAAAAGCGGAAATCCGCGGATTTTGAAAATAAGCAAAAAAGCGGAAATCCGCGTTTCCGCGGAAAAGTGGCATCCCTGGCTTATTAAATGTATCCCAGGCTCTGAAGATGCAACTGAACACACTGTAACTGAGTTGTTGTTTTGTGATACTGAAGTCAATCAGTTATATACAGACACGGCCCAACTCGATCAGCTCCGTTTCTTCTGAACGCGCGTATACGGCCCTAACAAACACCGGTTTTGCTGGAATCTTTAAAGGACCAGGAAAGTCGACAGATGGCGCTGATTGCCCACCTCATCCGTACGATTTAAAGAGCCATAATACAACATATTCTGCTTATTTTGTCTGATTACCTGACAGAATTAAGTACAATTAACTAATCTAAGCATAAAATTTTATGTTTTGAACAATAATGTACCGCTGTATACTCAGAACATTTAAATATTTACATACTTAGCATTGCCAATATCGTCCAACTTTCGGAAAAGAAGCTCAACAACAATTTAAAAAAAATAATATATATATTACAATATATCAATAACAGAAGAAAAACAACCGTTTTTGCATTCAAATACAGATAAATAAAGCATTTTATTCATCACACGAGTATAGATTATTTTTGAATTATATATTTTTAATGTGCAGCTGTGTACACAACTGATTGCTGATATCCAAATCTCTAAAATTTATTATAGCTGAAGCAGAAATACAAAAATAATGCTAATAATAGTGTTATATTGAATACACTTATATATTTTATATAGAGAGGAGTGTGGGTACAAATACCGTCAAAAAGTGAACAAAAACAGAATACATTTATATACACATTTACATATTTATATTTCTGTAAAAATTTCAAGTGTTTAAAAAAAAAATTAAAAATTATGTAAACTTTAAAAATTTTCTAAATAAAGAATGTTGCCAGAATTTTATATTTGCTTTATTAGTTATATTTCTTTGCCATATTTTTCAAAATTATGGGTATTATTTTGTTGCAAATACATGAGCGCAAATTTTGATGGTGATCATTCAAATGACATTTCCATAATGGGCAATTTAGGAGTTTGGGATAAATAAAATCATAAAGAATTTTTATAACGCCTGTTGTTTTCAGAAATGGAATAGCTTTTTCTATAAAGTCCAGAATAATTGAAATTACAGAAATAAATTGTTGTTTTGGATATGTAAGGCCACCCCTGTCTTGATTTTTAATCAAACTGAAGGTTGGAGCATTGCAATCCACTGTTTGTACGTGTGACAGAGAAGTTTCATAGTCTACAGTTCCTTCGATAATTTTCACAATATAGACTGAGACAATGGCAATGCTGGCAAATTTCAAATTTGTTGTAAATAAATCTAGGGAAAAAAGGAGAAAAATATTTATATAGATGTTTGTAGACATTACTAACTAATATGTCATAATTAACACCTTCTTTATTCCGAGATGATGAACGGCAGTACGGTGCACAACAATATACCACATTGATTCTAAAAAGAAAAGAAAATTTCTAATTTTATACAACAAATCGTATCCAAAAGCTAACTACAAATAACAACAAGATCGAGAGAAACCTTGACTGATGAGGTGGGCAGTCAGCGCCAATTTCTTGCAGTGGCCACAGCCAGAACTATATTTTGATTCCAGCGCTCCCATTGTATTTGATACTTTTGTTAGAGCCTGTTAGATCGAGTGAAGCCTTGATACAGATGAAGAAATCATCTCTTTAGTTCAGAATAAGCCACAAGATGACCCTGATCTAGAAGAAACTGATGAGCCGGAGAATGTTCTCATTTCCCAATCTGAAGCTGCAAATTTGCGCTAAAAATAGCACTGTGATATATAGAGCAGAGTGAAAATGTGCCATCAACAGACATTATGTTTATGAGATGTTGGCATAATATTGCTTCCTCGTCAAGAATAACATCACTTCGTCAGTAAATGTGTATGTTATGTGTTAATGTAATGTGTTTTTATTAAATGTAAATGTGATCCTGGAATTATTGCATTAGTTTCTTCAATGTATACAAAATTATGCACGCTAAAAAAGTACTTTTTTGTTTTAGTACAATATTTCAATCTTTTCAGTTAATCTGTTCAAGTGTAATTTTCTAAAATAAAATTAGTTCGGATTAACCAGAATCTCGGATTAATGGGGTTCTACTGTACTAAGCAAAATACTATACAATGTAGGACTCTACAAAAATACTAAAATTATAAGTAACTCATTTTTTGCAAAAAATAGGCGAAATATTTCACAGCACAACAAATAATAAAGCCGGCTAAAGTTAGGTTTAGCAGGTTTGATTTTCTAAAGAAACCACTCGTTGCCAAAAGAGAAATAGCTGCTTTTTCACTGGCACATAGTTTAGCATTTTATTTTAATGCAAATTGTGATTTTGAGATTGTGATTCTATGCAAATTCTGCTTCTATCATACAACGTATAAAATCCTATTAAAACTCAAGTTAGGCGATGGCATTTTATTCACACCATTTAAAAAAATCTTGGTATTTTAGAAAATATGAATACTTAAATAAAAATTAGATATTTATTATATGCAGGAAGGATTGTACATGATGGATTTATATATACTGATACAATTCTAGCAAGATTGACCAAAGACTGATATAAGTATATTGTCTCCTGGCCGACACTTCTTAAGTACCTTTTTTTCCCAAACACTCCTTCTATCAGGTTCGGTGTTCCTCGACAAAGAACATCATCACAACACTATCTTCTCATGAATTCTAGTAGAATTCTTGAGGCAATCAAATTCGTCAGTGCTTCAATGCCACTGAATTTTGACTAAAATTTTGAATTGGCGATTGTAATCGAATTGTGAAACTGACTGAATATTTAGTTGGTTTATGCATTCGATTAGATGGAAAATAAATTTAAATTGTTGACTCTGATTGCTGTATTGGCAACAAAGTATGAAATTTCAAAAATAAACTGACTAAAGAAATGGCTTCTGTAGATCGGTAAATGCCTCCAAAGACTCTGTTCATCTCAAGAATTCAATATCTCTATGGATAATTAAAATAAATTCAGAATGGAATTTAATTATGGAAAAAAATCACACTTTATGGGGAATTGAATAAAATTAATTGATAAAGCATTTAAATAATTATTGATATTTTTAATAATGGATAATTTATTTAGAAGGGAAATTTATTATCATTTATTTAAAATTAAAGATAGCCAATTTGGAAAAGATCGCTAGAAGAAATATCTATGACTTAGAAATTTAATGAGACCATTAAAAATAATTAATTAGCATAATTTTAGATTTAATTTATTATTAAAAATTGTAGAAAATGTTATTTCATAACAATAATATATATTTTTAAGGTGACCAGCATGTATTAGAGATGAGATTGAACTCTTTTTTTTCAGAGCGCAAAAAAGTTTGCATCATCAGAGCCCAGTACCGAAAATATGCAGTAGAAAAGTGTTTAAAACATTTTAAAATTGTTTCATTAATTTTTTCGGTACTTTTCTGTTATACCAATACCATGCAAAATGTATGCTAATACGTCATTTATTACAACCTTGGCCATGCAAAAGATTTTTTTTGCAAACCGTGCTAAACATTGTGATTTGCTATTTATTGAACATGAATGTGACTCATTTTATTATTATTATTATTATTTAATCGTAACCTCGCAAAACATCTTATTTTGCTATTTTTTTACTCAAAAATATTTATTATTAAATTATAACTTAAATTTATTACTAATGCTGTTATGGATAGGACTTTACAATTATGCAGGGCTCCCAACACATTTTAGTCCTCAAAAAGGGGGAAAGGGGACCATTTTTATTTAAAAAGGGGAGTTTGGGGGACCATTTATACTAAAAAAGGGAACTTTGGGGGACCAGTTATATTTAAAAAGGCGACTGAAAAGGGACCACATGTCTAAAAATACAGCACCAAGTTTCCCTAAATATGCAATTTTTTAAAATTTACTTCAGAAAATATGTTAATTGATTATCTTTACAAAGGAAAGATATCATTAAACAATTGATTATCTTGTCACTAAACAATATACACAGCTTTATTTAACACACTCAAATATCCTACGCCAAGATGGGTTATACTTAGAACAGCAAAAAAATGATTTGGAATAAAATATAAATAGTAAAAATTAATGGATCTAAGAAAATATTAAATGAATCAATTGTTAGCAGTATTATACATTAACAATTACAAAAGAACAGTGCTTTTCTTGGAATTTAACTTGTAATAACAGTAATCAGTGAATAAAAAAAGCACAGCATAACAGCGCCTTCTGTTAACTAATAAAATTTAAAATTAGATTAACATAAATATATATTGTTAATTATTAACTCAAACATAAAATTCAGTTCCTTTCTAACTTTCTATACAATAGAAACTGGGATGCTATAATGTTCATTCGAAAAAGCATACTATGGTAACTCCTCCTAGGTTAAAGCTTGGTAGTGGTCAAAACCAATATTCGTAATCATCGTACAAATTAAATTTGGTGAAATTCTATCCCAAACATGCCGAGATCTGGCTATCATGGAAATAGTTAAAAATGCAACCCAGTAGCGCCACATGTTGGGTGAAATACACCAAAATCTAATCAGCATCGATTTATGTTAAGAGTTAACTTAATGTGAAGTTTGATGAAATTTTACCCAGATTGTCTTATTAAAATACCTCATGTAAAAAAATCCCTGATGGCTTGGCCTACAGGCACATGTAGATTTCGAAGACGCAGACCCTGGGGTGCCTGTTTCTTGGGAATTGCAGAAGAAAGACCTTTTCGCCATGATGCAGCAGTTGGGACCGCCCACTTCGAAACATACCTGTGCCTGTATGCGGAGCCAACAGGGATTTTTTTGATTTTTATTTATTTTTTTTTTTATTTTTTTTTTGCTATAAGAGTTGGTCTAAACTTGTCAGTATAAAAGCTGTAGATAATATTAAAGAGATTTATAATAAATTTAAGCGGATTTGATATCTTGTGAACTGATGAAGTTAGGAATTTTTTTCTTATTAAGCCCCTATCCCCCCCCCACCCCCTTGAAGGCATTTTTAATGAAATCAAAAATTTGTCATACATAAATTTTTGACCCTTTTCCTAGAAGTAATAATAACTTTAAACGGATTTGATATGTATCATAATTAAAAAGTTATGGTTTTTTTCTGTTTTCACAAAAAGCCCCCCCCCCCCCTTCCACTCCCCCTGGTTCGATTTTGCCCATTAACGAACTTGACCGAGATTTTATGTATCAGTTTGGAAAAGATTTGTGCAGAATTATTGAAGCTATCGTGTCCATAAAACAGTGATATAGATAGATAGATAACAGTGTATATCTGCAAAAAAATTTCAGAAATTCCAACTCAGGGGAGAATGTAATAGGTAGTATTTCTAACAAAATCTATCTAAAAATGCAGCATAACAGTGCCACCTGTTCTCCATCAAAACTGAAAACAAAACTATATCTATAATATAGAAGTTTATCTGTGTGGACAGGAAAGTACCTGCATGTCTAAAGTTAGTTTTTAAATTTAAGATTTTTTTTTAATTTAATTTTTCAGGCAATTTTTACCCTTTTTTTTCCCATGTTTCATGGTGATTTTTTTCACATTAATAAAAGGAATTCAGTTTAAGAAGTTTTAGCCCAGTAGTAATTTTTTTCCTTTTTTTAATAGTTTATTCAAAATTTGTATAGTGATTTTTAAATTTTTCATGAATTTTTTATGAAAATTACAGGGTTTTTTTTTTTTTTTACTTGTGCTAATTTTTTGACATTCGTAAAAATAATTCACTTGCAAACTTTTATATTTTTGTTCTTCTGCAATTATGTTTTTTGATTTGAATTTTTAGCAATTTTTAGCTTTTTTCTTCTCCACATTCTGGCGGTGTTTTTTGACATTGGTGAAAGAATTTTGTTTACATCGTTAACATTTTTTTTTCTGCAATTTTTATACATTTTGTAGGGATTTTTTGCAAAGTAGTAAAAGGAATCTGGTTTCAATTTTTTTTTAGCCCAATACAGTACATGTTGCCTCTTTTTAATAAAAAAATTGTTCGGAATTCGTGCAGCAATTTTTTAATTTTGCACAGTTTATATGAGTTTTAGATTTTTTTCGCGTTTTGCGATGATTTTTTGACATTATGAAAAAGAATCCGGTTTCAATTGCCCAGTTTAATAAATTTTGTCTTCCTTTCAATAAAATTTATTCGGAATTGTGCAGAAATTTTTGACTTTTGGCTAATTTTTTATGCAATGTTTTTTTTTTTTTTTTTTTTTTTTTTTTGTGTGTGTATTTTGTGACGATTTTATGACAGTAAATTTTTGAAATTTAGTGATTTTTAATGAGATTTCCAATCCGTTTTTTAATGTTTTTCCACATTCCACGGCATTTTTTTTTACATTCGTGAAAGAATTCTGGTTATAATGTTTTAGCGCATTATAATAAATTTTGTCCTCTACAATTTTTTAACTTTTAGCAATTTTTAAAGTTTTTTGCATTTTGCGGCAATTTTTCTTTTATTTCCAGCCATAAAAGGGGACTAAGGGGACCAAAATGCACAAAAGGGGACCTTTTTCTAAAAAGGGGACTTTAGGGGGGAAAAAGGGGACCATTTGGGAGCCCTGATTATGCATAAAAAATGTTTTGAATGCCTTTGTATTGATTTAATAAAATATTCTATGAAAGTCTAATTTTCAAATGCTATATTTTTAAATGCTCGCTTTTGTGTCAACAATGTTATTTTTATAAAATGTTTCATTTCACGTGAATTTCATTTTGCGCTAACTGTTACATTTGGCGACAATGGTGGTGTTGTAACAGAGAAGTACCTTTTTTTCATTTTTAAAACATCTTTTTACATAGAATTAAGTATTAATCCTAAATCCTCTCTCATGAAAACATTTCACGATTTTCATGTCCCTCAATATCTGTTTAAAATAGTAAATTTGTTATTTATACCCAACCACTGGCAGAAATTTGCAAAAGTCACAATTTTCATTCTTTAAAAATATCATTGTACAACTATGACAGAAAGACATGAGTTCTGTTTTTCGTAATTCTGGACTAAAAACTACAAACTGAAAGCAAGGATAGACAAGGGATATCCCATGGCTTTTTTATGTTACTAACACTGACTATGCAAATTTTTCAGAATAAGATAGAATATTTCTCCTTATTACTCCATCAAAAAAATTCTTTTGCCTTTTAAACTGATATTTAAAGAATTGTAAACCATTTTAAGAAACTTAGACTTAGTCCAATTGCAAGTTTTTGTTTTTTCCTTTTTTCAAATTGTGAAAAGACAAAATTTTCACCTTGAGTCCCAGCCCGAAGACTGATATAAAAATTGAGCCAGAGCTCATCTCATCTCTAATAGGCATGACAAATCACCAATCTCCTTTCACTTTCTATTTTTCGTTAACTTAGTTCTAGAGAAGGAACAAAACGGTGTAAAATGCACAGCATTCTGATTTCTCAGGAGGTTATAAAGCAGAGATAATGCCATGTAAAAACAAATATTTTTGCAGATTTTTTAAAAGAGTTTACTCCTTCCCCTCCCCTGCCACACACAGCTTCTCTATTTTGTTTTTAACATCTGAATATAAAAAATTGAAGCACTTATCAAAGCACCTTCATTAAAATTTAAATAAATTCAAGCACTTTAAAAGACTCTCTTAAAAAATCAAGGACTGTATGAACCCTGCATTTGTATGTACATACAGCAATAAAAAAATATATTTGAGCAAGTTTCTTTAGCACGATAACTTAACTGTTAATAAATCAAAGTTGAAATTAACTTTAAAAAATAAACATTTCAAAATGAAGAACAAAACTTTCATTTTTACAAGACAAATACTTACTCATGACACTTGGCGTGTTACCAATATATGAGGATTGTCCCATAGGTGTACGTGTAGACATAGCATTAGGAGTTCCAGGAACTGGGTCCCTAAAATGATCCTTGAACCAACGGAATAAAGAATTCACAGACCGAAATACATGGTTGCGAAATTTAAAGCCCTCTGGTAAAACTGATATAAATTCATGTCGAACCTGAGTGGAAAAGACAATATGTAAAAATTAAAAAAATAAATAAAGCAATAATTTATTATTACTGATAAAAGCATTTTTTGTGATCTTCAAAGGATTAATAATGATATTAAAGCAAAGGCATAACTATACTTTGCCCGCACTGCATGCGGAACTTGCACAAAATTGAGCTGAGTGAGAAAACTGTCATTTGATGTTGTCAAGCAGACATTGATGAATTCTAATTTTGAAATGAATATTAAATTATTGACAACAACAATATACCTGCAATAGCTTTGATGAAGTTCTTGGCTGGCAAAAACTACTACCAACAGTTGGCAAACCTGAATCATTTATCATTAATAAAATTTGTACTATTTGTTTAAATGTATTAATTTAATAACAAGTCATTTTCATAACAACAATGAAAATTTATTTATAACTTGTATCATGTGACAACAAATAAATAGTACTAACAGAACCACCTGACTTTACCTATGGGGCCCTTCTGGGTAAGATAAATAAAAATGCAATAATATGGAAATTACAATAACTCTATACATTCGCACAATTAAAAAAAAAAAAAAAAAAAAAAAAGTTACTTTGACGCAAATATAAATACAGTAAAATCAATGAATTTGAATGGACCACCGTATAAATTCATTATTCTGAAAAATTTGTTAATGTGAAATCCAAGTATGGCGGATTTAAAAATTTAAATATACATTAAATAAAATTAGATATTATTACTAAAATCATATTAAACTTCTACATACATATCAATAAAGAATTAATATACACTATATTATTTATTGTGAACATTTTTGTTATAAGATAAATATTAAATTAATTAAATTTGAAGAATTTAGTTGTAACTATAAAGAAATTAAAATTTTACATGCCTGACAGCTGAAAAATTCAACTTATTTTATTTATTTATTTATTTATTTTTTTTTTTTACAAAAAGTCAAAAACTTTTTTCTTCCTTTCTCAAGTTGACAACAAATTTTTCAAAACAAAATCTTCAATATTATTCAATATTGTATAAAATGTTTCCTGCACATTATTATTTTTTTTTAAGTTCCAATGTTTGAAAGATCTTTTGATAGAAGAACACAATTTCCAGCATTTCATGAACAATAATCACTGTCTTAACTTTCTACAAAAATTTTAACAATGTCATTTGGAGTTAGGTCAGGGCATCTGGTGACAATACATTCAATGTAATCATTAGCACATGATGTAGGTTAACATTCTGCAGTGTGCAGAGAGAAATTTAATGCAATAAATTACATTCTTCTGCAGTTTTTTGTGCTTCATTTTTCAAATGTATACAGCCAGAATTTCTTTAACAGTTTTTAATTATGGTAGAAGATACATTTTGACGGATAGCCAATATCACATCAATTGTCTGTCTCATATTCAACGTTGCAGAAATTACTTCACTCAAATAAAAATACTTCTTACAAGGAAAAAATATAATTTGCTAATGTTACAAACTAATCTAGAAAAGTAAACTACTAAAACCATAAACTAGAAAAAATGTATCATAAAATAAAAATACTTCTTGCAAAGAAAAAATATAAGTATCTGTTCTTAACTGAAAATAATGCATCAAATACTGGTTGTATTAATAAATGCAAATATGTACAGTTCAACTTATGAGTCAGAAAATAAAAGTTGCAATAACAACTAACTATATTACATTAATGTATCATTTACTAATTTGTTGAGTGCCCAGGAAAAGATCTGTAAAAGTTTAGAAAAGTTGGCTTAAGATAATCTCAAATGAAATTTATATTCCTATATAAAGTAATAATTGTTGTTTTCAATACTAATGAATCCTCACATAAATCTAATTAACATCATCCTTTAGTTTTTTTTTTTTTTTTTTTTTTTTTTTTTTTTTTTTTTTTTTAACAAATCCCTACAATATAAAAAAGAACTAACTATCAATAATAATAAAAAACATTAATTGCACCTTTTACTAGATTCAACTAATATTTGCCTAAAGAAACCCCAAATGCTTGAAATAAGTCTGAATTCAAATCATTAATCTAAATTTTCAAGGAGAACAAGTATATTTTAATTGAATCAGGGATAATAAAACTTCAAAACATACCCACCTCTCTGCTCCAAAACTGGTAAATTTCTACTAATTTAGTAATATTTGTAATTATAAATATTACAAATAGAAATAGAAATTTTTAAAACTATCCAAAACTATTGCAATAATAAAATTATATCAGTAAAATAAGTAAAAAATAATAATTACTTTATTTCTAGGCAAATATGAAAGTATAAATTTTCCAGGATAATCTTTACAAGCAGAGACATAATAATGAATTTTATTTGTAGCTTTTTTCTTTTCTTCATAGAGCACTTTTTCCATCTCTTCTTTTTTGCCACCATTTGCAGGATGATAGTAACGGAAATTTAACAAATCTCTGGCAAAACTAGACATTGGTTGAACATGTCTCGCAATAATCTCGTCTAAATCTTCAAAGGACTGCAAATGAAACATAAAATATCTTTTAGTAATGAATTTTATAAACACAATCTGAATGCATATAAAGTACCAATTATTAAAAAGATAATAATTGATACTTTATAAATTAATAATAAATTAATATATATATATATAATGAACTCAGTATAAGTGAGACCTTGGACTTTAAAAAAAGAGTCATAATAAATATGAGGAATTTTGTCTAATCATCGATATATCGTTAAAAATGCCAATTTACCGCCAAAAAAAATTTTTTTTTGCCGATAAATTGTGCCAAAAAAAATTTGCAATTTTATTTTTTTTTTTCGTCCTGTACAGAAAATTAGTTACATAATTTAAAACTTACAAAGATTTCAATTCATACAATTAAAATTACTTAATACTTAAAATGAAAATCCCTTTACATAGAAACTCCTATTTCATGCAACTAAAGATATTTTCAATGATTATTATTGATCATTCAAGTTAGTATATTGTGAACAAAAAATAAAATTAAAGCATGAAAAAATTAAGAATCAAATTCATACAGCAAATTAAGATGCATCATGAATATATGCAGGGGTGGGGAATTTTTAGAAAATCTTACCAGCCAAAGATTTATTTTACCAGCCAGCATGATGCAATGTACAATTGAAAGTTGTTATGACAAAATGTACACGACTGCAAAAATAGTCAATAATTACTGATACAATGCATTTTCATAAATTTTTTTTTCTATAAAATTAAGAAATATATACAACAGAGGAAAGTTTAGTATAGGATTTAACTTAGTATCATGTTTACATCACGGTAAATTGTAAAGTTGCAAAATATAGTAAACTAGTATTTAAAAAATTTTGAGGTTTTGGCATATCTTCTATACAGTTTTTCAGACTACCTAAAAATTCACTCACCCTGTCAGAAAATCCACTCACCAGTGGTGAGTAAAATAATGAATTTCCCACCCCTGAATATACCACAAGGAAATCTGCGAACAAATCTCATAGATTAATTTACATTCAAGTATTTTCAATGTATACAGAAGAAGAATCTCAAAAACTTCATGAAAAAAATTAGGAAAATTTTTTATTACCTTAGAAAAGTTCATTTATAAAAACTAATTAAGTTTTGAAGCATACAAACAAATGTTCGAAAATAAACAAACACAACAACAAACAAAATTTCTATAATAAAAAATACATGTAATTTTGAAACTGCTACTTAATAGTTTCTTTAACTTTTTATTACAACTAGAGAACTATGTTCCCTATGAGCTACATTTGTCAACCCCGTCCATAAACTGCATGCTCTAAAAACAGGCTAATATGTTCTGTTTTAAAAAGATTGCCTGATTATGGGAGACTGAATGATATTATAATGACCAATGGTGATCTTCTGTAAATAGGTTGCAACTTTCTTTTAACTGGGATGCTCTTCGCAGTCCAAGGCTGCATTCACTGCTATTGCAACAGTTGACAGCTGTTTGATTAAGTAAGATCAATTACACATTTGAAAATCCACTTGTAT